>CM064575.1:79991390-80075385 GCA_032716605.1 Paralithodes platypus | reverse complement strand
TCATGCATAAGCAAGAGCCAGAATGTAATGCAATGCTATAGAGCTTTCCAATTTCACCTGAATCATCTCTGTACGATGTCTGGTTGTCTTGCAACGATCTTGTATAGGTCGGTCAAAATCGCTAAAAATTAGCGGTTTTGAGTTGTTTTCGCTATGTGTAACACTGCAATGGTGGGAGAAAAAAATCTCTCGCACGTCAGTGCTCGCCCAGACTTGGTGGGCGGCGGATGAAGCCCTCCCGTGCTGCCTGCAATAGCTTGCCTCGCTCCCAGGCTACATAATACGCGGATTTCGGTATCAGTCAGGTGACGGGCACCGCAGTAATTGCGTTAACCCTCGTGGCCCGGGCTGGTCCTCCAAAGGACTGAGGTCGTATCCGGGCGATCTGGCCGAAAAACGTCTAGGCCTAGGCTACCGTATTTTTGTTTATTTTAGCTGCTAGAAATTTCCCACGCATCTATAAACGTAGTGCGGTTTTCAATCTGTAGACTGGCGTTGAGTAGAGCTCTGTAAGTCAACTGGTTCAGTTGTGATGACGATTTCAGTAGAGCTAATTTTTCCGTGATGTTGACAATATCGGAGCTTTTCAGACACTAATTTCGTCTGACGTCACAACAATAACATTGATCCGACGTCTCCTTATTGTTTTCGGAGGTGCGGTGACGCAACGATCGGCTTTGTTTACATGCGTCGGACGCACGGCTTTCAGACCAAGTTTAATAGGCTTTCAAGCTTACTGCCTTTTAAAAGGACAGCCGGGCTGGAAGGGTTAAAGACTGTTTTGTTCACAGATAATGTGCTTACAGTCTTACGTCCTAAATGGCGGCTTTCCAGGCGACCCTATCAAGGGCTGTCTCTGTTATCAAGTTCTTTATTTTGAGATCGTACCGGATGTTAGGGATATACAGTATATATAGTCGAGTTTGGTCTCTGTATAATGGGTGAGCTACAGAGGGGAAATTATTACTATACCCTGTTCTGAATAGGTGGTCCAAAAATCGTGATAACCTCTGTAAATAAAAAAGGGCCAGAAAAAATGTGCTGTACATTTCCACACCTATTTCCTGGCTGACCCTTCCCAAATGGTAGAAATATTAGTTTGATTACTCTAGTTGTTTGTGAGTTACAGAGGTTAATGTTCATGAGTTTTGGACTACTTCCTTGGAACAGTGTATCTATTTTTTATTAATTTCACCACAACACCAAACACCTCCATTGAAATTAATGAAAGCCCTAACCCCCTGGGGGTTAGGGAATAGAATATGCCCCACGTGCCTTCTGCGTGTCGTAAGAGGCGACTAAAGAGGTTGGGTCGGTGGGCTTGCGACCCCCACCCGGAAAAAATATCTAAGCAAAGAAAAACGAACGAACAGCCTCGGATGCGGACGGAACCAACGTTGACGAACCACGACCGACTAAGGACATGCCTTCGGACATTCTGAGAATGGCTACGTGGAATGTTAGTGGCATGAATGATGGCACAAAAGAGAGAGAGGTTCTGGAAGTGTTAGTGAATGCCAGGCTGGATGTATGTGGAATGACAGAGACCAAATGGAAAGGTTCAGATGTGAGAGAGTGGGAGTGTGGAATGGGTGTGTGTGCTGGAGTGAGTGAAGGAACAGCGAGAGAAGGTGCATGTTTGTTTGTAAGTATCAAATGGAAGGAATGTGTAAGAGAGTATGGGTCTGTGGGTTCAAGGATTGTGTGGGTGAGAATGAAAGTAGGAATACAAACGTGGGTGATTGTATGCGTGTATGCCCCGACAGAGGATATACTTGAAAGAAAGAAAGAGGAGTTCTGGATGAATGTGGAGGCGTGCCTGGAGAAGTTTGACAAGAACGAAAGAATATTTCTGATTGGGGATATGAATGGTAAGGTGGGTGATAGGAAAGTTGAGGGAGTGGTGGGAGGGTGGGGGTACCATCAGAGGTGAATGGGAATGGTAGTGCACTTGTGGACGTATGTGTGGGGAGGAGGCTGTGGATAGCCAACACCTTCTTCCGACACAGAATGATCCACAGGTACACATGGAAACGGATGTTGACGATGAAGGATAAGACAGTGGTGGAACAAAAGTCATTGATTGATTATGTATGTGTGGATGAACGAATGAAGAAATCTGTGATGGATGCTAGGGTGTATAGGGGTATTGGAGGGGGTCTGTCTGATCATTATGTAGTGGTAGCTAAGGTTAGGATACAAAAGAAGTGGGTGAGGAGAGCGGGAGGGAGGCGAGAGGAGGGTGGAATGGTGAGGAGGGTGGAGAGGTTGCAGGAGGAGGAAGTCAGGGAGGAGTACAGGAGAGCAGTGGAAAGACGACTAGGTGGGTTCGACCTGGAAGTTATGGAGGAAGTGGAGGAGATGAGCAAGGTGTTTAAGGATGAGATCTGTGCAGCATGTGAGGAGGTGTGTGGAGTGAGGAGAAGAGGGAGGGGAGTGAAAGGTACAGCATGGTGGACAGAAGGGGTAAGAATAGCTGTGGAAGAAAAGAAGAAAGCATATAGAGAGTGGTTGGGTAGTAGAGGGAATGAAGATTCCGAGAGACAGAAACGAGCGAGGTACGTGGAGAGTAAGAGGGTGGTGAAGAGAGTAGTGAAGGAGAGTAAGAGAAGAGTAGATGAGGAATTTGGAAGGAATCTGAGTGTAAAATGGAGGGAGAGTAAGAAACTGTTCTGGAAAGAAGTCAAGAAAGTTAGGGAAGGTAGCAAGGGAAACAGTAAGGGTGTGAGTGATAAGAATGGGAGAATGCTAGCTGAGAAGCAAGAGAGAGTCGAAAGATGGAGGGAGTACTTCAGTGAGTTGCTAAATGAAAGGAATGAAGAGCCAGCAAACATAGCTGGATATGGTATGGGAGGGAGAAGAATAGAAGTAGTGGAGGAGGAGGTGGGGATCAGGAGGTCAGAAGTGTGGGAAGCCATAAAAAGAGTGAAGTTGGGGAAAGCACCAGGAACAGATGGAGTGTGTGGGGAAATGTTGAGGTATGGTGGTGAGATAGTGATAGAATGGGTATGGAAAATGTGCAAACTAGCATGGGAGAAGGGGAGTGCACCCGATGACTGGAAGACTGGCATAATAGTCCCCCTATATAAGGGCAAAGAGGAAAGAGGAGTGTGTGGTAACCACCGAGGAATATGTCTTCTAAGCGTAGTAGGGAAGGTATACAGTAGGGTAGTGATTGAGAGAGTGAGAGTGAGAACGGAGAAATGGATAGGCGACGAGCAGGGAGGTTTTAGGAAGGGAAGAGGATGTGTAGATCAGATTTTTGCCCTGAATTGTGTTGTGGAGAAGTATCTGGAGAAGAAACAAAAGGTGTATGTTGCCTTTATGGACTTGGAGAAGGCCTATGACAGAGTGGATAGAGAAGGTTTGTGGAAAGTACTTAGAATATACGGAGTAGAGGGCAAGTTGCTGAAAGCAGTGAAGAGCATGTATGAGGGTGCAAAGGCGGCAGTACGTGTGGAGAGTGAGCAGAGCGAGTTCTTTGACCTGAATGTTGGTTTGAAACAGGGGTGTGTGATGTCCCGTGGTTGTTTACTGTATATATGGATGGAGTTATGAAAGAAATACTATCAAGAGCAGTGGATGTTGGTGTATCGCTGAAAAGGGAGGGAATTGAGTGGAAGCTACCTATACTGCTGTTTGCGGATGATACAGTTCTGATGAGTGATAATGAATGGGAGTTACAGGGTCTGGTAAATGAGTTTGGAACAGTGTGCGAAAACGGAATTTGAAGGTAAATACGGGGAAGAGCAAGGTTATGGTCTTCGAAAGGGGTGAAGTCACAGAGTGTGAGGTGAAGCTGAACGGTCAGGCTATGGAGATCGTCAACTCTTTTAAGTATCTGGGCAGTGTGTTGAGTAAAGATGGGACTATGGATGAAGAGGTGCGGGAGAGGGTACAACAGGGGAAGAGGGTTGTAGGAACGCTAAAAGCAGTAACAAGAAATAGGGTGGTCAGTATGGAAGTGAAGAAGTCCTTGCATGACAGTGTGGTAATCCCGACACTGACTTACGGAAGCGAAGCATGGACGTTGGTTGAGAGACTCAGACCAAGAGTGAGAGCAGTGGAAATGAATTACTTAAGGAGTGCGTGCGGAGTTACATGGAGGGATAGACAGACTAATGAGGAAGTAAGAAGGAGGTGTGGTGTGGAGGTAGATGTGCTGGAAAGTGTGAAAAGGAACAACTTGAGATGGTTCGGCCATATGGAACGTATGGAAAGCGAGAGAATGACTAAGAGGGTGTACGAGAGCGAGGTGGAGGGACAGAGGGGGAGAGGTAGACCGAATATGAGGTGGAAGGATGGAGTGAGGAACTACATGAACGAAGGCGGTGCTGGTTGGGGGGAGGGGCGTCGACTGACTGGGGACAGAGGTGCATGGGGGCGGTTCGTTCGTGGCCACCCCTTCGGGGATCACGGCGTCAGGCAATAGATAGATAGATAGATATATATGATCCACCAGGATTAGAACCCGGGTTATCACACACAGATTTTTAGACACCTTAACCATCTGCCATAAGAAGATAACAATATTATGTTCAGAACTCCATAATAGTGGAGCGACGGAGGGGAAATGATTACTAATATGTGAATCTACCTTAAGAATATAACTAAGAGTATGTTAAGAAGTCCCAACTCTTACAATATGTGTAAGGTTTAGAAATATACAGTAATCTGAATGTGACCACCAACTGCCCTTAATTTGTCTCTGTCACTCTTTCAACTGTAGGGGAGACACTTGTCACAGGCAGCTTTGTCTTTTGTCTCCCTCACACACACATTAAACAAAAGAAAGAAGAACAAAATACACACACACACACACACACACTTAGATAACTCACTATTAAAATTAAAATATAAAACTTTCAAACAAAACAAACCAAAACTTGGACAAAGACAATATAAAGGCAAAATAACTATGGGCAAACAACGCTTACTAAAATCAAATTTATGAAATAAAAGAACACAATCCACAAACTAACCATCTCCCCTTACCTGCCGCCCCCACAGGTGTTGGTACGAGCTCAGAGGCAGCTGGCGGGGGTGAGTGATAAGCGGCTGTGGTGGCTCAAGGAACAGTACCTCAAGCTCTACTTCGAGGACGAGAGCTGTGCCTGCCCCAAACCTGCCGAGGCTATTAAGGTAAGGGGTTGTTGTTGTTGTTGGTGTTGTTTTTGTTGTTGTTATTGTTGTGGTTGTTGTGGTTGTTGTTGTTCGGTCAGACAGTCTGGGGAACAACAACAACATCATTATGGTAGATGTCGAGCCCGTGCAGTACCGGTGACGCCCTTTTCATCCAATTTTGGCAACTATTAGACGATTATATTCAGCTTAGGAAGGATGTCTACCCAGGAAAAGGCTACAGATTATCTCAATTAATCCTTATAGCTACCATACTTCCTTCTTAAGCTATTAAGGTTTCAAACTGGAGCAATTTTTTTGGAGACTTGAATGAAAATTAGGAAGGAATTTGTATGAGTGGGCTAGAGACTATGGTATCCGAGTGTACCTAAGTAGGTAGCTAAAGAAAATAGTCTAATGGTAACCAGAACATGACGAAAATTACGTCATCGTGCAGAATGGGTTAAGAGAAAAGTAGTTCGTGATTTGTTTATTCATTGGATTATTATATTCCCTCCACCAACCGACTTTACTCCTAAACTCAATTAATGAAATCAACAAATACATGTGGCAGTCCAGGGATTCGAACCTAGTTAAATGGTCTTTGAATTACCCAAATATACCTATGACTGTGATACAAATATTCTACTCTTCTTCCCTTAGATCTTCGGAGGTCGGAACTGGGTGACATCGACCGCTGGCAGCATGTCACCCCAGGACACCATAACACACAAGAGAGGAACCGGCTCTACCAGATTAAGAAAGTTAAAGTCCCAGGCCACTATCACTGTTGCTAAGGTAAGTACTGTACACGTCTCCCTCGATTTACGATTGGGTTACGTTCCCCTGGAGCAGTGGACCACTGGTTCCCATCTTCAGAAAATTCCTGTGCTTGGTATGCTTCCAGCCAGGGCCCCACTGAGGTAAATAAAATAGCAAAACAGTGGTGGAACTGCCATCCGGGTGAGGGACTGCTCTGTGTCTGCTCCTTCAGTGCTAAGGATCATAATCCACACAGTGAAAATGGTACTGTGGAGTGGGTCAGTGAAGGCATGTCTGGGAGCCTGGAGGCAGTTTCTGCCATGACCATCCCTTTTGGGGCGCTTCCTCTGGAAGCGGGGCGTCAGATTGATGATGATGATGATGATGATGATATGATCTCCCCTTAATTTAAGCAGATGTCATTCAATTTTGGTTTGTTTATACAGATTCTTCACTACAATTAAGCTTCATGTGTAAATATCCTTTGACCCTAGGATTCCAGTCGACCGAGCTCTGAAGATGGGGGAAGATCGGCCCCATCCCCTGCCCTCTCCACCACCAGTCGTCGTCCGGTCGGTGCCCACCATCACCACCACCACCATCACCACCACCACCCATCTCCACCAAGGTCGGCACCATCACAAAACACCATAATTATTTTATCACAAAACAAAAACAAGTAAATATATAAATGAAATATAATCCTTGGAATATAGTCTTCAAATTATGACTGTTTCAGTAGATCCGATATGACACATCTATAAAATTGCTCATCATATACTGTACAGTATTAACTTTATCTACTGACTAACCACTAATGATTTCAGCAGGTCCCGATCCTGTGACGCAGCGGGGGAGCACCTCGTGGGGACCCATGCGATATCTGGCGCTCATGTCCTCCACTCCCCCGCACCCCCTCCGCGCAACACGTACGACCTCACCACGGGTCTACCTTCACCGCCACCACAGTCTATTGGGTACAGGTGGGTGAGGTTGTTGGTGGGTGAGATTGTGTCGTGTGGATGTTGGTGGTTGTGGGTGAGGTTGTGTGGGAATTTCCGTGTTTGTGTGTGAGGTTGGGTGGATGTTGGGTGTCAGTTTTGGTGTTTGTGGGCGAGGTGTGAATAAGTGTTGTGTGTGTGTATGTGCCGATGCTTATAGAGGTTTGTGCTTGATTATTTATTTTTAATTTGTTCATCTTTGCAATATATTATTTATCTAACCTATCTCGATCTGCTCTACCTTATATCCTGTTATTGAAATTATAATGTAAAACTTGCAAAACAAACAAACCAAAACAGGGACGACAAAAATATATTAGTTACTATAAGTGTATATCATCTCAGTTTTCTGTAGATCACATCCCTTTGAATTTTACAGTATAGTATTTTCTCAGGTAACTTAGCAATCACTTTCGCTTGTGCACAGAAGTAGCTGATATAGAGCTGCTTTTTGTATTAATAATAATGTAAAACTTACAAAATAAACAAACCAAAACAAGGACAGGACAATACAAAGGCAAAAGAACCAATCAAAACCGCTATTTGGAAACAATGCTTCAGAAAAAACAAAATTTTGAAATAAAAGAACACAAACCTCAAAAGCAGACATTAGTTATATAAATTATTGGTAAAACTGAATATTTTAATTTCTATTATATAATCATAAATACCCGGTAGCTAAGATGGCATAAACAATAGTAACTGTAATAACTGTTTTGTGTGTGTAACTGTACAGTCACAATAAAATGTCATGTCTTACTTTCTAGAGAGCGAAGTCGATCCAGTGGTGCGGGGGTCAGTGGAGGCTCAGTGGCCGGAAGTGACTTCAGTAGTGTACCACCTCGGGGGTTCCGGGGCGAGAGTATCACACAGGCTGCGGAATTGGACTTTACAGACTTTGTTGTGCTGTATAAGTCCTTCAGCCTGCGTGCTCGGAAGGACCTGAGGGAGCTTTTTAAGACCCTGGCCGTCACACGTAAAAGTCTGTCGGACAGCTCACTAGAAGACCCTTCCAGCCCCCCTCAGGCCCCCCCACACAGTCCTGGACAGTCCCCGCCCAGTCCCAGCCAGTCTGTGCGCCCCATGCTGGCCCGGGCCAACTTGGGGGTCCTCACACGCAACACTTCCCTGGATCTTCTGGTCTTCCGCAACAATTGTCAGAAGAAGAAGATCTTTGATGCCATCGCTGCCGCCAGTATTGTTACCAACTGTGCCGGGGTGGACAGTTCTAAGAGTCAGGTTAGTCAATATTTATTTTATCTAAAATCATGTACAGCTCTCCCTTGATTTACGATTGGGTTAAGTTCCTGAAAACCCGATATAGCGAACCCTAAAATTAATGGGGTAAATAGGGATGCGTTCTGGGACCAGCCAAAACCCAAACCCAAAAACCTATAAAAGTATCGTAAATTGAGGCATCGGATAGTGAGGGAGACCTGTATTCATTAGTTTCATTGATTTTATTAAAATTTAAAACTTGCAAACTATTAATTAGGTTTATTTGTAAGTTACTATGTGGGTTGGTGATAATATGAATCCTTAGAAATTTTGAACTTCATTCTTTTTGGTTCCATGAATATCGAATCAACCAGTGAGACTTTATCCAGTTCCACCTTCAGTGTCAAATCAACAAGTCACTGTACTGGTTGATTTTGCACTTGCTGAGTTAGTTTGGTGATCGGGTTGTTCTTTCTAGTGAATATATAACTAGTAAATATAATAATTATGATTCCATGTCAGTCAACCAGAGCCACTTTATCCAGTACCACCTTAACCAATGCCAAATCAGCCAGTGTCGACTTAACCATGCTTAACAGTACTGGTTGAGTTGGTATTGTTTTATCACCCTTACCAACTTAACTAATCATATTCTACCAGCACTGCCTTGTTGCCATTAGTTAAGATTGTCTATACTGGTGAGGTTGTCTTGTTTATTATTAATATTTAAACTTGTCGCCAAAAATAACTACTGTAATGAGAAAATAATGGCTCCATGTTGTTGTTCCCCAAGCTGCCTGGCCGAACAGCCCCAAGGCCCCGAGCAAAGCCAAGGCCATAACCGAGCGCCCCCACAGAACCCTCCCTGCCGACCACAATAAAGCCTGGGTGACCGAAGCCACTCCATGGCGGGGAGCTGAGGAGGGTGCGGAAACGCCCGGCTCCATGTTGAATCAACCAGTGCCACTTTACCTATTGTCAAATCAGTCGATGCCAGTTGAACCAGTCCTAATCTAACCGTACTGGATGAATTGACCCTGTTATAGTTTGTCTACCGGTTGATTTGTCACGAATGTTACTTGCCTGGTTAACTTCGAAGGTAGTCGCTTGCCATGGAAATTTACTATGTGAGGAATACTGTACATTTATGGCTGGGACTCTATTTAAATTAACAAAATAAATAATATACTGTACTTTAATAAATCTTATGTACGTATGTTTGTCTCCGTGTGGCAGGTGATCACGCTGCTAGAGTTGGGTCGGTTCTTGGAGGAGCAGCAGGGAGAGATGTGTACCCAGGACCACCTCAGGCAACTGCTACATCAACACGAACCAGACCCATTTCTCAGGTAACACGCCAATCAAGTACAGTCACCGTCGATCGACCTTGCGAGTTTCGACCTATAAGGAAGTGGGAGCTGTAGATATCAATATAAAGCAGAATTGCCAGCTAAATTTTCCTTATAGCCTGAAACTCGCAAGTCGTCAATTGTTCATCCATGGTGTAACCAGTATTATAAACCACTTAGCAATCAAATGGAATCACACAGCCAATTGTTTCTCCATGGTGTATTAGTACTGTATTAGTATTTCCACATAACAATTTTGATTAGTTCTTTTGCCTTTATATTGTCTTGTCTTCATATTGTCTTGTCTTCATTTTGGTTTGTATATTTTGCAAGTTTTACGTTATAATAAAACCACTTCGAACACAAACGAGACAATACAATACGTTATTATTGTGAAACACATACAATAGCACTGGATATATCAAAGGCATTTGATAAGAGTCTGGCATCAATCCTTATTGTCGAAGATGTCACACTACGGCCTTGCATCATTAGTTCCACTAATTTCTTCTTATCTTCATAACAGAAAAATATGTGTAATGGTAGATGGCCTTTATTCTCAATTTCACTCAATAAATGCTGGTGTTCCCCAGGGATCAGTTTTGGCCCCAACTCTGTTCCTCATTCATATCAATGATCTCATATCTACCACTCATAATCCAATACATTCATACGCAGATGACTCAACACTCCACAGTTCCTTCACATTTACCATTCTTTCACCCAACCCGATCTTATAAATTCAAAAATAAACCCTGCAATTTCTCTGAACCAGGACCTTTCTAGAATTAATGAATGGGGACAAAAGAATCTAGTTTCCTTTAATGCACAGAAAACCAAGTACATTAAATTTTCTAACCGACAGAATCTCACTGACTCCCATATATTTTTTAATGATGTAAATATTCCCACTTCCCCTAGTATTGACATTCTCGGTGTAACATTAACTACTAACTTGAGCTGGACACATTATGTTAGAAGCATTGCTAAGAATGCCTCTAATAAACTGGGACTCCTGTACAGAGTTCGAGAATTCTTCACTGACGAGCAGTTGGCCGTAATATATAAGTCATGTGCGTTCTCAGATGGATTACTGTTCACCTCTGTGGAGTGGAAGTGGGAGTGGTTGCATTGAGGCAGTTGGACAAACTTCAAAATAAAGCTATTAGATTAATCAATAACCCTGCAATCACACAGGACCTTCCTACATTATCCATACGAAGAAACGTTGCATCCCTTGCATTATTCTACAGATATTTTCACAGCAATTGTTCCGAGGAACTTGCTTCAATTCTGCCGCCTCTCCACATCTTTCCCCGTAGAACTAGGGCAGCTGAGAGCGCCCATGAATTTACACTTTCTCCTCCACAATGCAGAACTTCTGCTTATCAAAATTCATTTATCCCTAGAACTACAGTAGGGTCTCACATAGAAAGAGAAATTGGTCGATAAACGAGGCCGTTCTATGTGATCGCGGAATTTTGGCGGCCCAATATGGTCAATGTTCACTGTAAGCGTAAATTTCCGTCAGGAGCGTACGATATTTCGGCGCTCTATATGAGAACTCCTCGGATTTGCCCTACTTTGATGGCAAAATCGTTCTATATGATCATATTCGTTCCTAACGAAAATTTTGGAACAATATTTTAGGTCGGTCGTTCTATAAGCGACTCATTCTATGCGAACACGTTCTATGTGAGCCCCTACTGTACTACTCTTTGGAATTCACTTCCCTCGAGTTGCTTTCCACAAACTTACAATCTACAAAACTTTAAATCCACTTGTTACAAACATTCATCTAATGGTGGAGGAAAAAAAAAAAAAAAAAAAAGAATATGCCTCACGCATCCTACTGCATGTCGTACAAGGCGACTAATAGGGGGGATGGTGATAGACTTGCGGACCAAGTAGCCATCACTATACAATGAAGCCTTGTTATTGGCGCTGGCATTGTCTCTATATGATAGTGCTGTGACAGGGCTTCATTGTACTTGCTCCAAGTTGCCTAATGGCGGCACACTGGCAGTGGGTGTCGCTCCCTCTGGACCCGGCCCTGGCGCCCTGGGCCCAACCTGGACGAAATGGATCCAGAGGGTACAGTACGTAGTGTTTCCCCGGACTGGCACTTTCCGCCCAATAGTATAGGGGCCCGAACCTGGTGGTAGCGCTCCAGGAGGCTGCCCTGTCATTTGGCGAAAAATATCAGGCCAGTCGTAGTGCCGTGTACGCGCATGGGGTGCGTCCCTGCGGCTGGTTCTGGTGGGGCGTACCGAGGCCACTGGATCCTACCCCCTTGTAATCACTTGGGGGATGGTGCTGGGAATGGTCCCGGGGTAGACTGGAGCCGGAGTTCTGGGGGGGGGTGATGCTCATCTGCCAGCCAAACCTACCTAACTATGACTAAAATCAAAGAAAATAAACGTAAGTCCGATGAAACAAAACCGCACAGGACAATGACAAATGCCCCCCACAAACTCAGACTTGCTAGTGTGAATGTTGGTAGTTTGAATCTGCGTGCGAATGAAGTGGTTGAGATGTGTGAGAGGAGGCGAGTGGACATCTGCTGTACCCAGGAAACACTCTGGAAGAGGCATGGGGTACAGTGGATTGTCGGAAGGAGGAAAAGATATAGGATATACTGGATGGGTGTGGAGACTGATAAAGCGAAAGGAGGAGTGGGTGTTCTGGTGGCTGAAGAGCTGGCGGAAAGTGTGCTTCAGATTACGAGAGTTAGTGAAAGGCTGATTGTTTTGAAGTTGAAAGTTGGTGAAAGAATTCTGAATGTGATATCTGCATATGCCCCACAGGCTGGTTTACAGAAAGAGATAAAAGAGGACTTCTGGAATGACACCGTCAGTGTCATTTCAGGCCTCTCGGAGAACGAAATAACTATCGTGGGGGGGGACCTCAATGGTCACGTGGGAGCATCTGCAGATGGATACGAGGGGGTACATGGAGGAATTGGTTACGGAAGGAGAAATCTAGAAGGCGAATATATATTGGAGTCCTGCGTTGCACTCAACATGGTTGTGTGTAACACAAAGTTCAAGAAAAGACAGAGCCACCTGATCACATATAACTCTGGGGTCTCCAGTAGCCAGATAGATTACTTCTTGGTTAACAGGAAAGACTGGAAACTAGTTCGAGATGTAAAGGTCATCCCGAGCGAAGAATGTATCCCCCAGCATAAGCTACTTGTGTGCGACATGAGCTTATACAGAGATCCTAAGCGCAAGAAGGTTTACATACCCAAAAGGAAAGTGTGGCTGCTGAAGGACAAGGAAGTTAGGGATAGGTTTCATAATGAACTGGAGGAAATGAATAGAAATAAGGAAGCTAGGCCTAACGATGTAAATAGCCAATGGAACTTTCTTAAGCATAGCCTTATCGCTGCCACTGACAAAGTCTGTGGGAAAACAAAGGGTCACCCCAGGAATAAGACCTCTTGGTGGTGGAACGATGAGGTAGAACATGCTGTGAAAGAGAAAAGGAGATGCTTCAAAGCATGGAAGAAAGGAGGCAGCAGGGAGGAATACCAGGCAGCTAAACGAACTGCCAAAAGAGTTATTTACAATGCTAAAAATCGCATTAAGGACCTGGTCCTCGAACAAGTGTGTAACACTGACAATCCCAATGGGATCTTCAACCTAGCTAGGCGAGTTAAAAATGACAGTAGGGATATTATAGGTGAACAGTGTGTTAGAGATGATAATGGGAAGATTGTGTATGCAGAAAATGAAATCAGAGAAGCATGGAAGGTACACTATGAACGATTGCTAAATGTAGAGTTTGAATGGGATAAGGAACAGCTTAGTATCGAAAAACCAATATCTGGGCCCCCTCCTTTGATAGCACCAGCTGTAGTGAGCGACGCAATCAATAAAATGAAGGACGGTAAAGCTCCAGGTTGCTCCGACATTGTCGCTGAGATGATAAAAGCCTCAGGGGAGATTGGTGTAAACTTAGTCACTGAGTTGATAAACACCATTATTAAAGATGAGAAAATCCCAGAGGATTGGCTCAAAAGTGTAATAGTAAATATATACAAAGGAAAAGGGGATGCGCTAGATAGAGGAAATTATAGGGGCCTGAAAATGCTTGACCAAATCATGAAGGTCTGTGAGAGAGTCCTTGAGGGTTTGATCAGGCAAAGCATCTCTATTGATGATATGCAGTTTGGTTTTATGCCAGGACGTGGTACAACCGATGCTATCTTCATAGTCAGGCAGATACAGGAAAGATACCTACTAAAAGGCAGGGATCTTTACTTTGTGTTTGTGGACCTGGAGAAGGCCTTTGATAGGGTACCTAGAGATGTTGTACAGTGGGCTATGAGGAAACTTGGTGTGGAAGAGTGGCTGGTGCGTGTGATAATGAAGATGTATGAGGATTCGCGAAGTTCGGTGAGGGTGAAAGGTGTACTGAGTGATGAATTCGCAGTCCGTGTTGGAGTCCATCAGGGTTCAGTGTTAAGCCCCCTCCTCTTTATTATGGTCTTGGAGGCGCTGTCTAGAGTTTTTAGAGGCGGACTCCCGTTGGAACTGTTTTATGCAGACGATTTAGTCCTAATAGCTGACAGTATGCAGGATGCTGAGGCCAAATTCAGAAAGTGGAGAGAGGGCATGGCGAGCAAGGGTTTAAGAGTCAATATTAACAAAACCAAGGTTATGCATTGTAGTTTGAGACGAGGCAATGTGGAAAAGAGCGGTGCATACCCATGTGCAGTGTGTGGAAAGGGAGTGGGCGTTAACTCAATTCAATGTAGCATCTGTCGATGTTGGGTACACCATGGGAGTAAGCGCTGTAGTAGAATAAAGGGGCCCCTGCCGAAGGATAAGTCAGAAATAGAGAAATTTGAGTGCGTAGTGTGCAAAGGCGAGCTTGTGTTAAGTGATGATCCTGTGGCTGTGAATTTTGGAAATGAGTCTTTGGAGCTGGTGAACAAGTTTTGTTACCTAGGAGATACCATCTCTGCCGGTGGTGGGGCCGAGGCTGCCACTGTTGCTAGAATTAGGTGTGGCTGGGGGAAGTTCAGAGAATTGATGCCAATCCTGACCATGAAAAGAATGCCTCTCCCCCTGAAGGGAAAGGTGTATGCCTCATGTGTTAGAAGTGCAATGACGTATGCCTCAGAAACATGGGCCGTTAAAGTAGAGGATGTCAACAGAATGGAGCGTAATGAGATGAGAATGGTGAGATGGATGTGTGGGGCCAGGCTACAGGATAGAATAACAAATGTTGAGCTGAGGAGACGTTTAGGTATAAAGAGTATTAGCGAGGTGATGCGTACAAGTAGACTGGGATGGTATGGACATGTGGAGAGAATGGATGAACAAAATTGGGTGACAAAATGCAGGTCTGTGATTGTGGAGGGAGCTGCACCAAGGGGTGGACCGAGGAAGACCTGGGATCGGACTATACGCGCCGATCTCAAATCCAAGAACTTGACAAGTGAAGCAGCCCTTAACAGGGTTGCCTGGAACGCCGCCATTAGGACAAGAGACTGAAACTGCACTTATGTGTGGAACACTCAGTCTTAAAATGTTATGTATGTATGTATATTTATGAATGGAGGATGCCTTTAGGCACATGGACCTTTTTGTTTTATCTGTGTTTTTCCTTGCTCCGTTCATTGTCTTTTAAAAAAAATATATATATATATAACCCAGATGCTTCAGAACTTGGCTTTAAAGGTTTAAAGAATCGAACTGATGGAACTTTATATATGCTGAGAAGTGTACAGGTGAACTAAAACATTCTACTCCCATCACATAGGTCCCAAGAACTGCTGTCGTTCGAGGGGTTCGCGCGGTACATGATGGACGAGGACAACTATGCCTTCCTGGACGAGCGGGCGGGGACGGACGAGGAGGAGATGAGTATGCCGCTGAGCAACTACTACATCGCCTCCTCTCACAACACCTATCTCACCGGGCACCAGCTGAAGGGAGAGTCGTCCGTCGAGCTCTATAGTCAGGTAAATTAGAGTTCCTGAATGCATTCCTCGTGTCATCATTAAAGGGAGATGGGTCGTACAAATACATATACAGTACTGTATATTTCTCTAAGGGTATTTTTTAAAGCTTGGGGGGGGGGTCTAGGGGTGTTTTAGTAAGCTTGGGAGGTCTAGTTCTAGGGGGTATTTTTTTTAAGCTTGATGGAGGTCTAGGGAGGAAACTACAACAAATTATAGAAAGATAAGTAAACAAGCAATTAATGGCAGCTAATGTAGTGTTAATCTATTGTCCGCAGGTGCTGTTGACGGGTTGCCGGTGTGTGGAGCTGGACTGTTGGGATGGTGACGACGGTACTCCCATGATCTACCACGGCCACACCTTCACCACCAAGATACCATTCAGGTCAACACATCCCACAGTTTTGTTATGTGTTATCAGTACTGTACTTGAATTGACCACTTAAGAGTTTCAGGCTATAAGGAAGTTGGAGCCATACATATCAATATTAAATGTAAATACAATAATAATGTAAGTTTCTGATGGATAGAAAGTGTGTAGATTTTGATTTGATGCATTTATAAAGGCATTACAAACATATTTTTAGCTGGTAATTCTGTTAAATATGGACGTTTACAGCTCCAACTTCCTTATAGACCAAAACCCGCAAGTGGTCAATTGTCAGTGTGATTCAGGCATTATGCATTTTATCTGTCTCTGTTCATGGGATTCAGGTCTTTATTTGCTGCACTTTATTTGTCAGTGGCTATTGCTGATTTTATCTATCTCCTCTTTCTGCCTACTGTGAATTGCTGTTCCCCTCCTGTCCCATCTACAGATTTGTTTTATTATTGATTGATTTGCAGTCACCTGGGCTGCACAAGCCTTGTGTCATTGGCGAGCCTGTTAGTGCCCCACTCTTACGGATTTGAGGATTGGTTACTGACTGACTGATTATAAAATATTTAATCTGTGAGCTATGTATTACTATATCACTAAAAAAAGACACTAATTATAATGTAAAACTTGGAAAATAAACAAACCAAAACTTAGACGAACACAGTAAAAAGACAAAAGAACTTATCAAAATCGTACACTCTCCCAACTTGCGAACTCTACTCAAGTAGCTAACTCGTCATATTCCACGACTGTGTCAATGAACCGATCTCTCCCCCTCTCAAAAACAGGAGCGTGGTAGAGACGATCAACAAGAGCGCCTTCGTCACCTCCCCCTACCCTGTGATCCTGTCCATAGAGAACCACTGCTCCCTCCCGCAGCAGTCCCGCATGGCCCACATCTTCATGCAGGTGTTTGGGGACAAGCTGGTCACCAAGTTTCTATTTGAGGCGGACTTCTCGGAGGACGTGCATCTGCCCAGCCCCGACCAGCTCAAGTATAGGATTCTGATCAAGGTAAGTGATGAAAGTTAGAAGCTATAGTATAGGGGAGAAATGTGTGAAATGGATAGAAGCCTTCCAGAAAGATCGGAGACAGAGGGTACTTGTGAATGGAATAGGCTCGGGGTGGAGGGAAATTACAAGTGGGGTACCTCAGGGATCTGTGTTGGGACCACTACTGTTCGTTATATTTATCAACGACTTACCTGAAGTTATAACCAATGGAAGTGAGATATACCTGTATGCGGATGACACTAAGCTGTATAGAAGAGTGAGGAGTAAGGAAGATGTAGGTTTTCTTCAAGGAGATGTGGAGGGCATGAAGGGATGGTCTGAACATTGGTTAATGCCTTTTCATCCAAAAAATGCAAGTACATGCGGATTGGGACTAGCAAGATAGACAAGGTAGGATACAGCATGTATGAAGCGATGGAGGAAGTGAATGCAGAAAAGGATATAGGAGTAGTGATAGACAGTAAGTTAAATTTCTCAGAACATTTAGCGGAAAAGATAAACAAAGCCAATAGAATTGTAGGGCTGATAAGGAGGACATTTGTGTCACTTGACGAAGAAATATTCAGGAATCTATACAGCGTTGGTTAGGCCTCACCTGGAATATGCGAACCAGGTGTGGGCTCCATATATGGTAAAGGATATAGAAGCAGTGGAGAAAGTGCAGAGGAGAGCTAGCAAGCTAGTACCAACGTTGAAGAACGCGGGCTATGAGCAGAGGTTGAGGACACTAGGACTTCCGACACTGGCATATAGGAGAAAGAGAGGGGATATGATAGAGACTTTTAAGATAGTGTCAGGAAAGTATGATGAGGATGTGTGTGAAGGTATCTTCTTGATGCGGGAGGGAACAAGAACGAGAGGACACTAAGAAAATTTACAAAGAAAGAAATAGGCTTGAAAAGGCAAAGAACTCATTTTGTGATAGTGGTAAATGAGTGGAACGCACTGCCCCAGTATGTAGTCGATTCCGAATCAATAAGGAAGTTTGAAAGTAATCTTGATAAAGCATGGAGAAGACAAGATTTGAAGTTTGATTATAAAGCAAAAATACAGAATAGTAAAAATGTCGCGTCTGCTACCGCCGCCGCCAAGACAGTGACGACCGCCGCAGTAGTGCAAGTACTGGCACTGAGCTGGATACACAGGCCTAGTTTGCCTTTTTCCAGAGGATCTACTGTAAGAAACTGTAAGAAATGATGATGTAAATTTTTTATACTGGGAGACCAATGATATGTCAAGAGAGTGTAAAGGCGGTGTCACACGAGCGATTTTTCCGTCAATATTTACGAGCAATTGTTGTCTGGCAGCTTGAAAATATAAGCCCCATAAGAATCAAACTAGCTAACATAGTCTATCTTCGATCTAGTTTCCGATTCCAATGCGAAAGAACCTCAAACTAGCACGAGACAAAAATTTCTCATCGAAAATTGCCGGAAAATGCGCTCGTGTGACACCGGCTTAAGGACAGAACTTGTGATCAAGGTAAGAAGAGAAGAGGAGAACACTAGACAGGATAAAGTGAATTAAAGTAGGAATGAAGAAATGTGAGATAAGGGATAAGGTTAATAATTAGGTAAACAGGTTAATATGTGTTAAATTCGAAATAAATAAGAGATAAAGGATAATAAAATGTATATAGATATAAGAACAGAGGAAGGATCATTGGCAACAAGAAGGCATCCGGGGCATAAAAATAACCTTAATCCTGCTCCGTGGCAGCAGAAACACCCTGATCATGTATGGCCATTAAATTCCCCTGTGCCACGAATCACACAATAGGTGCCTTCACATCAGCTGCATGTCCAATACTGCATTTATAACTGTCTTGATGGTGTAATGGTTAGAGCGTGTAAGTTTTGTATGTGGTATCCTGGGTGAATCACATGCTTTCATTAATTTTGTTTAGGTGTGTTATTGGTGTTAAAAACGATGTTAAAAATGGTATGTTTGGTTGAGAGCTAGATAAGGGCTATTGCAGACAATCCACAAATCTTGCCAGGGCCCATCAGTTATAATCCTTACTGTTTCTGCCTGATGATCTTCGATGGCATCTTTGAGCAAAACAAAACAAAAACACACACATTTGAATATGCACAACAAGCATCTGTACCTCATGTTAAGCAACTTATCACATGACTCTATCACAGTATTTCCATGTGTGAAGGCGCCTATTTACACTAAGTTTCCGGTAGCATGAGTGAGGTTTGGCATCCTCTACCCAACCTAAGCCATTTATGTCCATCTCTTTTCCTGTACTACTTTTCCTTCTAGGTGCTGGCGAGATCACCTGTTTGGGTGGCACAGCAAGGGGGGCTGCGGACGGTGGGGGCATTGGCCCGGGGGTGCAAGCCCATGGGCTGATGATCCCCTCCCCCGCTGCCCTCTCAGAGACAGATCTCATCTCACCCTGGTACCTTCGGGGGCCCGAGCATCTGGCGCGGCTCCGGTCAACCGGACTCGGGATTGCTCGGCCAGACAGGCTGGGGAACTACAACAACAACCACCACCTTGTTTTTTTGTTTTCATTTTTCATCCATCCAAGCATTTAATCGATCATCCATATCTCTCCTCCCAGAACAAGAAGATCGTGGGTGAGGTGAGCGGGGGGCCGACTGTGCGGGGCGGAGCCAATAGGTCACCCGGACGCACCAACTCACTCATCAGCACCATCTCTAACGAACCAGAGACTGACGATGAGGACGAAGATGATGATTATGATGATGAGGGTGAGTATAAAAATCAGCCTCTAAAGGGTTTAATTTTCCACTGGGTGAAATAAACAAGCAATAGGAAGCGAGGATTTGCTGCCAAGTAAATTTTGAACAAACTATAGCACCCACTTTTGATCCCCAATAACCTTTATCTTGTTCCTCCACAGAGCACAACCCGTTTGACTTGGGGCACCACGATAGCCTCTATGACGACGACAAGCGCTGCATGGTCATCAAGAGCGTCTCCATGGGCAACAGAACCGAGTCCCTGTCCAGTGCCGAAGGAAGTCGCTTCAGGCCAAAATCCCAGAGCGATGAGAATTTGGATGAGGAGGGAGTATTGCTGCCCAAACCCAAAAAGCAGAGCAGTCAGATCGCCAAGGAGCTTTCAGACTTGGTTAACTATTGCCAGGCAGTCAAATTTCATGGTTTCAACCTGGCTAGTCCGCGTGAGTCCGTGAAGGGGAAGAAAGTGATGATTGGCGGACGGAAGAGCACCGTCCAGCCACCCATTATCACGAACACCCCCATCCTCATCCATACTCAAGTAACCTCTGATCCCAGTCGACTTGAGCCCATCCTGCAGCCACCCATCCTGAAGCGACCCATGGGTGTTCATCCGTGCTACATGTGTTCCTCACTTAATGAGAACACAGCCAAGAGATTGTGTCGTCGTCAGCCTCTGGATGCCATACAACACACAGAGACACAGCTCATGAGGACATACCCAGCTGCTATGCGTATTGATTCATCCAATTTCAATCCCTTATATTTTTGGGCATTTGGAATCCAGATGGCAGCACTGAACTATCAGACAGATGATACCTACTTACATCTTAACTATGCCATGTTTGAGCAGACGGGTCGTTGTGGCTACGTGCCTAAACCCAGAGTGATGTGGGATGATATGCACATGATGTACCGACGTTTCAACCCTTTCGATAAGGAATTTGATGGCCTACATGTACTGACTCTGAAGATCTCAGTCATATCTGGCCAGTACGTCTGCCAGAGCAACTTTCAGGGCAGCCCGCAGGTTGAGGTGGAAGTGCTCGGGATACCAGTCGACTGCCTTAAGTTCAAGACCAAAACTGTTCAGCGGAATGCGTTCAACCCCATCTGGAATGACACTTTCAATATCCGTGTCATGTTTAAAGACCTGGCCTTTGTGCGACTAACGGTAACCGACACGGTAACCGGACACACTACAGCTCAAAGGATCCTACCTCTGAAATGCCTCCGACGGGGCTATAGACATGTACGGCTCCGTAACCTCTTGAACCAGCCCCTCCCAGTGTCCACCCTCTTCATATACACTATGATGGAGGAGGAAGAGTATGAGATCCAGCAGCTATCTCTCCCTCCAGATCTTTGCACTGATCTAGCCAAGCTAAAGAAGGAATCTGATGTGGAGAGTCATGACGTTACCCCCACGGTGCCACTCAAGCGACGCAAGTTCTTTGTTAAAATCCACAGTGTAGTGCCAGATGAGCCATACACAGTGATCAGCGCCACTCAGGAGTGCACTTCACGTGATGTCATATGCAAAGCTGTGGCTAAGATTGGAAAGGGTGCTAGACTAGAGGACTATATTCTGATAGAGGAGGTAGCCAAAGGGTGGCAACGGAAAGGTGACAACCCCACTACTCAGCGCATCTTGGACATGAATGAGCGGCCCCTTGAGGCTCAGTCACAATGGCAAGGGGAGGGCAAATTTGTGCTGAAGAAAACCTCCGATGATCCAAGTACCCGGGCTTGGCTTACCACCATTATGAGCACTAACTCAAAGGTGAAAAAGAAGCTCGACGAATCATCAAGCGGAGCCTGTGGAGGTGGAGGGAGCGGAGGGGAAGGTGAGGTGAGTGAGGAAGCTAAGGGGTGGGAAGAGGAGGACAACTTCTTGGTATGCGTGTACAATGTCTCAGCACAGATCCCCTATACTATCCTCAAAGCTCCAACGTCTAGCACAGCTCAGGATATTCTAGCTCAGGCGCTGGTCAAGGCCCGCAGAATGGAAGACCCAACTAGATTTGTCCTGGTGGAGGAGTTGGAGTACGGCCAGTTGACCGAACCACCTGGTGGGGTGACCAAGCGGAGGTGCCCGAGGGTAGAGCGCCGGATACTGCCTGACATAGAAAACATCTACAAAGTTCAAGCGGCCTGGAAGACCCTTGGTAAGCTGGTGCTGAAGGAGAGAGGAGCTCCTTCAGAAGGCACGTTCAGTAGGGCTTCTGCCGCAGCCTCCGCTTTCAGTTCAAGTTTGTCCATTGCTATTAGTCGAGTTAGTAGATCTAGACACCAAGAGCGACGACCCGTTAAAGAGACCTACAGTGATCCGAGTGCTCTGGCGGCAAGTCATGAGGGCACCTTCCCCGACCGTAGATTTAAAAGTTTGCATGAAACTTGGCGGGCGGCGGGGGGGTCCAGTGGGGCACACTCCGAGGGGGAAATACTCTCGGACGATGAGCCTATCCCTCCTTCCGACCTCAGAGCTGCCGTACACAAGCTCAAGAAAGTCTCTCTAAAGAAGATACAGAAAGTGTGGAGATGAAAGTAGGTCTAATTGAGTTGGTGGTGATGACACTGTTATCGTATATTGTGACAAAGTTAACAAGTTGAGGTGATTTAATATCGGGTCTACATAAACTGTGAAAGGCAGAAAACAATATTCTTAAGGGGGCCCACCTCGTTTTAGTTTTCTCTCTCTCCCTCTTTCTCTGAGTTGTATCCATTCGGCCCCATTCAGCCTACTGTTTTCAGACGTTTATCCCCATCCAGGTGTAGATTTTTTCCTGGCGAGCAGTAGTGAGCCAACATATTTAAAACAAAAATTGACAGCAGGCTAAATTTGTACATTTTTCGATAAAAAAAAATCTCCGGCAAAGCCGGATTTCTCCATACAATGCTGGCTCGCTATTGCTCGCCAGAAAGTAATCGACACCTGAATGGGGATAAACATCTTAAAACAGTAGGCTGAATGGGGCCGAATGGATACAAGCTAAAGAGAGAGGGAGAAAAAGTGAAAAAAAGCGAGGTGGGCCTCCTTAAGACTCCAGAATTCCTGTGCAAGTACAATCCATGCTACCAATAAGCTTTTCAGTGCTTCACATTTCTCCAAGACTTGAGTAGAAGACATAGCTAGTTAACCCTTTCAAGCTCCAATACGCATTTCTTTTCTCTTTTCTGGTAATTAATAGACAATTTTATTCAGATTAGGAAGGGTATATGGAAGTCAGAGGGTTGATTCCAATACGCATTTCCTTTCTGTTTTCTGGTAATTAATGGACGATTTTATTCAGATTAGGAAGGGTATGTGGAAGTCAGAGGGTTGATTGAGATAGTCTTTGCCCTTTTAACACACACAGATCCTTTACTAAGCTGCATAAAATCGTCTAATGATAGCCAAAATATACTGCTAAAACGCGTCAGAGCTTCAAGGGGTTAAAATGGAAAGTACAGTATGTTTATTTGAATAGAATGAACTTCCTAAGACATAGCTAGTTAAAATGGAAAGTACGATTATTTGAATAGAATAAACTTCCTTTGAAAATACAATGTAGTTGGAATGGTTTTCTACAGTGAGTCGCTGGAGGTGTTCCAAGCAAGCCAAAGTAGAGATTCCAGCATTACTACGAGAAAAACATATCTCAATCCAAAATATAAAATAAATCATAATAAAGCCGGTATCACACGAGAGCTTTTTCCCTCAACATTTATCCTCAACACTGGTCTGGCAGCTTACGAGGCACACATTTAAAATATTTCAGTTACCTAAATTCATCTACCATCAGTCTAGTTTCCGATACTAGTGTAAAATACTCCTGAAATGATACCAGAAAAATGTTGATCACCGAATGTTGACTATAAAAGCTCTCGTGTGATACCGGCTTAAGAGACGCAGATAGTCACGCTGCTCATCTTTATGTATGACTTTATATGAAGATATTTTTAAAAAAGCAGTATATTTATAATGAAAACTTATCAGGTCATGTAATTTTAAGTGTCGTTTTTTTGTAGAGCGCTATCCGGGCACGTGGTGGTGGTAGGACACAAAACACGTGGTGGCATATCAAGCATTTTCCCCAAGACAATCATGTGGAAAAGTGAAGGGTTAAGGAGTTAGTGTTCTTGCTGATTATTGACCTCTTTAGTACGGCCACAGATATTTTCATTGGTATTCTGGCTAATGTGAGACGATTTTATTCACCTTTGACAAATTATAATATAAAACTTGCAAAATAAACAAACCAAAATGTAAACGAACACCATAAAAAAGACAAAATAACTAATCATAATTATAATGTAAAACTTGCAAAATAAACAAACCAAAACTGGGACAAACACAGTAGAAAGACAAAACATCTCATCAAAATCGCTAGAAAATGTTATTCATGTTTAACCTCTAGAAATGAAAAGAGTAATACTGTACTAGACAATTTAATT
This sequence comes from Paralithodes platypus, assembly GCA_032716605.1. Taxonomy (NCBI): domain Eukaryota; kingdom Metazoa; phylum Arthropoda; class Malacostraca; order Decapoda; family Lithodidae; genus Paralithodes; species Paralithodes platypus. Next base: position 80,051,413 of record CM064575.1, on the reverse strand, counting down.
CAACTTTGGAATGACCTCTAGAAATGAAAGGGGTAAAGTACTATCACAATTAGATTTTTAACACCCACAGATCCTTCTAAACTGCATAAAGTCGTCCGAATATAGCTAAATACGATCACAATTAGATTTTTAACACAAGCAGATCCTTTCTAAACTACTATCACAATTAGATTTTAAACACCCGCAGATCCTTTCTAAACTGCAGAAAGTCGTCTGAATATAGCTAAATACAGTACTATCACAATTAGATTTTTAGCACCCACAGATCCTTTCTAAACTGCATAAAGTCGTCTGAATATAGCTAAGTACTATCACATTTTGGCTCGAACGTTCCTTGATTTTGGCCCTGTCACTCTTTTAACTCTGGGGGAGGTACTCGTCACAGGCAGTGTTGCATTGTCTCCCTCATCCACATAGAAAAGAAAAGAAACATAGATTTTTAACACCCGCAGATCCTTTCTAAACTGCATAAAGTCGTTCGAATATAGCTAGAATACATTGAAGAAGACGCCAGCCGTACTGAGAGGGTTAATGTGAATAAAAATAATCAGCTGACCGCCATGCAAGTGAATCCCGATCACTACGATTCTCCGGTAATAAATAAAAAATATTTATGCAGAGTGATTCTTATAGGTGTGTGCGCGTGTGTGTATGTGTCTACGAGTACCGTATGTGCGCAATATAACCGGTAATAATTGACATTGTTCTCTTCAGCAAACACAGTTGAGCGTTTATTCAACCAGTCTGATCTTGCTGTGAGTCGATACCTTTCTTTGGTTGGTGGTCAGGGGATTTGGGAAGCCTTTAATAACTACAGATTTCTGCCCTGATTTTTCTTCTTAAGGGAAGATGGGCCGGTTTTTCTGGACCCCCCTTCTCCCTCGTGTTTAGCATATTTGTTTTGAGATTTTAAGACGTCCGCCCCATTAGTTTGTCAATTTTAAAACCTTTTGTCCCATTTCTATATCAATATCAAGACCTTTCGTACCATTTAGGTGTCAAGTTTTTACTGGCGAGCGATAGTAAACCTGTAATTTTGGAGGAATCGGCATTTTTCTACCGAAAAATGTACAAATCTATCTAGACGGGGAATCTTGGGGATGTTTCTCTTAAGCTTGATGGAGGTCTAGGGAGGAAATTAAAAAAATATATAAATCGATGAAAAATCAACCAATAAACAAACCCTTCCCCCCTTAAGTGTATTAAACAAGTTTGGGCTGAGTACTGTGGCCATTGAGGCGTCGTAGATAATCTTGACCACCACCACCACCTCTCTCTCTCTCTCTCCCCCTCTCCCCCCCCCCCTCCCCAGTATCTGTGCACGGCCATGGAATCGTTTGTGTCTGTTTGTCAAAGTGCTGCGGGCAAGGTTTTGTCGTCGAAGTTTTTTTTAATGTGTTGTTGGTATAAAGTGAATTGGATGTTGTCTATGGCGTGGAAGTTTATCTTATATATACAAATATATATATATAAATATATATATTAATATTAAAAGACTTCGGGAGAGTATTTGGTGAAGCCATCCAAGAGGTTATATAAGATTTGTTCACTGGCTTTTTTATAGTGAATTAAAGATTTTTTTTTTTTTAGCATTTAGGCAGCCAAGAAGAATTTTGTTTAAGTATAGATATATATATATATATAAATATATTTAAGTGGGAAGTTTTTCTCATACAGTATTTGTGAAATGGACTACTGGGTATTTATAATATTTTTGTATGTATTTACTCAGGCCCATTCCCCACTTTTTTTTTTTTTTTTTGTGGTGAATATTATTAGCCTGCTTTGGTGGGTTGAGAAATATCGCCTTATTGTGTGGAAAGTCTATTAAGGGACCCCACCTCGCTCTTTTTCTCTTTCTCTCCCTCTCTTTGGCTTGTATCCATTCGGCCCCATTCAGCCTACTGTTTTAAGATGTTTACCCCCATCCAGGTGTCAATATTTTCCTGGCGAGCGGTAGCGAGCCAGCATACATTTTTCGATAGAAAAATGTGTCCGGCAAAGCCGGATTTCTCCATACAGTACAATGCTGGCTCGCTATAGCTCGCCAGGAAGAAATCGACACCTGGATGGGGATAAACGTCTTTAAACAGTTGGCTGAATGGGGCCGAATGGATACAAGCTACGGAAAGAGAAAAAAGGAGAGAAAGATAACAAAAAAGCCGGTGACCCCACTTAAACAAAAATGGCAGGCACATTAAAAGGATTCTCTTAAACCATATATTATGTACATAGGGTGTAAATACTAATTATCTAATAAGCAAAGTCTTGTATATTATCCGACCCCTCTCTGCCCCCCATTCCCCCCACCACCCCCCTACCCAAACCGAGACTCTCCCCCTTCCCCCCCGTCACCCCCCCCCCCCCTCCCACCAGAGATATTTTGCATAACTTCCCCCTCGTGTCGATCATATCAGTGTCGTGATCAGTGTTCGTGCGTGTCGGTGTTATTGAGTCCACCACCTTCCCCCCCATCCTCGAGTTTTATTATAGTCTGTATTATCGCTGATGGTTTGTCCGATAAAAACATTTTGCTGGTCTTTGTATTATGCTGGTCCTTCGTATCCCAAGCGTAGTGTTTTGTTTACATTTTATTATTTAATTTGAAGTCACTACTGTGTCATTTTATTCTTATTAGAGCCTGTAAATCATATGACCACTGAATATATTATTATTCTAGCTATCACAAATAATTCTTAAGCTCATTGATAGCATTATGCATTTACAAACAGCTAATTATAAGTGAGGTTCAGATCATATTTTTCCTTTCTTTCCACACCCTCCTACAGTACTGTACTTAAGTAAAAACATATGTGTCCGAAACCATCCTCAAATGCGTTCGGAAGTCTTGGACACAAATTTATAGGAGTAAATCAAAACGGGAACAGTGTAGCACAAACGCCAACATATCGTGGAACATTATTTGATGGAGCGTGGTATCATTATCGTGGAACATTATTTGATGGAGCGTGGTATCATTATCGTGGAACATTATTTGATGGAGCGTGGTATCATTATCATGGAACATTATTTGATGGAGCGTGGTATCATTATCATGGAACATTATTTGATGGAGCGTGGTATCATTATCGTGGAACATTATTTGATGGAGCGTGGTATCATTATCGTGGAACATTATTTGATGGAGCGTGGTATCATTATCATGGAACATTATTTGATGGAGCGTGGTATCATTATCGTGGAACATTATTTGATGGAACGTGGTATCGTTAACCCTGCCAATCGGATGACTTGCTATTTGATTTTGTTCTAGCTACTCCCAGATGATTTTATTCAACTTAGGAAGCACCTGCCAGAATTTTTTAGGGGTAAATTGAGCTACACGTGAAAGTGGATTTACACGAGGGCTTCTTCCAGCAAGTTTTGATTCGTACCTTTTTTCTGGCAACATTTTGAGATTTGAAAGAAGACTAATAAGAAGGTAGATTAGAATAGGTGGTAGAATTCTAATAAAAATATATCTCGGAAGGTAGATTAAAATGGGTATACATACATACATACATACACAAATTTAAAGACTGAGTGCGGTTCCGGTCTCACGTCCTAATGGCGGCGTTCCAGGCAGCCCTGTTAAGAGCTGCCTCACTTGTCAGGTTCTTTGATTTAAAATCAGACCGCAAAGTGTGATCCCACGTCTTTCTTGATCCGCCCCTTGGTGCAGCTCCCTCCACATTCATGGACTTGCATCTTTTCACCCAGCTTAGTTCATCCATCCTCTCCATAAGTCCAAACCATCCAAGCCTGCTAGTACGCATCTCATCACTGATACTCTTGATACCTAACCGTCTCCTTAGCTCTTCACTTGATATCCTATCTTGCAGTTTGGCACCACACATCCATCTCACCATCCTCATCTCATTGTGTAGATTAGAATAGGTGATATAATTCTAATAAAAATATATCTCTGAAGGTAGATTAAATTGGGTGATATAATTCTAATAAAAATATCTCAGAAGAAGGTATATTAGAATAGGTGATATAATTCTAACAAAAGTATGTCTTAATTAAAAGCGGCCAAATCCGAGTGGTGGATAAAACCCTCAGGAAAAAAATAACTTGTATTAAGTTCCCTTCAGTCCTTTGGTACCTAGAGATACTTCCCTACCTGGTTAAATTAAGGGGAGATGGTTCGTTTTTCTGGTTCACCTTCATGTTTAGCCCCATTAGTTTTCAGATTTAAAGACGTTCCTCCCACAAGTTCGGCAATTTTAATACTTTTTGCCACATTTCGGTGTCAATTTTCATATAATTTAGCTGTCGATATTTTCCGGACGAGCGATAGCGAGCCTGTAATTTGAGAGAAAACGGCCTTTGGCCGGCACATTATTTTATCAAAAAATTTACAAATTTATCTTGAAGGAGGGTCTTAGGCAGGTTTTTGTTTTTTTAAAGCTTGATAGAGGTCTAGGGAGGAAACTTACAAAAATAATGAAAAGATACATAAATGAGCGAATAAATACCCCCCCCCCTTTAAAATCAACCGACAGTAACTTCAATAAAGTTAAGAAATGGTCATCTGATTGCCAGGGTTACTTACGTTGTTGACCGTCTTTCCTCCATCGCCCGCACAAAATACCCATAAAGCATTTCCTATTATAAGCTTGGTCAACATGTGGTCGTCATCCGTACGCGAGAGAATGGTAATGGCACAGTTGTCGCCAGATGTTCGTGTGATCATACTTCATAGGATCAATTCTATAGTTCTAATGGTAAAATATGAAACCATTATGTCTTTGCATCATATTAAGACCAAGTTAATATAATTAGCTCCATATTCAACTACAAAATCTGCAAAATAACTGAGAAATCTTGATAGGAACTTTGCAATTTACTGTCAGTTGAAAAGAAACAGAGTAGGCTACAGTTAAGCTCACTGATTCAAATGTCTGTGGTCCAGCAAAGAAATGTCATAAACCTTGCAACTCCCTATTTGAATCGATCAACTTTAAAGTGTGCCACGTATTTCTGGCCGCAGCTGTACCGCCATACACATTTCTCACAATCATTTACTATTTCCTGCAGCAATCATTCCCTGTCATATCAAATAGTAATAATAAATTGCCAATCAAATATGAATACAGCGTAGTGAGTGTATGATAAACTGAATGTCAGTATTTAACATTAATAAGGAGAGGTACAGTATGTCGTATTTCTTCCTCATGTTTAGCCCCATTAGTTTTCAAATGCTAAGAAATTCGGCCGATTAGATAGGTGATTTTATGACCTTTCGCCATAATATTGACAAAGAAATGGAGCGAAAGGTCTCAAAATCGCCAAACTAATGGAACGAACGTCTTAAAATCTCAAAACTAATATGCTAAACATGAGGGAGAAGGGTGTCCAGAAAAAGCGACTACCTCCTCCTTAAGCAAAAGTAATTCTCTTGTTGATAGAGTCAGATGATGGTTAATGTTTTTTATTGTTTTCACTCCAATGATTCCACTTATTATTTTGCTGCCACCTGACAATTTAATTTAGCTTAGGAAGGACCTGTATTAATCTGAGGAATAGAAAACTACCCTCTTGAGTAACCCTTTGAGTACCAGCGACGTGTGTTATATTCTATTCTAGCTCTATTTAGACGATATTGTGCAGCTTAGGAAGGCTCTGTGGTGGTTCAAAGGGTGGGTTGAGATAGCTTTATTATTGCTAGAGGTCCTTCCTAATCTCAATAAAATCGTCTATTAGTTGCCAGAATATGATGAAAAGGACGTCCCCAGTACTGAACGGGTTAACTTACAGGTACTTTCTAAGCTAATTAAAATTATCTTGCAGTAATGTACAGGTCTCCCTCGATTTACAATTGGGTTACGTTTCTGAAAAACCCGATCTTAAGTAGAAAAATCGTATAGCGAACCCTAAAATTAATGGGGTAAATGGGGATGCGTTCTGGAACCAGCCAAAACCCAAACCCAAACACCTAAAAACCTATAATAATATCGTAAATTGGGGCATCGGATAGTGAGGGAGGCTTGAATGTATAAATCTCAAAGGTTTTCATTGGATTGAGGGGGTTGCAAATCTATATGTGAAGAGTAGTTTATGTATGGTATACGTGAGTTGTTTAATTTTTTGTACCCAATTTTTTAAAGTTTGAATTATTATTGCTTTAAATTATTACATTTAAGTCAGAGATTCAGTTTGTTTAAACTTGGTGTCTTCTGTGTTTCCATGATCTAGACATATTCTATATTTTATTGATTTCACCACAACACCAAACACCTCCAATGAAATTAATGAAAGCATATAATTATGTGATCCACCGGGATTCGAACCTGGGTTATCACACACAGGTTTTTAAACACTAACCATTACAGTAATTAAAATGTAAAACTTTCAAAACAAGCAAAGCAAAACGGGAATTGCACAATATAAAGACAAAAAAACTTATCATATAATTATACAGTATAATTAATGTTATTTATATGCTGAATATGATCGATAGTCGGATTGAATAACTTATCGAGGCAGCAATTAATTTATGACTACCTTTTATCCCGTTTCTTAAGAAAAAAAAAAATTGGCAACTACTTTACTTAGTTTTGTAGATTTTTGTATTATTAGTTTAGCCATGATGTATATTATTAGCTCCATACTAGAACTCTCATAGGGCTGGCCCAAAGGATTAGTTAAGAATTGCTATGAAAAAAAATCTGTGTGATATGTGCAAGTCCAGCGCCCCATACATTATAAATCGAGATTTCCAGCTGATGGTAAATTGAATCCCTTAGCATCTGATTTATCAAATGTTAATGGAAAAACAAGATACAGGTACTGTACTTCTATGTCTTTGCGTCATATTAGTGCAAAGTTTCCTCAATTAGCAACATATTTAGCTAAAAGAAATCCTGGTAGTTGCCGAGTAATCAGGATGGCGAGATAGCAAATTACCATCAACTGGAAAAAAACAGAGTATATATACTATATATCAATACCAATGAAGTAGTGATCAAGTTGGAAAGAAGTGTACGGTAAGCAGGGACATAAATAAAGAGTTTATATAAAAGGAATTGTGGGTCAAATATCATGAAGACTTAACCCGGGGACTGCGACGGTCCCTCCGTAAGCACGATATTTAGAAGTGTGTAAAAGGAACCCTCTAAATACCGTGCCAATGCCGGGAAATGTCTCAAAATTGGGCGACACATAGAAAGTAGTGTCATCTCTCCATTCCACATCCTCCACTGCCCCCCTCCCCCCCTCTTTATACCAAACCTCCCCCTCCCTCCCTCAACTTGACCTTTTGTTTTGCACAGGTTTCAGCAGTTCACGGGTTAAGTTTCTGATATCTATATGCAATACAAGCCTAACACCTCTTCCTATCCAGAAAATGCATAGTGATGAAGGGGACACTAAAGCAATGTAATTAATTGTATAGTACGTAACTCTATGTACAAGTTATTCTGTAAAACTTTCTTTTTATGGTATTTATTAAAATATTTTATGGATCTCCTTATTTTCTTATGCATTGATAATTTTATTTCCTATTAATAATCAGAAGACTATATAGACTGAAGGTATAAATTCTATGTATCATTATATTCTTGTAACACAATATTTATTGCTTTTATCATATCATGTAAACATTATTCTCACACAAGAAAGACCTCTTAATATAGGCCGTTCATTCTAGGTTGGGCAAAAAGCGTAACACCTAACCTCTCATAACTCAAAAAGGACTAGAGTATTGGAGATATTTCTACCAAATAGGAAGACTTGTTAGGAAATATGCATAGAAATTGACTGCTCATTTGCTCTAGCCCTTTTTGAGTTACAGAGATTAGAGGTTACGATTTCTGACCAACCTAGAATGAATGGACAGTATACATGCACTTACTATCAATCGCATGCACAATATTCGATAAACTTGACAGCGAACATTGAAGAAGGTAAAATACTAACTCGGGCATGTGTTAAAAGGAAACGTTCATCAGTGTCAGAGTCAGCAGCACTCCTCATTGCAGGCAATTTGTACTTGCAATTAATCACCATACACACACACACACACACACACACACACACACACACACACACACACACACACACACACACCAGTTATGGAATCAGTATACCTCAAACAAGTATTATCCCTTTGAAATGTATATGGCTCATCTGACTTTAGAAATATATTATAATTCTGGTGGAAGTAAAGATATTGTGTGAATGGAGATGTTTGCATGTGTTTGATAGACTGATAAATCGTATGAATATTATAGAATCAATAATTTAGAGAGAGAAATGAGAGCTTATAAGGTTAAAGTTGATATCATAACTACATTTTAGCTGGTCAGTACCAAATCACTATATGTAACAAGTATGGATGAAGTATCTGAATTTGTACTGAAAAGGAATGATTATATTTTGTGTCTTGATAGCGTAATGCATAAATGTGCGGAATTTGGGTGTGAGTATCCTAGGTTCGAGTCCTTGGAGTGCCACTTGTATTCGTTGATTTCATTCATTGAGTTTAGAAGTAAAGTTGGTTGGTGACAAAATATGAATAACATATCAATATAATAGCTTGATTAAATCTAAACAGAATGATAGTGTAAGCTAGCTAGAGCTATGGTTAATTTGACATGGATAATCAGATAGAGTTATGGATAATTAGATTGAGTTATGGTTAATTTGACATGGATAATCAAATAGAGTTATGGATAATGAAGTGGAGTTATGGATAATCAGATAGTTATGGATAATTAGGCAGAGTTATGGTTAATTTGACGTGGATAATTAAATAGAGTTATGGTTACTTAGACATGAATAGGCTAATCAGACAGTTAGTGGGATAATCAAATAGAGTTATGGTTAATTTGACATGAATAGGCTAATCAGACAGTGTTAATTTGACATGGATAATCAAATAGAGTTATGGTTAATTTGACATGGATAATCAGATGGAGTTGTTAATTTGACATGGATAATCAGATAGTTATGGTAAATTTGACATGGATGATCAGATAAAGAGTTACGGTTAATTTAAAATACACTTCTGGTTAATTTGACATGGATAATGAGAAGTTTGAGTGAATCGTTTGTATTCTAATACTTTGACATATATTAGGTAGTGTAATCTGAAATTTATGAGAAGTCTGTGTTTGAAACTATATTTGTATGATCACAATTCGACGGTGTGATTTGTGGTTTGGTGTACAGCCAGGGGGAGAGAACCCTTTTCCTAGTGTTGTCCAAAACATAATGATTTCACCGTTGCAGCTTATTTTCACGCCCCCTATGACTAGCTGGCGGAAGGATTTTTTCCAAACAGTTTAGGTGACAACTGCCCCTCTCTGCAATGGAAAGATGGAGAACTGGCAGAATTAATCAACATGCATATACAGTACAAGAATTTCCTCTATGTACCTGTACTTAATCTAGCAAACCTGTATACTGTTTGGAATTAGTTATTTTGATTGCTCTGATGATTACACCAGTACAGTACAGTACAGTAAAACCCTGCCCATCCGGGTCCTGACGATCCGTTAAGCCAAGACTTCTGGACGAGCATTCTGTTTCGGACATTTATTCAGCCATTCGGACTGGTCCGGTATAGGATACTAAGCTCTGATGTGTAGCATAGACTAATATTGTGGCATAAGGTAGGGTCTGCAAGGGGTTAAGCTTTATTTGGTTTTTACTTTTTCTTATTGTTGATTTGTCAAATGACTGGGAGGATGGTTCTTTCTTAGGCTGTATGTATGTATACTGTATTGGTATTACAAAATATGCTTCACTAATGACTACATTCATCATTATCATGGTTACTAAAGGTCATCAACTGTTGTCATCGTCATCATTGAGCCTCTGTCATCATACCCACTATAGGGACCCAATCTTTTACGCTGGCGTATGTAAACAAACTTTCCCCCGAGAATCCCCCTATGACCCTCTTAACCAATTTAATCAGATGATGATTTATATTATATTCTATGGCTACCTCCAGATGATTTTATTTGGCTTAGGAAGGACCTCTGGAATGAAAAAGTTAAACTTCAAACTGTCATTTCAAAGTTGAATAATATCATCTGGTGGTAGCCGATATAATGTGCAGTTTAGCGTCACCTAACTGAATGGATTAATCAGTTGACTTCAATTGATTCTAGTTACCTCCAAGTAATTTGATTTATATGAGAGGAATATCTCTCTTGGAGTCAAAAATTTAATATACTGTAGATAAGCCTTCATTCCCATTAGTTCCAGGTCAGGTCAATTGAAGGTATTGAGGGATAAGCCTATCTACATTCTACTTTTCCTATTTTTCTGAAGAGTGTAGAGAGGGGAGAGAAGGGATGTTGGAGAGAGAGGAAGCTGTTGGAGTGGCTTTGTTGTGTGGTTCCATTCAAAGCCAAATTAAACTGTCTAGAGGTAGATATAGAAACCAAACTCTAAAATATTATCATCTGATTAAAAAGGGCCAATGTGTAATAGTGAGTTTGTACGGTAACTTTTCACCCTCGTCGCTTTTTTGTGTAAATTTTGTATGTAAATGATTGTAAATAGCGAAAAAGAGGAACTTTTAAAAGATTCCCGTGATTCTTTGTGTAATATAAAACCAACAGTATAGAGCTAATCATTTTGAGAGTTTGAGTCTTAAGGGGGTAGTACTCGCTTTTTCTGGACCCCCTTCTCCCTCCTATTTAGCATATTACAGTAGTGTTGAGGTTTTAAGACGTTCTTTCCGTTAGTTTGACGATTTTGAGACCTTTCGCCTCGTTTTTGTAATCAATATTAAGACCTCTCGTACCCTTTAGGTTTCTATTTTTTGAAAGGGGGTCTAGAGGGTGTTTTTCTAAGCTTGATGGAGGTCTAGCGAGGAAATTTAAAAATAAATAAATATATAAATATATAGACCAAAAACCAAGCACTACCCCCTTAAATAGTTGGATGTGTCGTGGTTCTTTCCTTGGTCGTAGCGTGTAGTCAACTTTCGTACTTTATTGGAGTTTTTGCTTTCCGACACCCATCCTATAAAACCTTCCTTCCCTTCACCTTCTTCCTTTCCCTTATGCTAGTGTCACAAACCAAGAAGAAAGAAGAGCAAGCAAGAAGAAAGAGCACATAATAGATTTTACTGTTAAATTTGATACGACAAAAGGGAGGCGCCATTGCAAAGGCATAGCTTCCCAACCAGCAACTGAACATAAGTCATTTAACCCCTTCAGCACCATGACGCCTTGTTTACCTTTTGATTCTGTCTAAAATATATTTATGTTATGCAGTTTAAGAAGGACCTATGTTACCAAGAGGGTTTATTGGGATATTTACCCATTCAAGTCGTATGTGTAGATTACAAATCATCTAATAATAACCAGAATGTAATGAAAAGGACGTCACCCGTTCTGGAAGGGTTAAAAGACCCAAAGTAGTCGTAGAGAGCCTTCAATCAACCACTTGCGAGTTTCAGGCTATAAGGAAGTTGAAGCCATAAACATCGATATCAAACAGAAATACAATAACAAAACAGCAATCTTATGGTTAGAAATGATAGTGAATTTGGTTGTATGTATTTATAGATGCACTACAACCATAATTAAGCTAGTAGCTCTGTTAAATATCGATGCCTATAACTCCAACTAACTTATAGCCTAAAACTCGCAAGTAGTCAATTCTCACCCAACTATTATTCATTACTGTGCCTCTAGATTTACACCTCTATCCTTCTGTACAACTCTGATTACAACTATATTAACATTGAGTAATTAGTGTTTTCTATACAGGCTACAGTAATTTTAAACCGAGAATAGGAAGCACAGTCTCTCATAAAAGTAACCTCCTCCACTTCTATCGTTTGTGACACTGGCTTCAAGGCGGAGTCACACGAATACCTCTTTTGGCAATTTTGGATGGGCAACTTCTGTTATAAATTTCCGAGCTGTATCGCATTGATCTAAGCAACTCTATGAAGCTTGGTTATTCCATGTTGCTGAATCATTATAAAACTTAAATTCAGAACTGCGGCAGACCAGAATTGCTTTAGACCTGTCTGAACCGACCATGTCCTTTTTTATTTGATTTCAGCTAGATTTAATCAATTTTATGAAACTTTTTGAAGGATTTGTGGTAGCTAAAAGGTTTAATGGAGATAGTCTGCAGCCTTTTAATGTGTAGCCTATATGTTCTTTCTAAGATGAATAAAGTTTTCTAATAGTGACCAGAATATAATGTAAAGGACGTCACCGGTACAGAATAGGTTAACCCCTTCTGTACCGGCGACATCTTCATATTTAAATTCTGGCTACTATTAAATTATTTTATTCAGTTAAAATGGGCCTTCAGTAATTAACAAGCTTCGAACTATCTCCCTTAACCCATTTTACTACCACAGATCCTTCAGAAACTGCACAAAATCATCTAAATATAGCAAGAATAAAATAAAAAGGACGTCGCCGGTACAGGAGTTAAAAGACTTGCCAGAAAAGGTGTTCCTGTGCCTTGGGTCTTCACTCTTAATTACCTCTCTCTTTGTTCCTTTTATACACCCCTTGTTGCAAGACGTCCTTCCTAAGCTGAATAAAACTGTCTGGCGGTATAGCTAGAATAAAACATATAAAAGGGTCGCCGTCGGAGTCGAAGGCTTGAGACGACTTGTTTCAACCCTTTGACTTCGAGGAGCCCTTCCTAAGCTGCGTAAAATTGTCTGGCGGTATAGCTAGAGTTAAATCAAATAGATAAAAAAGATATTAGAGCTAGAGAAAGGGGTAGCTTTTTTTATCATCGTTTTCACACAACTCGCCTCTTAATTCCTTCTCTCTCTCTCTCTTTCTCTCTCTCATCCCTTGCATCTCTGATTATCCCCATATTTGTTATCTCTTCTTTCTTATTTACCTCTCGTTTTCTGTCATAACACCACACACCTCTCTCTCGTTTTGTCATTCCGCCATACACCTCTCTCTCGTTTTCTGTCATTCCGCCATACACCTCTCTTGTTTTCTGCCATTCCACCATACACCTCTCTTGTTTTCTGTCATTCTGCCATACACCTCTCTCTCGTTTTCTGTCATTCCGCCACACACCTCTCTCGTTTTCTGTCATTCCACCACACACTAGCTCTCTCTCGTGTTATGCCATTCCACCACACACTAGCTCTTTCTCGTTTTCTGTCATTCTGTCACACACCTCTCTCTCTCGTTTTCTGTCATTCCACAACACACCTCTCGTTTTCTGTCATTCCGCCACACAATTCTCTCGTTTTCTGTCATTCCACAACACACCTCTCTCGTTTTCTGTCATTCCGCCACACAATTCTCTCGTTTTCTGTCACTCCGCCACACCACTCTCTCTCTCTCTCTCTCTCGTTATCTGTCTTTCTGCCACACGTACCCCTCTCTCGTTTTCTGTCATTCCGCCACACACCTATCTCTCTCTCTCTCACACACTCATTAAATATTCCCCTTGTTGTTGTTATTTGTTGTGTATATGAATCACCTCTAAAGCAAAAAGCATTTAATCTAGTAGTGGAAAATAATAAAACAATAAAAATTGCCGGATAAGTGTTTTCTACTTTTGATATTTAGGTGAAATTCTTAAACCTCCCCAGTCCCCCCCTAAATAAAAATAAAAAAGCCCCCCAGCCTCCATGATGGCTGGTGGATCCGCTACAGCAGTACTTGAATATATTGAACATGTTGGTTGTATGTGTAGCTCACTCTATGTAGGTATAATAAAAAAACATTATCTTCAAGTATCCGTAGTTTCAATTTTATCCCCCCCAGAAATCCTATGGCGGTGCTGCTATATGCCCTGTTCCAAATGTGTAGGCCAAAACTCTTGAACATTAACCTCTGTAACTCACAAACGACTAGTCATCGAGCCAATATGTGTACTATTTGGGAAGAGTCAGCCAGGGAATAGGTGTGGAAAGTTACTGCCCATTTGCTATATTTGATGGATACTGCATAGGTTTTCAGTACTCAAACTCATCTAATGGAATGTTTGTACATAGTCCACAGCAGTCGGTGCAAAGCAACCCCTTTTTCTTACATGAACAGATCTTTGTGTCACAATATGCCTTGCACTTACACTGTATAATTGTTGACAACATCTCAGGGACTGGCTTGCTGTCCATTGTTTTTGGCACTAAACATCCACACTGGACCTCCCATCCCCAATCTTCAGGTGTTAATTCTGTGTTCCCCCATCCATACCTGAGTCTGTAAGTAGACTCTGTATAAATGATGTTTAGCAGCATCTTCAGTAGGTGGTAGTCTGAATGTCTACACTTTGTTGCCAAACTTCTTTCTGCGTAAATGTCCAAAGCTACCTCCTCTACCGTAACCGCATACCAGTGCTCTTGCCCCAGATTTATAACTTAACACACAACCTTTACCGATCCCATGGAGGCCAGATGTGGTGTCGCAGCCACACAGAGCATGTGCAGGTTTGCAGATAATCTCTTCTCTAATGTAGTAAAAGTTGTCTATGTTCCACAGTGGTCTCTTTATTGTGCTCTTCTCTGACTTGTACAAACTAGTACCTGATTTATGGTAGTGACACAGCAGCACAAGGATGTCAGTGTCCTCTGCAATTACAAATGTTGTCTTCTACATGGCCATGTTCACAGCTATCTGGACAATCAACAGATCAGCATCATCATCTGTGTGAAGCGTGGCTATATCTCTTGTCCTCAGCTCATCAGACAGCATTTTAATGAAATTTTGCTAGTTTGATTTATTGCTCAAGAATGACTTATTTTCCATCATCAATGGTATTTTGACCCAAGCTGAAGCTTGATATCCTCCACGTTTTTGGTGTGTCACTATCTTGGTAGTTGATTCTTGTGAGTACCCATCATATGCTACTATTGGGTCACTGTACAATGTACATAGTTGTTGTTGTCGTTCCCTAAGCTTCCTGGCCGAACATTCCCGAGTTCCTAAGGAAGGCCACGGCCACAATCAGGCTTTTCCACAGGGTTCTCAAGGAGTGTAGATAATGTTGTTGGCATAAGTTATTGTGTAGAATGCATTCTTGTATGATGTGTTTAATAGTATGGGGTGCCGTGTTGCATCCTGGGCAGGTGTCGACGACGGAGATATCCAGTCTCTTCTGGTAGCTCAGAAGAGATGGATGGTGCCCACATCTCAGCCTGTCCAGGTGGGCTCTGTTCTCGCGAGGAAGGGAGGATTCAGAAGGATAGATTTCGGGAGGTCGTGCCTGCAGCTGTGTGTTGTCTATTGGATGGAACGGCGAGATATATGAGTATGGATGTGCTTCTGGAAGCTGGTTTGGGGTGGGCAGGGAGGGATAGATGACAGTATGTGTGTGATATTGTGAGCTGGGTATTGTTTTGATATGCCTTGGTGTCTTGCTCGGGGCCTTGGGGCTGTTCGGCCAGGCAGCTTGGGGAACAACAACAACAACAACAACTACCTAGCCTAAAACCAAAAAGAATAACCACGGGAAAATTTTGGTAGTTTCGGTAATATTTTTCGGTTTAGGCCTAGGCCTATGTTATTGTATTTGGTTACTGTAGATTAAGCTGATATAAATATAAAGTTAAATTGCACCAATTCTTATTAGGCTAGCCTATAAAAAACAAGTAAATACGAAGGAGAATTAGGGAATTAGGAAAAAAAAAGGCAAGGCCTAGGCTAAAGCTAAAATTTATAAATCTTAGTTTCTTACAGTAGATCCTCTGGAAAAAGGCAAATTAGGCCTGTGTATCCAGCTCAGTACCAGTACTTGCACTGCTGCGGTCGTTCCCGGTGTTGGCGGCGGCGGTAGCAGACGCAAAATTTTTACTATTCTGTATTTTTGCTTTATAATCAAACTTCAAATCTTTTCTTCCCCATGCTTTATCAAGATTACTTTCAAACTCCCTTATTGATTCGGAATCAACTACATACTGGGGCAGTGCATTCCACTCATTTACCACTCCATCACAAAATGAGTTCTTTGCCTTCTCAAGCCTATTTCTTTCTTTGTAAATTTTCTTTGAGTGTCCTCTCGTTCTTGTTCCCTTCCAAATCAAGAAGATACCTTCACACACATCCTCATCATACTTTCCTGACACTATCTTAACCCGTACAGCCCCAGCGACGCGCCTGACGCGTCGGCGATGTATGTAACGCACAGCCCCAGAGACGCGCCTGGCGCGTCACCCTAATTGCGCCGACCGTGACCTCAGGTGTAGCCACTCAAGAGGGCTCAGATTTGTATGGGAACTGTGTACGTATCCCACGCAACCGTGCCGATGGTTGAAAACTCTCAAAGTCCACGTGCGTGCGCGCGAGCGCGCAATAACCTGTTTTTTGGGGATAATTGCCTTCAATTTTTTACTCTTGTAAAATCCGTTTTCGGGGTCTCTGTAGGACCATTTTTTAAGCTTTTTGAGCGGTTTTTCGTGGTTTTTCCTTCATTCCTAACCCATTCGCTATTGTTTCTGGAATAAAACCATTTTTTGAAAACCGGCCGGGTTCTGGTGCGCAAACATTACAAAACTAGCCGGGGCTCCACGGGTTAAAAGTCTCTATCATATCCCCTCTCTTTCTCCTATATGCCAGTGTCGGAAGCCCCAGTGTCCTCAACCTCTGCTCATAGCCCGCGTTCTTCAACGTTGGTACTAGCTTGCACATTTTGGTAACAGAGTTGTAGATAGGTAGAATAGGCTACCAAGTGCTATGGTGGGATCAAGAACGATAGGGAGCTTTAAGATACAATTAGATAGGCATATGGACGAGATGGGTTGGGTGTGAGGGTGATCTGTCAGGTGTGGCCCAGGTGTGGGAATCTGCGGATCCCCGTTTTTCTGACCTCTGACCGTTTCGGTGAGGTAAGTCCTAATGGTGTTTTTAAGCTGGGCTTATAATTAGGGTTGGGTGTGACAGGGATCTGCCTTGTGTAGGCCAATCGGCTTTCTGCAGACTCCCATGTTCTTATGTTCTTGCTAGCTCTCCTCTGCACTTTCTCCACTGCTTCTATATCCTTTACCATATATGGAGCCCACACCTGGTTTGCATATTCCAGGTGCGGCCTAACCAGTGCTGTATAGAGATTCCTGAAGATTTCTTCGTCAAGTGACACAAATGTCCTCCTTATCAGCCCTACAATTCTATTGGCTTTGTTTATCTTTTCCGCTAAATGTTCTGAGAAATTTAACTTATTGTCTATCACTACTCCTATATCCTTTTCTGCATTCACTTCCTCCATCGCTTCATACATACTTTATCCTACCTTGTCTATCTTGCTTGTCCCAATCCGCATGTACTTGCATCTTTTTGGATGAAAAGGCATTAACCAATGCTCAGACCATCCCTTCATGCCATCCACATCTCCTTGAAGCAAACTCACATCTTCCTTACTCCTCACTCTTCTATACAGCTTAGTGTCATCTGCATACAGGTATACCTCACTTCCATTAGTTATAACTTCAGGTAAGTCGTTGATAAATATAACGAACATACCAGATAAAAATCTATATACCGGTAGCCTATACTGTAGGATGGTTGTAGTATAACAGGGCTAAATGGGAGTGGTAATAGTAGCAGTATCACTCCACTTCTACTAAAAATAAATTGCTTACATAATACAGAAATAGTGGTAGATTTTTAGGTCTGGGTTCAATTTTGTCGGTAAATTCTACTATTTTTTTTTTTAACCCTCTGTTCCCGGAAGGGCTCTTGAACGCCCATAAAAAAGCATTCACGAGCTGCCCGGAAGGGCTCTTAACACCTTACGAGCGGCCTATGCGGTTTATTTATATGTACCGCCCAGCGGGGTGTTTTTAGCCAAAATAGGGCTGTTTACGTGATCATTTTCATGCCTAAATAAGACCCAGAACGTAAAACAAGTATCTATCCCTGAAAGGGCATAAACAGAGCTTTCGAATGACACCATAACGATCCTTTTATGATGGCTAGTTTTCTTGCAATAACCGTGCAACGCGAGTGCAAAAAGCATGTAATTAGGCACTTTCCCCATACAATTCCGTATATAGCGAGTGAGAGAGGGAGGGAGGAGGTGGGATTCGTGTCAGTAGGTTCGCCGCGGTGGTCTGGAGCAGTCATACGCTCGCTACTCTCCTGCCACCACTTGTCTCTCTCTCTCAGCAACATTACGTGCTGAAATTGCCACACGACCTATGTCGAGCACCGCCACATAGTCCAGCTTTATTTAACTCGACTTATGTTGCTCGCCGACAGTTAAGGGTTAAACACCCATGAGCTCAAAGCCTGTGAGCTTGGTGTGCGAGGCGTCGGTCCGACGCATGTAAACAACAGCCGGCTGGACCGACGCCCCGCATCTCCGGCCACAAGAAGGAGAGCGTCGCTTGTTCGTGTGTGCCTGTATGTTGTTGTTAAGTATCGAAAAGTAGTGTAAAGTGGCTGTTTTTGCCATAAAGTTATCTCCAATGAAATCATCATCACAACTCAACCAGTTGACTTAGAGAGCTCTACTTAACGCCATTCTACAGGTAAATAACACAGCTACGCTTGGGAATGCGGGAAGTAGTCAGAATAACAAATATACGGCCTAGCCTAGACGTTTTTCGGCCAAAACACCCGGGTTTCGGGGAATATTTATGTAATGCGTAGCCGGGGCTGGAGGGTTAATGCTTTCTTAGTGTGTTTAACTATGTGAAACTTGTGGCAAATATATACATAGCTTAACATAGCTTATTAAGAAAGGCCTTTCTTAATAAGCTATCTTAAGCTATGTATATATTTGCCACAAGTTTCACATAGTTAAACACACTAAGAAAGCATTAACCCTCCAGCCCCGGCTACGCATTACATAAATATTCCCCGAAACCCGGGTGTTTTGGCCGAAAAACGTCTAGGCTAGGCCGTATATTTGTTATTCTGACTACTTCCCGCATTCCCACGCATCCCCAAGCGTAGCTGTGTTATTTACCTGTAGAATGGCGTTAAGTAGAGCTCTCTAAGTCAACTGGTTGACTTGTGATGATGATTTCATTGGAGATAACTTTATGGCAAAAACAGCCACTTTACACTACTTTTCGATACTTAACAACAACATACAGGCACACACGAACAAGCGACGCTCTCCTTCTTGTGGCCGGAGATGCGGGGCGTCGGTCCAGCCGGCTGTTGTTTACATGCGTCGGACCGACGCCTCGCACACCAAGCTCACAGGCTTTGAGCTCATGGGTGTTTAACCCTTAACTGTCGGCGAGCAACATAAGTCGAGTTAAATAAAGCTGGACTATGTGGCGGTGCTCGACATAGGTCGTGTGGTAATTTCAGCACATAATGTTGCTGAGAGAGAGAGACAAGTGGTGGCAGGAGAGTAGCGAGCGTATGACTGCTCCAGACCACCGCGGCGAACCTACTGACACGAATCCCACCTCCTCCCTCCCTCTCTCACTATATACGGAATTGTATGGGGAAAGTGCCTAATTACATGCTTTTTGCACTCGCGTTGCACGGTTATTGCAAGAAAACTAGCCATCATAAAAGGATCGTTATGGTGTCATTCGAAAGCTCTGTTTATGCCCTTTCAGGGATAGATACTTGTTTTACGTTCTGGGTCTTATTTAGGCATGAAAATGATCTCGTAAACAGCCCTATTTTGGCTAAAAACACCCCGCTGGGCGGTACATATAAATAAACCGCATAGGCCGCTCGTAAGGTGTTAAGAGCCCTTCCGGGCAGCTCGTGTATGCTTTTTTATGGGCGTTCAAGAGCCCTTCCGGGAACAGAGGGTTAAAAAAAAAAATAGTAGAATTTACCGACAAAATTGAACCCAGACCTAAAAATCTACCACTATTTCTGTATTATGTAAGCAATTTATTTTTAGTAGAAGTGGAGTGATACTGCTACTATTACCACTCCCATTTAGCCCTGTTATACTACAACTATCCTACAGTATAGGCTACCGGTATATAGATTTGTATCTGGTATGTTCGTTATATTTATCAACGACTTACCTGAAGTTATAACTAATGGAAGTGAGGTATACCTGTATGCAGATGACACTAAGCTGTATAGAAGAGTGAGGAGTAAGGAAGATGTGAGTTTGCTTCAAGGAGATGTGGATGGCATGAAGGGATGGTCTGAGCATTGGTTAATGCCTTTTCATCCAAAAAGATGCAAGTACATGCGGATTGGGACAAGCAAGATAGACAAGGTAGGATAAAGTATGTATGAAGCGATGGAGGAAGTGAATGCAGAAAAGGATATAGGAGTAGTGATAGACAATAAGTTAAATTTCTCAGAACATTTAGCGGAAAAGATAAACAAAGCCAATAGAATTGTAGGGCTGATAAGGAGGACATTTGTGTCACTTGACGAAGAAATCTTCAGGAATCTCTATACAGCACTGGTTAGGCCGCACCTGGAATATGCAAACCAGGTGTGGGCTCCATATATGGTAAAGGATATAGAAGCAGTGGAGAAAGTGCAGAGGAGAGCTAGCAAGAACATAAGAACATAAGAACATGGGAGTCTGTAGAAAGCCGATTGGCCTACACAAGGCAGATCCCTGTCACACCCAACCCTAATTATAAGCCCAGCTTAAAAACACCATTAGGACTTACCTCACCGAAACGGTCAGAGGTCAGAAAAACGGGGATCCGCAGATCCCCACACCTGGGCCACACCTGACAGATCACCCTCACACCCAACCCATCTCGTCCATATGCCTATCTAATTGTATCTTAAAGCTCCCTATCGTTCTTGATCCCACCATAGCACTTGGTAGCCTATTCTACCTATCTACAACTCTGTTACCAAAATGTGCAAGCTAGTACCAACGTTGAAGAACGCGGGCTATGAGCAGAGGTTGAGGACACTGGGGCTTCCGACACTGGCATATAGGAGAAAGAGAGGGGATATGATAGAGACTTTTAAGATAGTGTCAGGAAAGTATGATGAGGATGTGTGTGAAGGTATCTTCTTGATTTGGAAGGGAACAAGAACGAGAGGACACTCAAAGAAAATTTACAAAGAAAGAAATAGGCTTGAGAAGGCAAAGAACTCATTTTGTGATGGAGTGGTACATGAGTGGAATGCACTGCCCCAGTATGTAGTTGATTCCGAATCAATAAGGGAGTTTGAAAGTAATCTTGATAAAGCATGGGGAAGAAAAGATTTGAAGTTTGATTATAAAGCAAAAATACAGAATAGTAAAAATGTTGCGTCTGCTACCGCCGCCGCCAACACCGGGAACGACCGCAGCAGTGCAAGTACTGGTACTGAGCTGGATACACAGGCCTAATTTGCCTTTTTCCAGAGGATCTACTGTAAGAAACTAAGATTTATAAATTTTAGCTTTAGCCTAGGCCTTGCCTTTTTTTTTCCTAATTCCCTAATTCTCCTTCGTATTTACTTGTTTTTTATAGGCTGCCTAATAAGAATTGGTGCAATTTAACTTTATATTTATATCAGCTTAATCTACAGTAACCAAATACAATAACATAGGCCTAGGCCTAAACCGAAAAATATTACCGAAACTACCAAAATTTTCCCGTGGTTATTCTTTTTGGTTTTAGGCTAGGTAGTTGTTGTTGTTGTTGTTCCCCAAGCTGCCTGGCCGAACAGCCCCAAGGCCCCGAGCAAGGCCAAGGCCATAACCGAGCGCCCCCACAGAACCCTCCCCGCCGACCACAATAAAGCCTGGGCGACCGAAGCCACTCCATGGCGGGGAGCTGAGGAGGGTGCGGAAATGCCCGGGAAACCATAGCCCCACAGGCTAGGTAGTTTGGCAAGAATGTAGTTACCGGGTGTACCCCATCATGTTCCCGTCTATTTTGACTTCCTTCGGACACAAAAATACATTACCCTAACCTAACCTAGTATTATAGATTTATAGGCTAAGTATTTATTTTATTATAAGTTGTTTATAGATGATTTATGTTGTATGTCAGTAGTGGTACACCCGGTAACTACATCCTTCCCGGTAGTTTTTATCATTATACAGTAGGCCTAACCTACTGTAACCTAGTTTAAATTAGTTTCAATCCCTGGATTTTTTTTTCCCCCCATTAGGCTATGCAACGCTCTTAAATCGTCATTTTCAGAGTAAAACGTAATTTACAGACTAAAAAAAAAAAAAAAAAAAAAAAAAAAACATTTTGCCTTGGGATACAGGATGGGATGAAAGGGGTCTTGCCCACCCCGCTCACTTATTGAAATCAGTATCTAGGCTATTTTGCCAGTAAGGGGCTAAATATGAGTTTTACCACCATCAATAGGGAGAATTAGGCATAGGCTATAGTTTTATTTTTACAATGCTTTAAATAGGGCCTACGCTTCACCAGATCACCTGCCCTCAGAACTGACCAGCCCACATACCTTCTTCAAGGTAACCCCATAAGACCCTCGCAAGCCCACTCTGACCTAGGTGTAAAAATCTCCACAGACCTAAAGTTCCACCAACATATCCGGGAAACTACCCAGAAAGCAGGAGGAATTGCCTCCACTCTTCTTAAAAGTACAGTGTGCCAAACTCCAGACTTCATGATGAACCTCCTCACCACCGACATCCGCCCCATAATAGAGTTCGGATCCCCTGTCTGGAACCTGGGTTACTCCATGGACCTCAAACGCCTGGAGTCTGTTCAGAGAAGATGGACCAAACAAATACACGGACTGGAAGGTCTTCCCTACAATGAGAGACTACAAAGTCTAAACCTCTTCTCAAGTTCTCTGTACAGGGCCGACTGATAAGGAGCGACCTCATACTCTGCCACAACATCTTCCATGGCAATTCACCTATCGCACCCACCGACCTCTTCACACTAGCACCGAGAGTAGGCACCAGGGGCCACAGGTACAAGATACAGATCCAACATGTATCAGTAGAAGCCCGAAAACGCTTCTTCTCTTGTAGAATAGCAGAGCTCTGGAACTCCCTCTCCGAAGAAACTGCTATGGCCCCAAATACCACTGCCTTCAAGAAGAGACTCCTTGCCCAAACTCTCCCCGAAACCCTCCAAAGCTATATTATTATTATTTTTTTTTTTTCTATATTCCAACTACTCCCTCTCGGGCATAGGCTGATAGCCTTTACACTCTACCGCTGAACACAGTGAGGCCCGTGAGGTCTTGTTCCAGCCTAGGGAGTGAGACATGCGAAGCACCTACTCACGGCTCGAACCTAACTCCATCTCTGAAGCTGCCTCACCCCCGCGCTTCACAGTCTCACTCCCCAGGCTCGGACCCTCACTCTCAGAATGCCACCTATTGAGCAATTAACTCACTAGGCATTGCCCCCCTGTAGCATATTTTGAATATGGGAATATTCATACAGTGCTATTTAATCAGGGAACAATGAGGGTATTTTGTTTTGGCATTTCGGTGTGCTGTGGTAATGCACTGAAACTAGGTACAGCACAAATTCCATCCCAATAATATCTTCCCATTGACATATTGGGATTCGAACCTGGGTCCATTGGATTACCAGTCCAGTGGCAAGACCACTCTGCCACACCTCCCTTTGATACCGTAACCTAACAACCTTACCTAACCTATCCTAATATAAGTGGGGGCTGCCACACCCACACCCCCGCTTTGACTTAGATTTTTGCTATTTGTCTGTGAAGTGGGTATTTTTCAATTTGTTGATAACGAAAATCCTCCATGCGGACTATATAGAGAAAGATATACAATAACCTAAACAGACCTTCCTCCCTCCTGACCCCCCCCCCACCCCCTACAAATTTCACATGCCCAACTCCCCACTTCACACCCATATCAAAATAAACAAAGAAATTCCATCATCTTGTAGAACAACACACATGTCATAGACCAACATCCAAATCAAATCCAAGAAGATACAAACAACGGTAGAATTCAAGGAGACTACTGCAGGACTCTTCTTCTTCTTACCTATGACCGGGTATGGGCTATCCTAGTGTTTACTAGCCTATACCCCTTTGAAAGGACATTAGCCTACCGTAACCTAACAACCTTACCTAACCTATCCTAGTATAAGTGGGGGCTGCCACCCCCACACCCCCGCTTTGACTTAGATTTTTGCTGTATTTGTCTGTGAAGTGGGTATTTTTCAATTTGTCGATAACGAAAATCCTCCATGCGGACTATATAGAGAAAGATATGGCGAATCTATTGGTGCCTATTTTCCCTAATAGGGGAAAATATGTGGAAAGGATTAGGAGTACCTGCAATAATGTACGGCTTAGAGGCGGTAGAAACAACAGAGGCGGAAACGAAGAAATTAGAAACGGTACAAAATAAAATCGGGAGGACAGGATTGGGGGCAAATAAATACGTAGCACAAGAAGAAATCCGAGGGGAGATGGGGTGGAGTACGTTTGAGGAAAGGATTGGGAAAGCGAAAGGGAAGTACAAAGTGAGGCTAGAGGGGATGGCGGAAGATAGGTGGCCGGGGAAGGTATACAGATGGGCGAGCGAGCAAAGTAAATGGAACAGAGTGCAAAAGAAGATTGGGGAGGATAAATATAAAACAGGACCGTGTGGGAGGGGAATTTAGAAAACGAAATGGGAGAGAGGAGTGGGTCATACTAGAAAATGGGAAGGGATGTGTCAGAGAGATAGAGAAAGGGATAAAGGAGGAGGGGAGAAGAAAGTGGAGGGAGGGGGTAGAAAATAAAGCCACGCTGGCATATTACAGAGAGAAGGAAAAACCAGCTAGAGAACTATTCTATGATGGAGGATGGGGATCGAAACTACTGTTTAAAGCAAGGACAGGATCGCTAGAGACGAATGAGAGAACAAGGAGATGGAATGGAGTGGGACCGCACTGCAATCAATGTGAAATGGGAGGAGACCCAATAGTGGAGGATGTAGAGCACATAATAACGGAATGTACAAGATATAATGAGGAGAGAGATGAGTTGGAGGGGTACATGAGGAATAGAGTTGGGGAGAGGGGGTGAGAGGAGATTAAGCAGAGAGAAGATAGAGGGGTAAGGGCGCTATTGGGGTTAACACAGGAGATGGGGGCGGGTGCCCGACCCCGAAAGGGGTTGAAATAGGGGAGCTATCCCCCCGCCAAAGGCGGCTTTCTAGGGCCTTTCCTAACTGATGCTGAGAGGATTGGGTTCTAGTCATGTGGTGATGGGCTGGTCTATCAGAGTGAGAACTGAGCGATCTCTGCCATTATGCCATACCCATAGCTTACTCTGACTGTTCCTTTGACTTATATATTTTCTAGATCTCAAGTGACGGCGTCTTTTCCGTGGATTGACCTCCCAATCTACCAAGATTGGAAGCCAAAGCGTCACATTTTTCCCTTGCCCCTCAACTTTCTCTTCATAATTGCTGAGGGGCACAGGGCCGGGGGCCCTGGGTGGGGCTTTGGTTTCCCGGGCGTTTCCGCGCCCTCCTCAGCTCCCCGCCATGGAGTGGCTTCGGTCACCCAGGCTTTATTGTGGTCGGCAGGGAGGGTTCTGTGGGGGCGCTCGGTTATGGCCTTGGAATTGCTCGGGGCCTTGGGGCTGTTCGGCCAGGCAGCTTGGGGAACAACAACAACAACAACACAGGAGATGGAAACACAAGACATGGAGATGGTGAAGAGGATGGTGAAGAGGATGTTGGAGAAAATTTGGAGGAAGAGAAATGGGTAGGGGGGGGGGGAGCGGAGGTGAGGGGAGGGGGGAGCGGAGGTGAGGGGAGGGGGGAGCGGAGGTGAGGGGAGGGGGGGAGCGGAGGTGAGGGGGAGGGGGGAGGAAGTGAGGGGGGGTTATAAAAAAAAAAAAAAAAATCCCTTAAACTATCCTTCTACTCTAAACTTTCCCTCCTACTAACGTTTCTAGCCAGTACCGATTTAAAGGTCAGCCCTGTGGATCTACACGGTCTGCGGGCGGGTTCGATAGAAGAAGAAGAAGAAGAAGAAGAAGAAGAAGGGCCTAAATTGTTTCGGGTAGGATGTAGGCCTAGTGAGCGGGCGTACCGCCATCTTTGTTTATATTACGCGTAGTGGCGTCGGACCTTTCCCATCATGTTTCCGTCTAACCTAACCTAACCTAACCTAACCTAACCTAACCTAGTATTCATGTAGTAATGACAGGGGGCAAATAGCAGAAAATATAGCGTCGAAATAGACGGAAACGTAACTTACGTTTCCGTCTCGCACTTACGTTACTTAAGTGCGACCGCGGCGATCGCCCTAGGCTATGTAAATAATGACGACCGTACGCCCGAACTCTACATCCATCCCATTGTTTCTCATAACGTCGCACTAGTGTCCTTGAATATTATCCAAACAACCAGTTAGGCTACACAAACAGGTTACAGTACATAGGCCTACACCTCATCACACAATCTAGCTGGAGTATCCGTATACCTGTATTAGGGCCCGGACCCTCTGTAAGTAGGCCTATTGTCATGTGACACAAGCAGGAGGCCGCGGCCCCACGAGGTAAGATAACGAGGCAAGATAGGCCTAGGCCTAGTGCACATGAAATGCATTTCCGGAGGTTGAAATTTTTTTTGGTCAATAGCCTATACAGGAGGCGCTACAATATAGGTAGCAAAATTCTAATGGTAGTTTTGGGTTCCTATCATCATATGCTTCATTTCTATATACTTTTTATCCCCGGGAAAAAAACAAAAAATCTTGGGTTTTTTATTTTTTTCTTGGATTTTGTTTTTATTTTGTTTATTAACCTAACCAAAAAACCTAACCTAACCTAACCTAAATGTATTTGGGGGCTGTTAGGTTAGGTTAGGTTTTTTGGTTAGGTTAATGACCAAAACAAAAAATTCCAAGAAAATAAATGAAAAATCCCAAGATTTTTGTTTTTTTCCCCCGGGGATAAAAAGTATATAGAAATGAAGCATATGATGATAGGAACCCAAAACTACCATTAGAATTTTGCTACCTATATTGTAGCGCCTCCTGTATTATCTGTATATTGACCCAAATTTTAATATTTGCAACATCCTTAGGCTATTCTATATTAGCCATCAAATATTGAAAAACAAATAGTGGTAGTTTCGGTAATAGGCCTAAGTACCGACATTATTTTCATAGGCTAGGCTTCCCAAATCGAGTTGGAGGCACATGGGACATGTCACATGCGGGATGCTGGGACATGCGGGTTGCTGGGACATGTGTCGAAATTGGGGTGCCTCCTACGTTCTGTAAGGAAGGAGGAATATACGTAGAAACCTAGGAACACCATATTTACCTGTTCCAATTCGCATATATGGTGATGTAGGCTATACCAATTTCCTCCGAGAATTTTTCTTCGCCGGTGACAATAACAAACGTTGGAAGTCGCTTTGTCTTCGGATGTCAGATGTCGTCTCCAAGGGGCAGAACGCCTTAGCAACGGCAGCTCCCTGAAGATTTAAGTTTACTTGATATTTCCTAGTTTACATTCAATGTTTTTTATCTTTCTTAATTAGATGTCAAACTTTTAATTATTATTTCTCTCTTCTTCCACATCTTATATAAAATCTCCTTTTCCTCTTCTAGATTTCTTCTCTGAATAAATAATCTCCTATTATCTCCTATCTCCTCCAGCCGTCCGGCTGGCTCAGTTGATAGCGTGCCTGATTCCCATCTTGAAGGTCTCGCGTTCAATCCCCGCTCAGATTGAAAAGTTTTTCTGGGATATAGCTGATGGTTACCATCTCCCCATGAGCAAGGGGGATGGGTAATGGTCTCTGGTAGACTAAAGAAAGCCAAGCGCTTGTGAATCCTCGAAGGAGGAGATACGGGCGCTATATAAGTAACCAGAAGATTATTATTATTATTATTCCCAGTTCATCTTCTTGGTATGGCTGTTGTAGTTCTTTAGCTTTCATTCTTTCATTATTTATTGATGGGCACATGTTTTAGATCTTCATAATCATTGTTTGTGCCCTTTTATGATGAAGATAAAATTGTGGCAGCCAAGAACAGAGTGTTCGATCTTATTGGTACTAGTGAAGATAACAATTATCGAAATATTAAACGAGTTGGTGCAAACAAAAGTGCTGAGAACATTAAAGACATTATTAAATTGCTACAAGAGAGTAAGGCTATGGGCTTACCCACTTTCGTGGCCATGGACCTAAAGGACCTACCACCTATACAATTTGATAGGATAGATGTGTCAGTGCTACTTAGTGAAATCAAGAACACCCAAATGGAAGTTAAATTACTGAGAGAGTGTACCACAGGTCAAAAAGAAACCATAGTGGACATAAACAGTGTGGTTTCAAATGTAGCTGACAGAGTGAATAAGTTAGAAAATAACTCTACTAACGCTCCACCTCAACCACAGGCACAAGTGACACAACAACAGCAGCAGCATCTAGAACAACAGCATCAACAACAACAACCACCCATAGGCCTACAACACCACCACCAGCAACAGCAGGCTGAACTACAACAGCAACAGCTGCAACAACTCCAAACACAACAGCCCCAGCAACAACAGCGACCCATACAACAACAGCATCAACAGCAACAACAACAACAGCAGCAACAACCACAACAGAAGCAACAACTACAACAGCAGCAGCACCAGCAGCACCAGCAGGTGCAACAGCAACAACAGCAGGTGCAGCAGCAACAACAGCAGATGCAGCAGCAACAACAGCAGGTGCAGCAGCAACAACAGCAGCAGGTGCAGCAGCAACAACAGCAGCAGGTGCAGCAGCAACAACAGCAGGTGCAGCAGCAGCAACAGCATCAACAAAAACAACAACACCAGCGACAACTACAACAATCCAAACTAACCCAGCAGCAGCATTCATATCAAAGGCAACACCAGGTGTGGCAGCAGCAGCGACCACAACAGCAACAACACCGAACACAACAGCAATCTTTATCGTCGGCAACGAGAGAAGATAATACAGTGCCAGCTACACCATCCTCAAATTTACCTACACAAACTGAACCAAATGAAGGAGCCAATGCAAGGGAAAACCCATGGACTATGGTCAAATGGGTAAATGGCAAGCCTCGCTACTCTAGGGAAGGCGAGCAGGTTCACCCTAGACCGAGAAACCAGCCAGGAATTAAAGGTAGGGTCAAGGATACTGGCCTCAATACCATCAAAAGGCCCCGACTAGCTAGGGTGTTTGCCACAGGATTCAACCCTAGTGTTACTGCTGAGAATCTCAAGACATGCTTGGCTGATAATCTACTTATAAATATAGAGGTAAGACAGCTGACCACCCTCTCCAGGTCCACTACCTGTGCCTCCTTTTGTATAACTAGCGAATGTCCAGATCCAGATGTTTTCATGAATCCTGACCTGTGGCCAGAAGATGCATATGTCAACTGGTACAGAGAACCAACACAATATCCCAATGAGGACAGTGCAGAGGCTTCTGGGACTTGGAGGCATCGCACACCACTATCCAACTCGCAGTAATGGAGGGGATACCAACAACAGCAGCAAGTATAAAAGTAACTTCATACAATTGCAGAGGACTCCCCAAAACAAAGAGGAATCTCCTGTTGCGACCTGACATCGTATCTACATTAAGGACCAGTGACATAGTCTGCCTTCAGGAAACCTGGTACACAAAACAGGACTTAGGTAATTTGAACATATTAGATAAAGATTTCCATGGGTACGGGGTCTCCACTACGGACACACGTGATGGTATTGTGGCAGGTCACCCCCCAGGGGGAGTTGCAATAATGTGGAGATCGTGCCTAGATAGTGTAATTAAAACCATTGAGACAAATTTAAGCTGGTGTGCGGGAATACAGCTGGAAGTGGGACACAGAAAATTTGCAATATTTTGTGTTTACTTACCGTATCAGTGTGCAGAAAATGAAGAACTTTATTTGGAAAAGTTAGGGGAGCTTGGTGGCCTAATTTCTGAATTAGAGATAACGTGTTACTCAGTGGTAGGTGATTGGAATGCTACCCCTCACGAGTTGGGTGGTTCCATGTTTGCTAAATATATGTTAAGGTTTTGTGAGGAGCAAGGTTTAATTTTGTCCTCCAAAAACCTGCTTCCAGAAAATAGCTATACATATGTTAGTGAAGCATGGGAGACCAGGTCGTGGCTTGATCATGCAATCTCTAGCTCTGACTTTCATGACTCTATCTCAGAAATGGCCATAAGATACGACATTACGGATGACGACCACATACCTATAGAATTAACAATCCAAATTAATAAAGCACCGGAAATAACAGAAACTAGCAATAGCATCAAGGCAAAAGTTCCATGGAATGTAATCTCAAATGAAGAGTGCCAAATGTACTGTGATAAAACCAAGGACTTATTAAATAGGGTGCAATATGATGGTAATGGTGTAGCACAATGCAGGGATCCAAAATGTAGTGATGCACACCACAGAAAGGACATTATTAAATTTTACAATAGTATAATAGATTCTTTATCAAAAGCGGGGGAAAGTATTTTTAATAGCCGTAAATATAAGTCCTCATTCAATAAGCCAGGTTGGCAAGACTATGTGGCTGACCTGTATCAGGCCTCCAGAGATGCTAGGTCTCATTGGCTTGAAGTAGGTCAGCCTAGACAGGGGCCTATATTTGAACTTCACAAAAGAGCAAAGGCTAGGACCAAATATGCCATTAGATTTATTAAGCAAAATGAAAACCAATTAAGGAAGGAAGCCCTTGCAAAGAGTCTGGCAGAAAAGGATACTAACTGTTTTTGGAAGGACATCAGATCCATGCAAAATTGTAACACACCATTACCTGTCAGTGTTGAGGGGGTTACGGGTGAAGAGAACATTGCTGACTTATGGAAAACTCATTTTAAGGAACTACTTAACAGTGTAAACCAAAGGTCTACTAATGGTGCAATTCAATATGTGAAAGATAGTAATTATGAAGACATTAAAGTGACTGAAAGTGATCTTGAGAATGCCATAAGAAAACTTAACCTAAATAAAGCTTGTGGGCTGGATGGTATATATGCAGAACATCTTAAATATGCAGATAAGTTGTTAATAGATAAACTTAGTTCTTGCATCACCAGTCTATTTACGCATGGTGTCCTGCCGGAGTCTATGATATCCGTAATACTTGTTCCTGTCATTAAAGATAAATCAGGTAAAATTACAGCAAAAGACAACTACCGCCCAGTAGCACTTGCTAGTGTGGTGAGTAAGGTAGTTGAAATGATAATGCTAGAAAGAATGTCTGCATATATTGTCACCAGCAGCAATCAGTTTGGCTTTAAGAAAAATCACGGCACAGACCAATGCATATATGTGCTGAAAGAAGTGATTGATACATACAACAAACTAAATAGCTCAATTTTCTCTTGTTTTCTTGATGCAAGTAAGGCTTTTGATAGGGTGTGTCACAAAACCTTATTTGAAAAATTAGTTAACAGGGGAGTGCCTAGCTATATTGTTAGGATACTTATTTTCTGGTATGCTAATCAAAAAATGTGTGTAAGATGGGGCAACATCCTGTCAGGCTCTTTCGCCGTAACCAATGGTGTTAGGCAGGGGGGGATATTGTCTCCGTATCTTTTCAACGTCTACATGGATGATCTTAGTCTGGAGCTGAACAAGACTCGCACTGGGTGCTGTATTGGCAGCACCATTGTAAATCATCTCATGTATGCTGATGACCTAGCCTTAATCGCGCCCTCTGGAGCAGGACTGGATAAATTATTAAGAGTATGTGAAAAATTTGGAATCGAACATTCAGTCAAATTTAATCCTATAAAGAGCAATATCATAATATTTAAATCTAACCTTCTATTGAAATCAAAGCTACCTAAATTCCATTTGTATGAAGAAATTATAGAAGAAGTAAGTAAAGTAAAGTATCTAGGACACTATATTTCATGTGATCGCTCAGATGATGAGGATATGGGTCGTCAGCGAAGGCAACTTTACATGCAGGGAAATTCAATATTAAGAAAATTTCATATGTGCACATGGGATACAAAAATAACATTGTTCAACTCCTACTGCTCACCAATGTATACAGCACAACTATGGTGGAACTATAAGAAAATTACAGTGAATAGACTAAGTATCTCATATCACAATATCATGAAAATGTTTCTGGGGCTCTCAAAATATGAGAGTACAAGTACGCTATGTGCCTATATGAACTTACACTGTTACAAATCACTCATTAGAAAGCTAACATATAAATTCATTCAGCGCCTTAACACTTCTGAGAACAGGATCATTAAAATGCTACAAACTCCAAGCATAGTGTACACCTCCAGGATCCAGGCACACTGGAGGAAGTTGCTCTATATTTAACCTTAAGTAATGATTTCAGGTCTGCTACTCTACAGAATTAGCATACCGGTACTGATCCTCATAGTGCAGTACAGTACCGATATTCCTATACTGTACTGTAGCAACATACTGTACCGGAAGCTAAATGATGTGAGGCATGGTACTGTACACAATTAGGACAGTGGTTTTGGTAACACAGTAGTTTGATGACCACTGTTTTTGGTTGAGGCAGTGCTGTGAACTACATGATAGCAAGCTGGGTATTATTTAATTTCTTTTTATTTTATGTAGCCTATGTACAGTAGCTTATATATATTTATATATATTTATGTTACTGTAAGGTATATATGGACCCCAGTATGGTCCCCTCTGTACTGTGTGAGTCTGAAATAAAGTATTATTATTATTATATTATTATTATTATTATTGCCACATAGAGTACATTCTACTTCTCCATTTGTGTCTTTTCCTATCGTTTAGTTGCAGTTCCCCTCCTGTATACAGTATGATTGAAGATGGGCGGTTATCATAAATGTTTTCTTCTTTAATAGCGTTATTAGTACAAGTTAGGGATTATTACGAATTAATGAGGACCAAGGACAAAGATAGTCAATATAATGTCTGTGTGGGGACCCTCCCCTCCCATTGTTGTTTGCGATCGTGCTGCCATCTCTCGAACGCGCGGATCACTATTTACAGATTTGTGGCGTCTTCTTTCGCTCCAGGTCATATGTGCTCTATGCTCTATACTCTAAACTTTCCCTCCTACTAACGTTTCTGAGCCAGTACCGATACAAAGGTCAGCCCTGTGGATCTGCACGGTCTGCGGGCGGGTTCTAAAGAAGAAGAAGAAACGCTGGTATAAACGTAACCATGGCAACCACCCAATTTGTTTATGTAGTGGATAGAGGCTTCGAAATCGCCCCCCTAGGTTGAGTATAGGTTGGGACCGTTGGGTTGGGTTAGGTTAGGTTAGGTTAAGGCAATGTAGATGATTTAGCCTAGGCCTAGGCCTAGGCTATGCCTTAATTTAAACAAAATAAAATAAAAAATAACGGTCAAATTAGACGATATTACCGGTCATCAGACTAAGATCGTTGCCGAACTCTCTAAAATCGGCTCACTACTCGGCCTAGGCCTAGGCTATAGTGAAACTACACTGGAACTTTACCTGGGAAGGATGTAGTATCCGGGCGTACGGTCGGTCGTCATGTTTACATAGGTTGATCGTTCGCGGTTAAGTTCATGTCTATTTTTATGGCTATTTTTTCTGTAATTTGCCCCTGCTGGCAATATATACAGAATAGCCTATGTTGATCACAATAAGTCATGGGGGGTGAGGGGGGGCTTCAACCTATTATTGTTTCCCACGGCAGTCAAAATAGATGGGAACATGATCGCGAGCGTCCGCACAGTGTAAACAAGGCGGGCGGTATACCCGAATACTACATCCTTGCCCTTTACCCTCTCTGGATACGAGGATACATAATAAATTTCAATTCAATATTCAGCAAGAATGTTAAGTGCGGGCATACCGCCAGCCTTGTTTACAGTACGCGTAGTGCTGCACAGTCACAGTGGCGTCGGACCTTTGCCATCATGTTCCCGTCTATTTTGACTGCCTTTGGATAGAATAATATGTTGAGGGGCCTCACCCCCCATGCATATTGTCATCATCATATAGGCCTATAGGCTATTGCTAGCAGGGGGCAAATTACCGAAAAAATCGCCGTCAAAATAGACGCAAACTTAACCACGGCGATCAACAAATGTAAACATGACGGCGGCGGGGAGACGTCGAACATTTGCAATCATGTTCCCGTCTATTTTGAATGCCATTGGATATAATAATGTGTTGAGGGGGGGGCTTTGGCCCCCCTCATCCCCCCATGACATATGGTCATCATCATATATATTGCCAGCAGGGGGCAAAGAACCGAGAAAAAAATCGCCGTCAAAATAGACGCGAAGTTAACCGCGGCGATCGCCCTAGGTAGGCTAAACATGACGACCGTACGCCCGAACTCTACATCCATCCCGAATGTTAAGTGCGGGCGTACCGCCATCCTTGTTTACACTACGCATAGTGGCGTCAGACCTTTGCCATCATGTTCTCGTCTATTTTGACTGCCTTTGGATACTACAATAAGTTGAGGGGGGGCTTTGCCCCCCCTCAAACCCCCCCATGACATATTATCATCATCCTATATAGGCTATTGCCAGCAGGGGGCAAATTACCGAAAAAAATCGCCGTCAAAATAGACGCGAATTTAACCACGGCGATCGACAAATGTAAACATGACGGCGGGGGAGGCGTCGGACCTTTGCAATCATGTTCCCGTCTATTTGTAATGCCATTGGTTACAGTAATATGTTGAGGGGGGGCTTTGCCCCCCTTCACCCCCCCCATGACATGTTGTCATCATCATATACTGTACTGTATATTGCCAGCAGGGGGCAAATAACCGAAAAAAATCGCCGTCAAAATAGACGCGAAGTTAACCGCGGCGATCGCCCTATGTAAACATGACGACCGTACGCCCGAACTCTACATCCATCCCCAATATTCTAGCTATGGTATCATTGAAGGAACTTTTCACCGCGGTTCGCACGCTTTGTTCATGACCGTTACGTTCGCTATTAATTTGACTGCTTTTTGGGTTGAGGGCCCCCCAGCCCAGGACATATTATCATTGTCATTTATATGGCCTGCAGGGGGAAAATAACCGGTGGCCGTGGGATAATTTTGGAAAAATATATAATGGTCATATTAGAGTCAGTAATTAGATGCATAACAGTCGTGACCGCGAGCGTGTGAATATCGCCGCGAAAGTCTCCTTCAATATTTTTCTTTGCTATTACTAGGCCTAGATGATTTTGTTCAGATTAGGAGGGGAATATGGTAGTCAGAGGGTTAACTGAGATAGTCTTTACCCTTTTGTTTTTATTCTCACAGTTCCTTCCTAATCGTTTACTTGAAGATACCTGTACCCCGGTATTATTCAAGCAACATTTTGCGGCGATTTGCACGCTCCAGGCCATGAGTGTTACGTTTTGTTTTCCTGTATTTCTTCTTATGTTCATTCCAGTTATACAGCCAAACTGCCCTGGTTGGACCTCTTGCATGACTGACGACACATGAATGGCTAGACAGCTTGGTAGCAAGGACAGCAGCCGAGGGAAGAGCACCAACAATAACGGGAACATGACAGAACCAAAGATAATATACTGGAAGGAAATGTGGTTGATGGTCCTTATCTTTGTATTGGGTAGGTTCAAGACCACAGATATATTTCACCTGATGGTAAATCAAATTCTTTAACAATCAATTTTTTTATACTGATGAAAAATATGGTACTAGCCTATTATATCTGTGTTATATTACTGTATTGTCATGTTTTCATAATTAACATAATTTGCTTTAAAATTTTGGTACTATACTGTAATAGCTGAGCACTCAAGATGGTATCATCGCAAAAAAACAGACTACCTGTAAAGGTTTCGGTATCAGGTGACAGTACAGTACTTCCTTGTTTTGTACGGGTGTGCTTTGGTCACTAGAAAGGTTATTTGTATTTTGAAAGGGAATTATACATAGCAGCTTACATATCAAATTAAATGTTACTGGGAGTTTATAGCCATATGTGAATTCACTCTTAAGATTAATTATTAGTTTTATTGATTATGAGTTTATAGGTACAGTCATGAGCATTAATAGCAATGCATCCATTTGAATCTGTATCTTACACAAATGATACAGTACTGTGACTGTACAGTAATATTCTTTATTATAACCCTGATGCTTCAGAACTTGGCTTTAACCCTCTCCGTCACATATGACGTGATCGCGTCGTATGGCGGTGTTGCCCAAAGGTATCATATGATGCGATCTCGTCATATGAACTTAGTGAAATAGCTCAATAAGTAAGTTATATGACCCATTTGCGTCATATTGAGCTCAGTGAGTTAGGTAAGTTAGATCAGAATCTGTCGATTGGTGGCAACCCCAAATTCCTCCGACTTCTAACGGTCCCTCAGTGTGAGAAAGACTGTTGTGGGGGAAATACCGGGCGCTTGGGCTACCCCTAACTTTCGTAAGTTAATATGTCTGGGGGGGTTAATATTCAACGATTCAAATAGGTATATCCTCATTAATGCTTACAACTGTAGCCCACATTATTTTAAACTCAATGAAAAAGTTATAGTTTGTTATGTTCTTGGGGCTGTAATGATAAATTTTGATAATGATGCCTATTTTGCTACAGGAGCTTCCAGTGGTATCCTGTTCTACCACTGTTACTCACCAGTGCACTCAAACCTTCACCCATTATCAAGCGACCACAGCCATGTAAACAATCCCACGAAGCCACCTGTCCAACCCACTGAACGCCTGTATCGCCCGGTGTCAGGGAGTGCCAGGAGCCGCGTAGTAACCGTCCACACGCACTTCATGCCACCTCGACCCGCTTCCTTCCAACGCTTCCTTGCTTCGGAGGTGAGGTTTATGTTTGTTGTTTACCATTGATTAATTTATTCATTAACATATCTTTCCACTTATTGAATCTGAGTTTGTATTTATAATTACAGTACATACCAGTAGTATATGTCCTGTTCATATCCAAAAGTCATTCCTAAGTTAAATGAAATATGATATCCAGAATAGTATGGAAATTTTCACCCTCATACTGTAATGAAAGAGTTAACCCTTTCAGTAATCAATGATATGTTATTGCATTTTATTCTGTTTAACTGATTTTTTTTTTTTTTAATAAGTTATGGAAGAATCTCTAGGAATCGAAGAGCCAAAATACATATCCTTTATAAACTAAATAAAATCATCTAATGTATTAATAGCCAGAATAAAAGGAAAGAAAATGTCACGGTATACTGACAGACTTCAGTAACCCAAGTTCATTAACCCGTTTTCCAGGCGTCCCGGAGTGCCTTGTCAGGTGTCTTGGGTTGGAGGTCGGCTAGTGCGTCCTGGGGATGGGTCCCGGAGGAGGCCTTCTCTGTCCTGCTCCCTCCCTCCCCACCCGTCATCACTGGTCACGTCTGGCGGATACTGACAGATCACGTTGGCTCGGAGTTTATGTACAGGTGAGGTTGATGGGGTTTGGTTGGATTAGGATTAGTTAGGTTAGTTTAGATTTGTTTTGATTACTTGGTTCTCTTTGATTTGGTTAACTTTGGTTAGCTTGGGTTAGACTTGAGTTACACTTCCACTGCACATAAAGGGAAGGGTATATGGCTCATGTATTAGAAGTGCAATGACTTATACTTCAGAAACGTGGCCAGTTAAATTGGTTGATGTCAACAGAATGAAATTTAACAAAATGAGAATGGTGAGATTAATGTGTGTGGCCAAACTGCAAAATAGGATTTCTAATGAGGAGTTGAGGAGGCAGTTTGTTATCAAGAGTGTAGGAATAGGTTACACTATACCATAGCCTGTAGGAATAGGTTTTTACACCATACCCGAAAGAGGGTTTATGGAGCTCCGATCTTACTCTCAACCATCTGAACAATTTTACCAACACACCTAAACTTCGTTAGATGCGGGAATAGCCTCCTGAAAATATCAAGCCCTGGCGGGGGCTTGAACTCGGGACCCTTGGGTTGTGAGGCAAACACTATACCAGTTAGACCAATAGAGATATCCCACTTGGCCTGGTCGGCTCAAGGTATTTCCGCATCCGGTTCTGTTTAGGCTAACCTATTTTCACTGACTTTACAAGAGTATCAGCGAAGAGACACGTATAAGTAGGCTTGGATGGTCTAGGAATGTGGAGAGAATGGATGATATAAATTGAGTGAAAAGATACAAGTCCGTGAACATGGATGGAGCTGCACCAAGGGGGTACACCCCACCCCAAACCAGCTTCCAGAAGCACATCCATACTCATATCTCTCGCCGTTCCATCCACTCACTCATAGACAACACGCAGCTGCAGGCACGACCTCCCGAAATCCATCCTTCTGAATCCTCCCTTCCTCGCGAGGACAGAGTCCACCTGGCCAGGCTGCGATGCGGACACCATCCAGCTCTTCTGAGCTATCAGAAGAGACTGGATGACTTCGTCGTCGACACCTGCCCACTGCCAGGTTGTAACACAGCACCCCATACCATTAAACACATCATAGAAGACTGCATTTCACATAACCACTTACGCCCTCAACACAATCTACACTCCTTGAGAGCTCTGTGGGAAAGCCCGACCGTGGCCATGGCCTTCCTTAGGGACTCGGGGCTGTTCGGCCAGGCAGCTTAGGGAACAACAACAACAACAACAACAACACTTAGAAAGATGTGGGATCAGGTCATACAATCTGGTCTCGACCTGATAAATGGAACACTTCTCAATAGGGCTGCCTGGACGTATGACTTAAGCCGCACCTCGAGTGGACTGCTTGATCTTCAATATTATGTATGTACCGGAATACAGTGACACACAAGGCGAGAATGGGACCAGTGAGAGAAGAGTTGGGAGAGCAACTTGGTAAAGAATGTATTGGTTAGGTGATGTGTATAGTACCGGCAACTACGGTGGTTTGGCTGTGTGGTGAGAATGGATGAGGATGATTGGGCAAGCGTGGTAAATGTATAGAAATGGAAGAAAGGACCATAGTCAGTAAACCAAGGAAAACTGGTATAATATTCTGAAGAAGGATAACAGTGTTGTTGTTGCTGTTCCCCAGGCTGCCAGGCCGAACAGCCCCAAGGCCCCGAGCAAGGCCAAGGCCATAAGTGAGCGCCTCCACAGAACCCTCCCTGCCTACCACAAAAAAGCCTGGGTGACCGAAGCCTCTCACAGGCAAGGAGCCGAGGAGGGCGCAGAAACAGGGATAACAGTGTTAGAGGACATAACAGGCACATTGCAGGGGATCGAACCGTATAGAGAACAGCCATCAGGTGCCCAAGATACAGGTTTCCCTCACTATCCGATGCCACAACTTACGTTATTATTATAAGTTTTTAGGTGTTTGGGTTTTGGCTGGTCCGAGAACGCATTCCCATATACCCTATTAATTTTAGGGTTCGCTATACAGTTTTTCTACATAAGATCGAGGTTTTTAGGAACGTAGCCCAATCGTAAATCGAGGGAGAACTGTATACCCATGCAAAAGATGGAACTCACTTTTCTGCCAATACCAATACCTAGGTTTGGTTTAGAACATAACATAAGAACATAAGAAAATAGGAATCTGCAGAAACCCGATTGGCCCATACAAGGCAGATTCCTCTCACACCCAACCCATCTCGTCCATATGTCTATCTAATTTTATCGAGAACCTCTTTATCGTTCTTGATCCTACTATGGCACTAGGTAGCCTATTAGTTTAGGATGGGTTGGGTATGGTTCTATGGGCTCGGTATAACTCCGTTTAAATTAATCGCTCTTTGTTGAAAATAAGATAGTGACTGCTTAATCAATAGCATTCTCTGTTTGTAGTGATATTGATGACTGCCTAATAGCAAACTTTGTTATCGATAAGGAATGTGTGTAATCACTAATCAGTAATATAATGATGATCAAAATAACTACCTACTGTAATTATATAATTTGGTTTCCAGTGATGTCCACACTCCACCTGTTCCGTCTGGGCCAGTGGAAGAGCTGCTCCTCCATCTTCTATCACTCTTCCACCCTCAGCCCTTCCTGGAGTCCAGGTATGATATTAATTATTTATTATATTAATTCATTCATATACAGCACATGTTAAAATATTCTCATCCTTTGGGCCAGTTCTGTTATTGAGCTCAGTAGTCTGTTTAAACTAATTAAAAAAATAAAGGCATAAATAAATAAGTAAAATAATAAATACAAAACAATATCAATACTGTAATAATACTGTACTGTATAGTACAGTATATTCCTATACATCCACTTATTGAAAGACTGTATTCTAAAGTTTGTACCTCAGTCTCTTTATTTCATATAGGCAAAAGGCAGCACTCAAGGCTGTTCAGAAATACATACGCATAATTTGTTTTATTGCAATCTTTTATTTCTTCTCAGGTACAGTCCAAGAGGTGCAGCTGCAGTAGTGAGAGCCAAAAATGGAGATCTACTGGACATAATATTCAGGTTTGTCACTGAAAATAGAAACCCAGATATGTGATAGAATGTGTATTGTCACTGATAATATATACCTTGACTTGCGTAGCGGTAAACCTATAAAGACGTGTCATCAGTTGATAGAATGTGTATTGTCACTGATAATATATACCCAGACTTGCGTAGCGGTAAACCTATAAAGATGTGTCATCAGTTGATAGAATGTGTATTGTCACTGATAATATATACCCAGACTTGCATAGCGATAACCCTATAAAGACGTGGCATCAAGTACTTCGGTCCGATTTCAAAATAAAGAACTTGTCAACAGAGACAGCCCAAAACAGGGTCACATGGAATACTGCCATTTAGGACGCAAGACTGAAACCACACTCTCTGTGGATGAAATGGTCATTAAACTTGTATGTATGGATGTATGTATTATGTATGTGACAGAATAGGTATTAACACCATACAGTACAGGTCTCCCTCAATATCCGATGCCCCAATTTACGATATTATTATAGGTTTTTAGGTGTTTGGGTTTGGGTTTTGGCTGGTCCCAGAAGGCATCCCCATTTACCCCATTAATTTTAGGGTTCGCTATATGATTTTTCTATTTAAGATCGGGTTTTCAGGAATGTAACCCAATCGTAAATTGAGGGAGACCTGTACTGTAGAGTAGGGTATATAGAAATTATAAAAGTAATCATGTCATTAACCCTCTCAGGGTCCGGCCCAGCTCAGCCATCAACCCCCTATGCATTCCCCACTCGCTGGCACATCCTATCCCCTTCCATCAGTAACCGTTGAAATTTTATTATCATAGCTGAGTTACTATCATGGAGAATCATACATATGAAGAATCATACATATTGGATAGTATGTTACGCCTATAGGGAAGTAATTTTAGTTTGTAGTTCATATGATATAATTTGTATGAGATAACATATTTGACGTATGATTAAGCCGAGCCTTGAACCTGATCCTGTAGTGTACCAGACCAACACCAAACCAACTAAGATCACCAAGGAGCTTAAAAGTGGTAGTATGAAAAGCCTGAGGGAATTAAAGTCACTCTTCGTAAGATGCTGTTAACTTTGTTTGCTATTATTGCAAATTGTACATAACCCACTACCATGTATACAGTACTTTTCATATGTGGATCAGAGTCCCTTTTGAAAAATCATAGTCCTAAAATATCCTCATCTGATCTGTGTCTGTTGTTACAGCAATTACATTTAATGTTTTACCAAATTTATAATTTATAACATGGATCAAAGTCCTCTTTATCTGGTTCTCTTTTCTATTATTGAAGTAGAGGATGTGGCTAATGGAATTTACTGCATTTGAATCTACCAGGCACTAGAGAAGGGGTCGGGGTACACCAACAATTGGGCCTGATTGTGGAAGTTTGAAGCTTATGCTGAGTTATTGCTATTTCAAACAGCAAGAATGCACGGTATGTGAGCAAGAGAGTGAGTGAATGTCTATTATTATTTCCTTCTACTTATATTTAATTTATTTCATTCTTTTCTTTTGACGTTTTGTGCTTCTGTTGTCACCTTGCCAAATCGGGAAGTGGCTTTTTTATATTTAGAAAGATACATATTCATACATACCAGTACTGTATATTGGAATGCTTACTATACGATTTATAATTTCAGAGTTCATGCAGAGTTCCAGCTGAACCCCCCCTCACACCGACCTTTGTGGTTCACCCCGGCAGCCTTTCTTGGACGCCTGGTCATTGACAGTAATCTCGGACATGTACGACACTTTTCCCTCCACGTACCCACTGAAACACACCTCAATCTCAGTTAGTATTGGAAATATATTTTATATTTTGCTTTGGCTGCTTCTTGATTTATATTATTATTTATTAATCTTGTGGGATCAGGTACAGTACTTACTCCAATTTTGCGTGTTCTGATTTTGCGAAACACCAATTTTGCGACCGAGACCCCACTAACCAATTTTTGATGAAAACCTAATTTTGCGATGTAACTCTACTTTTGCGGGTGGCGCCGTAAGAAAGTGGGGCTCTCCGCACTAGTTTTCGGGGGGGAGGGGTGGCCGGGCCACCCAAGCCTCGGACACCCTCCCTCCATCCCCGCAAGCCCAGCCATCTTTCGAGTCTAGGTAAATGCTCAATTGCTCATTTAATTTGATTTTCTCAAGGATAATGATAATGTCTTATGTTTTTCTGTATTTTTCTTTATTAAAATGTAAAACTTGCAAACTAAACAAACCAAAATTGGGACAAGGACAATATAAAGTCAAATTAAATTATCAAAATCGCTATGTGGAAACAACGCTTACTAAAATGAAAATTATTAAATAAAAGAACACAATCCACCACATAGGGTGTACATTACTACATGACCAAGTTAATCTGTTTCCCAAGCAAACTAATCGCACATATAACAACGCACTATCGTCACGTTAAAGGAAGTAGTCAAGTTTGGGAAGTCCGGGACGTTCTGGCAAATTTGACTAAACTCTGCATGAATAAAGAAACTACATGTTAAATGTCAAAATATTATTTAAAATCAAATTTGCAACATGACAAGACATTAACAATAGTACAAAATACAAATATTGATAAGATATCTATACTATTACAAAATAATATATAAAATACAGTACAGCACTCACTAACGATAGTGCTATCGGGTAGGTACCTGTAAGCATAGTGACCCCTATCAATAACTACCCTACAAATAACCTACATTTATAGCACAAATAAACTAAGGAAATCGCAAAAGTAAGCAATTGATACTATCGTGGGATGTATAATTACATGTATGCGTGTACAAACAAAGCAAATAAATTACGGAAATCACGAAAAATTGGGCCGTCACTGATGAAATGTCGACCATATTCATTTTTGCCCATAAGGTTAGTTAATCCAATTTTGCGAATTCCACTTTTGCGGCCTGCAATGTCGACCAATTTCTCGCAAAATTGGGGTAGGCTAAGCACTTGTACTTCAATCCGATAACAAAATTTACAATTTAATTAAGTGAAGCAGCCCAGGACAGGGCTATTAGGAATACCGCCATTACGACATGAGAGTCAAACCACACTTCCTATTGATAAGTCAGTCTTTAAAGTGTATTTATGTATGCTATGGGGTAAGTACCTGAGTGCATACTTACATAGCCTACATATATACATACATACATACATAACATTTTAAGACTGAGTGTTCCACACATACGTGCAGTTTCAGTCTATTGTCCTAATGGCGGCGTTCCAGGCAACCCTGTTAAGGGCTGCTTCACTTGTCAAGTTCTTGGATTTGAGATCGGCGCGTATAGTCCGATCCCAGGTCTTCCTC
This sequence comes from Paralithodes platypus, assembly GCA_032716605.1. NCBI lineage: Eukaryota > Metazoa > Arthropoda > Malacostraca > Decapoda > Lithodidae > Paralithodes > Paralithodes platypus. Next base: position 80,007,910 of record CM064575.1, on the reverse strand, counting down.
GGTCCACCCCTTGGTGCAGCTCCCTCCACAATCACAGACCTGCATTTTTTCACCCAATTTTGTTCATCCATTCTCTCCACATGTCCATACCATCCCAGTCTACTTGTATGCATCACCTCGCTAATACTCTTTATACCTAAACGTCTCCTCAGCTCAACATTTGTTATTCTGTCCTGTAGCCTGGCCCCACACATCCATCTCACCATTCTCATCTCATTACGCTCCATTCTGTTGACATCCTCTACTTTAACGGCCCATGGTTTCTGAGGCATACGTCATTGCACTTCTAGCACATGAGGCATACCGGTACACCTTTCCCTTCAGGGGGAGAGGCATTCTTTTCATGGTCAGGATTGGCATCAGTTCTCTGAACTTCCCCCAGCCACACCTAATTCTAGCAACAGTGGCAGCCTCGGCCCCACCACCGGCAGAGATGGTATCTCCTAGGTAACAAAACTTGTTCACCAGCTCCAAAGACTCATTTCCAAAATTCACAGCCACAGGATCATCACTTAACACAAGCTCGTCTTTGCACACTACGCACTCAAATTTCTCTATTTCTGACTTATCCTTCGGCAGGGGCCCCTTTATTCTACTACAGCGCTTACTCCCATGGTGTACCCAACATCGACAGATACTACATTGAATTGAGTTATCAAGAGATAGAACCAATGCTTTGAACTAGGTCCTTGGTTCAAAGCAGTGGTTCTATCTCTTGATAGGTCCTTGCTGGAGCTGTTCGGCCAGACAGCTTAGGGAACGACAACAACAACAACTAGGTCCTTGGGCCAGGAATATTTCTTGACATAAAATGTAATGGTAGCCTAATTGTCTGTTGATAAGTGAATTTGAAGTGTGTTAAAATGGCTGAACATCGTATTCCAATTACTAGGGTCCGTAGTTACTTTATAGCACCGTAATTCCTTTTGGAGCTAGCACTTGGCCTGTCAAGATGATACAGGATAGTTGTTGTCTTAGATTGATGCATCTGTATTGCACCAGAGGGCCCTGAACCCCAGTTTAGTGCCAAGAAAACTACTCTATCAAAAGGTGCATCTTACAGTGTCAGATATTATCATCATATTAATTATTTGCATCTTATTGCCTTTTCTTGTTGCAGATTTGGAATGGTTGACAGGATCGGACGAGACCCAGGACGTAGAGGTGACAATAACACACCTACCCCTCATGTCTCTCACCTCCACACCTCACATCTCTCGCTCATCTCAATCATCTAAAATGTCTGGAACATCCGAGAAGCCTGATCTATCCACAGCTAACATGCCTGAAGTATCAAATGTGCCTGGTACATTCAAAAATCCTGATCTATCCACATACGACAAGCACGATGCTGGATATACGTGGACAGAAGAAATACCTGTAGACGTGGCTCAAAAGCTACTGGTGCAGGAGATGTACAGGTTCACGAAGGTAAGCGTAATGGTTTTAGGTTTATTGTCTCTGAGTGGTCCCTAAGATAGATTAGTTTGGAAATCCATTACTGTACCTGTATGATAACATTCACCAGAAAATGAAACCAGATGATGCAGATATATTTATTACCCGGTACTTCATCCTTTAGTAACTTAAAACATCTATCTATCTATCTATTTGCTCAGGCCCATTCCCCATTTTTTCTTTCATATTTTTTTTTTTTCACTGGGGGTGGCCGAATCGAGACAGAGCCCGAATAGGGACAAACACAACACAAAAACAAAAAAATCAATGAACACACAAAAACAAAAACACAAATTCACACACATCTAGGTCACTCAAGAGAAGATCCAGAGACCAGGGATCACCAAGGTCACTCCAGCACTCCCCCGGCCCCCAACCTTCCGGATGCACATAATATGATGTAAGCTCAATTTGTGCAGAAAGGGGGATCAAACCTACCCAGTGACCAGACAACTCACCAGCAAACTCACCAGCAAACTATTTCAACTAGTGCCAACTCAAACAATTGTCCAACTGTTAGGTTAGGTTTGGTTAGGTTAAATTATGTTAGGTTATGACTAAGTGGCACTTGTTGAGTTGGCACTGGTTGATATGGTCTTCTGGTTGAGTTGTTCAGGAACCAATCTAGGCTACCTCCTACCAAGAGTTTAAAGAGTTACCATTATGTTTAATCTTTTGAAGGCCTTGTCTAAGGTGTTTACCATTGTTCAGGTGTATTCTATGATCTTTTAAGCTTTTAACACAGTCATTCAGACTTTGTTCTAAAAATAGCGGTAATATCCTGACTGGATGCTTAATCCAAAAGCCTTGGGTTTCTAGATCCACTATCTGAAAGAGAACTGTATTTACTGTATCCATTTCTAATGATATTGCAGACATGACATTGTACCTCAAATATATAAAGTAAGCTACTATAGGATAACAACTAACCAACTTTCAAATGCATCGGTTACTCAAAATAGGAATACCATTAAGATAACTGTCACTGTGAATTATATAAACTAACTGCAGATAATCTAAAATCTATCTCTACCTCCAAACAGGTAGAGTACCATAACTTCAGCACAGCGTACCGGTTGGCATCAGAGGTGAGGCGTCCCTTACATGTGGTGGTGGCTTGGGGGTCGCTGGGGAGTCAGGCCTGCTGAGGGTCCGGCCGGGCGCTGAGAGAGGGACCTCTGGCTGCGCCACAAATCACCCACCTACTCAATGAGGAGTTTGTCTCTGCGTGGGTCATGGTGTCCGAGTTAAAGGTGCAGTACAGCGTTTTCGGCTCACAACTGAAATTTTCGGATATGATTCACAGGCAGAGAGAGATGGATGGGCAATCTCCTCACATCTGATACCCCTGTACATCTAGCTATAATAGGAACCTAGATAATATGCAGTAGCTCCTGTGTACCAGGCTGGGTAACTCACCCACCACAGTCTCCAAAAGACAAAGACACCAAGATGAGCACTGCGGCTACAAACAGAGTAGCTTACAGCCACAACTTTACTTTAACTTTACGTGGAAAATGGTGTTTGTTTGAGATATCATACAGTATGTGGGTTATGTACAGTATAGTACAAAAAAGTAATAGTTTGGAAGGTATGATATTTAGTAAGTACAGTATACAGTTGTACTGGTTGAGGTGATGGACTGGTCTAACAGAGTGAGAGCTGAGCAATCTCTGCCATACCCATAGCTTACTCTGACTGTTCCTTTAACTTATATATTTTCTAGATCTCAAGTGACGGCGTCTCTTCCGTGGATTGACCTCCCAATTTACCAAGATTGGAAGCCAAAGCGTCACATTTTTCCCTTGCCCCTCAACTTTCTCTTCATAATTGCTAAGGGGCACAGGGCCCTGGGTGGGGCTTTGGTTTCGCGGGCGTTTCCGCACCCTCCTCGGCTCCCCGCCATGGAGTGGCTTCGGTCACCCGGGCTTTATTGTGGTCGGCGGGGAGGGTTCTGTGGGGGCACTCGGTTGTGGCCTTGGAATTGCTCGGGGCCTTGGGGCTGTTCGGCCAGGCAGCTTGGGGAACAACAACAACAACTGGTTGAGGTTTATTTTCTGAAAATTACAAAAATAATAATTTTTCTCAGGTAGGATTTTATATTGGCATAAGTCATGGCTTCATATTTTTTTATAAGCTTACTTAGCTGTTTACTTGTAGCCGAGAGGAACCCTTTATAGAAGCACTGTAGTTTCCAACAACCCAGCTTTTGGTCAGTGAGCAGTCTCAAAAGCATCTCATTATGCAGATTCTTTTATCCTAATCCCTATTCATTGTAATTAAAACTAATTTAATTTTCCTTCCTCAACAGAAATATGCTCAACAAGATTCACCTGATGGAAGTTCTTGTAGCGATCTTCCTCGACTGGCCCGTGAAGCTCTCCGTGCCTACACCTTCCCCGTCCAGATCTTGGTCCAGGAGGCTTCAGGGTTTGTTGTCCTTTCTACTAACGCCAACACTATCCTTAATTATCCGAATGATGATGATGTGCTGTTGGATAGTCAGTGTAGAGTAGATAGTAAGATACACCAGACCATAGAGGGAGAGTGTGGAGATATTGGCTCTATTGGAAAGGTAATTGAAGAGGAGAATAGTAATGGTCATAGATTAGGTGTTAGCAGTGTAAAAAAGGAACTGTGTGGTATAGATAAAGATGCAAAGGAGGCAGTAGATGAAGATATTAAATATGATGAATTGGATACTAAAGTAGCTAAGGAAGAGATAAACAGTCACAATTTGGCAGATAGTTACAAAGCACAAGAGAGAGTGGATGATTTAGATAGTCAAAAGGAGGAAAATAGTAAACGTAAAGTCAAAACTAATAATAATGATAATAGTAAGTTTGTGTCTCTAGATCCTGCCATAGAAGCATACTACAAATTCCTCACTGCTGCTCTACTTAAGTATGAAGACATATTTATCACCGAGTAGAATATGGTTTGTATTATACCTTGGTGATCGGACAATTCAACCAGTGCAAATTCATCCAGTAAGGTTAGGCTTATTTCCTGGCTGACCCTTCCTAAATGCTAAATGATAGAAGTATTAGCTCGACTACTCTAGTCATTTGTGAGTTATAGAGGTTTATGTTCAAGAGTTTGGGCCTACTTATTTGGAACAGGGTATAGTATCTTGAAAGGGTTAAGGAATAGCTCTTTTCTTCATTAGTCACAAGGGAATGGCATCAAGGCTGTGACTTTAAGCACCTTGACTGTGATGTTTATTTTAAGTTTCACATTATATTTTTCTATTTGACATACTGAGTGTGTGTGTGTGTGTGTGTGAGGAGGGGGTATGACACTATTTTATTACTGTGCATTTGTTGAAAAGGGCCGAGCTGAGTGGGCGAGGGCTGAAGCCGCTACATTGTGAAGTCTCTGTTCTAAAACTTCGGACGGGCAGTGACGGATGATTGTTCGTAGCGGATTTTACCCTTGCTGACCCTACTTGTTCCTTAATCCCCTGATTGTAAGTCATAGGAAGGGGGAAGATGATCTGATGTTGAATATTTGTAAGTGTGAAAAGTGTGCTTAAAATTATCTTTCTTCTCTTGAAATATGTTTATCTTCGCTGAGTCGCATTGTCACTTATTCCTCTAACTGTATCTCTTAGGCAGTGGGAAAGATAGCATGACAATATATTTGTGTGTGTGTGTGGTTTTTTTTTGTTTTTCTTTTTTACCAAATGCTGCTTACTGTGTGGGTGAGGATGTAATAAAACTAAAACTGGTGTCAGACAGTGAATGTAAAACACTTGACTGAAATCTTTCGGACAACTGGGGTACCTCTATTGTCTCAATGGGTAGAGTGACGGTCTTGTAACTGAGTACTATAGTCCCAAGTTCAATCCTAGTACTGGTGCTTGGGATTATTGTGAGAAGACCTCATAAAGCAACCCAGTTTGGTTACTAAAAATTAAAGTAAGATATGAGAGTCATAAAAAAACACTTACAAAGTGGCACACACAAAATAGACCACCAAAAAAAGTGGGAAAAGGAAGAACAGAACAATAAGACATTCACATACAGTACTGTACTGTACTTCGATCACATTCGAAAGTATGTGAATCTCCTACTACAGCCATATCCCACCTAGGTGAAATGGCTAACTTGTGTGTAGTGTATGTTGAATGTTACTGTACTATTAGTATGGTTGTAGCTGTAGTGTTATATGTAACTAGTGTAATCAACTACAGTATGTGTATAGAAGTGTGCATAAACAGATCTTCTTTATCCACTTGTGCACATTTTGTCATAAAAAGGCGGAAGATTACTTGAAAGTTGAAAAGTATATGAGTACAGTACAACAATATTGAAATATTTTCATCAATAAATATTTGTATATCCAAATAATGTAATGTAATTATACTGGCAACTAATTAAGCTTTGTCCTTCTGTGATTATTCGCAAATTATGATTGCCAAACTGAGCTTACTGCATATTCCTAGTTCTAACTTGCTGTATATCTTCAGAACTCTTTAGTTTACCCGTCCAGTACCAGTGACGTCCTTTTAATTTTATTCTGGCTACTATTAGATGATTGTATTAAGCTTAGAACGGACATCTAGCAATAATGAGACTTCAAACGATCTCAACCAACCCGATTAACTACCACAGATCCTTCCTAAGCTGCATAAATTGTCTAAATATAGCTGGAATATAATATAAAACACGTCGCTGGAACTCTTTAGTTAACTAAGCTTGTTGTATTTATCAACATTCAAGCTTACTGGTATTATCCACAAATTGTCTTATGTCTGTAGGTTACTATTTCACACAAATCTAAACTTACTGTAGATATATCCGTCCATGACAATCAATGTGTTTATAAGTCTTTATTTTCTGCTCATGAGAAATTAAATCACTTTGGCGCTGATTTTTTTATAGTTAATGAAGAACATGACACTACTACAGTATATCACTACAGTGTACAGTATGTCATATTCAGGCCAAGGTTTCATAATTACGGTAGTAACATATTTTGCTACAAAATCTTTGTAATAGCTGGGAATTGGCACTAGGGGTGCCAAATCAAGTCCGCTAGATAAAAGCCGAAAATTGCTAGAATACAACAATCTCTAGAATATCACACTAAAAGGCTCAAATGTACTAAATACTGCTAGAATTTATGTCGCTAGATGTAAAAATTTGCCTCTCGATCGAAGTAAATACCTTTAGATCTAGCGGGAAAGTAGCTAAATTGGCAACACTGCTTGGCACTTTACCATCAGTGGAAGAAAACAGACTATAGTTAATTAAGTCTATCTATCTATCTATTGCCTGACGCCGTGATCCCCGAAGGGGTGGCCACGAACGAACCGCCCCCATGCACCTCTGTCCCCAGTCAGTCGACGCCCCTCCCCCCAACCAGCACCGCCTTCGTTCATGTAGTTCCTCACTCCATCCTTCCACCTCATATTCGGTCTACCTCTCCCCCTCTGTCCCTCCACCTCGCTCTCGTACACCCTCTTAGTCATTCTATCGCTTTCCATACGTTCCATATGGCCGAACCATCTCAAGTTGTTCCTTTTCACACTCTCCAGCACATCTACCTCCACACCACACCTCCTTCTTACTTCCTCATTAGTCTGTCTATCCCTCCATGTAACTCCGCACGCACTCCTTAAGTAATTCATTTCCACTGCTCTCACTCTTGGTCTGAGTCTCTCAACCAACGTCCATGCTTCGCTTCCGTAAGTCAGTGTCGGGATTACCACACTGTCATGCAAGGACTTCTTCACTTCCATACTGACCACCCTATTTCTTGTTACTGCTTTTAGCGTTCCTACAACCCTCTTCCCCTGTTGTACCCTCTCCCGCACCTCTTCATCCATAGTCCCATCTTTACTCAACACACTGCCCAGATACTTAAAAGAGTTGACGATCTCCATAGCCTGACCGTTCAGCTTCACCTCACACTCTGTGACTTCACCCCTTTCGAAGACCATAACCTTGCTCTTCCCCGTATTTACCTTCAAATTCCGTTTTTCGCACACTGTTCCAAACTCATTTACCAGACCCTGCAACTCCCATTCATTATCACTCATCAGAACTGTATCATCCGCAAACAGCAGTATAGGTAGCTTCCACTCAATTCCCTCCCTTTTCAGCGATACACCAACATTCACTGCTCTTGATAGTATTTCTTTCATGACTCCATCCATATATACAGTAAACAACCACGGGGACATCACACACCCCTGTTTCAAACCAACATTCAGGTCAAAGAACTCGCTCTGCTCACTCTCCACACGTACTGCCGCCTTTGCACCCTCATACATGCTCTTCACTGCTTTCAGCAACTTGCCCTCTACTCCGTATATTCTAAGTACTTTCCACAAACCTTCTCTATCCACTCTGTCATAGGCCTTCTCCAAGTCCATAAAGGCAACATACACCTTTTGTTTCTTCTCCAGATACTTCTCCACAACACAATTCAGGGTAAAAATCTGATCTACACATCCTCTTCCCTTCCTAAAACCTCCCTGCTCGTCGCCTATCCATTTCTCCGTTCTCACTCTCACTCTCTCAATCACTACCTACTGTATACCTTCCCTACTACGCTTAGAAGACATATTCCTCGGTGGTTACCACACACTCCTCTTTCCCCTTTGCCCTTATATAGGGGGACTATTATGCCAGTCTTCCAGTCATCGGGTGCACTCCCCTTCTCCCATGCTAGTTTGCACATTTTCCATACCCATTCTATCACTATCTCACCACCATACCTCAACATTTCCCCACACACTCCATCTGTTCCTGGTGCTTTCCCCAACTTCACTCTTTTCATGGCTTCCCACACTTCTGACCTCCTGATCCCCACCTCCTCCTCCACTACTTCTCTTCTTCTCCCTCCCATACCATATCCAGCTATGTTTGCTGGCTCTTCATTCCTTTCATTTAGCAACTCACTGAAGTACTCCCTCCATCTTTCGACTCTCTCTTGCTTCTCGGCTAGCATTCTCCCATTCTTATCTTTCACACCCTTACTGTTTCCCTTGCTACCTTCCCTAACTTTCTTGACTTCTTTCCAGAACAGTTTCTTACTCTCCCTCCATTTTACACTCAGATTCCTTCCAAATTCCTCATCTACTCTTGTTACTTTCCTTCACTACTCTCTTCACCACCCTCTTACTCTCCACGTACCTCGCTCGTTTCTGTCTCTCGGAATCTTCATTCCCTCTACTACCCAACCACACTCTATATGCTTTCTTCTTTTCTTCCACAGCTATTCTTACCTCTTCTGTCCACCATGCTGTACCTTTCACTCCCCTCCCTCTTCTCCTCACTCCCTCACTCCACACACCTCCTCACATGCTGCACAGATCTCATCCTTAAACACCTTGCTCATCTCCTCCACTTCCTCCATAACTTCCAGGTCGAACCCACCTAGTCGTCTTTCCACTGCTCTCCTGTACTCCTCCCTGACTTCCTCCTCCTGCAACCTCTCCACCCTCCTCACCATTCCACCCTCCTCTCGCCTCCCTCCCGCTCTCCTCACCCACTTCTTTTGTATCCTAACCTTAGCTACCACTACATAATGATCAGACAGACCCCCTCCAATACCCCTATACACCCTAGCATCCATCACAGATTTCTTCATTCGTTCATCCACACATACATAATCAATCAATGACTTTCGTTCCACCACTGTCTTATCTTTCATCGTCAACATCCGTTTCCACGTGTACCTGTGGATCATTCTGTGTCGGAAGAAGGTGTTGGCTATCCACAGCCTCCTTCCCACACATACGTCCACAAGTGCACTACCATTCCCATTCACCTCTGATGGTACCCCCCACCCTCCCACCACTCCCTCAACTTTCCTATCACCCACCTTACCATTCATATCCCCAATCAGAAATATTCTTTCGTTCTTGTCAAACTTCTCCAGGCACGCCTCCACATTCATAGTTAATTAAGTGTGCACTGTAAATGGTGTCAATGCCTGCAGCACAATGCCAACATATTAATAGTATTTTGGTTAACACTGAACTATGTTATTCAGTTTTAGAAGGAACTTTTGAAATCCAAGAAGTCAAAACTATAATCAATGAAGCCTCTGACTCCCACAGTTACTCTAAATAATATTGCATATTGATAACCAGAATAACATTTAAAATAGCATCATTGAATAAAGCATCAAAGGTTATATAAAGATGTGTCAGGCTTAAAATCTCAACTGGTAATGTTTTGTATTATTTTAAGTGTAGGCCTATTACATTAATGCTCTCAATCAGATAAGAATGTATTCCTATATTTGCTACCAGCAAAGGATTTTGTTATTATAAAGATCCCGCTTCACAAAGTGTTTCATTTAGGATTGCATCAACTCTATGAACCTTTTCTAGACATTGCTGCTTTTTTTTCATTTTATTTTGGCTATCATGAGCATTCTATATTCAGGTTAGGAAAGACCTGTGAGAGTTAAATGGTTACTTGTGATACTTTTACAACTTCTGATTTCCTTCCTAATGCGAATAACAATTTCTAATGATAGCCACAATATACCGGTAATAAAGATTGGTGTCCAACTGTATGGTAATAATAGGGATGCTCATACAAACCAGTTTTCCGACATATTTTGTCCGATTCCTTGATTGATGGCTAAAGATGAGGCATTGTGTGCATTCAAAATCTTGCCAGGGCCCATTAAGGTCATTTAAAATCTTTGCTATTTGTACCTATTGATTTTGGATAGCATTATTGGGCATATGTAAGTTTTGGATGGCCTCAATATTAGTCTGTGCCTTATATCAAGTAATTTATCGCATAACTCGAACACAATATTTACATCTGTGAAGGCGTTTATTTATGCAGTCAATAAAAATGAATTTGTTTGTGTCTGTATTGGTTTTCCTTTTTCTCTTGAAGGCCCCTAGTTAGTCTATGGGCCAGGGGGAAAATTTCAGTGGTCCAGACTAGGACTCAAATACACTGCATTTTTATCCCGCCCATCAGCCAGGCCAATGTAGCCTACATACATGGTGCTCTACCCATGCACCACTGAGTCGCCCCGTGTACAGATAGAAGAAAGTGATTAAGGTTAGTAGTGACAGTGGTAGGGTTGTTTGTTTTTGTTGCGGATTAGGATTTAATATGCGAGTATGCGTGGTATCGATCCTGTAAATTTAATTAACTTTATTAACCCAGCAAGCACGATAGCCCTCACAGAAGTGTCTGTATAGCGTGCGCGATAGGCCTCACGGAAGCGAGCCCATGAAAATATACCCCCAAAATGCCCCGCAGGCACTCAAATGGAAGCAATATGTGATTAGGTACCGTAGTATAATCACTCTGTTACCTTCTTCTCCCCTAAATGTGTCTTCCCCCCCCCCCCCTTTTTTTTTTTTTTTTTTTTTTCTTTCTCCACTTCTCCCCTCCTCAATGACTGGCTATTATTCCTCTTATTTTCGTCATTCCTCCCTTCGAAATATGACGAGTCACGGTCTTCCACACTCCCTCCTACCCTTCACATGCATATATGACAGCTGGGAGGCTCAGTTTTCCTTGAGCAGGCCCAGGAACCATACCTATACTGTATGTTGCACTCTCTCCCTCGCCTCCCTCCACACATAGGGGAGAGCGGTGATAGTTCGGACGGAAGGATGGTTCGGACAGTGCATTTCCTGAGAAACGTATGGGATCTAAGGCCCCGAGATTTTGCGTGAAACTGCGAGAGTTTGTCTACTTTCATCACGCGTGATTTGGTTCCTACATCAGCTACTTTTTAATGCAGGTCCGATTTTATGTTTTTTTGCACTTCCTATGTAATATTTTCACTTTATATCGTAAGCTCTACCTCCATGAATATGTCAACCAGCGAAATATGCATTATTATGGTGAAACTATGTTGTATGCCGAAGATATTGCCGGAAATAACAATTGTTGAAGTCGCTTGTGTGAACGTTGAGCGTACCCATCAATTAACTACTGTATATAGATTCGGGATCATTCGGACAGTTGAGGGTGGTGATGGTTCGGACCAGTCCGAACCATCCTTCCCACTAATTACCAAAAATTAACTTATCAATTGATAACACTACTTCTTGTAAACATCTATATTATGAACACATAGTGAAACACAACTCTTAATATCCATCAGGGAATAATATATTTATATATTATTATGTATTTATCTGTGTTAATACAATATAATATAAAGTAAGTCAATTATGTAATTTATTTGAAGTAACATAGTCCTAATCCATACCTATAATATTGTTTATACAAATAAAGGTAGGCTACTGTATGTTTATTTGATTTATGGATAAGTACATTATCCATAATTCTGGTTAAGTATAATCAATATTTTTTCAATATTATTTGTTTACAAATATGAAGAGGTTAATGTAATGCCCTCGAAAATGTCCCGCACCCACAATAATACTAACCCGAGTTGACGTCAGGTATAGCGTAAAATAGTCGTAGATGGTAAGTCCAATAAACTCATCTCGAGAGACTATCACCGTGGTTCTTAAAAAAAGATAGTCGTAGATGGTAAGTCCAATAAACTCATCTCGAGAGACTATCATCTGGTTCTTAAAAATCGGACTAAGGTTGCTATACTTTTGTACGTCCGTGGTAGTACAGTGGGTTAGCGCGCGGGCCTGGTGGTGATGGTGGTGAGTCACTAACCAGGGTTCGAACCCCACCCAAGGCATCTCAAAACCTGTGGGTTTTTAGGGGGGTTAAATTCCCTTCAGAGGTTCGTACCCCGTGCCAGGTACCAGGAAAGGTTGATCCTAAAGGTAGCCTGGGGATATTTCCCTTCCTATTTAACCCTGGTAAAACCTAGCATTTCACCCACTTTCCTCCTCTCCTTCAGTTATCACCTATTTTCCCTGTTATTCCCTTATTCTGAGGTATATTTTCGTGCTAACATTAGAAATCCGGTTACAGGGTGTGGTCATCACTGATAGCAAGCGAATGCAAGAGAGAGAGAGAGAGAGTATCGATCGACTGTGTCTCAGTGGCCTTGGGGGAAATTGGCGGGAAAGCAGCTTACCTCACCCATACCACCCACCCACTCAACTCGCGGGCTATATCTCCGATTTTGACCATCCAAACGCTGTTTTCACTCGTTTTATTGTTGTTTCAAGTTACTGTAATACCTTTATAATCAACCCATAATAGGAGCATATGGATAAGTATTAATGCTATTAATGGTACAATGAATATTTTAGTGACGGAAACACCTCAAATACGTCAGCACAGGGGGACGTTTCCAATTACCCCCATGCGCACTTGTTAGGTTAATATACGTGACCGAACCATCCCACCCTTCTGACCGAACCATCACCACTGGTAAGGAAGGTTCGGACGATTTAGAAACTTGTGTTTCGGGAACTATAGCTCAAAACTGAAAAGAGCTAAGGGTTTGAAATAATTAGGCTAAAGAACCAAATAACGAAGCAACATTTTAACATCAACTAGATTATACTACTGCTTAAACCTGAATTTCTACAAATATTTAAAAAAAAAACGTCCGAAGTATCACCGCTCTCCCCTATACATTTCTCACTAGATATTTGCTGTTTACACCTATTTGTTTATCTTCACTGTTCATATTTTCATCATATAAGTAAAACAAATGCACATGGAGCAGAAATAATGCTTTATATGGTAAATATAATTTGTTTTGTCAAAATAAAAATGTTTTTTGCATATGCGGCCTTTACAAAAACATCAATGGTAGCCTACGCTCCTCGGGTTAATTAGGGTTTATTTTTAAGTGGGTTGGTGATAATATGAAACTGCTGGCTAAAAGTATGGTGTGTCACATACTTTTATGAGTGACTGTAGCCTACATATATTTTGTTTTAACCAGCAATACTGAGAAAACAAAGTAGGCTACAGTTATGGATACAACAGTTAGGTATGAGCTTATCTGATAGGTCAACTTTACATTATGATGATGTGATAACATTCTGAAACAAATTAGCATTAAAATGTAGGTTATGATTCATCTGCAAACAACGGTAGAACATAATGTAACGCCACGTTGTTGTGAAAATTTTACATAAAAACCAGTATCTAGAATATTTGTTTACTCCTATCATGCAATAGAATACAAATAATGTTGCATGTAGAGTTTTTAAGAGTATGCAAATTACCCTTCTTTTGACAGAAAGGATGAGTGGCAGATAGTGTTGGAACCCTTTACTCCGCCCCCTTCATCCACTCAGTGGGCGTTTCCATAAACTTTAATTTACTTCCCCAATCAAAGTTTGATGCATACATTATTATTGATTATTAATGTGTCTAGATTTGTAACATAAGTACCATGGTTAACCTTATTATACTTGTAATTAAAAGAGATGCTTTGTTTATTGCAATATTATTACGTTCACGCTCGCTACAGGGCTACTTGGGGCCTCGTCGTTTTCTATAGGAAGAATAATTTAAACTTATTTGTGTAGGATCCATGTGGCTTAGTTATAGGCGTTTAATAATCGTTATCGAGTGTTATACTTGTATATCCTCCAGTCCAATCAATGAAATAAGATACATTTGTTGTATATGATATTTATTGCAGATACATTTCATCTAGATCACACATCCATTAACGTATTACAGTTAACAAGATGGCAACGGTTAAACCAAATTGGTCTTGCACACCCCACGGATGGCCCTGACAGCAACAAAATTCACCTCCCTGGCCAGTCTCATGTAAACACAAGTGGTGTGAGGGTCTGTTACTCTCTAGCCCGAGGATTTTAAGCATGTTGCGGCTATGACCCCCAGTGTTAGCGATACTTAGAAGCGAGGAGAGAGTCTTAGAGTGTCCTGAGAGTGGATATATAAGCCAGGATTAACGGGGGGAGGCGGGGCAGTGGCTTAAATAGGTGAGTAAGAGAGTGCCAATTGATGCCAAACTGTCATACTTGAGGCAACACTCCTGCCTTTCCTTCGCCATCAACACTAACTTAGTCTAACCATTTTGTATTATTCATGCATTTATGTTGTGTATTTCTAGGATTTTCAGGTTACAAGGTCACATGTTCATTTCCATTTAGGCCTATCGTAAGATATAAGGCCTACGTGTTTGGAATTGCGACGGCAGCGATGTGTCTACAGACTACACTAACTAATCTATCCTGTAAGTCCTACGGTAGGCTAGCCTATTGTCAAATTATATGTGTTTATGGTATGTGTCATTACACTGTCATGAATAAACGTTGGTTTAGGCCTAGCCTACCTGTTATTATATCAGTTTTACTGCTTCAGGCTTTTAGGCCTAGGCTAGCCAATTTGACATTTTAAAATTTAATATTGGATTGGGTAGTTTTAGGTATAGCCTACATTAGGCCTATCTATAATCTAGCGGTCCGCCTGGCCCTGCAGTTGTGTGTTTACGGTGAGGAACAGGTGACGTTAGAGTGTGGAACTGTGGATTGATCCACTTTTATCGTATTTTGTCTTTATTACCCGGTACATCTGGCTCGAGTTTCTGTAATTATGTACAGTACTATTAAAGGTGTGGACAATGTTTTTATACCCATAAATTGTCACCAAGTCACCATTTCTCTCCAGCTTTCCTGTGCCCCTCTTGGGAAGGTATAGAAAGCTGCAGAGGTATTCCTGGTGCATTTTTGCAGCTGCAACAAGAACCTTGATCATGAGCTGTTTGATAAATTAGTTTTTCCTCTAAACCCAGTTTTTAGAGATAAGAAAATGGGGAAAAATGTTATTTTAATACCACAAATTTTCCGAGTGTTTTTTATAAAAGAAATTGTTCATTTGCATCAATATATAGTGTTTGTAATTAATTAGAAATCTCGGGACAATTATTTTCCCCATTAGGCCTATTGATCGATGTTGAGACACGCCCCGATAGTGATTTGAAAAGACATTAGCCTAACCTAACCTAGTATTATGGGTGGGGGCTGCTGCCCTCACACCCCCCCCCTGGTTGAGTACTAATCCCTTGGTAAAAAAAAAAAAAAAAAAAATTGGCTGTCGATTAGGCCTATACGAAGGTGAAAAAAAGTCGGATGAAGTCTACGGTGTTTACTCTGCAATCTTCAGCTTTGATTGTACATTGATAACGGGAAAGTACCGTATTGACAATCTTGTTACGAACCTTAAATTTTAGTACCATACTTTTATATTAGGGTTTTCCGAGTGTTTAACACATTTGCATATGATCTTTAGAGCTATCGATAACTGGAAGTACCGTATTGACAACCTTGTTACGAAAAAGAAATTTTAGTACCATACTTTTTTATTCAGTTTTGCCGAGGGTTAAAACAAATTTTCTTATGATCTTTAGAGCATATAGATTCAATATTTATCTTCAAACATATCAACAAAATTCATGGTATTAAAATAACATTGAACCAAAATGGGTTAAAGATGATGAAAATTGGACACAATCCTCTTCCATTATGGTTACCGAACCAACCAGTAACAAAATGATATGCTAATTTGCAGATTGCAGTGCCAACTCAAGGGATGGATGTAGTTTCCGGGTGTACGGTCTTCATGTTTACATCTATAGGGCGATCGCCGCGGTTAACTTCGCGTCTATTTTGACAGCGATTTTGGAAAAATGTTATTTTAATACCACGAATTTTCCGAGTGTTTTTTATAAACAAAATTGTTCATTTGCATCAATATATAGTGTTGTAATTAATTAGAAATCTCGGGGAAACCTATTTTCCCCATTAGGCCTATCGATCCATGTTGAGACACGCCCCCCCCCTCCCCCCATTGTGATTTGAAAAGACATTAGCCTAACCTAACAACCTTACCTAACCTAACCTAGTATTATGAGTGGGGGCTGCTGCCCCCACACCCCCGCTGGTTGAGTACTAATCCCTTAATACAAAAAAACAAAATTGGCTGTAGATTATACGAAGGTGAAAGAAAAGTCGATGAAGTCTATGGTGTTTACTCTGCAATCTTCAGCTTTATTGTACATTGATAACGGGAAAGTACCGTATTGACAACCTTGTTACAAAAATATAATTTTAGTACCATACTTTTATATTAGGTTTTTCCGAGGGTTTAACACATTTTCATGTGATCTTTAGAGCTATCGATGACTGAAAGTACCGT
>CM064575.1:79952559-79991290 GCA_032716605.1 Paralithodes platypus | reverse complement strand
ATTCCCAATGAGAATAACTAAATAGTACCGTAGGCCTATGGTACTATACATAATTTGTGGTAAATATTTTCCAATGCACAATATTCGACTGTATTACTAAGATTGGTAATACATAAATTGTAAATGTCACATTGGTTGCACAGACTCAATGTATTATTTTGTATTTCATGGTACAGGTGTTATATTTGTGTATATGTGAGTGTATTATATTGGTGTATATATAGTCCAAATTATGTTTTTTTCCAACTTCCATGTATATTTTGTAAGTTATGTATCATACACTGTGTTTACCAATACCTGCACCATTATGTTCTAAGCCTCTAGTCCATGCATTATAGGTAGACCAGAAATCCTGACCCCTAACCTCTGTAACTCAAAAAGGGCTGGAGCAAATGGCCTGTAGATTTCCACATCTATTCCCAAAATGGTAGACATATTAGCTCGATTACTCCAGTCGTTTGTGAGTTTTAGAGGTTAATGTTAAGGAGTTTTGGCCTACTTATTTGGAACAGGGTACAGCTGTATATATGTATTGAGTGTGTAGTTCACGGTATATTATTTACATGTATGTATTATGTATACTGTATATTGTAAGTTATGTATCATACACTGGTTTACTAATACCTGCACCCTTATTTTCTAAGTATAGCATTAAGCAACAGGTAGTCTTTTAATTTATTCATTGACCTTTAATATTGTGCTACGCTTTTTTTTCCAGGAATATCCCTTTAGCCTTCCGTAAGATGTATTGTGTTTTTATATCATAGAGTTGCAACATAAAACAATACTTATAGTTTGTGTTTTAGTTAGGTTTAGTTTTGTCCTATTGTTAAAAAATAATATTCACAGTTTGTGATTTAGTTAAGTTTAGTTTTTCCCATTGTGTGAACAAAATACTCATTCTGTGTATTATAGGTATCGTTTCTTCCTATTGTTGTGACGTCATTTCCGTGTTTACATTACCTTCCGACTTCCCCATTCCCTGTTAGCTTGTTTTTCACCATATTGCTTGTACAGTAGGCTACATGTTTCCCATTGTGTGACGTATTGAATTTAAAGTACTGTATACGGTATCTGTATAATGGTTTCACAAGGAAGTCTGTCTTGCTCATAAGATACTCGTCCTTGTTCTCTATACTGACCGACACTAAATCATTATTTTTATTTTTGTGTATGTCTTCTTATTTTCTCGAACATGGGGATGGAATTACATGCCTCCAGTATATACCCCCCCCCCCCCCCCCACACACACACACACACACAGTATACAGTATGCTTATCCGGTAAAGGTCACATTCATTAGATTATCGTATATATATTTTAATCTACTAATAAAAGTAAATTACTTATTCATACTGATGTCATTCTTTAGTATGTGAACTTTTCCTCGTATTAGCTTTTGTCTATTTGTTGCCTTGTAATTTTCAGGAAAGGCAATGTTTATTTATATGTAATTAATCTGTTACGTCAGATGTAGCATTTCCTAATATTTGGTGCTGTGTCATTGCTTACGTATTGCCATGATGAAACTCTCTCTCTCACCTGTACTATATTGTCGCTCATCCTACCTGTGTTGTTTCTTGATTAGCCTGGTTTAACCCCTTCTGTACCGGCGACGTCTTATTAGTTTTATTCTAGCTATATTTAAACGATTTTCTGCAGTTTAGGAAGGATCTGTGGAAGTTAAAATGGTTAATTAAGGGGAGGTATTCAGTTTGTTCCCTAGACCTCCACCAAGCTTAAAATTACACCCCCTTGACCCCTTTCAAGATAAATTTGTACATTTTTCGGTAGAAAAATGTCCGGGCCGAAGGCCGGTTCCTCTTAAATTACAGGCTCGCTATCGCTCGCCAGGAAAAGATTGACACTTCTATGGCACGAAAGGTCTTAACATTGACATAAATGGGGCGAAAGTTCTTAAAATCTCCAAATTAATGGGGCGAATGTTATAAAATCTCAAAAGCAATGGGGCTAAAGATGAAGGAGAAAGGGGTCCAGAAAAAAATACCTCAAGTGGAAATCTCCCCTTAAGACAGCTCAAACCCTGTTATTTGCTGGAGGCCCTTTCTTAAACTGAATAAAATTGTCTAATAGTTGCCAGAATGTAATGAAAAGGACGTCTCCGGTATGGAATGGGTTAAACAAAGGACGTCTCCGGTATGGAACGGGTTAACCAAAGGACGTCTCCGGTATGGAACGGGTTAACCAAAGGATGTCTCCGGTATGGAACGGGTTAAACATTCGCGAACTCTTTTTCACTTTATTCAGGCTAACATTGGACGATTTTTCCCTGCTTTGGAAAGTCATCTAGGAGTTACCCCTTCTGTACCGGCGACGTCCTTTTAACTTGATTCAGGTTACTATTAGACAATTTTATTCAGTTTCAATTAACAGGTTTTGAACTATCTCACTTAACCCTTTTTATTACCACAGATCCTTCTTAAACTGCACAAAATCAGCTAAATAAATATAGCTACAATAAATTTAAGAAGACGTCGCCTGTAAAGAAGGGGTTAACGGGGGTAAAGTCTAACCTTCGGACTCCAACCGTGTCTTCCTAAGCTGAATAATATTGTTGTTACCTGGGCGCTGTTTGGCACCACACCTGTGTCGGCAACAGTGTTTACATATTGGAGCAGTGTTGGGGCAGGACTTTATTGTTCTATAATTCAAATTGTCTAATATACCGTGGAGTCTTGTTATGGTGCTGTCTTTTTGTAACACTTGTTAAGGCTGGTGTGGTTGCAGATACTGCAGGTGCAAGTGCTGCAGGGGGACTCTGTTGCTGAGGCACGGTTAGCACTATACCAACATCAGCCACAGTGATGACTTGGTGGGGCAGTGCTGTGGCGGGACTTTATTGTACTACAGTACACTTCAACTACTGAAAGGCAACCCCGTCAGAGCCGTTACAATGCATGTAATGGAAAAATGACGTTAAACCATTGTATGTATTGTAATAATAGCCAGACTTAAAGGAAGAAATGCGTGGTCGAATCCTGAAGGGGTTAATGAGGTGATATTGATACCAAGATGTTTAATTTAAAGGACTTGCGTTCAACTTGATTACCGGTACTTCTTATTTGTAATCTTCTGTTTTATGTTTGTTTTTTATTGTTCTATTGTTCTGCTGTTGCATGAAAATCCTGCTGGGGACCCCAAATGGGCCTGGGTCTCTGGGTCTTCTCCTGGGCAACCTAGATGTGTGTGATTTTTTTGTTTTCCCTGTTCGGGCTCTGTCTCGAGTCGGCCACCTCCAGCTTAAAAAAGGGGGGTATGTGTCTGAGTATATAGAAAGATAGATAGATAGATTTGTTTTTCTTCTGTTGCTGCTGTTGTTCTTGTTCTTCTTCTGTTGTTGTTATTAGTGTTATTGTTCTATCACCCTCATTATAGTCTATTATATTACCTGCTGTGTTATTTCCTGTGAGTTTAGTAATGATCAAGGTGGTGCTGACATTGGGATTTTCTGGAGGTTCTTAACCCCTTCTGTACCGGCAACATATATTTAATCATATGCTAGCTATACTTAGAGGATTTTGTGCAGTTCAGAAGGATCTGTGGTAGTTAAAAGGGTTGATTAAGATAGTTTGAAGCCTTATAATTGCTAAAGATACTTCATAAACTGCATAAAATCGATTAGTAGTAGCCAGAATAAAATGAAAAAGATGTTGCCGGTACAGAAGGGGTTAAGTGTTTTGAACGTTCTCTGTTATTGTCGTTGTTTATCTTCTTTATCTCACAAAACTCACTCTCTAATCTCTTTATCCATCTATCTAGTACTCTAGTCTATTGTGAGGTATAGAGGTTAATGTTTAAGATTTTTCTATCTACCTATTGCCGGACGCCGTGATCCCCGAATGGGTGGCCACGAACGATTCGCCCCCATGCACCTCTGTCCCCAGTCAGTTGATGCCCCTCCTCCCATCCAGCATCGCTTTCACGCATATACTTCTTAACTCCATCCTTCCACCTCTCTCTCGGTTTACCTCTTCCTCTTTGTCCTTCCATTTCACTCTCTTAGTCATTCCCTCGCTTCCCATACTTTCCACATGGCCGAACCATCTCAAGGTGTTCCTTTTCACACTGGCCCACTTATTTGGAACAGGGCATAGCCACTAGGTCTTTGAGTCTTGTTTCTGATGTATAGCTTGTGTTTCTCTTTGTGTGCCCTGGAATTCTCTTGACATCATCGTTACCGTGATTCCCTGTTGTTATTTGACGGAGGATTGTTAGGTTAAGGGGAGATGGGTCGTTTTTCTGGTCTCCCTTCTTCCACATGTTTAGATCCGGCAATTAGTTTTCAGACTATAAGACGTTCGGCCCATTTGTTTGGCGATTCTAAGAACTTTCTCCCCATTTCTGTCAATTTTAAGACCTTTCGTGCCATTTAGGTGTCGATTTTTTCCTGTCGAGCGATAGCGAGCGAGCCTGTATTTTAAGAGGGATCGGCCTTTGGCCGAGAGATTTTTCTACCGAAAAATGTACAAATTTATCTTGAAAGGGGGTCTAGGGGGTGTAATTTTAAGCTTAATGGAGGTCTGGGGAACAAACTAAAAACCTCCTCATAAATCTAATCTCACTTCCACTATTGCCATTTTTCTGACCATGATTTCTTTTTCCCATCCAGAGGGGTGTGGGGGCTTGGAGGAGGAGGGCATGGCTGGGCGGGATTGGTCGGACTCCGAGTCGGCCGGCAGCAGTGTGGCCGCACCCTCGGAGATATCCACCGTCCCGGACAAATTCGGCTTCCTCGGGGGCGCACAGTACACCGAAGACAGGTAGGGTGTAGTATTTAGGGATTTACATTATATACAACAGTCAAAATAAGTTGTATATATAACATCCACCAACTTTGACAGGTATTTAGGGATTTACATTATATACAACAGTCAAAATAAGTTGTATATATAACATCCACCCACTTTGACAGGTATTTAGGGATTTACATTATATACAACAGTCAAAATAAGTTGTATATATAACATCCACCAACTTTGACAGGTAGGATATAATATTAGGGATTTAAATTATATACAACAGTCAAAGAACTTACTAAGTTCAACTTCCTTGGGGTGCACAGTACAGTATACCGAAGGAAGGAATGGTACAGTTATACACATATATACTGTATAGGCTAGATATATTAAAATACTGAGTGTTTCATATGATATGTGCTTTCAGTCTAATGTCTTAATGATGGTGTACCAGGCAGCTTTGTTCAGAGCTGCCTGGCTTGTCAGATTATAATAGTTCAAATCAGAGCACACAGTCTGATCCCACTACAGTAATGTACCTAGAAAGATACAGGGAAGTTAAATGAGAGAGACAGCTGATAGTGGAAGACTGTCAATGGTTTGGGAGAAGGAAATGGAGAATATAATAAAAGAAAGAATCATTATGGCACAGGAAAATGGACCATGTGTAGACAATGTAACCAGGACGCACCAGGGTGTCAAACCGGAGCAATTTTGTTCGAAGACTTGAATGAACATGAGAAGAATACAGGAAAATTAACATGAAATAGCATTACTTTTGGCAATTTTATCACTTCAAAAGACATAATTTGAACCATAAACCATAATTTTAACTATATCCATACAATAATAAAGACTGAAAATACTGAACTAAAAAAATACATCATTTGAACAATAAACCATAATTTTAATTATATCCATACAATAATAAAGACTGAAAATAATGAACTAAAAAAAGACATCATTTGAACAATAAACCATAATTTTAATTATAACTATACAATAATAAAGACTGAAAATAATGAACTCAAAAAGACATAATTTGAACCATAAACCAGAACTTTAACTATACCTATACAGTACTATAATATTGACTGAAAATAATGGACTCGGCTTTCGTTTGACACCTTGGGATGCACTATTGCCACAGCCAGCCTTTAGCGGGGGTTTCCCTGGAGGAAGCATTGGTTTTTGGTTGATTATGATGATGACCGATGATAGATTATTGTACTACTAACCTATAGTATAGTCCATGCATTATAAGTATGTCAGTAATATTAAACTTGTATCCTCGGTAACTCAAAAGGTATAGACCAAAAATTAATGGGCTGTGAATTTCCACACCTATTCCCTGCCTGACTCTTCCCAAATGTTTGAAATTTTAGATTGATTATTCCAGTCTTTAACACCTAACGAGCGGCCTAGGCGGTAAATAATATGTAGCCACCAGCGGGGTGTTTTTACCCAAAATAGGGCTGTTTACGTGATCATTTTCATGCCTAAATAAGACCCAGAGTGTAAAACAAGTATCTATCCCTAAAAGGGCATAAACAGAGCTTTCTAATGACACCCCAACGATCCTTGTATGACCGCTAGTTTTCTTGCAACAATCGCGCAACACGAGTGCAAAAACCATGTAATTCGGTACTTTCCCTAAACAATTCACTGTGTAGCGAGTGTGAGAGGGTGGGATTCATGTCAGTTGGTCCACCGCGGTGGTCTGGAGCAGTCATACGCTTGCTACTCTCCTGCCACCACTTGTGTCTCTCTCTCAGCAACATTACGTGCTGAAAATGCCACACGACTTATGTTGTGAGCCGCCACATAGTCCAAATTTCTTTCACTCGACATATGATGCGCGCCGCCAGTTAAGGGTTAATGAGTTAAAGAGGTTAGTGAAGAATATTTTTGGCCTACTTTTAATGAATGGGCAATTTTTGAAGTGTCCAGGCATTTTGACCAAAACGTCCCTTGAATTTGGCTCTCTGTCACTCCTTTGGCTTTGGGGGAGACACTCATTACATGCAGTCTGCCTTTTTTTTTCCTTCATACACATAGAAAAATAAAAGTAACAAACTTCGAGACAGTTGAGGGGCCCTCAACTTTCCCTTCATTATTGTTGAGGGGCACAGGGCCCTGGGTGGGGCTTTGGTGTCCCGGGCGTTTCCGCACCCTCCTCAGCCCCTCGCCTGGTAGCGGCTTCGGTCACCTGTATGGTCCTCTCGGGATTCAAATTGGGGACACCACAACCAGAACATAATCATCTAAACCATTACATCACCAACACAGTTAGAATACCAACTAGGGCACTGCAGTTATGTGGGAGCTCCCAGTTCCAGTACCACTTTGCCACCTCTAGTTAGCTTGTAGTGTGTTTAACAGTGGCCCTCTGTGAGGCCACTGTTAGGTAGTACAGTATTCCTTTACTTCTTTATGGTTACCATCCAGTCACTTATCATTGTCAAGCAGGGCACAATACTGGAAGGTGTTTGTGAGTGTCACTTTATGCAGAGCTACACAGGTTAAAGGGCAGCTCTGTCTGTATACAGTTGAAGTGATTAGTTGATGAGCTCCGGCATCTATGGTACGGTACCTAATATTTCTGGACAGCCTAACCGTTAATATATTTTTTTTTCGTACCCCCAGTGAGGATGGCACCGACATTGATCAGGTGCGGCGTCGGGAGAGGAAGTGGCTGGAGATGTTGTCCAGTTGGGATAACCATATGCTCAAGAGATACCGCAAGGTGCGTGACCGCTGCCGCAAAGGTATCCCCTCGGCACTCAGGGCACGGGCGTGGCAACACCTCTGTGGGGCACACAAGTAAGTAGTGGTAAACAGTAACCTCTTTATTATGATGACACCTCTCTTTATTATATTTTGGGTACCGGGTATGTTGTACACTCGACCAAAAAACAATCTTTACACTGGTGAGCTGTAAATAATCTAGTGTGAACGGAATGAATCTGGTGAAACATACGTCTGTGAGGTATTATCATAAGATTTCGACCCACTTCCAGAATGTTTAGAGCGTTAGTGTAAAGATTGTTTTTTGGTCGAGTGTACTGCACTGATATAATTGTAATGTTTCTGGTTACCCTTCCAGATACTGTATATGGAGCAGAACCTCCGAGTGTTTGATCAGTTAGCGTAGGTTTAGTAAAGTTATATTAGAGAGGTTACTGGTTATATACAGATGAACTATTCTAGATTATGTGAGCTATGATACTTAAAGCTAGACTAGACAGGCCTGATTTGACTGCGGATTGAGTTGATATAGTTTTGAACCTACATACCGTATATTGATTAAGTTATAGGTAGTACAGTATTAAGAGATTCGTTGACTTACAGACAGTTGGAGAGGAACCCTGGAGTGTTTGAGCAGTTAGCAGGATCTCCGGCCAATGCCAGGCTGGAGGACGACATCAGAAAAGATCTCCACCGACAGTTCCCACTCCATGAAATGTTCCTACAGAAGGGGGGGCACGGGTAAGCCAAGTTTGATTTGTTTGGGTTTTTGGTTTCCTTAAGGGGAGATGGGTTGTTTTTCTGGTCCCCTTTCTCCCTCATGTTTAGCCCTACAGTATTAGTTTTCAGATTTTATGACATTTGCCCCATTAGTTTGGCAATTTTAACACCTTTAGCTCCATTTCGTTATCAATTTTAAGACCAATCGTGCCATTTAGGTATCACTTTATCCTGGCGAGCAATAGCAAGCCTGTAATTATATGAGGAACTGTTTTTCTACGGAAAAATGTACAAATTTATGTCTAGGGGGTGTTTATCTAAGTTTGAGGGAGGTACATACATACCGGTACATACATTGGTTTAACGTCATTTTTCCATTACATGCATTGTAACGGCTCAGACGGGGTTGCCTTTCAGTAGTTGGAGTGTACTGTAGTACAATAAAGTCCTGCCACAGCACTGCCCCACCAAGTCATCACTGTGGCTGATGTTGGTATAGTGCTAACCATGCCTCAGCAAGACTCAACAGAGTCCCCCTGCAGCACTTGCACCTGCAGTATCTGCAACCACACCAGCCTTAACAGTGTTACATAAAGACAGCACCATAACAAGACTTTACTGTATATGAGGCAATTGGACTATAGAACAATAAAGTCCTGCCCCAACACTGCTCCAACATGCAAACACTGTTGCCGACATAG
The DNA here is from genome assembly GCA_032716605.1 of Paralithodes platypus. Taxonomy (NCBI): domain Eukaryota; kingdom Metazoa; phylum Arthropoda; class Malacostraca; order Decapoda; family Lithodidae; genus Paralithodes; species Paralithodes platypus. The sequence goes on along the minus strand of CM064575.1, from coordinate 79,982,364 downwards.
GTGTGGTGCCAAACGGTGCCCAGGTAAGACTCAGTCCCCTGTGGCACCTATCCGCACCCCACCAGCCTCGGCAGTGCCATGCCAAGACAGTGCTAAGATAAAGACTTTATTGTCTAGTAATGGCTGTTGGTCCACAAGTCTATCGCCATCCCCCCTATTAGTCGCCTTGTACGACACGCAGTAGGATGCTTGAGGCATATTCTTGTTTTCCTCCACCATTAGATGAAGGCCCCCTTACCCCCTGAGGTCTAGCGAGGAAACTAAAAAATATATGAATAAATGAATTATTAGACCAAAAAAACAGCCACTAGCCCCCTAACTCTTTACCCTGCTTATGTGATGAACACTTATGCATAGAAATATACTTTCCCGACTTTATTATCATAGATCTTTGTGTCACAAGAGACTCTTAACTTTCTTTGAATCACTTACTAAGTAGACATCAACAGCAGTAAACTACTAGTGTACCCAAGGACACTAATTAAAATGTAAAACTTGCAAACTAAACAAACCAAAACTTGGACAAAGACAATATAAAGGCAAAATAACTAATCAAAATCGCTATGTGAAAACAACGCTTACTAAAATAAAATTTATGAAATAAAAGAACACAATCCACCACATCTATCTATCTATATGCTCAGGCCCAATCCCCATTTCCCCAAATCCCCATTTAGTAATGTACACCCACATAGGGTGTACATTACTACATGAACAAGTTAATCTGTTTCCCAAGCAAACTAATCGCACACATAACAAAACACTATCGTCACATTCAAGGAATTAGTCAGTTTGGGAAGTCCGGGACGTTCTGGTTAATTTTACTAAACTCTGCATGAATAAAGAAACTACAATTGTAGGCAAAGAGATTGATATTAACTTAGGAGATAGTGTGGCATTTTGTCATATCACTCGGTCTATGCATATAATTAGTTGCCATTCCAATATACAAATGCCATACACTGTAAATAACAAAAAAGTATATTTGCTAAGCTCGGCTTTTCATTCTCAGGCAAGAGGACCTGTTCCGAGTACTGAAGGTCCATGCTCAGGTGTCCCCCGATGAATACTGTCAAGCCCACGCTCCTCTGGCGGCCGTTCTCCTCATGCAGATGCCCGCCGAGCCAGCCTTCTGGTGCCTCAAGGCCATCTGTGACAAATATGTGCCTGGGTACTACGCCAGAGGATTGGTACGTCTCGCCCGAAAGTCTTGGTTTGACATTATTAAAAAATACTGTACTGTAATAATAAAATAAATAAATGCAATAAAATGTAGCATTAATATTTAGATAAATATAATATAACACAGCAAAATATGTTGATAAATAAGATTTTATACCTTAGGCTACACGTCATACGAGCAAACTGTAACCTTTTCTATAGGACAGTTTCTATGTAGCCTACTGTACAGTATTCATATTCAGTACATACATACCAGTACAGTTTTAAAGACTGAGTGATCCAGAAAAGTGTACACAGTCTTTAAAATGTGGGTTTGTACTCTATACAGATGTGGCCTATAGCAAGTGTCCCTTATTTACATTTTGCACAAAAGTTCTGTAGCTTGGGGGGGGGGTACTCCATTTTTCTGCCCAGTATCTCAAAATCTATGGCAACAAATAAAAGTTGTCTGATCCCAATAACAAGAAAAAGAACTACCGATACGAAAAGATGGATCATCAGTCGTAGACCTGTTTCTTTTGACACTGGCAAAAATTGAGTTACCAGTAGAATAATATTGTAATAATACTGTAGAATGACTTCAAGATTGTCTGCAGTTAGATGTAACATTGAGAACTAAAAGTTCAGATAGATTAAAGATTGAAACCCAAAAGAATTATTAAAGGAAGACAAGAGATAAGCATATATAAAGCAAGATGTTAGGAGTAAGAATAGGCTGATAAAACAGAAACAACATCAAATAACTGGTAACACTGGGGCTTGAATTTAGAGTAAGCTTCATTAATCAGTGGAAGTACCGTACCAGTAATAACAACCTTGGAAGAAGTGAAATGTTAGGAATTAGAATAGGCCAATAAAGAAGAAACAACATAACTGACAACACTGGGGCGTAAAAATAGAGTAAGCCTCATTAATCAGTGGAAGTACCAGTAATAACAACCTTGTGAGGAGTGCGGGGGTAGCAGTGACTCAGACAGGAAGTACGGCTGACGTGATATTGCTGAGGTGTGGAAAGATGGAGTGATTCAGTATAGCACCTTTGGACTTCACCTTAAAAGGCTATCCAAGTAGAAATTTTAACCATATATTATTTAATGTTTAAATTTTATATTATCTTCGTCAAACAGTGTGCAGAGATTGTGTGATCGACGTTGTCAGTCTGCTTGTTACCAGTATTTCTCAAAAACTAATGAAAGGATTTTATTTTGTCAGTACAGTATTGGTATTCTCATTTGGTATCAGAATAGAAACAATAAGAATACTTGGCCAATAGGCCCAATACCAGTTGGACTAATTCGACCGCTCGGCTCTGGCACCCATTTTCCTTCGTGTTTAGCCCCTTTGTTTTTAGATTTTAAGACGTTCGGCCCATTAGTTTGGCGATTTTATGACTTTACATCCCATTTCTTTGTCAATAATAAGACCTTTCGTGCCATTTAGGTGTCAATTTTTTCCTGACGAGCGATATCGTCTACAAACTACATCACCGCAAACAAACTCAACATCTCAGAACAGTTTGGATGAATTTAGATAGCTATTCAGTATGCATTAGGGTCTGAGTACCTGTACTTGATTAGATTGATATCCAGTACCGGGTATTCGATAAATGGATATAAAATCATATTCATGTACTATACCTTTAACTGTCTTGATGGTGTAATGGTTAGAGTGTTTAAGATCTGTAGGTGGTAACCCAGTTTCGAATCCCGAGAGGCTCACATGCTTTCATTAATTTCATTAGGAGGTGTTTAGTGTTGGGAGTGAAATAAATAAATTAGATTATAACGCATGTTCTGGTTTGAATGCATGATGGGAATATGTACATTACTGAGCACACTTGTTTTGAATGCATGGTGGGAATATGTACATTACTGAGCACACTTGTTTTGAATGCATGATGGGAATATGTACATTACTGAGCACACTTGTTTTGAATGCATGATGGGAATATGTACATTACTGAGCACACTTGTTTTGAATGCATGATGGGAATATGTACATTACTGAGCACACTTGTTTTGAATGCATGATGGGAATATGTACATTATTGAGCACACTTGTTTTGAATGCATGATGGGAATATGTACATTATTGAGCACACTTGTTTTGAATGCATGATGGGAATATGTACATTATTGAGCACACTTGTTTTTTTTTACTGGTACTGTAGTTGAAGGAGGATTAACTTTACCATAAAATTCTCATTAAGGAGAAATTAATGCCCTATATCTCATATTAATTTATTTGTTTACGTATTAATTATTTTATATGTTCAATAATTTTGTGTTTGTAATAAATTGCTAATAATTGTAACACAAGCAAATTCATAGTAATCGTGTCCATATAAAATTTGCCATGGTAACCATTTCATCTCCATATTTTGAGTTTTGTTGAAGCTTTGGGACATGTTTGCATGTGTAAGTCTTGTTTATGCTTTTGTCTATTCTATTTCTATCTATCTATTTACTCAGGCCCAATCCCTACTTTTCCTTTCTTTTTCCCTCTTTTCCTTTTTTTTGGGGGGTGCTTTTGTTAAATTAAAAAATATATATTTTATGCTTGCAGGAGGCTATACAAATTGACGGGGATATTCTCTTCAAACTTCTAAAGAAGACGGCGCCATCGGTCTACAAGCACATAGTATGTATAGTAACTAATTTCTGCTCCGATTGCGAGCTATAGGTAGCGCCAACGAACTTGAAAATAATCTGGACCCCTTAACTTCTTATAACTCAAAATGAATGAAAGCAATCGGGCTGACATTTCTATCATTTGAGAAGAGTCCACCAGGAAATAGGTGTGGAAATTTACAGCCAGTTTGCTCAAGGTCCTTTTGAGTTACGAAGAGGCCAGGGATCGGGATAATTGTCAAGTTCGTTGGCGTTATCTATAGTTTATAGTTTTTACTTGGTGCGTGGTTGGAATACCCAGCTCAAAACTCAGAGACATGCAGCATGTAGATGGTCATTAAAAAAATCAAGGCACATTCTTGCAGAAATATGATTTTCCTCCTTAACTAGACTGGAGGTACATTATTACAGGTGATATAAGTCTTATAAGAGTGTATTGTCAAATTCTCCTACTCAACGAGTTAGAGAAAGGGGCGAGGGAATGCGAAAGTGGTCCCGGACCCTGAAAATAGGAACTTTAAATATCGTTTCTGTTCGGGCCCTGTCTCGTGTCGGCCACCCCCAGCAATGGGGTATCTGCCTGAGTATACTGTATACATACTGTACAATTTAAAATGTAAAACTTGCAAACCAAACAAACCAAAATTGGGACAAGGACAATATAAAGTCAAATTAAATTATCAAAATCGCTATGTGGAAACAACGTTTACTAAAATGAAAATTATTAAATAAAAGAACACAATCCACCACATAGGGTGTACATCACTACATGAGCAAGTTAATCTGTTTCCCAAGCAAACCAATCGCACATATAACAACGCACTATCGTCACGTTAAAGGAAGTAGTCAAGTTTGGGAAGTCCGGGACGTTCTGGCAAATTTTACTAAACATTTAACATACTAAACATTTAGTAACATTTTCAAAGTTACTAAATCGGAGTTATAGAAAAGTTGAGGGAGAGTACAGCTTTAGATACAGTACTACCGGTAGTACTTAAGGAGCCACTCTATGTCTATGATCCAGCCTTATAAGGACTTTTGCCTAGTAGATTCAGATTCAGATTATTTTATTTCCATTTAATATACAATGGCTGTTCATACAATAAAGTCATCTTAAACATAATAAGCTGTTGATAAAGTGTTTTGTATTATTATTATTTTGCCTATGATAGCATGGCTTGTCTCTGTATACTCAGTGACAGTTTTCTAGCGGGCAAAGTCATTGCCCGAAAAGACAGAGTCAGCTTTTTGAAAGCTTGGAATTGTCATGCGGCAGAAGTTAAATTGGTTTATAGTTGCCATTGGTAGGCGACAAGAGTTTGAGCAGCTCAGTCTTGCAAATTTCCAGTTAAGTCCCTGTAAGTCCCTGCACCCCAGTCCTATCAATCAAGGGAGTACACAACTTTAAAAACTGCAACAACTATGCAACAACTATAATCATTCTCCAAGGTGTACCCGTGCATTACATAGATCTGCCTGTCAACCGATACTTATACACGGAACCTCTGATTCCCCACCACATGTTTTTGGCTACAGGTCTCTCTTAGAAACAGATTAACTTGCTCATGTAGTAATGTACACCCTATGTGGTGGATTGTGTTCTTTTATTTCATAGATTTTATTTTAGTAAGCGTTGTTTCCACATAGCGATTTTGATTAGTTATTTTGCCTTTATATTGTCTTTGTCCCCCCAGGGGGTAAGGGGGCCTTCATCTAATGGTGTAGGAAAAAAAGAATATGCCTCACGCATCCTACTGCGTGTCGTACAAGGCGACTAATAGGGGGCATGGCGATAGACTTGTGGACCAACAGCCATTACTAGACAATAAAGTCTTTATCTTAGCACTGTCTTGGTATGGCACTGCCGAGGCCTGTGGGGTGCGGATAGGTGCCACAGGGGACTGAGTCTTACCTGGGCGCCGTTTGGCACCACACCTGTGTCGGCAACAGTGTTTGCATGTTGGAGCAGTGTTGGGGCAGGACTTTATTGTTCTATAGTCCAATTGCCTTATATACAGTAGAGTCTTGTTATGGTGCTGTCTTTTTGTAACACTGTTAAGGCTGGTGTGGTTGCAGATACTGCAGGTGCAAGTGCTGCAGGGGGACTCTGTTGAGTCTTCCTGAGGCACGGTTAGCACTATACCAACAACAGCCACAGTGATGACTTGGTGGGGCAGTGCTGTGGCGGGACTTTATTGTACTACAGTACACTCCAACTACTGAAAGGCAACCCCGTCTGAGCCGTTACAATGCATGTAATGGAAAAATTACGTTAAACCAATGTATGTATGTATGTCCCGATTTACAATATTATCATAGGTTTTTAGGCGTTTGTGTTTGGGTTTTGGCTGGTCCGAGAACATATCCTCATTTATCCCATTAATTTTAGGGTTTGCTATATGATTTTTTAATTTAAGATCTGGTTTTCAGGAACGTAACCCAATCGTATATCGAGGGAGACCTGTACTAACTAACAGACTGACACATATATTTTCCCTTGCAGAAGAAGCACAAGATCGAGCCAGTCCTGTACATGACGGAGTGGTTCATGTGTCTGTTCTCTCGGACGCTACCTTGGTCCTCCGTCCTGCGTGTTTGGGACATGTTCTTCTGTGAAGGTTAGTACAAGGCTGAGATTTTGCCTTTATAAATTTTGTCTTTGTCCAAGTTTTGGTTTGTTTAGTTTGGAAGTTTTTCATTTTGATTTATTTAAGAAATGTTGTTGAACATGTCATTCCCTAAGCTGCCTGGTTGAACAGCCCCGAGTCCCTAAGGAAAGCCATGGCCACGGTTGGGCTTTCCCACAGAGCTCTCAAGGAGTGTAGATTATGTTGTTGTTAAGAATGTTTTATTATATACCTTTAGCTACCTGTTCGCTGTATGTACCGATAGTGAAGAGTTTTCTTGGTCCCAACTTGAATTTGAAGGCTGAACAGTGACAAGAGCTTAAGGGGAGATTGGTCGCTTTTCTGGTCCCCCTTCTACCTCATGTTTAACCCCATTAATTTTCAGATTTTATGACGTTCGTCCCATTATTTTGCAGATTTTAAGGCTTTTCGCCCCAATTCTTTATCAATATTAAGACTTTGTGTCATTGGTAGGTGTCCATTTTTTGGGTTATTTTTTTTTTAAAGCTTGATGGAGGTCTAGGGAGGAAACTCAAAAAGTGATAAAAAGATATAAATGAGGAAATAAATACGCCCATCCCCCCCTTAACTTGTACCGTAATATGGCACTAATTGAGTTAAAATAAAAATGTAAAACTTGCAAACTAAACAAACCAAAATTGGGACAAGGACAATATAAAGTCAAATTAAATTATCAAAATCGCTATGTGGAAACAACGCTTACTAAAATGAAAATGATTAAATAAAAGAACACAATCCACCACATAGGGTGTACATTACTACATGAGCAAGTTAATCTGTTTAAACAACTACTAAACTACTACTACAACTACTAAACAGACAACTACTGTATATTGAAAGGATAGTTATTGTATTATCTTCTGTCTTTCTTTTCTTTGGTTTCTATGCTATACAGTAGTCTGTTCACCTTGGGTTGGGCAGAAATCGTAACCTATAACCTCTCATAACTCAAAAAGGACTAGAGTAATCGAGCTAATATTTCTACCAAATAGGAAGACTTGGCTAGGGAATAGGTGTATATATTGACAGTACATTTGCTCGAGCCCTTTTTGTGTTATAGAGGTAAGAGATTGCGATTTCTGACCAACCTAGAATGAACGCACTATACCAGTAGATGCCTTTCCATTTTTCAGGGTCATTACTAATTTAAGCTGAGGAGACGTTTAGGTATAAACAGTATTAGCGAGGTGATGCATACAAGTAGACTGGGATGGTATGGACATGTGGAGAGAATGGATGAACAAAATTGGATGAAAAAATGCAGGTCTGTGATTGTGGAGGGAGCTGCACCAAGGGGTGGACCGAGGAAGACCTGGGATCGGACCATACGTGCCGATCTCAAATCCAAGAACTTGACAAGTGAAGCAGCCCTTAACAGGGTTGCCTGGAACGCCGCCATTAGGACAAGAGACTGAAAGACTGAAACTGCACTTATGTGTGGAACACTCATAAAATTTTATGTATGTACTGTATATATGTATGTAATTGTCTTAGTTTGGGAATATTCTTGGTGTTGAAAGAGCTAATACAATGACTCTATCCACAGGAGTGAAGGTGTTGTTCCGTGTGGGTGTGGTGCTACTGAAATATGGACTGCGACCTCAGATAGCCAAGCGGTGTCCGGGGATGTACGAGACACTACAGGCTCTCCGCAACATTGAACAGGGGGTCATGAATGAGAGGTTCCTGCTCTTCCAGGTATAGTACTTTCGGCCAAATAATTGATGTCTCGGCACCAAGTATATTTTGATCAATAATTGGTATCAGCCATATCTAAAACTGGATTTATTCGTTCTGCGTGAGATATACAAACCTGTTCCCACACCTACCCACCCTATTCAACATCTGACAGACATTAATACAGAACAGAACGAGCCAAGCGTAATGAGAGGTGAGACATGACTTAACCCCTCCAATCCCAGCACCGTATATATACGTCAGTAGATAAGTAACTCCCCAGTCCCAGTGATGTATATATCCGTCAGTAATGTACTTTCCTTGTAACTGCCTGTACAACCCTGTACCAGTTACCACGACCTTTTGAGCACTGCTCCCATGTTGGCAAAACTTCTCAGCTTATATGAGACTCACTGAAGGGTGACAGAGCCAGTGTTGCTTCATCTTTGGAGGTGGATAGGTGGTCTCTCCTGCCATTTTTGCCACATTGCTTGGGACTGCTGGGGACTTTTATTACTGTATCCTACGGTACAGTACGGATTAAAAGCGCCACTGTACATACTTGTTGGCTATTGTGTACAGGCCATGCCACGAACCGTAGCATGGCCAGTAAAGTGTCTGGCTGCTGATTGAAGGGCCGGCAGCAAGGTGACAAACGAGAGACCTATTCCCGTCTTTTAAGTCATTGTTGATAAATAAACGGTTATATTTATGCTTTGTATGTGTTTGGACGTGATAAAGTGGCCATAATTGCAACGTCACGTCATTTGTCCTATATCTTTCTCCTATTCACTTCAATCTTAAAACTAAATTGTCCCGGTTTAACACACTGGCCGGCAGTTTGATCCCACTCCATGCTATTGGTAGACGTCAGGGTTTGGACAACTCGGGTAGACGTCAGGGTTTGGACAACTCGGTCTAGCGATTTGTGGCAACTTACCAAATTAAATTTCTTGTTGCTTGTAACAAGGGCACGCCCTATAGTCTATTCGCTGTAAGTAGGCGAGAAATCATGATCTCCAACCTCTGTAACTCAAAACTGACTAGAGTAATCGAACTAATATTTCTACCATTTGGGAAGAGTCAGTCAAGGAATATATGTGGAAATTTACAGCCAATTTGCTCTAGCCCTTTTTTGAGTTACAGAGGATAGAGGTCATGACTTCTCGCCTACTTACAGTGAATAGACTATAGCCCTGGTAGAAGGAAATGCATGGCTTTAAAAACTGCATCATAATTTCCGAAAGATAGAGGTACAGTATACAGTATTAGTAATAGACTTAGATATAAGTCTGAGCAATGACATTCTGTCTGGACATTTCACTCTCTCTCTCAAATAATTCCAAATGACCGAGCATATATTCAAACACCTTTTATATTATAAAATATTATTTTACTTAAGCGTTGTTTCCACATAGCGATTTTGATTAGTTACTTTGTCTTTTTACTGTGTTCGTATAAGTTTTGATTAGTTATTTTGTCTTTTTACTGTGTTCGTATAAGTTTTGATTAGTTATTTTGTCTTTTTACTGTGTTCGTATAAGTTTTGGTTTGTTTATTTTGCAAGTTTTACATTATAATAAGGTTTGGATTATGTCTTCAAAAGATTGAGGTAACTTCTGTAAGACTAAAATACTTCACACCTTTAGAAATTTCACACTTCTGGACATGGTCAGTAAGAGGTGTGTTATACTGTATTTATTTTTGTCCTCTGATATAGCAACTGGACTTCACAGAGTATGACTTACAGCCACGGAAGCTGTTATGAGATATAGAGTGGAAGTGACGGTGTAAAGGAGTGAGAGAAAGAGAAAGCCAAGGAGAGTATGATTGAGAGAGAATGTTAACTCGAATTAAACCAAGGATTTTGTCAACAGGTTCAGCGACTCGACTTGAATAAAAACAATAAAACAATACTTCAGACAATATTACACAAAAATTAACCTTAATATTTTGGACAAAGAAGTGGAAGAGCATAGAGGGAGAGGCAGACCAAGAGTGAGGTGGAGGGGTGGAGTTGAGAGAAGTATATGGTACAAGTGAAAGTGGTGTTGGGTGGGAGGAAGTGCACCGGCTGACGGATGACAGAGGTGCATGGATGCGATTCATTTGTGGCCACCCTCTCTGGGATCAAAGCGTCTGACAGTAGAGAGATAAATAGATTTTAGATATCCATGTGATGGTTTTTGTGGGGTTTTTATTCATTGTACTGTATTGTTTTATAAATATTCAATGCGTTATTTCCAAATAGTGATTTTGCTAAGTTCTTTTGTCTTTGTATTGTGCGGTTCCTGTTTTGGTATGTTTCTTTCTCAAGTTTTACATTTTCGGTTCCTGTTTAGCTTTGTTTCTTTCGCAAGTTTTAAATTTTTGGTTCCTGTTTTGCTTTGTTTATTTCGCAAGTTTTACATTTTAACCTTATAATTTTGTCCCCAGATGCAGAGACTAGACCTGACAGAAGACGACCTACAGCGGGAACACCAACAGCAGGTTAAGAAGCGACGCCAAGCTGCCAAGGAAGCCGCCAAGGAGAAGGCCGCTAAGGAGAAGGCGGGGGCGGCCAACGGCAGATAAGAGCGAGAGAGCGAGTGAGAGACAGAGAGAGAGAGGACAGAGGGAGGGAGGGAGGGAGGGAGGGAGTAAGAGAAGAGAGGTCTTACTTATTTTTTATTTTTTTTTAACTTTCCATCCATCCCCCTTTCTCGTGTTACCTTTCGTCTTAAGCGTTTTCTTCTGTCTCTTCATTCCCCATTCTTTTTCTTTGTACTTCTTTTATTTCTCCTCCCCTCCTACCCCTTACCTCTCCTCCTTTCCCCTTCTTTCTCCTCCTTTCCCCTTCTTTCTCCTCCTCTTCCTCCCTTCCCCTTCTCTCTCCTCCTCCCCCGTCACGTTGTATGTACAAAGTAACCCCGGTTGAAGGGACGAGTGTATCGCAGTGTACCAACCCTGCTTCTGATCTTTTCAGTACGTTGGATCAGTCGACAGTTTATATTTACCTGCAGCCTTGAAACCTGAAGTAGTCTACGTTACAGCCGAGAGTCTAGGATCAGCCGACATGAGACTCGCAGCGTAGAGTCTTGAATCAGTCTATATACCTGCCTCGAGTCGTAGAGCAATTGTATTTCTATCTGCAGTCTATTTTCATTTGACATGGTAACTTACAGCCTTGGATTGGCTGTGATTCCTGGATCAGTCGACATTTGCAGCCTTGCGTGAGTCTACATTGCATCTTTGAAACTTGGATCAGTCTACTTTACTTGCAGCCTTGAATCGTCTGTGTAAATCCTGGATCGGCCAACATTCTAACTCGTAGACACCTGGCAGTCGCAATCAGCCGGGGACGATGATTATTTTTGTATACTCTCGCACATGTACACTCTAATACACTAAGTCCGGCCTGTTGTGAGCCCCCAAACTGTACAAATGAAACTACAAAATGCATACACAGTAAAGGGAAAAGAACTGACTAAATTATGAGGGGTTTGCTTCAAAAGTTTAAAGACGGTATTAGTGTCTTAAAGTGTACTGTAGTCTTGTATTCCCCAGTTAAGGACAGCTGTATTACTTCTCTCTAACTATAGGATGTTTATAAGGTAACACTCGTATTTCATATTATTGTGTTTGTGGTAATATGCTGTATTGACAAAGTGCTTCAGATTTTCCTCATAATAGTTGAAGCATAGAGAAACAATTATTACAGTAATCCATTGTTATAGACATGCTCGTTCTGCAATGGATAGCAGCCATAGGCAATATATTTTTATTGTATTGGAAAGTTGCTCTCATATTGATATTCAGTTATAAATGTCCTAAGTATGAAATGGACTGTCCTTACATGAGGGATACATATTTCTATCTTTCTTATGTTGGAGCCATAGCCAAGAATGTTGATGATACCTTGGGGTCCTAATGTTAGAGGACAAGAACATTGCTATGTGTGTTTATAGTCAACAGGGCTCGGGTGGGAAAAGACCAAGCCCCCTATTTTGTTCCATGGAAGGAAAACATATTCAAAGGTAGAAAACAAAATTCAAAGATAAAAAAATAAGACGAACAAAAACAAATCCATGCCCCTTCTGGTGTCCTCCGATTCATGACATATATGTAGCAGTAAAATTTGAGCTCTCTCAATCGTGTTCAGGAATCTAGCTTGTGTCTGATCAGCTGTGTAAAAAGATATTCGAAACATTTCCGCGCGACACAGATCGGACCCTTGGGGTATCATGCACCATACAGGCTCTTGACTAACAACCTTGACTACGGCCCTATGCCTTAAGGCTACGGCCTAAGTATCCACCTCGGTCCTTATGTACGCTAACGTCTACAACACTAACGACGCCACTGCATTCATGTCACCACCGTTGCTATCCATTCTTAAAAATACTGGAAACATGAAACTCGATGGCAGTAACACTAGGAGTGCCGCTTGTGGACGTGTATGGTGATTTATGCAGTGACGACTTTTGTGTTGCCTACGTTGCAAGATATTTTCTTACCAATGGCACAGTCAGGAGAGCAAACTTCAAATGGAACTACCCATACATGTCCCCTCCCTCATATCTCCCCTCAGTCAGTCACACCTTGTTGCACCAAAGTATTTTTCTACGTCTCGGAGGAGTGGGCATTGCTTCAAGATCCTTCAAATACAGAGATCAGGCAACTTTTTGCTATTATAGAATTTGTAGTGTAACTTAGTAGTATGAAAAGCGGCCAAATTACGTAAGAAATTCTGGAATAGAACTTTGAACTTATAACTTTTATTCTCAGTAAAGATGCTTAACACAGCATAAATTCAAATCACAAAAGTCCTATTGAGCATATACAAAATTACCCTCTGTAATGGAAGCAGCATTGTGTTTTCAGTGTTCACGTCTCAGTTTCATACTGTTAATTTTCGCTGAAAGATAGAATTAATATTAGAGTTTTGAGATGCAGTATTGATTTGGTAACGGTATTAAACAAATCAACAAATTTAAGGTTGTTCGGACTCATGGAGAAGATGGACTACTTGGGTGAAGATAAGGGCAGATTGTTGTCTAATCTTGGTTTTGTGAAGTATATGTAGCTCTGCCCACCTCACATTTGTAAAATAACTAGTAAGTAATATCTCACTGGCTGCCTGCGATGGTTTACAGTCGGAATATCCAAGTTGTCATAATGCCTCTTTTTAACCTAACCTAGGTTAAAGTTAACCTAATCTAATGTAGCTTGACTTTAACTAGTGAAAATATTTTTACTGTTATTATATGGGATTTTTTAGCCATACAGGTCTTTATTGCCGGATCCTTGGCTTTTGCTAAGGCCAGCCCTATGAGAGTTGCATGTTGTGACTCAGTGGTCTGGTTAAACTATTCCTCAAAAAACAAAAACAAATTAGCCATACAGATATATTAAATTGTAAAACTTGCAAAATAAACAAACCAAAACTTGGACGAACACAGTAAAAAGACAAAACAACTAATCAAAATCGCTATTTGGAAACAACGCTTAAGCAAAATAATAATTTATAAATAAAAGAACACAATCAACCACATACAAGAATATTGTAATTTCTCCTAGTATTACAGCCAAAAGCACAAGGTCCTTCCCACCTTTGCTCTGAGAGTATCGAAAGCCAACATTCTTAACAAATGAAACGTCTGAAGAACAATTTCAACAAAATATTGGGAGCGGAAAGGGGGGCTGAAGGCTTTTAAAAGCCTTGTAATTGACTTAATCCTGTCAGTATTCGAGGATGTCTTTTCACTTTATTCTGGCTAATATTAGATGGTTTTACCCAGATTCGGAAGGCCCTCTAGGGATCAAAGTGTGTAAAGTCTGTCTCAGTTTCTTTCTAAGCTGAATAAAGTTGTCTGCTAATAACCAGAATGAGAAGAAGAATGGCATCCTCTTATCTTGAAAGGGTAAATTCATATTATCACGAACCCACCAATCAATTTGCAAATAAACATAATTACTGCAGCGGAGGCCCACTTTAGCTGTGTCCACAGAGGACGGAATTCTACCAAGTATGACCAAGTAAGTATTGAAATCAATTAAACTAATGAATATATGTGGCACTCCAAGGATTCGAGCCTAGGATACTCACACCTAAATTCAGCGCACTAACCATTACGCTATCAAGACAGTTAAAGGTTTATGCATAAGCCTACGATATATTATCCATTCTCGAATACTCAGAGAAAGATGGGAAGGATATTATGGCTTTTGATTCTATACTATGGCAGCTTGGATGTTCCGACTATATACTGTCTGAGCTTGGTAGTTGCTCACACATTCACACTATCCATATCTTACAGAGCTTGGTAGTTGCTCACACATTCACACTATCCATATCTTACAGAGCTTGCATACATGGCTTACAGAGCTTGCAATACATTCACACTATCCATATCTTACAGAGCTTGCAATACATTCACACTATCCATATCTTACAGAGCTTGCAATACATTTCAGGAGCCTGTTGCTTACTGTACAGAATGGCAATACAGTATTTCCTTTTCACCAAGATTAATAGAATCGACTTTGTACCATAGATTTCTTTGCCGATGGTTGATAGAGATATAGTTATTCTTTGTCATGTGTCTGTTTATAATATCTCTCGGAAAAGTGATTACAGTTATGCTTTTCATTGGCATCATAATCTGTCTGCAAGATATAACCTTAATTAATTCATTCAATTCTTAATAGAAATCACCCCCAAATGAAATTAATGAAAGCATGGATTCGAACTCAGGACAGAACATAAACACACTAACCATTACACCATCAGGACAGTTAGTTCAGCACTTGACCACGATTAATATCCATTTATCGAATGGTTCCACAGGCCGTAGCGCGGTTGGTAGAGCACTCGCCTGCAAACTGTGAGGTTGACGGTTCGAGTCTCTGGCCAGCCAGTGTGTGTTATTGGCAGAAGCCAGTGCTGTTGGTGAACGGCGCGGTCTAGCAATCTGTGGCAACTATTCACTGAAGTCCTTGATCATCAGGGCACCCACCCTAGCCCAGCTCTTGAGCAGGGAGTGCATGGTGATAAAAACCGCATCATCACACCCCTGTACTGTATTGGACCCAACTGAACTATGAATAACATAATACTAATGCGTTATCCCCAAAACTTGCAAATGGGTTGAATATACTTTAGTGACTACCTTATTATGGGTGGAAACCATGATGGCAACTGAACCTTATCATTTATATGACAGTATATAGCATTGCAGATTAATTTTTCACCTGTTATTCTTTTGTTTGGCTACCTTGGTATTTTTGTAATCCATGTATAGTCTGCCTAATAAGTGATGTCTCGGCACCAAGTATACAGGTATTTTGATCAATATTTGGTATCAGCCATATATAAAACTTGATTTATTCATTTCGAGTGAGATATACAAACATGTTCCTACACTTACCCACCCCATTCAACATCTGGCAGACATCAATACAGCACAGAGTGAGCCAAACGTATTGACAGCGGAGACATGACTTACTATAGGTAGCGCCAACGAACTTGACAATAATCTTGATCCCTGACCTCTCTAATTCAAAAGGGCCTAGAGCAAACTGGCTGTAGATATCCTTACCTATTTCCTGGTGGACTCTACCCAAATGGTAGAAACGTCAGCCCGATTGCTTTTATTAATTTCGAGTTATATGAAGTTAAGGGGTCAAGATTATTGTAAAGTTTGCTGGCGCCACCTATAGCATTACTGTTCAGTATTAAGTCTTACGGTGGGTGCTTTGATCACTTGGCATTCACGCTATCCAAAATTTCTCAGGAATGTATGTGTATTGATGAAAGGAGTTCTATTTTTCCCAAGTTTATACTAACCATGATGATTACTGTTACCAGTAAGCTTACTTTTGTCTTGGTAGAAAATCAATAAAGAAACTATTATAAAACTGGGCAATGTAACAATGGCCATATTGTTAATTGAACAAAAAACAAACAAAAAATACAAAGTATTAATGAGTGCTAATGTGGATATTCAAATTTGGTGATATCCATTAACAGAAGAAATATTTGTTTTCATTTGAAAAAAAAAAAAAAAAATTCTGTTGGAGAATGAGTTAAACAAAAATAGAAACTTAAAGCATATCCTTTAGCAAAAGAAATTAGAGAAGTTTGTTTTGTCTGTGCTCAATATTTCCTCATTCCATACTTGATAGAGGTGATGTCACACGAGCGGATTTGCCGGCAATTTTTGATAAGATTTTTTTTTCTTATATTATATTGAGGCTCTTTTGCAATGGAATCAGAAACTAGACAGATGGTAGATTATTTTAACTAGTTTCATTCTTGTGAAACTTAAATTTTGCAGCTGCCAGACTACAATTGCGTATATAAATTGACAGAAAGATCTCTCGTGTGATACCCCTTAAATATTTGGGCCCAACCATTTAGCTATAGATCAAGTGTGTCAATGGGGTATCCTGTTAGTTGTTTCTTTTGGTTTGCATTGCTTGAGCAAACCTCTGCTAACATGTGTTCCTTAACTTCCTCTCCTATCCTCGCAAGGTTAACTTCAGAGGGTCTCTTGCTTCGAAATTTATCCCTGCGAGGATTACATTTATCGCTGGGATTGTAATTGATATGTATCTATATTTTTTCTATGTGTATGAAGGAGACAAAAGGCAAAGCTGCCTGTACAAGTGTCCCCCCTCCAAAGCTGAAAGAGTAAAAGAAAGCGAGTCAACAGCCAAAGTATATTCCAATATTTCCTTTGGGTGAAGTAAAATGAAATGTCAAGCTGGACACAAGAGCAACTCGTTCAACAATTATCTAATTTTCGATGACCTTGTGTCTAAATTGGTCAGGGACTCTTAAACATTATTAAAAACCCTGTAATCTTCCTCCTATCAGCCATATACTGTAAATCTCCCATGGATTTTATTCGGGTGCCTTTCTTGCCTTATGCTTACCTCGACTTACATGACATCTTGTTACCTTAGTGCTATTAATAATCAATCAAAGATAGAAACTGCTTAATACTTTCACCCAGATTTTGGTGAAGGGCTGTTGGCATTGGTTGCGTTTCTGATTATGGCTGGCATTCCTAGACAAGCCCCATCATTGTTGTTGTTCCCCAGGCTGTCTTACCGAACAGCCCCAAGGTCCCGAGCAAGGGTAAGGCCATAACTGAATATCCCCACAGAACCCTCCCTGCTTTACCACTAAGAATGCCCAGGTGACCGAAGCCACTCCTAAGCGAGGAGTTGAGGATGGTGCGGAAACGCCCGGAACACCGAAGCCCCACCCAAGGCCCTGTGCCCCTTAACAATTATGAAGGGAAAGTTGAGAGTCAAAGGGAAAATGTGACGCTTTAGCTCCCAGTCTGCCAACCTCTAGGTTAACAGTAGAGAGGTCAATCCACGGAAGAGACGCCTCCACTTGAGATTTAGAAAATATATAAGTAAAAGGAACAGTCAGAGTAAGCTATGGGTATGGCAGAGAATGCTCAGCTCTCACTCTGATAGACCCGCCCATCACCACATGACTAGAACCCAATCCTCTCAGCATCAGCTATGAAAGGCCCTAGAAAGCCGCAAGGCGGGGGGATAGCTCCCCTATTTCAACCCCTTTCGCGGTTGGTAATTTCTATAGCTTTTCCGTATTCCTGAACAAGTCGGTGTGATACGCTAGTTGTTGGATTTGCTAAGAGTGTTCTGTAATAATAACTAGCGTATCATATTGACTGGTTAGGTTTACACCGATTAAAATGTAAAACTTGTATTACAAACAAAGCAAAACGGGAACCGCACAATATAGTGACAAAAGAACTTATCAAAACCACTATGTGAAAATAACACATTGAAGATTTAGCAAAACAATACAGTACTGTACTATGAAATAAAGAATCATTACACTAAAAATTATGTCTAGGAATGCGGGTTTTAAGTTGACAATACAAGACATACCGAGAGGGTTTACCTTGGATTTGTCTTTTGGGATAGACTACTAGAGGCAAAGATACAGGACCTATTACTTGAGTTTTATCTTTATGTGCATATTTTTCTCTTCCATGTGCGTAATTTTCTCTTATTCTATGAGCGCAATTTTCTGTTTCTACACTCGGAAGAAGTTTATAGTGTACAGTTTATATATAAATATATATATCTATATTTTCTACTCCACTGGTTTTGCATATTGACTTGCTGGGAACAGGGTGTCAAACCGAGACAATGTGGCTTTGGGATTGGATTAAGTGCGAGATGGAATTAAAATGTAAAACTTGCAAAACATACAAACCAAAACAGGAACGGCACAATATAAAGATAAAAGAACTTATCAAAATCACTACAGTATGTGGAAAAAACAGGAAAATTATCCAGAACTTGCATTGTTTTGTCTATTTCATCGCTTCCAAAGTGAGGATATACAGCCCTGTGGTTGTGAGCGGTGTACTGCTTCCTCCACTCTCGTATGGTCCCGGGAGGTTGTAAATGTGGTGTTTGAGCCGGTAGATTCCATGTACAGTACTGATGTGGTGCAGTAAAGGATCACCCTTTCTCTTTCCACGACCATTATTTGGTGACCAGGGCTTACATGTGCATGCATGTACAGTATCCAAGCCTTTTGCATTATTGATTTTCTAGTGGATATTGTGGAGATCCTCTACTACCATATGATCCACACCTTGTTAACTTCCGAGGTAGTCTCTTGCCTTGGAAATTTTCTTATGTGAGGATTACATTTCTGGCTAGGATTACATCAAAGTTGTCAAAGAGTGAATTATTTACTTTAATAAATTATATGTAGGCCATGGTATTAAGCATAACTTTATAACTTTGTATTGATAATAATAATGACTAAAGTGAAGGGACTCTGTTTGTGGCCTGGGTTTGAATAGTCGTTGGTTTGACACCCTGTCTGGGAATTATGTATATAAACTTCCATGTGACTTGTGAGAGAGTTGTAAAGCACAGTGACCAAAGCAATACGTTTGTTTCATTGCAATACAGACGCCTACAGATGCGGACATATTTTCGGAATTGTGAATATGGCTTGAAATGATGTACTGTACAGATCTATCTATCAATTTGCCAATGTACAGATCTATCTATCAATTTGCCACACACTTTGATCCCTGAAGGGGTGGTTCATCTTGAATGCTTACATGTTCCCATTGAGGCTATCCAAGTTCAACGGGTGAAATTAAAATATAAAACTTGAAAACGAACTCAAAAGTTACAGTACAGTGTACTGTACTGTTCAAATAGATATAACAGTACAGTGCAGTGTACTGTACTGTTCAAATAGATATAACAAACTCATTAAAATTACAAATTATCGAAATGACAACACACTAAACAAACTCTGTATGTGGAAAAATGCACTTCAATTTATCGGAAATTAAACTTTGAAAACAACACAAGACACCACTACACAAGACAGTAGGTTGGTTTCCCACGCCACCCTAGTAGCAAATATTCTCTGTAAACAACACTCATTTCCACAGTATTCGTTCAGTATCCCACACTGCGAAAGAATAGTCTAAGAAATACAAGCGTAAGGATTCTGGATGGTCCTGAGGGAACCTGGTAAAGATTGTGGATGGTCACGTTGCGCCGTTTCGAGCCATCAAGCACACGATCCGGACAAAATTTTGGACAATTTGAACGTCCCTGTTTACGGTGCTTGGAATTCTTGCGTCCAGGAAAGCCTCCGTCGATCGGGTACGAGGCTATTTTCTGTCTGTCTGGTGCTTCTTCAGGGAGTTAAATTACAATATGGAGCCTTTCTTCATATTGTTCTGGCTAGCATTAGATGATTTTAATCAGCTTTGGAAGACTCCCTGGGAATAAAATTATAATGTAAAACTTGCAAAATAAACAAACCAAAACTTAAGACGAACACAGTAAAAAGACAAAAACTTATCAAAATCGCTATGTGGAAACAATGCTTAAGCAAAATAATAATTTATAAATAAAAGAACACTATACTGTATATAACAATTAACCCTGTGACTTTATATAATTGTTTTTAATGATAGCCAGAATAAAAGGGATAAGTGCATCTGGGAATACTGAAAGGGTTAAAAGAAAATGACAGAATGTGAGGGAAAACTAAAGAAAAATGGAATTCAATTTAAGACAAATAGGGACACTAGCTGATTGTTCAGGGATTGGGGTGGGATAAATGAATGAGTTGGATAATTAGAAGAGAGGATACATAAAAATTAATTTGGAAATGTAAAATATGTGTCCATTGATATACTGTATAGGCTACTGTATATATTCCATTATCGATACCCTAATGTGGTGAAAGGGGGACCAGCAATCTATAGAAGAATTAAAAACAAAACAAAAAATCTATGGATGAATGAAAACAAAACAAAAAATCTATAGATGAATGAAATAAAAAAAAAAAAAAAAAAAGGCGTGGATTGCGGACTTTGATTATGTAACAATGCCTCAGTATTCAGGTCTTGTTGAGTTTGGACAGCTAGAGAAAAGTTTTTTATTATATTAAGTGTTGCAAGATGATAATGATGTTATTTTTAAAAGAGTGTTTGATTGTATATTTATTCTGTCTACTATTGTTTTTTTATTTGCACAGAGACCAAGAAGATTATTATTATAAGGGTCAACTAGCCAATTTGTACGTGCTGGTCCAATTGCTGCTCCATAATAATAATAATAATGTATGTATGTATGTACAGTATAAACTCAGGCAGATACTCCATAGCTGGGGGTGGCCTACATGAGACAGAGCCCGAACAGAAACTACACTTATGGTTCCAATTCTTACTGTCTGTGACCACTTTCGCGTTCCTTTGTCCCTTTCTCTGTCTCGTCTAGTTGGTGAATTTTACTACAAGGGGAGAAGGATTCCTAGCCCCCTGCCCCCAGAAGGAAAAGTAGGGCAGCAAAAGGGACAGACAGAAATGACTAAGTTTGGGTAGAGGATGCCAAACCTCATTCTGGATAGGACCAGCTCTCACCCTAGCCTTAACTTTAAGAATGCTAATATTCCGGTCTTTTATTTTCAAAAGCACCAGTTGTTCTTCCAAAAATAATCAGCAGTCCTTGGATCATGTTACCGCACTGCAATAGGCGCCTTCAGAGCAGCCGTATGTCTGACATTTTTTATGCAAATAATTTAATTGTTGGCTAAATGCGGGCCATAGCGAACGATTCAAAACTCTTGCCCGAGTCAATCAATGCCATTTAAAATCCTTACTGTTTCTTCCTGTCGATCCTGGAACATTGTTGAGCAAATTAAAATACTGTATAAAACTTTAAAACAAACTAAAAAGTTACTGTTCAAATTAATATAAGCTTTTATATTTAGTTAAACGAGCATCTATTCCTCAATCCAAGCCACTATATGCATGACCCGAACACAAAATCCCATCTATGAACTGGCCTATTGGATCAACGCATACAAAATGGCTAGCCCTATGTAGATTTAAGTTTTCACCGCACCCACCCTGCACTAGTGATTGTTGCGTTGTCTACAAGGAAATTTTATAAGTTAAAAAGATACACTAAGATACTTTTCTAATAAGTTAGGAAAATACATTAAGCTATATTTCTTGTTAAGTTAAGAGAAATACACTAATATGTTTTTTTCTTGATGCAGTATGGATTTAATCGGAAAACTTGTATATAGCCTTGATTGAATTTTTTGTACTGTATTTCAAAACCATTGGAGAACTACAAATACTTTATGGAATAGGTTAAGTCCTATCCCTTCAAAGAAATAACAAATGCTTTATATGGTAAGTTTCTAGAATGGGTATTAGCAGGCTTAGTGAGTAATTGGAGTAATGCCGGAAATTCGAATTATTCTATTCTTGTTTATCAGGTTTTTACTTTACTCCTCTTGTACGACGCCGTCCTTTTCATCTTAACTTCTGTGCCGCGACGTCTTAATAATTTTACTCTAGCTTGTATTTAGGCGATTTTGTGCAGCTTAAGAAGGATCTGTGGCAGTATAAAGTGTTAAGGGAGAGTGTTCGAAGCCTGTTCATTGCTGGCGACCCTTTTTAAACTGAATAAAATCGTCTAATAGTAGCCAGAATAAAGTTCAAAGGATGTCGCCGGTACAGAAGGGGTTAATCTGGCTAACGTCATATGATTATCTTCAGCTTAGGAATGATCTTTGGGAATCGATGGTTTGTTGAGATACTGTAGTTTTTATCCCTTAGATTCCCTGAGCACTTTCCTAAACTGAGTAAAATTGTCCAATTTTCGCCAGAGTTTGATGAAAAGTTGGCGTTGTATTGAAGGTGTTAAAGATGAGAGTAATATTATACATGTACAGTATATATCTTAGCACACAAATCACGTGCACTCTATTCTTTTGCCATCCACCAGAATAATTCTATTCTGCATTGAATTATGAAAATTCACAGTGCAGTGAATACAAAATTGGAAAACTAAACCCATAAGGTAGAACGGGTGTCCATTGTCAAGACACATTAGTGTCTTGAGCCCACACCTGAAGAGGGCTCCAGGATAACCAAAACTGTTATGTCTTTGTAATAAATATGGAGGTTTATCTGTTTTCCTCTAGAAGTGTAAACAGTACTGTAAATAAGTCTTGTATTGCCACCATATTTCATTTTTGTATTCCTCCCTTGATGTTAAGAATATAAACAGTTTAAGGAGTTTTAGTTTGTTTTACTAGACGTAATCAAACTAAAAAATAATGAAGGAAGGACAAGACATTTGAGCTACATAATGTCTGTAGCACACACACAAGTAAATTTTACTCACCATAATTTCTATCCATCTTAGTCACATTATTTGGCATTTCAGCTAAATATCTTTACTGCCGAAACATGCATATGGTCATTTAGGCCACGCCGCCATTAGGACAAGAGACTGAAACTGCACGTATGTGTGGAACACTCAGTCTTAAAATTTTATGTATGTATGTATGTAAGTAACTAAACCCATATATAACCTACAGTAATTCCTCACTTTTAAGGTGTAGTTAAGTTCCTGAAAAACAAGACTAACTGAAAAATTAAAAGCAAAGCAACTAATTTTGTATTTTTCTTTGCGATTATGCACCATTTTTGTCTCGTTAGAACTTAATATTGACACAAAAAGTTTTAGTTAATCATGTTTCCTAATTAGTAAGCAATTAAAATATAAACTTGAAAACAAAGTCAAAGGGTACTGTTCAAATTAATAACGAAGCAACTTAAAACAACTTAAAAATAAAAATAAAAAAATCAAGTGAGGAGTGCTTGTACACTTCTCAAAGGAATGTAGGGTTGAATATCGGCCGAGGTTGGTTAGTAGAGATATTATACTGTACTGTACATTAATTCAAAGTTCTGTCTACTATTTTCTCAAAGGGTTAAAAGCTATTAGTTTGAAGGCAAAAATGTAAAGGATTATATGGGAGGTTTTTGCATTGTATATTTTTATCATCTGTGCCATGTTAATTGTTTGTTCTGTTGTTTTGCATGATATTTGAAGCACAGTCGGGGCTAAAAGTCATGCGCTGTATCCTCGACTTTAATTCTGATGTTTATATTTTCTCTTGTCTGATTCTTTTAATATATTTGCTTAACTTCTTCAATTGATGACCTGATTATGAATGTATACTGGCTAATCTATATTTTATTAATTTCACCACAACTAATACTAGAGGATTTTATTCAACTTAAGAAGCACCTCAAGGATTCAGAGGGCTATAAGCTATCACAATTAACTCTTTGGCTCCTACAAATTGTTCCTAGGCGGAATTAAATTATCGAATGATAGCCAGAACAAAATGAGAATAGCTATTACACACTGATATGGTTAGTACTGTATATGAATTATTGAAATGTAAAGATACTTTTTGCATCTCTATTTTTGAAGCATATTATATTGCCGAGAAGCCTTATAGATAGGATAGTACAGTAATTTTTTACATCTTTCTTTAGAAATCTTCAGATAATATTGCACATTACAGCTAGAAAAAAATATCCTTATGTATTTACGTATTATACCTAGGACAAATATCCGAGTCGGAGTTGCGGGTACATCACTTGACTTTAGGCCATGACTGTGCGAGATACAGCTCCATATTTTATATAGAAATTATTCCACAGTTGTATGTTATTTAATATGTATAGCTTAATGAAGTGGCTGCTTCATTTTAGAGACTATTAACAATTTATCTGAAGAGAAATATGCAGCGTTTGTTTTCTTATCCTCATAGTATGATATTGTGAATTTTAGCATAGTTTGCTAATTGATACTGTATCCAGTTGTACAGTCTTGTACAGTTGCCTTCCAGTAACTGCTAAGTGTAAGTCTCGTATCCATATAATGTAACGAGACTGAGAACAAATGTATTTTATAGATTTGTGTCTTTGTCAGTCAGTCCGTCAGTAGCCACTCCCTTAAAGGAGTAGGGAGGATCAGCAAGAAAAGGCTTGCTGATCCCTTAGTGGGAGTAAATTTTGGAGGTGGAATTCCCAATCCCAATGTCCAGGGGCTATCTTTGCCACAAGAGTGACGGATGATGGGGTCGCCACATCCCTACGTCTATGTTATTTTATGTATATACTATACTATACTATACTGACATACCCAAGTACTGTACAGTATTGTAATTTAAATAACCAGCCCATAACCATTTTTGCAAAGCTGAGATTGGTACCATCCTACAACCCTCGCAAATTATGCCGATGAAGAGCAGCCGCGTCTACTGGAATTGAACCCTGGAACCCCTTGGGGTAAGGGAATAGAATATGCCCCATGTGCCTCCTGCGTGTCGTAAAAGGCGACTAAAGAGGTTGGGTCGGTGGGCTTGCGACCCCCCCACCCGTGAAAAATACTTACGGCAACGATGAACGAACGAACAGCCTCGGATCTGGACGGACCTTAATGTTACTGACTGGGGACAGAGGTGCATGGGGCCGTTTCGTTCGTGGCCACCCCTTCGGGGATCACGGCATCCGGCAATAGATAGATAGATCAAGTGGTTAATAGGTGTAGGCTACATGCTTAGCCTCTACACCACACTGGTTCTAAAAGTTGGAGCAAACAATTATTGTTGTCCAAATCATATACTTATAACCTATCTCACGACTCACGTACAAGGAACATGGGAAGATAAACCAGACATTTTTGATTTGTTTATTAGTGACATACAGGCTACAAAGTGGTGTCCTATCTAGCTTATTTTAGTCCCCTTATAGAATAAACCGATTATGATTTGATAAAATGGCATGCAATTATGCACAGGTGCTTATCAAGCCTATTCATAAGCTTATATTCTCAATTAAGATGAATTAAGATGAACAGGTAGAAACAATAACCTAAGGATTTTAATTGACATTGATGGGGCCTAGCAAGACTTTGTATGTTCACTGGCCCATTTCTAGCCATCAATGAAACCAAGTGGAAAAAATCGAGATGCGACTTCTGTTAGCGTGCCTATTTATTCCTGGTGGGATTTTAACCCCTTCTGTACCAGCGACGTATTGTATATTGTTCAACTTCATTTAGACGATTTTATTCGGTTCAGGAAGGACCACTAACCAGGAAAAGGCTACAAACTATATCGGTGAATCCTTTTAGCTACCACATATCCTTCCTAAGCTGAATATAATAGTCCAACAGTTGTCAGAACATGATGAAAAGAACGTTACCGGCACTGAATGGGTTAAAAGAGTAGTAGCCTAAATGTCTACACCAGGTAGGCTAGGATTCTTTTTTCCTACCAAGTGAAGTTAGGCTACAGGTGTGATGAAACTATACCCACTTGTATTGCCCCTCCGGGATCTTTCATTCACCACTATAATAGGCTAGACCTACATGTTCAGCGTCCTAATTGAGTGGACGTAACATATATGCTGATTGAAATCGTTGAATCATATAATGATGAAATGGCAAAGAGAAGAGTAGGCTAAGAGTTAAATGGTTGTCTTTTCATCACCAGTGTTCATGAATTATAGCCTACATTGAAAAACCATCGGTGTCCCCTATAGGTTACTATG
Organism: Paralithodes platypus; assembly: GCA_032716605.1. NCBI lineage: Eukaryota > Metazoa > Arthropoda > Malacostraca > Decapoda > Lithodidae > Paralithodes > Paralithodes platypus. The sequence continues at coordinate 79,956,276 of CM064575.1, read as the reverse complement.
GCAAATATACCGGTAAGCTACTACTTGGTTCATTAACGAGGACACAGGTACGGTAGCTGACCGATAATTTGTGAAATGGAAGGGTATGAGATGTTTTTGTAGTGAAGTTCGGGATTGTCTTCGATTCAGAGTTAACAAAAGCGCAATAACATTACGCACAACAGACTACAGCATAATATATATATAATACATAATTCCCAATGATCGAAACTCTGATCTATCATAGTATAACCATATGAAGACCAATAATAAGCTTCTCGGGTGCTAGCCAATCGCAGCATCATATACCTTAGGCATCAACCAATCACCACCGCCGCACCTCAAGCGTCGACCAATAAGCGGGCAGGTAAGCGCAACTGAGGGGGTAGATTCAAGATTGACTCCAATTGAGTAGCAGACGTCGCGGAGTAGACCTTTTGTTTTGTGTTGTGTTATTTATCGTGATTAATCTTCGTTTCCTGAGCCAATACACGCCATGGAAAGCAAGGTAGTTAAAGATAAAGATGCACAAAGTATATTTATCTTGGTATTTACTGTGTATTATGCCTCTTTGATGAATTATGAACGGATTTGGATATGGTGACTTCTTCCTTTCTTTTCCAAGGTAGCCATGACACCTTTGAAATCCGAATGCACTTGTCGTTTTTTTTTGCGTACGAATCCGGACAACGTGATCCTATTTTGTAATTACAAGCAAGAAATTGCCATGCACGGCTTTCGAACATATCTCAATGGTGAAATATGCGCTATGTTAACTAATGAGTGAGGGTTGCCATGGTGCGGTTGACCCCTTTATAGTGACAATATTTTTTGTTTTCGCATTAATACCAACTGATCCGACGTCTTCTGGGTGGTCGAAATCGGTTAGAACTGACAGAAGGTAATCAAGGTATACGGTCATGAAAGGGTAATTTTAAGTTATAGCCTGCTATTAGGTAACGGTGAAGATATAATACAGAGCTCATAATAAGAACATAGAACACGTAAGTCTGCAGAAAGGCGAGTGACCCACACAAGGCAAGACATTATAGATTATATGATAAGGAATCAGACACAATTCTAGATTAGCTATGAAATCGAGAAATACAACATAATTCAACTCGTGAAATAAACTAGGCCTAATTCTAAATTCCCCGTTCCTAATCTCGCTTCAAGTGAACTGAATGTATTTTGTCCCATAGACTTTGTTCTTTACTAATATTCTTTTCTGATGTCCAAAAGCAGGGTTGACTTCAATATTATTCGAACTTTTATTAATTTAAGACATACGGTAGAGATTTGTAGCCTATTTATTTCATGTAGGGCCGTAGCTTATTATTTTGTTTAGGCCTAGGCCTAGGCCTATTGGCTATTGATTATTTATTAATTGATTTTGTTTTTTTTAGTTTCCTCCCGATACCTACATCAAGTTTAAGCATCCCCAAGATCTAAGATAAATTTTTTTTTTTTTTAATGTTAGGCTATGGTAAAAAAAAATCTACTGAGTACCGAAGGCCGCTTTCTCCTAAATTACAGGCTTGCTATCTCTCGCCAGGACAAAATCAACACCTAAATGGCATGAACATTCTTAGGTGTAGGCCTACTGTAAATTGAAAACAAAGGTGAACAGTCTTAAAAACACAAAACATTTGAAAGGAGGGAGAAGGGGGCCAGAAAAAGAACAACCATCCCTCCTTAACCCTCTCCGACATATGACGCGATTTTGAGCCTATTGGGGATACTTTAAAGCCTTTGTTACCATCAGGGGTATTTAGAAACCTTTAGTTTAGTTACTTCAACCTCTGCAGTTGTCTTTGAGTTAGCTGTGGGCAGAAAACTAATTTTGGAGAGGTAATTATAAGAGTGAGAGAACTCGATTTCTTATTGCTAATCTGGCAACCTCTGCGTCATATGTGCGTGAAATTTTTTGTTTGTTTTTGTTATCACAGTATTGTTTTGTTAAATTTCAATACGTTATTTCCTCATACCGGTAGAATAAGTTCTTTTGTCTATATTGTGCGGTTCCTGTTTTGGTTTGTTTTGCAAGTTTTATATTTGTATTTAATTTAGTCGGTTTTTATGCATTACGATATGTTGCAGTTTACTGGTACATTTAAAGAATCTACATTTTAAATAAATATGTTCCTTTTCTCAATTTACTGTACTTGATGTTAGCCTATATATTAAATTTCCAGTTATAGGCTACTAAAGTATTTTTGTTTTGTTTTTGTTTTATTCAGAGTTTTATTTGTCTTTAAAATTACCGTATCTATTCTATTCTCATTCATTATTTGTATAGTGCCATTATATCTACGGTACCACTAGGGGATTCTATTCAGCTCTTGGAATCAAAGTATTGAAGATCACCCGATTTAAGGTTTGACTGCGAGAGTTCATTTATAAGTTATATCAAATCGTCTAATATGAGCCAGCAGGATAGAGATATACAAAACCCTACCAGTACCACGCGAAATAAGATTTTTGTTTTCCCTCGGTGCTTCCCTTCACCTTTCACATTTCCAAGTCTTAAGGTGTTATATGTATTTTTATTTTCGTTTTATTTTGTAGATATCCAATGCATTTCCTCGCGACCACTCCTATTTCCAGCAGATAATATCGGCGGAAGTGAAGCCACCAGTGTCTTGCTAAAAGAAAGGAAATAACTTTATCCTCGGGCTGAATTCCTGAGGTGCAAAGGAAAATGGCATATTGTTGATTTATGTTATGTCTTGGACGTTCGTGTTATATTTTAGAAGTTAGTCTTATGGTTTGGAAATGTAACCTTATCTAGCCCACTCATACTGTATATGTTCGGGAATTTCACATATTTCTAATTATGGTAGCATATCTCTGGAAACGAATTTATACTGTCTTCGTAGCGCAATGGATAAATGCACTGAATTTCGGTGTGAGCATCCTAGGTTCCAATCCCTGGACTGCCACATGTATTTGTTGATTTCATTAATTGAGTTTAGGAGTAAAGTCGGTTGGTGGAGGTAACATCATAATACACACTGTCATACATCAACTACGAAACTATAAATACTATTTATTTAAACGAAATTTCTATTAACAAATAAATCCAAGGTGTTATAATTACACAAAGAAAAACATATGGGGTCCACGAATACTTATGAGTGGGTTAGAGACTATGGTATCCGAGTGTACGATCGCGCTAATAAGTCATGTCTCAGCTGTCATTACGTTTGGCTTGCTCTGTGTTGTATTAATGACTGCCAGATGTTGAATAGGGTGGGAAAGTGAAGGAACATGGTTGTATATCTCACTCAAAAATAATAAATCATGTGTAATTTTGCTGATACCAATTATTGATCAAAACACAATTGGTGCCGAGACATCACTTATTAGCGCGACTGTTCATATAGGCCTACACACACATTTAAAGATCGAGCGCTCCACACGAATGAAGTAACGTAGATCATGTGTTATTTAATGTATAACAGATCGCACATGGATATACTGGATATATCAATGAGTATCTTTTTCACTTTGATACATATATGAGGTTCGAGAATTGTTATTGGTATATGTTTTTTCCATTAGTGCGATGCATATTTGTTGTGGGAAGGATCATATTACTTGGAGCTACCACTATTACACACACCCACTCACTCTGTCACACACACACACCCACAGTCACACACACACCCACAGTCACACACACACCCACAGTCACACACACATACATGCACACACACACTCACACATACACACACA
>CM064575.1:79942559-79947559 GCA_032716605.1 Paralithodes platypus | reverse complement strand
CTCTCTCTCTTTCTCTCTTCTCCTCCGCCAATCTTCATTATAAAAACTCTCCATCAAAACAAAAAATAAATCCTCCATAAATTACCCATTAAACCGCTCGATTCCCAAACCCTTAATTGAACACTAAACGCGATCAGAACAATATTTTTTCTTTTTCCCAACCAAACCCACCCCAGGCATTTTATCATAAGAATCGCTTTTTAATATTTAATCCCGACGTCACCGGTCAAACGCGTCGCCGATTGACAGCGGCGAGAAAAAAATAAAATAAAAGAAAACGGGAACAAAAAAGGAAATGGATCAAAAAGAAAACGGAAAAATATATCGAGGGGGTGGCATTTTATATTTTTTCCCCCTGCATTTTGGATGGGTCATATCGACTTTTTCTCTATCCTGTCATTCTCTGTTCGAACTTCGGGGAGAGCGTTTTGACGGGTTGGTGGGTTTGAGAGAGAGAGAGAGAGAGAAAAAAAAAATGGACGTGCAGCTAAAGCACTCTGCGCCTCACTAACTTCTGCCTCCACTAAATTCTCTCACTCTATCTATCTATTTAAGTCTCTCTCTCTCTCTCTCTCTCTCTCTCTCTCTCTCTCTCTCTCTCTCTCTCTCTCTCTCTCTTAATAATACACATCACAGAGGAATATCATCACAAAACGCACATACGAACACACACACACACACACACACACACACACACACACACACACACACACAATGCGCAAATTCGTTGATGATTCTCTTGATTAGTTTTGCATTGTATAATATTTTGAAATGTAGGCGTTGTTCAATGTTTTATGTAATATTTGTATATATTCATTTATTTATATTTATTATAATTATTTATTATGCATTAATATTATTGTTATTATTCAGTCAGACTGCTATTGTTTTATTACTTGATATTTATGATGATTTATACTTCAATTTGGTGCATTATTTGTTTGACTTTAGTTTGTAATGTATAGTTTATATAATATGTAGTTGTCTGAATATTTAACATAGCTATCTGGCTATCTATATCTAATTGTCTATGTATGTATATATTCTGTATAATACTATCCATCCATTTAACGGTCATTATCTACCAACCTACCTATCTATCCATCTACACTATCTATGTATCTATCTATTTATCTATCTATGTAAACCCCTCTCCCTATATATATTGTTTTGTTGTATCTAATTGTCTATCTTTAATTATACAGTATATCTCTATCTACTAACGTACTTTTATATCCATCCATCTATCTATCCATCCGCGTACTTTTATCTTCATATCTCCCTCTCTCTCTATCTATCAATCTATCTATCTATCTTTATATCTATCCATGTCACCCCGTCTCCCTTGCTGTATATTTTGTTTTGTTGTTAATCTTGTTTACCTTTTTTTCCTGCCCCGTGTTCCATCCTCCCCAGGCAGGAAGTGATCGAAACCAAACCACCCTCCCCAGTCCCCCCTGCCTCCTGTCCAGAATGCATATGGCTATAAAATATTACCACCCTAGCCTTTTTCCCCTCCCTCCCTCCCCTTCCACCGGCCTAGCGATATCGACTGACTCTGTTGCCGGGTTTATTGGGCTGAAGTGGTATTGGTGACGTCACAGTTGAGGTCAGGCTACTGTCTTTCGTTAACCCCTTCACCACCATGATGCCTTTTTACCTTTGATTTGTGTTTGTTTCTTTAGTTTATAATCTAGCTCTACGACTCAAATGGGTAAATACGATCTCAATACACCCTCTTAACCCTGTCCCTGCGGGAGGCGTTCCGGAACGCCATGGCAATTTACAGCAATTTCCAGGTTTTAAAAGCCTGTAAAAGCCGTAGATATCGAGTGTCAGTGGGCGGGGCCGCGAGGGGCCAACGTCCGACTGTCAGCACGTCCGTGCACTGAGGCAAACTGAGGTCCCATACCCGGGTCTCAGCAGTGTTGCCAAGCGCTACTTTGCTAATAATTATTGAGTTTTCCCCAATGTCTATGGTAGCTCTGCGGGTGAACCCCGTGAGTTAGAAGCTCCTTCTAGTATCATTTTGAAGCTATTTTCGTCTATTTTTCGGCAGAATACATTTCATTAAGACACTTTATTAATCATTCAGGAGTGCCTGAATATGCCCTAAATAGCCCAAATATCCCCTCAGAGAAAGTGTTAAATTAATAACATATCTGCTGAGTATGGAAGGGATTATAAAGCTGCATTGATATAGGTGACGTCAAATTTGAAATACCGTAGATTAGATTAACTTTGTTATGTATGTTAGGGTGAGGGATGGTCCTATCCAGAGTGAGGTTTGGCATCCTCAACCCAACCTTAGCTGTTTCTGTCTGTCTCTTTTACTGTCCTACTTTTCCTTCTGGGGGCAGGGGGCTAGGAATCCTCCTCCCCTTGTATAATTCTCCTATTCGACGAAACAGAGAAAAGGACGAGAGATCACGAAAGTGGTCCCGGATCCTGAGAATGGGAATTTTAAATTTTGTTTCTGTTCGGGCTCTGTCTCGTGTTGGCCAACCCCAGCAATGAGGTACTGTATGTGCCTGAGTATATTCATACATACAGTTACATTTTTGTTAGGATAGTTCAAGGATAGGGTAGATTACGGTGCATTTAAGGTTAGGTTCATGTTTGTGTGTTAGCTAAAGTTAAAATTCGATTATACTGTGTTAAATTGAGTAAAATCAAGGATACATAGACTGTAGGTATAACTGCATATGGCTATTAAATATTTCCAAGAACTAGTGTTGTGATCTAAAATTGCACAGTTTATGATGAAGGTTGTCCGTGAACTATCGGTATTGACTGTATATACATTCAGAAAAAGGAAATTTGTTTTTCGATTTATTACGTTTGACTGCGGCGTGAAGGAAAAATCGTGCACTTGTCAATTTTTACTGGGACGGGTCTCATTATGGGAAGTGGTGAGAGAGAGAGAGGGGAGATAGAGAGAGAGAGAGAGAGAGAGAGAGAGAGAGAGAGAGAGATAAGGAGATAGAGAGAGAGAGAATGAGTTTGAGTTTGAGAGAGGGTGACATGCTTAAGTAATTATTATAAGTATTGATAGATCGATGCATAGAGAAAGAGAGAGGTAGGGTTGACATGCTTAGGTAGTTATATATGTATTGATAGATTGCTGCATAGACTGAGATACATACATATATAGATAGACAGGTAGATATAGAGAAAGAGAGAGGAGGGGGTCGTAGGTATATACATAGATAGATAGACAGGTAGATATAGAGAAAGAGAGAGGAGGGGGGTCGTAGGTATATACATAGATAGTTAGTTAACATTTAGTGTTATATTTAGATGCATGTGATTGTAGTAATAGCTAGTAAATATGATTATCCAAATAGAAAGATAGATAGGCAAAGACGTCTAAATGCACAGATATATACAGTATATATATATATATATATATATATATATATATATATATATATAGAGAGAGAGAATGAATGATCGAACTTGCTGTGTGAGGCAAGGGATCTCTGTGAATGCATCCATCTCTCACTGATCTCTCTCTCTCTCTCTCTCTCTCTCTCTCTCTCTCTCTCTCTCTCTCTCTCTCTCTCTCTCTCTCTCTCTCTCTCTCTCTCTCTCTCTCTCTCAGTGCATGTTTATGTACCTGTTCGTATCTTTATACAATGAATGTATTTTCCCTCTATCCAGTGATCTATTAAGATATCTCATTCTATATCGGAAGCTATTGGTATATCTCACCTTTATAACTAAGAATGTCACATATCTCCCTACTTAGCTATCTGTCTTTAGATATCTATCTATCTATCTCCCTATTATATCTATCTATCCACCCATCTATCTATCTATCTCTAAGCTGTGTTCCCCAATATTCCAATACCATTAGAACTGGAAAGCTGCGGCATGATAGATCACTGTGCTCGCTCGCTCTCGCTCTCTCTCTCTCTCTCTCTCTCTCTCTCTCTCTCTCTCTCTCTCTCTCTCTATATATATATTATATTCTATATATCTAATTATATATATATATATATATATATAATATTATATATATATATATATATATATATATATATATATATATATATATATATATATATATATATATATATATATATATATATATATATATATATATCATGTATATAGATTTATTATGTTCCCTCCACCAACCGACTTTACTCCTAAACTCAATCAATGAAATCAACAAATACATGTGGCAGTCCAGGGATTCGAACCTAGGATGCTCACACCGAAATTCAGTGCATTTATCCATTGCGCTACGAAGACAGTTAATTTAAGGCCGAACTGCCTATATAGTGGGTATCATGAGGACTGTGTATCTATATAACTCTATGTAACTCTTATCCTATAATTCGTCAGCGGCTTGAGTCCGACAGTTAGGCTACTTTCTCTTGATGACCCTCAGATTTGGCCTCCTTCCCAGACGTTTCCTGAATTGACCACTTGCGAGTTTCAGGCTATAAGGAAGTTGGAGCCTTAAACATCGATAATAAACAGAAATCCAATAATAAAATAGGTTTCTGATGGATAGAAAGCAAGTTGAATTGGGTTTTATGTATATATAAATGCACTACGACCGTATTTTAGCTGGTAATTTAGCTAAATATCGATGTCTACAACTCCAACTTCCTTATAGAACGAAACTCGCAAGTGATTAATTGATGAGTTCTTGCAGGATTTTCTACAGCCAGATAGATAGATAGAGAGATGCATAGAAACACAGACAAACTTAAAAAAAAAAATGGTCACGGTGGCCGAGTCCGCTTAGTCACTGTACTGGGAGTGTTAGCTCTGGTGTCGGAGGTTCGATCCGACACGCCGGCAGGGAAAGTTTCTCTCAAAAACTTTGCTTGGTCGTGAAGGCTATTTCTCGGGGGACCCACAAAGTCTCCTTCCCACGTCCTACTCCCTCTGGGGTATGTAGGCGCCCTTGTTAGCAGCCAAGATAAGTCTGTTGATCCCTTAGGATAAGATCTTGGTTAAGTCTGTATATTTTCAGCCTCATT
>CM064575.1:79915059-79937559 GCA_032716605.1 Paralithodes platypus | reverse complement strand
GTTCATTATTATTATTATTATTATTATTATTATTATCGCATAACACACAGAAGTGGACAAACACACTTATTCACACTAACACATTCATATGCACGAACACACAAGCACACAAACAGCAGCAGCACTCAATTTAAAGCCAGATTATTATATTTTCCACCCTGTGAATTTTTAATAAAACTGTTACACGCAGTTTATGATGGGAATATATTTTTGGGTGTATTTAGGGCGGCGGACTTTTATAACCGAGTGTCACGAATTACTGAACCGGTGGAGGTGTTAATAATAATAATAATAATAATAATAATAATAATAATGATAATGATAATAACACCAGCACCAATGACAATTATGTATCTAATTACTTATATACCGGTATATATATATATATATATATATATATATATATATATATATATATATATATATATATATATATATATATATATATATATATATATATATACAGTACTGTATATACTATATACATATAATATATATATATATATATATATATATATATATATACGTGTGATGAACTTTGGAAGTCAGTCGGTATAAGTATTAATTGCTTAATTAAAATAATTGTGGTGTGTGTGAGAGAGAGAGAGAGAGAGAGAGAGAGAGAGAGAGAGAGAGAGAGAGGCGGGATGACAGGGAAGCTGACATGCAGAGGGATATACAGACAGACAGGCAGGCAGACACATAGACAGGTACATAAAGACCGAATGGTGGGCATTTTTTTGTAATGCAAAGTATAGCGACGGGATAAAAACAGTTGCTTCTTATATTGGGTAGTGTGTTAAGAATGTGTATATATGAACACACACACACACACACACACACACACACACACACACACACACACACACACACACACACCCACAGGTGTGTCGGAAGTGTGGCGGAGTGGTCTTGCCACTGGACTGAATATTGTTGGGAAGGAATTTGTGTACCACAAAGCACACCGAAATGCCAACAAAAAAATACCGTCATTGTTCCCTGATTAAATAGTACTGTATGAATATTCCCATATTAAAAATATGTTACAGGTGGGCAATGCCTAGTGAGTTAATTGCTCAATAGGTGGCGTTCTGAGAGTGAGGGTCCGAGTCTGGGGGATGAGACGGTGAAGCACTGAGGCGAAGCAGCTTCAGAGATGGGACTGCTTCGAGCCTTGAATGGGTGCTTCGCATGTCTGACTCCCTAGACTGGAACAAGACCTTACGGGCCTCACTGTGTTCAGCGGTGGAGTGTGCAGGCTATCAACCTATGCCCGAGAGTGAGTAGTTGGAATGTAGAAAAAAAACCCCACACACACTCACACACACACACACACACACACACACACACACACACACACAGAAGTAATCAAGAAACTGACAATAAATAGATCAATACACAAAACTTCTTTCAAAACAATCAAATTACTGACAAAAATAAATACTGTAAATACATTAACCTCTTTCAATCAAACAAAACAAAAACAAGAGACAATAACAAGATCGAAACACAAGCAAACAAAAGAAACAATAGCAAGATAAATGCACAAACAAACAATCAAATACAAGACAGGCAATAGCAAGATTAATACAAACACAAACAAACAAAAGACACAGTAAACAGATGAATACACAAACAAACAAACAAATAAAAGACAGACAATAACAAGATCAATACACAAAACAAACAATATAAAACAAACAAAGTCCAGCCAATATTAAACAAAGGGTTGAATGTATAAACTATAAACCCGTCGCTAAAATCTATATCCCTCGATCCGTCAACGCAATATGACATGAGTCGCCCAAAATGACACTGCCTTCGAAACCCAATATATATACTGTATAGGCTATGGCATCAAGGTTTTTATATATGTGTACTGTCAGGAATACATAGGTGGGGTAAAGGTTAGGAATATAGTCTCTGGTCTGAGTATAGATAGATGCATAGTGAGAGAGAGAGAGGTAGATGGATGGATGGATAGATAGATAGGTAGGTAAGTAAGTAAGTGGATATATATATATACATATATATATATATAGAGAGAGAGAGATAGATAGATAGACAGTTAGATTGATTGATAGGAAGATATATAGATAGTTAGGTATGTAGATAGATGGATGGATTGATGAATGGATGGATGGATAGATATATAGATAGATCGATAGGTAGTTAGGTGGGTGGATAGATAGATATATAGATAGATAGATATATATAAATAGTGTGATAATATGGCACTGTTGATATAAATAAAAGGTATATAGATGGGAATGTGAGTTGGAAATATAATATGCCACTCAGAATCCCCTCTGCTGCCTATCATAATATAGATAAATATAGGTATATATTGCCTATACTGACATATAACCTCTCTCTCTCTCTCTATATATATATATATATATATATATATATATATATATATATATATATATATACCGGTATATGTATATATATATATATTTATTTATTTATGTATTTATATATTTATTTATATTCGGTATAAATATTTATCTATCTTATCTATCTATCTGTCTATCAACTTACCTACCTATTTACGTACCTATTTATCTAACTCTATTTATCTACCAATGCTTTAGGAGACAGGAAAAGCAATTTGCTTGACAATATTTGTAATCCGCTTATAGAACTTCATTTGTAATTAAATTATCATTGCTAGGACAGTACAATAATAATAAATAAACTCTCTCTCACTCTCTCTCCTTATGTGCTATCTTTTCTTTCCACTTTCTTTGATTAGTGGTTCTGCTATCTCCACTAGAATGACCATAAGTGCTCATGACCACCTCGCTCCGACCGTAAGATCTGTGTGGTCCGTGTATGTATGTAAATCTATGTAAATAGTATCTCGCTGATGAATATTTGACTAATTTGCATCTACAGTATATTATCTTAACACAACGCAATATATATATATATATATATATATATATATATATATATATATATATATATACCTGTATATATACTGTATACAGTTTTATCATCAACTAAATTATGAAAACTAAATAATATTAAATTTAAAAACAAATCCATTATAAATAACCCCCAGCTCCCTGACATTCGAGATCCAAGTGATTTATAAAGCTTCAGTTTTTTAATCTTACCCCAACTGTGTGAAAGTTTTGTGAGGGGACCAACGCGATCAAGGCAATATCCTCCCGATATTCGCGGATCATCTTAATCACGGGGGTTAGTTTAGCAATTTTTAGGTATTTTTTCGTTGCGATTTTGGCTATTTTTGAACTTATTTTATGCTTATTAGTATAGCTGCTGTTATTATTATTATTATTATTATATATTAGTATAGCTGCTGTTATTATTATTATTATTATTATATATTAGTATAGCTGCTGTTATTATTATTATTATTATTATATATTAGTATAGCTGCTGTTATTATTATTATTATTATATATTAGTATAGCTGCTGTTATTATTATTATTATTATATATTAGTATAGCTGCTGTTATTATTATTATTATATATTCATTTATGCTTATTAGTATAGCTGCTGTTATTATTATTATTATATATTCATTTATTCGTGTATTTATATTATATGTTCATGTTTTATCATTTTCATTAAACGATTTAATTCTGTTTACATAGGACTTGTTAGAGTTATTAGGTTAATTCTGTTTACATAGGACTTGTTAGAGTTATTAGGTTAATTCTGTTTACATAGGACTTGTTAGAGTTATTAGGTTAATTCTGTTTACATAGGACTTGTTAGAGTTATTAGGTTAATTCTGTTTACATAGGACTTGTTAGAGTTATTAGGTTAATTCTGTTTACATAGGACTTGTTAGAGTTATTAGGTTAATTCTGTTTACATAGGACTTGTTAGAGTTATTAGGTTAATTCTGTTTACATAGGACTTGTTAGAGTTATTAGGTTAATTCTGTTTACATAGGACTTGTTCGAGTTATTAGGTTAATTTAAGACAGTTTGTAGCCTTCTGATTCATAAAGGTCCTTCCTAAGTTAAATAAAATGGTCTAGTTGTGTCGAGTCACCTCACTCGATGAAGTCAATAATCAATATCCTCCAATTATTCAGCTTAGGAAGAACCTCTAGCCATAATAATACTTCAAACTATCTCAACCAACCCTTTTAACTACGACAGATCCTTCCTAAGCTGTAAAATATCGTCTAAATATAGCTAGAATAGAATATAACACACGTCGCTGGTACTCAAAAGGGTTAATAACGGGTTCAGGTTAGACAGTTAGTTAAAATAGGTCTTCAGAGGCTATCAACCCTTCTGGATTATTAAGCCAGCACACTGTAAGTCAAGATTAGCGTCAGGACTGGAGCCCCTTTTCGAGAACTCCAGTCCCTTGGTTCAACGATTAGAATTGGTGTCATCTTATATAATATTTATGATGACTACAAGTGTGCATATATATTTATTAATTTGTTCATCTATTCAACTGTACCTCTTTTATATCTATATGCTGGTACACACACACTCTCTCTCTCTCTCTCTCTCTCTCTCTCTCTCACTCTCTCACTCTCTCACTCTCTCACTCACTCTCTCTCTCTCTCTCTCTCTCTCTCTCTCTCACACACACACACACTTTTATACTGTATATAGGTCAGCTCTCTCTCTCTCTCTCTCTCTCTCTCTCTCTCTCTCTCTCTCTCTCTCTCTCTCTCTCTCTCTCTCTCCTCTCTCTCTCTCTCTCTCCTCTCTCTCTCTCTCCTCCTCACACACACACACACACACTTTTATACTGTATATAGGTCAGCGAACACCAAAGAAAATTGTATCAAATTTCCGCAGTTCAAATTTGAGGTGGGTTCTTACTAAGTATTTTACTCTCAACCCCCCCCCCCCCCCCTCCTTCTCTCTCTCACTCTCTCTCTCTCTCTCTCTCTCTCTCTCTCTCTCTCTCTGCATCTCTCTCTCTCTCACACACAAATTGCCCCCCAATCTCCCACAGACTCCACTCATCATAGTGATTTTGACCGTCCCCCCTCCCCCCCCCCCCCCCCCCCCCCCCCCCCCATCCATTCAGAACCATCTCCCATCATCATCATCATCATCGCTATTTCGGTATGTTAGACGTGTTCTATATATGTGTGGAATAGAATGCCTCGATCCTTTCATTTCCCTTATATTACAGATACATAGGGTGAGGGCTAGATCGACATGGGTGCTGTACACAAACTTTTATTTTTATTTTTTTGGGGGTCCTCTTCTCCCTCATGCTAAGCCCCATTACTTTTGAAATCTTAAGACTTTCATTAGTTTGGCGATTAGAAGACCTTTCGCCTCATTTTTGTGTAAATTTCAAGTCCCTTTTGTGGCATTTAGATGTTGATATTTTCCTGGCTAGCGATAGCGAACCTGAAATAGAGGAGAAATCGGCCTTCACACTTTTTATCATATTTCTACAGAAAAAATTGTACAAAATTATGTGGAAGGGGGAGGTTTTGGACCTAACCTAACTGCTGCCCCCCCCCCCCCCCCCCCCCCACACACACACACCAGATCTTCAACTCTCTCTCTTCCCCACATCAGAAACTCGGTCTTTTCCTTTGGCTTGTGTGTGTGTGTGGGGGGGGGGGGGGGGGGAGTTATTGGTATTCTGACAGGGGTCCCCGGGTCACTCACACTGCCAGAGAGAATGTCTACAATCAGAGGGGAAATGCTGACTGTCTCACTTTTGCTGTCTGTCGGTCTGTCTGTTTAGCTGTCTATCTTTCTATTTCTCTGTCTATCGGTCTATCTCTGTTTATCTGTCTATATCTCTGTTTTAATGTTCTCTTTCACATCTTTCTCTTTCTTCTGTCTTCCTCTGTGTATGTGTCTTTATTGAGTGTCTTCCTCTGTGTATGTGTCTTTATTGAGTGTCTTCCTCTGTGTATGTGTCTTTATTGAGTGTCTTCCTCTGTGTATGTGTCTTTATTGAGTGTTTTCCTCTGTATATGTGTCTTTATTGAGTGTCTTCCTCTGTGTATGTGTGTTTATTGAGTGTCTTCCTCTGTGTATGTGTCTTTATTGAGTGTCTTCCTTTGTGTATGTTTCTTTATTGAGTGTCTTCCTCTGTGTATGTGTCTTTATTGAGTGTCTTCCTCTGTGTATGTGTCTTTATTGAGTGTCTTCCTCTGTGTATGTGTCTTTATTAAGTGTCTTCCTCTGTGTATGTTTCTTTATTGAGTGTCTTCCTCTGTGTATGTGTCTTTATTGAGTGTCTTCCTCTGTGTATGTGTCTTTATTGAGTGTCTTCCTCTGTGTATGTGTCTTTATTGAGTGTCTTCCTCTGTGTATGTGTCTTTATTGAGTGTCTTCCTCTGTGTATGTGTCTTTATTGAGTGTCTTCCTCTGTGTATGTGTCTTTATTGAGTGTCTTTTAATTTGTCTGTGTGTCTGTTGCTTATAAGTATGTGTCTATATTTACCTGTCTCTCTCTCTCTGTCTGTCCGGTATCGGTATCTACTGTCTGGTTCTGTCGGTCTGTGTTTAGCTGTCTATCTGTCTTTTTCTCTGTCTATCTCTCTGTTTTCATGTCCGCTTTCACATCTCTACAATCAAGGAGAAATGCTGACTGTCTCACTTTTGCTGTCTGTCTGTCTGTCTGTTTATCTATCTATCTGTCTGTTTCTCTGTCTATCTCTCTGTTTTGATGTCCGCTTTCACATGTCTACAATCAAGGAGAAATGCTGACTGTCTCACTTTTGCTGTCTGGTACTATCTGTCTGTCTGTTTAGCTGTCTATAAAATGTCTTGCCTGTCTGTTTCTTTGTCTATCTGTCTGTTTTGATAAATGTCTCTTCTGTATTGATGTTCTCTTTCATATCTCTCTTCTGTCTCTCTGTTTACGTGACTTTATTGTGTGTCTATGTGTGGGTGTGGTGGTTGTGTGTGCGTGTGTTTGTGGTGGTTGTGTGTGTGGGGGTCTGTTGGTGTGGGTGTTTGTTGGGGTCTGTTGGTGTGGGTGTTTGTGGGGGTCTGTTGGTGTGTATGTGTGTGGGGGCCTGTTGGTGTGTATGTGTGTGGGTGTTTGTGGGGGTCTGTTGGTGTGTATGTGTGTGGGGGTCTGTTGGTGTGTATGTGTGTGGGGGTCTGTTGGTGTGGGTGTTCGTGGGGGTCTGTTGGTGTGTATGTGTGTGGGTGTGGTGGTTGTGTGTGTGTGTTTGTGGGGGTCTGTTGGTGTGTATGTGTATGGGTGTTTGTGGGGGCTGTTGGTGTGTATGTTTGTGGAGGTCTGTTGGTGTGTGGGTGTTTGTGGGGCTGTTGGTGTGTATGTGTGTGGGTGGTTGTGGGGGTCTGTTGGTGTGTATGTGTGTGGGTGTTTGTGGAGGTCTGTTGGTGTGGGTGTTTGTGGGGGTCTGTTGGTGTGTATGTGTGTGGGTGTTTGTGGGGGTCTGTTGGTGTGTATGTGTGTGGGTGTTTGTGGGGGTCTGTTGGTGTGTGTGTAGTGATGTGGGGGTCTGTTGGTGTGTATGTGTGTGGGGGTCTGTTGGTGTGTATGTGTGTGGGTGTTTGTGGGGGTCTGTTGGTGGTGGGTGTTTGTGGGGTCTGGTGGTGTGTATGTGTGTGGGGGTCTGTTGATGTGGGTGTTTGTGGGGGTCTGTTGGTGTGTGTGTGGTGATGTGGGGGTCTGTTGGTGTGTATGTTTGTGGGGGTCTGTTGGTGTGTGGGTGTTTGTGGGGGTCTGTAGGTGTGTATGTGGTGATGTGGGGGTCTGTTGGTGTGTATGTGTGTGGGTGTTTAAGGGGGTCTGTTGGTGTGGGTGTGGTGATGTTGAGGGAGGAGGTGTGGGCGGGGGGGGGGGGGGGATTTATGTGCGTGTGTTTGTGTGTGCTGATGTGCGGGTGTACAGGTCCTTCCGCTCCCCGTCTTGTGCTCTGGCTGACACACGCAACTGTCCTTTTCTTCCAGTTTTCCTCACGTCATTTCTTAATTAGCTAATTTTGTATCCACGTTGTTTCGCATTCTCGTAATTTCGTGTGCAGACAAATTCTTCTCTTCGTCTTTCATAGTTGTGTCCTCTCTCTCTCTCTCTCTCTCTCTCTATATATATATATATATATATATATATATATATATATATATATATATATATATATATATATATATATATACTGTATATACATTATATAATTATCCATTTCAATGAATTATAGTCAATTATATTTTATACTTTATATTATTATTCAAGTTGTATTAGCCTATATATTTGGCTTATTTTTTCATTTTTTTCCCTTGGATTCTCTTCACCATATCTTTATTCGTATAGTCCTCGCCATTTTCATCTTTCCATTCATTTCCTATTCATAGTAAATATTTTTCCCAGCGTAGTACTCACGTCTTTTCTTACGCAGGTCATTTCGTATTCCGGTAATTCCACTTTTTTTCTCAAGCCGTTTTTTCTCCTCGTTTCTCTTCTCCAGTCTTTCTTATTCCCGTTCATTTTAGTTTCTCGGGTAATATCTCTATTTTGTGCAGGTCATTTAGGCTATCCGGGTACGGTAGTATATTTTGTGCAGGTCATTTAGGCTATCCGGGTACGGTAGTATATTTTGTGCAGGTCATTTAGGCTATCCGGGTACGGTAGTATATTTTGTGCAGGTCATTTAGGCTATCCGGGTACGGTAGTATATTTTGTGCAGGTCATTTAGGCTATCCGGGTACGGTAGTATATTTTGTTCAGGTCATTTAGGCTATCCGGGTACGGTAGTATATTTTGTGCAGGTCATTTAGGCTATCCGGGTACGGTAGTATATTTTGTGCAGGTCATTTAGGCTATCCGGGTACGGTAGTATATTTTGTGCAGGTCATTTAGGCTATCCGGGTACGGTAGTATATTTTCGTTAATTTAGCTTACTTTACTTACCTATTGCTTGTTGTTTCGCTTCAACGTTAATTCACACACACACACACACACACACACACACACACACACACACACACACACACACACACACACACACACACACACACACACACACACACACACACACACACACACACACACACACACACACACACACACACACACACACACATCACCGTGAGAAAGGGTTAGGCTGGACGGGAAAGCAATTTGCACTAAGCCGCTTAACTTTCATGGAACCCAACCTTTTTCCTGCCCTCCTTAAATTGTTGCTGTTTGTGTGTGTGTGTGTGTGTGTGTGTGTGTGTGTGTGTGTGTGTAAGTGTAAGGGTGTGCTTGTGAGTGTGTAAGTGTGTATTTACGTTTGTGTGTGTATGTATGTATGTGTGTGTGTGAGGGTGTGTGTATGTGTAAGTGTGTATTTACGTTTGTGTGTGTGTATGTATGTATGTATGTGTATGTGTGAAGGTGTGTGTGTAAGGGTGTGTGTGTGTGTGTGTGTAAATGTGTGTGTGTAAATGTGTGTGTGTGTAAATGTGTGTATGTATGTATCTCTCCAGTCCAGCCGAACCCTTTCTCACGCTGCCTGGGGGATAGATGAATGTGTGTTTGTGTGTGTGTGTGTAAATGTGTGTGTGTGTGTGTGTGTGTGTAAATGTGTGTATGTATGTATCTCTCCAGTCCAGCCGAACCCTTTCTCACGCTGCCTGGGGGATAGATGAATGTGTGTGTGTGTGTGTTTAAGGTAGTGTGTGTGGTTTTTTTTCTCTCTGTATTACTGTGTGTTTTGCTGTGTGTGTGTGTGCTTAACAAATGTGTTTGATAATATTTGGTTTATTTCGAGCCGGCAGCTAATGAAGCTCAAAATGTACAATTCCTCAACCTAACTTATCCTAAGTAGTCAACAGATTGACTCTGGCTGATAGAAGGGGTAGGATGTGGGCAGGGAACCAGGTGGAATCCAGAGGTGAGCATCCACACCTAACCTCCACTGGCCGGAGTGTTTTTGACATAAACCTCATTAGCAGGTAGCTGGAATTGAACCCGCATTACCTGAGCCAAGCGACTAGAATACAATGACCCAGTGCGCTGTGAATCAGTGACTGTGTGTGTAATTAAACACTTGCGAGATTCGTGCTATATGGAAGTTGGAGCTGTAGATATCAAAATCATCAGACTCACCAACTGAAATATGATTGCCTATCTATATATATATATATCTATCTATATACTCTGGCACATACCTCATTATTTATTTTATTTATATTTTATTTTATTCTATATTATTTTATTTTATTTTTATTTTTATTTATTATTTTTGTTTAAGCTGGGGGTGGCCGACTCGAGACAGAGCCTGAACAGGGACAACACAACACAACAAAACAAAAAAACAAAGCACAAATTCAAACATATCTAGGTCGCCCAGGAGAAAACCCAGAGCTTCAGTCCCATTTGGGGTCCCCAGCAAAGAATTCCCAGGTCTCAGACCTCCCGGAGAGGTTTCGATCTCAGCAGGGAGACACGCAGTAGAGCTTCCCACCACAAGCCCGCCCACCACGCATCCAGGCGGCTCCCCGGGCCAGGCGCCTAACGGACTATTATCTTCCAACGCTTGTCCTACACAGTTTCTCCATCTTAATGGAGGTATTCCTACCCCTCTACCTCCCCTTTTATCTGACTCACATGTTCTCTTTGTAAGCCTTTCATCTTCTATTCGCTCAACATGACCATACCAGCTCAGCACCCTTCTTTCCACTCTGGCCCACAATTGTTCCTGCTGTCCCACTCTCCTACGTATCTCTTCATTCCTTAATCTGTCTCTACGAGTAACTCCACACATACCCCTTGAGTAGCTCATCTCCATCACTTCCAGCTTTCTTCTCTCCCTTTTCTTCAGAGCCGTGTCTCAGCCCCATACATCACTGTTGGTACAACAATCCCTTGATACGTTGCACTTTTAACTTTCATTCCAAGATTTCTCACCTTCCACATACTTCCCATTGCTCTGAAAACTTTCCTTCCTTACCATACTCTCTGTTTTACTTCCATTCGCTCTCTCTCTCTCTCTCTCTCTCTCTCTCTCTCTCTCTCTCTCTCTCTCTCTCTCTCTCTCTCTCTCTCTCTCTCTCTCTCTCTCTCCTCCTCTCCTCTCTCTTCCTCTCCTCTCTCTCCTTTCTCTCTCTCTCTCTTCCTCTCTCTCCTACTCTCTCTCTCTCTCTCTCTCCTCCTCTCTTCTCCTTCTTCTTCTCTCTCTCTCTCTCTTCTCCTCTCTTCTCTCTCTTTCTCCCTCCTCCCTCTTCTCCTCTTCTCTCCTTCTCCTCTCTCTCTTCTTCTCTCTTCATTCTATGTCCACTTATTGCACTCTATATCTCCTACTCCTCCTCTTCTTCCTCCTCCTCCTACTCCTTCTTCTTCTTCTCCTCTTTCTTAGTATTGTCTTCTTATTTGTCTCTATATCTCCTCCTCCTCCTCCTTCTTCTTCTTTTTATGTTCTGTTTATCATCATCTTCTTCATCTTCTTTCTTAGTAGTGTCTTCCTATTTGTCTATATATTTTCTCCTCTCCCTTCTCCTTCTTCTTCTTTGTCTTCTTCTCCCTCCTCCTTCTTCGTCTTCTTCTTGTTATCCTCTTCTTCTCTTTCTTAGTAGTGTCTTCTTATTTGTCTATATATCTCCTCCTCTTCTTTTTTTCTCTCCTTCTCCTCTTCTTCTTCTTATACTTTTTCTCTTCTTCTCTTCTTTTTATCTTTTTCTTCTTCAATATTTGCTTTCTCTACTTTCTCTTCACCTCCTCCTCCTCCTCTTTGCTGTCCTTTCCTTCCACCTGCCCTTACTATCGGGAGGTTTGCTATCTCTATTATAGAATGAATCCCCCAAAACCTCCTCGCTAGGGATATGTGGGGCCAGTGTATCTATGTAAATCTATGCAAATCTTCTTCATCGTCATTATCATATTTTATTTAGTTTATTTCTTCATTATTATTATTATTATTATTATTATTATTATTATTATTTATATTTATATGTATGTTCATTATTATTATTATTATTATTATTATATATGTTTATTATTATTATTATTATTATTATTTATATATATGTTCATTATTATTATTATTATTATTATCATTATTATTATTATTATTATTAATATTATTATTATTATTATTTATGTTTATTATTATTATTATTATTATTATTTATATATATGTTCATTATTATTATTTTTTTTTTCTTCGCCTGTTTTTCTTTGGCTTTCTTCGTAAGTTCTTCATATTTTTGTTGTATTTTTATTATTTTTTGGTGAGGCCTCCTGATACTCTGCAAGACTGACATGCCGTTCACACACACACACACACACACACACACACACACACACACACACACCCCCCCACACACACACACACACACCCACACACACACACACACACACACACACACATACTATCCGCACATGAACTTTTTATTTAGACCCACATCATGGTCTTACTTAGGCTCTCTCTCTCTCTCTCTCTCGTGATCTCATCTGCATATGGAGAGGAAAACATGTCAGCCAAGTGGATCTCTAAGGAGAGAGAGAGAGAGAGAGAGAGAGCGAGAGCGAGAGCTGTATCAGAATGGTTCAGGTAATACATGTGGTTAGTGCTTTCATACACATAAGCGCACGAATATAACACGCAAACACACATACAGTGTTCCTCAGCACATAACGCAGAAACACACACACACACACACACACACACACACACACACACACACACACACACACACACACACACACACACACACATACACACACACACACACACACTCCTTTGCTCACATAGTGCAACAACATACATAGCACACACACACACATACTGTACACACACATATGCAAAGCACTTACAAATTAAAAACCCACCAAAATAAATTCTAGAAAGCTTTTACGTGGAAATAATATAACGAGTACAATATGTGAGCTTGTACAATATGTGAGTTTGTACAATATGTGAGTTTGTACAATATGTGAGTTTGTACAATATGTGAGTTTGTACAATATGTGAGTTTGTACAATATGTGAGTTTGTACAATATGTGAGTTTGTGCTTTTTATCTGTGTTTATTTGTTGTTTTATGTTGTTTTTGTGTTTTCCCTGTTCTTGCTGTCTTGAGTCGGCTAACCCCAAAATGGGGATTGGGCCTGAGCATATAGATAGAATAGATAGATAGTACAATATAATATGCATAAACACACATTGCAGAATTACACCCCGTATTTAATATGCATAAACACACATTGCAGAATTACAACCCGTATTTATTTCCAAAAGGCGGGCCGAATAGCATTAAGGGGGTCACCGGCTTTTTATTTTATCTTTCTTTCTCTGGCTTGTATCCATTCGGCCCCATTCAGCCAACTGTTTTAAGTCGTTTATCCCCATCCAGGTGTCGATTTCTTCCTGGCGAGCAATAGCGAGCCAGCATTGTTTGGAGAAATCCGGCTTTGCCGGAAACATTTTTCTATCGAAAAATGTACAAATTTAGCTTGCTGTCAAAGCAAGAATATATATATAAACTGGCTTGCTACCGCTCGCCAGGAAAATATTGACACCTGGATGGGGGTAAACGTCTTAAAACAGTAGGCTGAACGGGACCGAATGTATACAAGCCAAAGAGAGAGGGAGAGAAAGAGAAACCAGGTAGGTGGGCTCCCTTAAGGTGGTGATGGGCGTATACATGTCCTTATTGTTGTATCTATATATTATTGTTGTATCTATATATTATTGTTGTATCTATATATTATTTTCTAGTTTCCTCCCTAGACCTCCATCAAGCTGTAAAAAAACACCCGGTAGAACCCCCTTCAAGATAAATTTGTTCATTTTTCGATATGTAGGCTGGGTTCTTTTTAAATTATAGGCTCGCTGTCGCTCGCCAGGAAAATATCGACACCTGAATGGGACGAACGGTCTTGGTATTGATATAGAAATGGGGCGAAATGTTTTAAAATCGACAAACTGATGGGGTGAACGTCTTAAAATCTGAAAACTAATGGGGCTAACCATGAGGAAGAAGGGGGTCCAGAAAAAGCGACTACCAGAAGGCGGGCCCGAATAGCATCAACAAGCTTCACTCTCTCCCTTCATATTGCTACTCAAAAGCTTCACTCTCTCCCTTCATATTGCTACTCAAAAGCTTCACTCTCTCCCTTCATATTGCTACTCAAAAGCTTCACTCTCTCCCTTCATATTGCTACTCAAAAGCTTCACGCTCTCCCTTCATATTGCTACTCAAAAGCTTCACTCTCTCCCTTCATATTGCTACTCAAAAGCTTCACTCTCTCCCTTCATATTGCTACTCAAAAGCTTCACTCTCTCCCTTCATATTGCTACTCAAAAGCTTCACTCTCTCCCTTCATATTGCTACTCAAAAGCTTCACTCTCTCCTTCATATTGCTACTCAAAAGCTTCACTCTCTCCCTTCATATTGCTACTCAAAAGCTTCACTCTCTCCTTCATATTGCTACTCAAAAGCTTCACTCTCTCCCTTCATATTGCTACTCAAAAGCTTCACTCTCTCCCTTCATATTGCTACTCAAAAGCTTCACTCTCCTTCATATTGCTACTCAAAAGCTTCACTCTCTCTCTCCCTTCATATTGCTACTCAAAAGCTTCACTCTCTCCTTCATATTGCTACTCAAAAGCTTCACTCTCTCCCTTCATATTGCTACTCAAAAGCTTCACTCTCTCCCTTCATATTGCTACTCAAAAGCTTCACTCTCTCCCTTCATATTGCTACTCAAAAGCTTCACTCTCTCCCTTCATATTGCTACTCAAAAGCTTCACTCTCTCCCTTCATATTGCTACTCAAAAGCTTCACTCTCTCCCTCATATTGCTACTCAAAAGCTTCACTCTCTCCCTTCATATTGCTACTCAAAAGCTTCACTCTCTCCCTTCATATTGCTACTCAAAAGCTTCACTCTCTCCCTTCATATTGCTACTCAAAAGCTTCACTCTCTCCCTTCATATTGCTACTCAAAAATGTTCAACTTTTGGCGCACATCTATACGGAAATACTATACGCGCGGTCTGGAGTCAAAACGGCCGCAACCATGAAGGCCGTGACCACAACGGTCACAGTCTCCAAACCTAACCTTGCTTACTTAAGGGGGTAGTTCTTGTTATTTGGTTTATGTATATGTAAATTACATTTTTGTTTTTAATTTTCCTCGCTAGACCTCCATCAAGCTGAAAACATCCCCCCCCCCCCCTAGACCCCCTTTCAAGATAAATGTGTACATTTTTCGGTCGGCCGGTTCTTCCCAAATTACAAACTCACTATCGTGAACAAATCGAACAAAAATCGACACCTAAATAGCACGAAAGGTCTTAATATTGACAAGGCAATGAGGCAAACATCTTATAAATTTTAAAACTAATGGGGCTAAACATGAGAGAGGAGGGGGACCAGAAACCCGACTCCAAGTCCCCTTAACCCACTTCCAGAAAATGAAGTGTTATAATACATACGGTGGCGCTAATAAGTCATGTCCCACCTGTCATTACGTTTGGCTTGCTCTGTGCTGTTTTAATGTCTGTCAGATGTTGAAAAGGGTGGGTAAGTGTTGGAACATGTTTGTATATTTCATTCGATGTGAAGAAATCAAGCTTAGATATTGCTGATACCAATTATTGATCAAAATATACTTGGTGCCGAGACATGACTTATTAGCGCGACTGTACATCTCACCCTTCTTTAGCATATGAAGAGATCTTGAGAAGGGTGGCTTTACTTCATGTTTTATTCAATTTATCTTATATATATATATATATATATATATATATATATATATATATATATATATATATATATATATATATAGAACGTAAGTACACAGATATCCACTCTCTTTCTCTTTCTATCACACACACACACACTTACACACACACAGAGACGCACATAACCACACACACACACACACACACACACACACACACACACACACACACACACACACACACACACACACACACACACACACACCATCACACATCATTTTTCTCTCTGATTTCCCCGCCCATTAAATCCCAGGGTGAGTGTGAATGACTTTGGCTCTCATTAATTTCTCTCTCTCTCTCTCTCTATCTCTATCTCTATCTCTTTCTCTTTCTCTCTCTCTCTCTCTCTCTCTCTCTCTCTCTCTCTCTCTCTCTCTCTCTCTCTCTGTGTGTGTGTATTCGCTGTTTTCGTATATATCGTCTCTCACCCATTCTCACTCTCACTCACTCTCTCTGTCTCTCTCTCTCTCTCTCTCTCTCTCACTCTCACACTCTCTCATACTCTCTCTCTCTCTCTCTCTCACACACACTTCGTTAAAATTATGCTATCCACCTATTTTTTTGCTTGCACTATTAAGGCATTCAGCTTATGCAGTGGTTACCGGCTTATGTATCCTAACTGATAAACGTTTGGTGGTAGTTAATATATCCAAAGAGGGAGAGGGAGAGGGAGAGGGGGGGGGGGGATATTTGATACATGTTCTTTTAGTTAGCCGGATATTATCAGCATTTACTTTGAATGTCGGGCGTCGGGCGCAAGTTGGACTAGATAATAGTCCATCAGGCGCCTGGCCCGGGGAGACGATTAATATGAAGGGTGCGCCTGGAAGTGTGGTGGGAGGGCGTGTGGCTTTGGCTCCGCTGCATGTCTGCCTGCCGAGATCGGAACCTCTCCGGGTGGTCGGGGGCCGGGGGAGTGCTGGAGCGACCTTGGTGACCCTGGTCTCTGGGTCTTCTCTTGGGTGACCTGGATGTGTGTGAGTTGGTGCTTTTTATCTGTGTTTATTTGTTGTTTTGTGTTATTTTTGTGTTTTCCCTGTTCTTGGTCTGTCTTGAGTCGGCTACCCCCAAAATGGGGGTTGGGTCTGAGCATATACAGTAGATAGATAGATAGACTTTGAATGTAAGTACACTAAACACACACAAACACACACGTAAATAAAAAAACAAAAAAATACGGTAAAATATGACTTTAAACAACCTTATCAATAATACTATTTCTTAGCTCTATTATAGCTATAAATGACAACAATAATACAACAACAACAAAAACAATAATACAATAAAAAAAGACAAAAAACCTATAAAAACACTAATACAGTAATACTCCTGGTTAGCTCTGCATGTTATAGCTATATTTATAGCATTATATTGGCAATACTGCTTCACCATTTGGCATGCAACACCGCACCAGAGTATCTATCTATCTATTGCCTGACGCCGTGATCCCCGAAGGGGTGGTCACGAACGAACCGCCCCCATGCACCTCTGTCCCCAGTCAGTCGACGCCCCTCCCCCCACACCGCCTTCGTTCATGTACTTCCTCACTCCATCCTTCCACCTCTCCCTCACTGTCCCTCCACCTCGCTCTCGTACACCCTCTTAGTCATTCTCTCGCTTTCCATACGTTCCATATGGCCGAACCATCTCAAGTTGTTCCTTTTCACACTTTCCACCATTAGTTAGTTAAAATAGGACTTCAGAGGCTATCAACCCTTCTGGATTATCAAGCCAGCACACTGTAAGTCAAGAATTACGTCAGGACTGGAGCCCCTTTTCGAAAACTCCAGTCCCTTGCCCAGTATCCAGACCAGACCAGATGGCTGGCATATTGCACACCAAGCGGAGATGTATGTGTGTGTGTGTGTGTGTGTGTGTGTGTGTGTGAAACTAAGCACTCTCATTTGTCTATTATGATCCACCATTAAACCCCCGAGTGGAACTGATAGACGGGTCATCAGTAATATTACGCTCTATCACACACTAACTACCACTCTCGTACATACGCACTCTCTCTCTCTCTCTCTCTCTCTATCACACACACACCTCTATCACACACACACACCTCTATTTCTCACATTCTCTCACTCACTCATTCTTTCTCTCAATTGCCTCTCTCTCTCTCTCTCTCTCTCTCCTCCCAAGCCCTTCCTCTATTTTTAAACCCCCCCCCCCCCTCCTATTAAGTTATTTTTGTGTCACCGTTTTCTAAGAGGCCCGGATCAAACAGAATTTCCGAGAGGGGGTCACGAAGCTATATTTTCAAACGCAAGATATTTTCCGACCTCACGGCTTAAAGGGGGTCACCTGCTTGTTTATATCTTTCTCTCCTTTTCTCTCTTTCTCTGACTTGTATCCATTTGGCCTCATTTAGCCAACGGTTTTAAGACGTTTATCCCTATCCTGGTGTCGATTTTTTCGTGGCGAGCGATAGCGAGCCAGTATTGTATGGAGAAATCCGGCTTCGCCGGAGAAATTTTTCTATTGTAAAATGTACAAATTTAGCTTGCTGTAAAACAAAAATATATATATGCTGGCTCGCTACCGCTCGCCAGGAAAATATTGACACCTGGATGGGGGTAAAGTCTTAAAACAGTAGGCTGAATGGGGCCGAATGGATACAAGCCAAAGAGAGAGAGAGAGAAAGATAAAAACAAAAGTGAGGTGGGCTCCCTTAATTAAATATCGCGACGAGTTTTTTTTGTTTTATTTCCTGTTTTTTATTTTATTTCCTGTTTTTATTTTTTTCCTGTTTTTATTTTATTTCCTGTTTTTATTTTATTTCCTGTTTTTTTTTAGTTCCTGTTTTTATTTGTTTTCCTGTTTTTATTTTATTTCGTTTTTTATTTTATTTCGTTTTTTATTTTATTTCGTTTTTATTTTATTTCCTGTTTTTTATTTTATTTCTTGTTTTTTATTTTATTTCCTGTTTTTATTTTATTTCCTGTTTTTCATTTTATTTCCTGTTTTTATTTTATTTCCTGTTTTTATTTTATTTCCTGTTTTTTATTTGATTTCATGTTTTTTTATTTGATTTCATGTTTTTTATTTGATTTCATGTTTTTTATTTGATTTAATGTTTTTTATTTGATTTAATGTTTTTTATTTGATTTAATGTTTTTTATTTGATTTCATTTTTTTTATTTGATTTCCTGTTTTTTATTTGATTTCCTGTTTTTTATTTGATTTCCCTTGCCACCGGTGATATTATACATGTTTACCCGGGGTTCGAACTGGGATATGTAATTTTGTGTGTGTGTGTGTTGGTGATGGGAGGTGGGTTCGTTAATTTCTGTGACTTTGATCTTGTTTGGCTATGTATTACTCTTGCTCTTGATCACTCTCACTCACTTACTCTCTCTTCATAGGCTTGGCATTATTATTATGATCAAACGATTTTAATCAAGTTATTTTAATCGATTCTAAACAGAGGAAAACACAAATATAATAAAAAAAACATCTTTATTTGACATTCGACAATATAAACAATTATAAGATGTTTGTAATAAAAAAACATCTTTATTTTACATTTAACAATTTAAATAATTATAAGATGTTTTACAATAATCTGAGTTTTGTTATTCCCTGAAAATATATAGTAACCTAAAACATGCAAACGCAGAAACCAATTACACCACTAAAGGGGGTAGTGCTTGGTTATAATTTGAACTAACTAACATTTAAAGAAAGTGGAAGTGTTTTATGTGAGGAGGGCCGACCGTTTACACACACACACACACACACACACACACACACACACACACACACACACACACACGGTAAAGAAGAACCACTCTGACCGAATGAGGTAGAAACAGGCCTTTGGGGAGAGTGAGAGTGAGTGGGGAAAGATGAAAGACAGATGTGAGAGCAATATTTCTTTGTCGCACCTCGCTTTTATCTCTAACTCTCACTATCAAGCGCTCTCTCTTTATCTATCTATCTATCTATATATATATATATATATATATATATATATATATATTATATATCTATATATATATATATATATCTATATATATATACATATGTATAGAAATATATATATATATATAATTATATATATTATATATATATATATATTATATATATATATATATATATATACCGGTATATATATATATTATTTTTGTATTCTTTAATACATACGAGGTTGAAAGAAATGGCAATTTCTGCGTTGGAAATTTTATTATTCAAAGTTTCCAGGTCTCTGATGTGTTTTCGCTGGATGGCAGGAAGTAGATGAAGGAGATGAGCAAAATTCATGGTGGTACAGGGTTACATAAATGTACATGATGATACAGGATATACGACGCGTTTCACTGGACAACCAGCATTATCAAGTAAGGATGGAATGATATAAAAGGTAAACAGGAAGGGTGCCCTTGATGCAGCCCCCCGCGCTACCTCCTTCAGCTTCGTCTTCCGCAGGCGCCACACAACTTAGGCCACGCCCCTCGACATGCAGCCAATCAGCTTCGACCCCACCAACCGACCACCATCCCGCATCCAGTGCGCATGCGTGAAGCGGTTCCCCCCTTTCTCTTTTCCAGAATCCCCCTCCACCAATAGTAGATTTTTGCCCCTTGTTTTCCGCCTCCTCTGATCCTCCACCCTCTATATATACCCTTCCTGTTTACCTTTTATATCATTCCATCCTTACTTGATAATGCTGGTTGTCCAGTGAAACGCGTCGTAATCCTGTATCATCATTTACATTTATGTAACCCAGTACCACCATGAATTGTGCTCATCGCCTTCATCTAGTTCGTGCCACCCAGGCTAACGTCATCAGAGGCCTGGAAACTTTGAATAATAAAATTTCCAACGCAGAAATTGCCATTTCTTTCAACCTCGTATGTATTAAAGAAAATTTATTACCTGGCTTTAACTAATATATATATATATATATATATATATAATATATATCTTCATATATATATATAATATATAGATAAATTATATATATATCTATATAATATATATATATATATATATAATTATATATATCGATCTTTAGATATAATATTGATTAATTTGTCTATTTTATTTGCTATATATCAATCTATGTATTAATATTCTCTCTCTCTCTCTCTCTCTCTCTCTCTCTCTCTCTCTCTCTCTCTCTCTCTCTCTCTCTCTCTCTCTCTCTCTCTCTCTCTCTCTCTCCCTCCCCATTCTACTATACACATAATTCTCCGGAGCCTGCGTCGAGAGCGTAAGGTTAATGGACGAGGCGGGGCTTTATTTACACGTTACGGTTATTGTTATTAGGGGGCGTGGTCTGGAGGTCAGTGTATCGGACTCTTAAACGTAAATCCCAGGTTCGATTCTTTTATTTTTTTGGGAGATTTTTTTATTTTATTTTTTATTTTGTGTGTAAGTGGGTTTTTTTTTAATATGTAATTTTTTTTGTTTAAGGACTTGAGAAAATGATGGGGTGAAAGAAGTACTGGAGGGGAAAGAAGTGAAAACAATTGGAGAGAAGGAAGGAGGAAGATCTTAACCCTTTTAGTACGGATGCCGCCTTTTGTTGTCTTTATTCTGGTTTACCTTACTCGATTGTATTTAGCTTCGGAAGGACGTTTAGGAATCGAAGTGGTGAAGCATATCTAGTTTATCCTTCTGACTTCCATAGATCTTTCCCAAACCTGCATAACATTGCGTAAATATACCGAGAATAAAGGGAAAAACCCACCATGCGCATTGAAAGGGTTAAGAACGATTGGAGGAAAGAAGGAAGGAAGGAAGGATGAATGAATGAAGGAAAGTAAGAGGGATGAATGAATGAAGGAAAGTAAGTAGGAGGGAAGAAGGAAGGAAGAAAAGACAGTAAGGAAGGAAAGTAGGAGGGAAGAAGGAAGGAAGGAAAGAAATGCCTATAAGGAAGGAAAGTAAGGAAGGAACGTAGGAGGGAAGAAGGAAGGTAGGAGGGAAGAAGGAAGGTAGGAAAGAAGGAAGGAAGGAAGGAAAGTAGAAGGGAAGAAGGAAGGAATTAAATAAAGTAGGAGGGAAGGAAGGACGGTAGGAAAGAAGGAAGGAGGGAAGAAGGAAGGAATGAACGAAAGTAGGAGGGAAGGAAGGACTGTGGGAATCGTGGAAGAGGGGAGGGAAGGAAGAAAGAGAGGAGGAGGGAAGGAAGTAGTGAGTGAAGTAAGAACGCAAGAGAAGGAAGAGTCAAATAAATAAATATTAGAACAGGAAGACAACGAAAGAGAGGTGGAGGGGGCAAGGAAGGGAAAAAGGAAGAAGAGAAGGATGGGAGAGAGATTAAAGAATGTATTGAAAAAAGGGAGGAAGGAAAGAAGGGGGAGAGATAGAAGAATATAGTATAGAAGGAAGGAAAGAACAACATAATAGAAATAATATTGAAGACAATAGAAAAATATAGAACAATAGAAAACGAATGCATGAGGTAGGATATATGAGCCAGTAATTAAGGAGGGGAGACTAATTAAATAAAGGTTGTATTGGGTCCACTCACTCGGGGTCAAGAGATGTGCTGAAGTAATTGATTACCGGTATCTAATTATAATCTCCTCCTTCGTGTATATCAGTATATACTATATATATATATATATATATATATATATATATATATATATATATATATATATAGTACCTTCGTTTTCCTGTCACTAGATGGCATGGGTAGTATATACAGTATTATGTATCCTTGACCATTATACTGCCAGCTTTTATCAGGTTAACTCACTCTGTACCTGACCTTTCATTCAAGGCCCCCCCCCCCTTAATCCGATCACTGGCATCTATTGGGAGACTATTGACACCGGGATTTAACTTTTTTACTCA
>CM064575.1:79906158-79912459 GCA_032716605.1 Paralithodes platypus | reverse complement strand
AACATCTCTCAAGTTGAACATGTCCTAACCTGTTCACGTTGGATTTCCTTGAGCTGCTCCTTTCATACAACTTTGTCAGTGTTCCATTTCCAGAACCATGTCGAAGAGCTTCAAAACTCGTTTGAGGCTCGCTCGTGGGTGCAGAAGCAGTCTCCGTCTACCACCCTCCCTTCTCCCGCCCAGCCAGCAACAGAGACAGACTGGTCATTATGTGCTTCATATGCCAAGAAACAGCGCCAGAGTCGCTGACAAGGGGGGGGGTCCATCCCAGAATACATCGCCAAGACAAGTGGAGAGCAGCTACAGCATCTTTCCTCCTCCGCTGCGGACAATCTGTAGAAGGGTTTCAATGAGCTTGGATTGTCTCCCCAACTCTTTTCTGTTGAGAGATGGGGGGACCGATTAGATGAAGACAGTTGGCGCTTCGAAAGGCAAGCATTGAAGCGGCCACAACACGGCACGATACTGCACAAGACCTGCAGGTCTGAGGTATAACAATACCAAGCTTAGACAGAGCTGAGAATAGGCACCTTTGCAAATAGGCCCCGCTGCCGACGAAGAAGGAGGAAGTTGTTGCCAGCAAGCGAACTCGATATCTGTCACGACCATCAAAGTACTGAGGAACGAAACACCAAGGAAGTGGAAATGCTTCTTCCTGGCGGAGAAGCTCCTGGTAGTGCTGGTCTTCATTGAAGCTGCCGTACATTCCAACTGGACTCCATCCGCGTGTCAGGTCGTGCTGGCACTGATATTCTGGACGGACATGGACCTCCTGGACCGCAACTGAACGCCGGGGGACAATGGTTGCAGCAGGAGGCCAAGTACCCCAAAACAACCGAAATTGTGCTCCTTAACTTAGTACGAATCTAGCGCACGGGGGAAGATTAAGGAAATGGTGTTGGCAAAGGGACAGACGATTGAACATACCAGTAGCAGGACTGGCTCTTTACTTTTGCAATAGAGCTGGTGGTGTTTATTGAAGAAGCTCACATTGGGAGAATTCGCACGAGACGATCTCCAGTTCCCTTCAAACTTGCTTGACCTGGCACAGTTATAAACACGTCAAGGATGGAAGAGCTGGGAAGTCAAGCATGAGGCCAAGGGTGCACACGACCCGCTCTTAAGCATAGACCTGCGTTGCTTTCCACTTTTCCTAACATGTGTGCACAGCACCAGGGGCGCGATGTCCTAGATTGCATTCAATGAGAGACCTCTGCGATGCCCTGGCAACAGGACTTGTGACACTGGACAGAATGACCTTGATGGCTTGTCCCACACTTGGCGCGTGTGCCTGCCCAAATTGTGAGACGCCACATCATCGGAGATGCCAAGGGTTTGTTCAAACCGGGTTTCCTGGCCGAATGCCAACAGGACTCCTTGTGCCCCCCTAGGTCGCCTGGTTGGCCATTGGTCACTATGATCTTTGAAGGCTCCCAGTATCAGCAACCAGAGTGAAAGCACAACACCCAGCTGGCCACTGAGCAAATCGCCCAGGGTAGGGGCTCCTCAAGTTCAACAGCGGTTATGCACCGCCGCCACAGGCAGTACGCCGTCGCCCATGTCAGAAGCACGCCACCGGGACGCAGGAGACGCCAGTTCCAACCTACATCGGCCTGATGCTACATTTGGCACACACTCGCAAGAGGGAGCTCTGTCGACAGGCTGGCACGACATGGGGATTTCTAACTCTCCTATGATCGGGTCCCTGTCCCTTTCCACACAGCTGGGGAACAGTGCCTTCCCATCGCGCCTCTACCACCTCAACCAGGAGCAAGTAGTTCTGCCCGCTCCCCAAGATAGAGAGAGCAGAGTCTTTCACGACTGTCCCGGCGGGTAAGACACTATCGACCCAACAACCTAAGTGTTCCCACCACAGCAAAACAGTCTGATTCCATGGGACTTTAGCTAATTTCCCTCATCGCAACACCCTGCCTTCGGTCCCTGGGGCCCGGCATTGACGCAGCAGCATCGCTATCCATCCTCGGAGGTGCCGAACGAATAGGCCATCTAAAACCGTTTAAACCCATTTGGCGTGCGCACTACTATAACAGATGTCCCCATCCGTCGGCAGTCATCAAGACCACACCCCCGTAGCCGGCTACCAGCGTGACCATCCGCTGAGCAGCAACTAGCGTCCTCAAGCACATGCTGAAGAGAGAGCATCTCATGGCTAAACACCCAACCCAAGTCAGCCCTACCAAGAAATCTTCCTCCATTGAGAACACGTCAATGGGCTGCAGAACCACGCAAGCCAGCAGACATCGCCAAGCCCAAGATCCGTCCATCTGTCCCCACCGCACTAGCTCCCACACTCTTCCTGGAGAGTCGACGAGTACACGAACAGATCTGTTCAGCGTCCTCTCTTGCGTCCCTCCACGACTCATTCCATCTTGCAGACAAGGAGCTGGTGCATCACTAGAAGGAGATGATGTCTTGAGCAAGCCACCCACTCAGCTAGATACTGCAGCCCTGGCTCCTTGCAATCACGAAGAATGCCGACAGCCGCATAGATGTTTGCAATGCCGCCCACTGGGCTGCTTCACAATTGGCCAACAAGAAGAGTCCTCATCCGCACAGTTTTTTACACTTGATGTTTTTTGTCTCCCTGGCAGTGGCTCCTGGGCAAGTCCGTCCCCTTGGAGGAGGAAAGCGCGAATGTGTGGGTGTCTCTTCGGTCACGGGCAAGGGGAGGTATTTAGTTTTGATCCCTAGACCCTCCCATCAAGCTTAAAATTACAACCCTCCCTTGAGTCCCTTTCAAGATATATTTGTACATTTTTTTCGGGTAGAAAAACCGTTCCCTCTTAACATTCCAGGCTCGCTGGATCGCTCGCTGACCATGGGATAAAAATATGACTACCGCGTGAATGGCACGAAAGGGATCTTTGAATATGGGGGTGAAAGTTCTTAAAAATCGCTAAAACTAATGGGGCCAACTCTTTTAATAACTATCAAAAGCACTGGTGCTAAACAATTAGGGAGAAAGGGGGTCAAGACAAAAATCCCTGAAGAGTGGAGATCTCCCCCTTAACCCCCTTCATTAACCGAAGTGGTCGGCGTCCATTCTTAACTTATATTGTCCTGTGCATACTATTGAGACGCTTTTTATGGCAGTTACAAAAAAGGTCAGCCTCCAGCAATTAACCGCTTCTAACTATCCGCACTTACATATACTAATATTCCGTAGCTGAACCCTTCCCAAATCGTAGCGACATATTGCTGTTTAATCACTGCCAGTCGTTGGTGACGTTATTAGATGGTTAACCACCTTCTGTACCCGGTCAACGCGTCAATTTTGTAGTATATATATTCACACCTCATATTTTAGAACGATTTTTGTGCAGATTTAAGTAGGATCCTGGTGGTTAGTAAAAAGGGTTAAGGGGAGAGTTCCACTCGAGGGATTGTATTTTCTGGACCCCTTTCTCTCTCACTCCTTGTTTAGCCACCATCTGTTTTTCTTTAAAAGTTTTAGAGACGTTACGCTCTAGTAGTTTGGACATTTTAAGACACTTTGCCCCATTGTGTCAATTTTAAGAGACCTTTTCCGTTGGCCATGTAAGGTGGTTTGAATTTTGTTCCTCTGGCGAGCGACCCGCGAGCCTGGTAATTTTAGAGCAGATCTGGACCTCCCGGGGCCCAGGGAAAAGTTTAATTTCTACCCTAAAAATGTACGAATATTTAACTTGAAAGGGGGTCTAGGGGGTGTAATTTTTAAGCTGTGATGAAAACGGTTAGGGGAACAACTAAATACCTCACACCCTTAATCCCTGGGCGAAACCCTTCCCAAATTAGTATGTACAACTTGCAAACCAAACAAACCATAACTGGGACAAAGACAATATCAAGTCAAATCAACTTATCCAAAATCGCTATGTGGAAAACCAACGGCTTACTAAAACAAAATGTATGAATACATGAAAAAGAACGCAAGCCACCACATAGGGAGCGCTGCACACCACCAAACCACCACCACACCGAGCGAGCGGCAATCTGGGATGCCCACAGCCAACTAATCGCACACATAGACAACGCACTATCGTCACGTTCAAGGAATTAGGTCAATTTGGAGGAGAAATGTCTCATTGGGGTAGAAATATTAGCTCGATTACTCAAGTTGGTTGTGCGTCATATTGAGGGTCTCACATGTGGCATTCATAATTATTTCTTAATCCAGTCATAACTTAAGGGGGGGGGGGTGGGGGGGCTAGGGTGATGCTTTATCTTGAAGTCGGGCGGGGGG
This sequence comes from Paralithodes platypus, assembly GCA_032716605.1. Lineage (NCBI taxonomy): Eukaryota > Metazoa > Arthropoda > Malacostraca > Decapoda > Lithodidae > Paralithodes > Paralithodes platypus. The sequence continues at coordinate 79,908,216 of CM064575.1, read as the reverse complement.
GGGGAGGGTCGCGAGGGGTTGTTTTTTTTTATTTCCTAAGCTTGATGGAGGTCTAGAGAAGACACTAAGAAATAAAAGAATAATTGAATTAAGGGGAGGTTTGTCCACTTGAGGAATTTTTTTCTTTATAACCCCTTTCTCCCCTCATGTTTAGCCCCATTTTTTTTTTTTTTTTTTAGATTTTAAAGACGTTCGCCACAAAAACCCGCAAAACAAAGCGCGAGACACCCCCCATTAGTTTTTGGCGATTTTAAACGAACTTGTCAATTCAAACCCATTTATGTCCTTTTACTCACCTTTTGTGCCATTTAGGGCCATGATCAATTTTTTCCATGCGAGCGATAGCGAGCCTGTAATATAATAGTAACCGGCCGTTCGGTACTGGTGACATTTGTTCTACCGAAAAATGTACAACTTTATCTTGAAAGCGGGGTTCAAGGGGATGTAAATTTTCAAGCCTTCGATGGAAGTCTAGGAAACAATAACAACTCCCTCTTAAATAGACCCCATCAAAACAACAGCCCATCTTCCCCCCTTATGATTTGTGGAATGGAAGTGGAATGTTGACCAAAAAAGAGACACAGTGAGGAATAATACTAATATAATAATAATAATCACAATAATAATAAGCACTATAGGTTAACGCCAATGTAACCTTGAACAATAATCTTGATTCCTGGACTCCTCTCTAATCGCTCCAAAGGGCCCTAGAGTCAACACTGGCTGTAAATATCCACACCTATTTCCTGGTGGACTCTTCCCAAATGATAGAAAAGGTAGCCCGATTGCTTTAATTCATTTCGAGTTAATAGAAGTTAAGGGGTCAAGAATTATTGTCAAGTTTGCTGGTGGCTTTACCTATAAGAGGGGAATTATCTCACGTAATGAACACATCTCCTTTGTTTTTGAGAAGCCCTTGGGGTGAGTTTGGGAATGATTTTGTCATGGTCTTGCTTCCGTGAGGCCTATCAGCACTATGCCTATACACATACTTCTGTGAGGCTTATCGCACTTCTCCCACCAGGTTAAGGGGAATGCAGAACCGTTTTTTCATGGACCCCCTTCTCCCTAAATTGTTTAGTCCCACTAGTTTTTGAGAATATAAGAAACGTTCGGGCCCATTATTTGGCGATTTATAAACACCTTTCGGCCGCCCCATTTCGTTGTAAATTTTAAGAACTTTTCATGCCTTTTAAGTGTGTCGATTTTTTCCTTGGCTAGCGAAAAGCGAGCCTGGCCAATGTTAAGAGGAACTGGCCCTTCGATCCGGGAAATTTTGTCTAGCCTAAAAATTTTACACATTTATCTGTAAGGGGGTCTAGGGTTTTTTGTTCGAGACTTGATGGAGGTCTAGGGAGGAAACTAAAAAATATATGAATAAAGGTTGAATTAAATAGACCCAAATCCATCTCTCCCTTGGTCAAGGGGACGACAGTAACCACTGGCTATATTCTTTAGAAACCTTGAGAAGAAGAAGAGAGAGACGAAGATAGGAAAAAAACGAGAAAGATAGAGAGAGAGATGAGAGAGAAGAGAGCGAAAAGAGAGAGAGTTAGTTAGAAGTTAGTTTGACATATTACAGCGTCATGTAATGATGTATATATAGCCGCAACCAGCTGTTGATCGAGGTTTTCAGGTTATGCCTGTTTTAAAACCTACTTCATAGTCCGACTTCAATGGGAGTTATTATGACTTGTGTCCATTATTATTGAGGATATTATGGCTTCTTGGTTTTTGTTGTTGCCATTTTCAAGCAACGTATTTGCCGTTTTTGGTCCTCCTAGGCTAAACAAAAACGCCTTCTCCTCAGACTGCCTTCAAGAAAAAAAAAAAAAAACAAAAAAAAAAAAAAAAAAAAAAAAAAAAAAATTTAATATTAATATATATATATATCTATACACTTACTAGTGTATATATATTAATATATATATATATATATATATATATATATATATATAAATATTAAGTATATCTCACAAATACACGTGAGCTACAAAATGTGTTATACTCTCAGCCGGGCTCGAACCACCGACCGTCAGGACGATTATCCGTGGTTTA
>CM064575.1:79881158-79901158 GCA_032716605.1 Paralithodes platypus | reverse complement strand
ATAATTATGTGTCCCCTCTTATAATTATGTGTCCCCTCTTATAATTATGTGTCCCCTCTTATATAATTATGTGTCCCCTTATATAATTATGTGTCCCCTCTTATAATTATGTGTCTCTATATATTATGTGTTCTTATAATATGTGTTTATATAGATGTGTCCCCTCTTATATAATTATGTGTCCCCTTATATAATTATGTGTCCCCTCCCCTTATATAATTATGTGTCCCCTCTTATATAATTATGTGTCCCCTCTTATATAATTATGTGTCCCCTCTTATATAATTATGTGTCCCCTTATATAATTATGTGTTTTTGTGTTTTTATTATATTCCCCCTCTTATATAAATGTGTGTGTTCTTATATAATTATGTGTTATTATCTTATATAAAGAGTGTCCCCTATATAATTATGTGTTGTTTTTATATAATTATGTGTTTCTTATATTATGCCCCTTATATTATGTGTCTCTCTATAATTGTTATCTATATAATTATGTGTGCGTCTTATATATGGGTTTTTATTAATTATTGTTCCCCTTATATAATTTGTCCCCTCTTAATAATTATGTCTTATCTATTATGTGTCCCCTCTTATATAATTATCTCTTATATAATTATGTGTCCCCTTATATAATTATGTGTCCCCTCTCTTATATAATTATGTGTTTTCATCCTTTATTTTTGTCACCCGTTTTCTTTCACTCGTATTTTACTCTGGCTTGTCACCCTATGTCCTAGTTATTAACCACTTCCCCCTGACAGTGGGGAAGTGAGAAGAGAGAGAGAGAGAGAGAGAGAGAGAGAGAGAGAGAGAGTGAGAGTGAGAGAAAGCCTGCTATAAGCCTCCTTGTTCAATGCAGACCAAATATAGAGGAGAGCGCTTACATCCGCCTACAATAACGGAGGTATTCGCTCTACCGATCGCCACCTAAATGGGATCACGTCTTCCTTGGTGCATATCCTATCTGCCCACAAGTTTCGCGAAAATCGGTTCATAACTTGTTGAGATATCTTGTTTACAGACAGACAGGCAGAGGTAAAGTTCAATACCTAGCAGAGTTCGTTCACATACAACGAAGTTTATTCTTTACGAGCCTTCATCTTCACAACCACAGGAACCTCGGCAAGCAGCCAAGCAAGGAAGGCAATTAGGCCACAGTTACATGATCACTATTTCCGGCAATGTTTACGAACAGCTTAAAAATTTGGCAGCTTCAAAAATCAAGATCCGTTCCATAAAAAAATAACTATATACTTAATTTAAAGGGGGTCACCTGCTTAAAGGGGGTCACCTGCTTAAAGGGGGTCACCTGCTTAAAGGGGGTCACCTGCTTAAGGGGGGTCACCTGCTTAATGGGGGTCACCTGCTTAAGGGGGGTCACCTGCTTAATGGGGGTCACATCTTACAGGGGGTCACTGCTTAAAGGGGGTCAACTTCTTAAAGGGGTCCCTGCTTAATGGGGTCACCTGCTTAAGGTGTCACCGGCTTAAAGGGGGTCCCTTGCTTCAAAGGGGGTCACCTGCTAAGGGGTTCACCTTCTTAAGGGTCCCTGCGTAAGGGGTCACCTTGCTTAAGGGGCTCACCTGCTTAAAGGGGGGTCACCCGCTTAAAGCGGGCCACCTGCTTAAAGGGGGTCACCTGCTTAAAGGGGGTCACCTGCTTACAGGGTATCACCTGCTTAAAAGGGTCCCCTGCTTAAAGGGGTCACCTGCTTATGTGGTCACCTGCTTAAAGGGGGTCAACCTGTTCTAAAGGGTCCACCTGCTTAATGGGGTCACCTGCTTACAGTTGTCACCTGCTTAAAGGGGTTCACCTGCTTAAAGGTGGTCATCACCTGCTTAAAGCGGGATCACCCCTTGCTTAAATGGGGTCACCCACCCTGCTTAAAAGCGGGGGTTCCACCTGTCTTAAAGGGGTGTCACCTGCTTTTTGTATTATATATATTTTCCCTTCTCCTGTTCGCCCTCTTTCTCTGGCGTGTATCACATTCGCCCCCCATTCAGCAAAACTGTTTTAAGACGTGTTTTATATCCACCATCCAGGTGTCGATTCTTCTTCCTGGCGAGCGCTAGCGCAGCCAGCATTGTATGTGAAATCCGGCTTCGTCGTCGGAGACATTTTTTTCTATCGAAAAAACCTGCTTCAAGATTTAGGCTTGTTGTAAAAAAACATATCATATTGCTTATGCTGGCTCGCCTACCCCCCCTTACCCTCCCTCGCCAGAACAATATTGGACACACCTGGACTGGGGGTAAACGTCATTAAAACAGTAGGCTAAAATTGGTGCCAGAATGGATTACAAGCCGACATATAAAAGAGGAAAGAAAAAAAGGCAGGTCATAACCTCGCCCCTTAAGGGGAGGTTTTTTCAAGTGTGTTTCCTAGACTTCGCATCTAAACCAACGCTTGAAATTTAACACCCCCCTTGACCCCCCTTTTTCTTCAAGATAATTTTGTAATCATTTTTCCGGTAGAAACATGTCCCGAGCCGAATTCCGGCCGGCTTCCTCTTACATTACAGGCTCTCCCTGCTACACATCCTCCTCGCTCGCCCAAGGAAAAGTCGGACAGCCTAAACTGTCTTTATGAAATGTCTAAAAGTGACAATAAAATGGGGTGAAAGTTCTTAAAATCGCCCAAACTAACTGCGGGCGAATACCGTCTTAAAATCTCAAAAGCAATGGTTGTCTAAACATGAGGGAGACAAGGTGCCGGTAAAAAAAAAAATCCCCTCCCAAGGTGGAAATCTGCCCTCAACATATACTCTCATACCTTACCCGCCGCTCTAGTTTCCGGTTCTAACGTCAAAGAGTCGCCATTTCTTTCCCAGTAAAAATCGACACCTAAATTTGGTTCTATGTTAATGAGGGATACTAAAGGTAGAACTGCCTTTAACGAGTGTCGTTTCACTCTTTGGTTGGAGAGTTGTACAGAGTAGGGGTGGGATTGTGTTGCAAGACGGGTGCTACGTAACCTACGTAGAGGAGGTGTTATACACTGGGAGAGCTCTGAGGAACACTGATTATTGTAGTAGCGATAGAATAGCGAGAAATATGCAACACTGTGTGTGTGTGTGTGTGTGTGTGTGTGTGTGTCTGTGTGTACGTATGACTGTATGTGCGTGTGTGTGTGTGTGCATCAGAGCATGTGTGTGTGAAGGAGCGGTAGAACAGCTGTGTACACACGGGCCAGTCTTCCCATGCACCGGAATTGTACACACCATTACAATTTATGTACACAACTATACATGCAGTGCCGTACATATCTATACATATCTATACATATCTATACATAATATCTATACATATCTATACATATCTATACATAATATCTATACATATCTATACATAATATATATACATATCTATACATATCTATACATATCTATACATATCTATACATAATATCTATACATATCTATACATATCTATACATAATATATATACATATCTATACATATCTATACATATCTATACATATTCACTGAACATATTAATATTACATCGTGCAGGGTCAACGTCCATGTATCTTTTCCTGTACAGTCGCGCTAATAAGTCATGTCCCAGCTGTCATTACGTTTGGCTTGCTCTGTGCTGTATTAATGTCTGTCAGATGTTAAATAGGGTGGGTAAGTGTAGGAACATATTGGTATATTTTACTCGATATGACGAAATGAAGCTTAGATATGGCTGATACCAATTATTGATCAAAATATACTTGGTGCCGAGACATCACTTATTAGCGCGCCTGTACACACTGTTACTTATGTACAGTTGCTCACATAAGTTCCGTTCCCCTCCGTGATCTAATGCGCATGAATTAATTATGAGTGTAGTTGATTATGCAGTGGTTAACTCATCTGACGTTTAGGAGTGCGGCCGTTTAGGAGTGTGGCCGAACTGACTCGCTCCCGTAAATTCAGACAAATGTTGCGAATCACCACCAAGACATTTATTGCTCGGCTGGAGAATGGTTCTTAGCCGGAAGTGAGGGAACTACACTGGTTGAATCTCACGAGTTTTATCCCAGTATTCTGCCAATTATGAGATCACCGATTATGAGCACCCGTCTTGCAACACAATTCCACCCCTACTTTATGCAACTCTCCAATCCAAGAGTGAAACGATACTCCCAATCTTTCTTCTATTCAACAGCTGAGCTCTGGAACTCTCTCCCTGAATCCATCTTCCCCTCATCATATGACTTAAATTACTTCAAACTCCGTGTGTCCAGGAATTTTGGCTCGAATATTCCTTGATTTTGGCCCTGGCATTCTTTCAACTCTGGGGGAGGCACTTGTCACAGGCAGTTTTGTCTTTTGTCTCACTCATCCACATAGAAAAAAAAACAAAAAACACACACTACAAACGCACACTAACAAGCACACTCATAAACACATTGCACACACACACACCCACGCACGCACGCACGCACACATACAAACACACATGACATATTACAATACCGTCGAACACGTAGGTCTAGCGGCGGCTCAGGAATAATAATAGCTCTTACATGAACAGCCCATCCCAACTTGGAGTTATCATCATTTATCTACCTGCCACCACCTCAATCTCTTACACACACACACACACACACGCACACACACTGCCACTGGACTGGTAATCCAATGGACCCGGGTTCAAATCCCGATATATCAATGGGAAGATATTATTGGGATGGAATTTGTGCTGTACCTAGTATCAGTGCATTACCACAGCACACCGAAACGTAAAATAAATACCCTCATTGTTCCCTGATTAAATAGCATTGTATGAATATTCCCATATTCAAAATATGCCACAAGAGTGCAATGCCTAGTGAGTTCATTGCTCAATAGGTGGCGTTCTGAGAGTGAGGGTCCGAGTCTAGGAAGTGAGACAGTGAAGCACTGGAGCGAGGCAGCTTCAGAGATGGGGCTGCTTCGAGCTGTGAGTGAGCAACTAAGCCCCATTCATCCTGCGAAGGCAAGATGGCAGGGGCTGGTTGGTTGCAGCTAAAAAGTGCTTCACATGTCTCACCTCCTAGGGAAAAAAAAAAAAAAAAAAACACACACACACACACAAACACACATGACTAAATTCAATACCTTCAGTAGAGTCATCATAATTAATCTAGCTGCCATCACCTCAATCTCTTACACACACTCCCTTATTCCGCTTGTCAGGAACACATTTGTATCCTTTTGGTATCTGACTGTTAGGTAGGTAAATAGGTAGGTAGGTTGATTGGTGGGTTGGTTGGTTGGTTGGTTGGTAGGTAGGTAGGTTAATGGGTAGGTAGGTTGGATGGTAGTATGGTTGGTTGGTAGGTAGGTAGGTAGGCAGGGATGTAAGTAGGTAGGTAGGTTGGTTGGTTGGTTGGTTGGTAGGTAGGTAGGTAGGCAGGGATGTAAGTAGGTAGGTAGGTTGGTTGGTTGGTTGGTTGGTAGGTAGGTAGGTTGGATGGTAGTATGGTTGGTTGGTAGGTAGGTAGGTAGGCAGGGATGTAAGTAAGTAGGTAGGTTGGTTGGTTGGTTGGTTGGTAGGTAGGTAGGTTCAGGTAGGTAGGTTGGATGGTAGTATGGTTGGTTGGTAGGTAGGTAGGCAGGGATGTAAGTAGGGAGGTAGGTTGGTTGGTTGGTAGGTAGGTAGGTTGGATGGTAGTATGGTTGGTTGGTTGGTAGGTAGGTAGGTTGGATGGTAGTATGGTTGGTTGGTAGGTAGGTAGGCAGGGATGTAAGTAGGTAGGTAGGCTGGTTGGTTGGTGGGTAGGTTGGTACATAGGTTGATTTTTTGGTAGGTTGGTTGGCAGATAGGTAGGAATATAGGTAGGTATGCAGGTTGATTGATAGGTAGGTTTTAAGGGGAGATTTCCACTTGAGGGATTTTTTTCTTGACCCCTTTCTCCCTCATGTTTAGCCCCATTGCTTTTGATATTATAAAACGTTTGCCCCATTAGTTTAGCGATTTTAAGAACTTTCACCCCATATTAAGACCTTTCGTGCCATTCAGGTGTCAATGTTATCCTGGCGAGCGATAGCGAGCCTGTAATTTAAGAGGAACCGGCCTTCGGCCGGGACATTTTTCTACCGAAAAATGTACAAATTTATCTTGACAGGGACTCCAGGGGGTGTAATTTTAAGCTTGATGGAGGTCTAGGGAACAAACTAAATACCTTCCCTTAAGGTAGGTAATACATCTATCTGTCACCACCATCATCTCTTCAACACACTCTCTTATTCCGCTTGTCAGCAACTCATATACCGTATATCCTTTTGGTGTCTGGTAAGTAGGTAAGTAGGATGGTAGGTAGGTAGGGAGGTTTGTTGGTGGGTAGGTTGGTATATTGGTTGGTAGGTTGATTGGTAGGTAGGCTAATGGGTAGGATGGTTGGTTGGTAGGTAGGCTAATGGGTAGGATGGTTGGTTGGTAGGTACTAATGGGTAGGATGGTTGGTTGGTAGGTAGGCTAATGGGTAGGTGAGTTGGTTGGTAGGTACTAATGGGTAGGATGGTTGGTTGGTAGGTAGGCTAATGGGTAGGTGAGTTGGTTGGTAGGTACTAATGGGTAGGATGGTTGTTGGTAGTAGGCTAATGGTATGTGAGTTGGTTGGTAGGGTACTAATGGGTAGGATGTTTTGGTTGGTAGGTACTAATGGGTAGGATGGTTGGTTGGTAGGTAGGCTAATGGGTAGGATGGTTGGTTGGTAGGTAGGCTAATGGGTAGGATGGTTGGTTGGTAGGTACTAATGGGTAGGATGGTTGGTTGGTAGGTACTAATGGGTAGGATGGTTGGTTGGTAGGTACTAATGGGTAGGATGGTTGGTTGGTAGGTACTAATGGGTAGGTGAGTTGGTTGGTAGGTAGGCTAATGGGTAGGTGAGTTGGTTGGTAGGTAGGCTAATGGGTAGGATGGTTGGTTGGTAGGTAGGCTAATGGGTAGGATGGTTGGTTGGTAGGTAGGCTAATGGGTAGGATGGTTGGTTGGTAGGTACTAATGGGTAGGATGGTTGGTTGGTAGGTAGGCTAATGGGTAGGTGAGTTGGTTGGTAGGTAGGCTAATGGGTAGGTGAGTTGGTTGGTAGGTAGGCTAATGGGTAGGTGAGTTGGTTGGTAGGTAGGCTAATGGGTAGGTGAGTTGGTTGGTAGGTAGGCTAATGGGTAGGATGGTTGGTTGGTAGGTAGGCTAATGGGTAGGTGAGTTGGTTGGTAGGTAGGCTAATGGGTAGGTGAGTTGGTTGGTAGGTAGGCTAATGGGTAGGATGGTTGTTTGGTAGATAGGCTAATGGTTAACTGAGTTGGTTTGGTAGGTAAGGCTAATGGTTAGGTGAGTTGGTTGGTAGGTAGGCTAATGGGTAGGTGAGTTGGTTGGTAGGTAGGCTAATGGGTAGGTGAGTTGGTTGGTAGGTAGGCTAATGGGTAGGTGAGTTGGTTGGTAGGTAGGCTAATGGGTAGGATGGTTGGTTGGTAGGTAGGCTAATGGGTAGGATGGTTGGTTGGTAGGTAGGCTAATGGGTAGGATGGTTGGTTGGTAGGTAGGCTAATGGGTAGGTGAGTTGGTTGGTAGGTAGGCTAATGGGTAGGATGGTTGGTTGGTAGGTAGGCTAATGGGTAGGATGGTTGGTTGGTAGGTAGGCTAATGGGTAAGATGGTTGGTTGGTAGGTACTAATGGGTAGGATGGTTGGTTGGTAGGTAGGCTAATGGGTAGGTGAGTTGGTTGGTAGGTACTAATGGGTAGGATGGTTGGTTGGTAGGTACTAATGGGTAGGATGGTTGGTTGGTAGGTAGGCTAATTAGGTGAGTTGGTTGGTTAGGTAATGGGTAGGATGGTTGGTTGGTAGGTAGGCTAATGGTATGATGGTTGGTTGTAGTAGGCTAATGGGTAGGATGGTTGGTTGGTAGGTAGGCTAATGTTAGTGAGTTGGTTGGTAGGTAGGCTAATGGGTAGGATGGTTGGTTGGTAGGTAGGCTAATGGGTAGGATGGTTGGTTGGTAGGTACTAATGGGTAGGATGGTTGGTTGGTAGGTAGGCTAATGGGTAGGTGAGTTGGTTGGTAGGTAGGATGGTTGGTTGGTAGGTACTAATGGGTAGGTGAGTTGGTTGGTAGGTAGGCTAATGGGTAGGATGGTTGGTTGGTAGGTAGGCTAATAACTGGGGTAGGATGGTTTTTGGTAGGTAGGCTAATGGGTAGGATTGTTGGATTGGTCCGGTAGGCTAATGGGTAGGATGGTTTGTTGGTAGTAGGCTAATGGGTAGGTGAGTTTGGGTTGGTCCTGTAGGCTACTATGTGTAGGATGATTGGTTTGGTAGGGGTAGGGCCGTAATGGGTAGGATGGTTGGTTGGTAGGTAGGCTAATGGGTAGGATGGTTGGTTGGTAGGTAGGCTAATGGGTAGGATGGTTGGTTGGTAGGTAGGCTAATGGGTAGTGTTGAAGGATTGGTTGGTAGGTCAGGCTTTGGGTAGGTGATGTTGGTTGGTAGTATGCTAATGGTCCGATATGGTTGGTTGGTAGGTAGGCTAATAGGTAGGTGAGTTGGTTGGTAGGTAGGCTAATGGGTAGGTGAGTTGGTTGGTAGGTAGGTTGGTAGGTAATAAATCTAACTGCCACCACCTCCATCTCTTCAACACACTCCCTTATTCCGCATGTCAGGACCCCATTCGCATCCTTTTGGTGTCTGGCTGGAAGGTAGGCAGGGAAAGGAATAGGCAGGTAGCATGTGTACATTTTATTGGTAGGAATATACCCCGGCTAAAAGCTGGTTTCTCATGAACTTCAGGCTCACTATTGCTCGCCAGGAAGAATGTGACGCCTACATGGCACGAAAGGTCTTAAAATTGAAAAAATACATGGGGTGAAAGGTAGTAAAAAATCAAAATTAATGTTGTGAACTGTCTTAAACTCTCAAAGCTAATGGGGCTAAACATGAGGGAGAAGGAGGATAGTAGGAAAGATGAACTGCGGCCGAGAGAGTGTAGCGGTAATGCAGAACAAGAAGGAGGTGTTTAAAACGGTTCACCCTTGGGTTATAGAGCTCAACAGAACAGAGGTGAGAATGCAGTGAAATGCTAATGTCACACGCACTCTAGTATAGGGGGTAGTACTCGCTTTTTCTGGACCCCCTTCTCCTCCCTCATGTTTAGCATATTAGTTTTGAGGTTTTAAGACGTTTGTTCCGTTAGTTTGGCAATTCTGAGACCTTTCGCCTCATTTTGTTGTCAATATTAAGACCTTTCGTGCCCTTTAGGTGTCGAGCCTTCGGCCGCGACATTTTTTCTACCGAAAAATTTACAAATTTTTCTTGAAAGGGGGGTATTTTTTAAGCTTGAAACTAAAATATAGATAAATATATACATAAATATAGATACATATATACATAAATATAGATAAATATATACATAAATATAGATAAATATATACACAAATATAGATAAATATATACACAAATATAGATAAATATACCATACATATAGATAATATCTACATAAATATAGCTAAATATATACATAAATATAGATAAATAATATACACAATATAGATAACATATATAACGATATATAGATAAATATATACATAAATATAGATAAATATATACATAAATATAGATAAATATATACATAAATATAGATAAATATATACATAAATATAGATAAATATATACATAAATATAGATAAATATATATCATAATAGATATCGATCAATATATAGCCATAATATAGATAAATATATACACAAATATAGATAAATATATACACAAATATAGATAAATATATACATAAATATAGATAAATATATACATAAATAGCCCAAAAACTAACCACTACACACGCACTGTCAAACATATAGACAGATAGAAGTCTAGACATTAAAACACAGTATTCCCACCACCACCGTTCCGTCCCAGATAATAATGTGACAGTAGGACGCGGAGCAAATGCATACTTGTCACCTGAGTCTCTTATTGCTATGCAGGTCGTGGTGTGGCCAGTAGTGTTCTGTGTAGGTGTGTGATAGAGAGAGAGAGAGAGAGAGAGAGGAGAGAGAGAATCTAAGTGAGAGAATAAATGAATACCAGTCTATTGCAATGGTCAGGATGTCAGTTGGTGGTGACAGTGTTGATTTGTGTGAGAGAGAGAGAGAGAATAAATGAATACCAGTCTTATTGCTATGCAGGTCAGTGGTGGTGGACAGTGTGTGTGTGTGAGAGAGAGAGAGAGAGAGAGAGAGAGAGAGAGAGAGAGAGAGAGAGAGAGAGAGAGAGGGAGAGAGAAGACGAACGAGAGAATACCTGGTTCACCTTGAGTTCCTTATTATTGCTAATACAAATCAGTGGTTAGGAGACAGGATGTGAAAGAGAGAGCGATAGAGAATCAGTGGTGGACAGTGTGAAAGAGAGAGAGAGAGAATAAATCAGTGGTGGACAGTGTGAAAGAGAGAGAGAGAGAATAAATCAGTGGTGGACAGTGTGAAAGAGAGAGAGAGAACTAAAATGAATAACACTTCTCACCTGAGTTCTTTAAACTTGCCTATGAGCAGTCAGTGGTGGTGGAACAGTGAGGAGCGTGTGTGGTGTGTGTGAGAGAGAGAGAGAGAGAGATCTAGAATACCTGTCCCCTGTCTCTTATTGCTATAAGTTCATTTGGTGTGGCTTCAGGTGTGTGTGTGTGTGTGGGTGAGAGAGAGAGAGAGAGAGAGAGAGAGAGAGAGAGAGAGAGAATGAATACCTGTCACCTGAGTCTCTTATTGCTATGAAGGTCAAGCGGTGCAGTGCACAAGTAAAACCAATTGGTGGGGAAGTTGTGTGTTGTGGGTGTTGTGTGAGAAGAGAGAGAGAGAGAGAGAGAGAGAGAGGACGAGCTAGAGAGAGAGAGAGAGAGAGAGATGAGAGAGAGAGAGAGAGAGAGAGAGAGAGAGAGAGAGAGAGAGAGAGAATAAATGAATACCTGTCTTATTGCTATGCAGGTCAGTGGTGGACAGTGTGTGTGTGTGTGTGTGAGAGAGAGAGAGAGAGAGAGAGAGAGAGAGAGAGAGAGAGAGAGAGAGAGAGAGAGAGAGAGAGAGAGAGAGAGAGAGAGAGAGAGAATAAATGAATACCTGTCTTATTGCTATGCAGGTCATGTGGTGGACAGTGTGTGTGTGTGAGAGAGTCAGAGAGAGAGAGAGAGAGAGAGAGAGAGAGACAGAGAGTGAGAGAGAGATATAATACGCTGTGTTGCTGTTGTATTTCCACCAATATTTAGTTATTTGCATATTTATCTATATTTTAAGGAGAGATTTCCACTTGAGGGATTTTTTTCTGGATCCCTTTCTATCTCATGCTTAGTCCCATTGCTTTTGATATTCTAAGACGTTCGCCCCATTAGTTTGGTGATTTTAAGAACTTTTGCCCCATTTATGTCAATTTTAAGACCTTTCGTGCCATTTAGGTGTCGATTTTATCCTGGCGAGCGACAGCGAGCCTGTAATTTAAGAGGAACCGGCCTTTGGCCGGGAAATTTTTCTACCGAAAAATGTACAAATTTATCTTGAAAGGGAGTCTAGGGGGTGTAATTTTAAGCTTGATGGAATTCTAGGGAACGAACTAAAAACCTCCCCTTAAGCATGTTCTTAGTTTCCTCCTTAGACCTTCACCTTTGTATATTCAAGGCTGGAACGTGCATACAACAGTATGAATTGCATGCAAGCATTTGTATACTAAAGATTTAATTTATTGTGAGTTTGAAGCAAATCCTCTGCTAACATAATTCACTACCACCCCCCACCACTACTACCACTACCACACCTTCACCTACCACTACCTACCACAACTTAAGACAATTCCCTACTACATCACCCCCACCCCTACCACCTACCTAACACAACTAAGACTATTCCCTACCACCATCACCCCTACCACCACTACCATACCCTTACCAACCCCTCAACCACACCCCCTACCACCTACTACCACACCCACACACCAACCACACCCCTACTTCCACTACCACACCCTCACCAACCACTCAACCAAACAACCAACCATATTCCTGAGACCATTCACCATACCATCAGAACCAAACCCTCACCAACCACTCAACCAAACATACTACCAAGACCATTCACCATACCACCATAACCACACCCTCACCAACCACTAACCCATCCCCACCTACCACAATCCCCTATAACCCCCCCCCCCCCCCCCACCCCCACTACCACCCCTCCACCACCCAACCAACCCTACTACGAAAACTCATATTCTTTTACCCACTATGAAACCTTTGATACCCCCAGTATAACCTATTGTGTAGACAAATACATACATTCGGTATCTCCTCTTTTTGTTCTATAGCTGCTTCTTCTTCTTCTTCAAGCTAAATCAAATGCCTCCCAGATCCCCTTCAAGCTAAAAAAGGAAAGAAAACAGAAAATAAAACGGATCCCAATATATTCTCTGCAACCTTTAAAAGAATGAAATTAAAATTTAAATTAAAATAAAACACATACACACCCACCCACCCACCCACACATACACTCACCAACCCACCCACACACCCACCCACCCACACATACACTCATCAACCCACACACACACTAACCCACCCACACTCACACAGACAGGTACACCCACACTCAAAAAAACCCACGAACCACTAACCCACCCACACTCCACATACGTACACCACACATACAACACACTAAAAATCACCCCCACACAACATCAACCCACCACACGCCCAGACAGGTACATACCCCCCCACCACACCACACACAGGCCCACACATACTCACACAGACAGGTACACCCACACACACACACTACACCCACCCCCACAACCTAACCACCCAACCTCCACATACATCGGTACACGCACACACACACATCCACACACCCACACCCACACCCACACACAGTATAGGCCTCATTAAAGCTAGGGTAGTAGTTGGCCTCGTTACAACCACATCGTTTGACGGTGGTTGACGGCCTGTTGATGTGCAAGAGTGATAGGTTATATACTGGTTAAGGGCAGGTTTTTAGTTTGGTCTCTAGATATCCATCAAGCTTAAGATTACACCCCCTTGAGCCCCTTTTCAAGATAAATTTGTACATTCTCATTCGTAGAAAATGTCCCGCCTGAAAAGCCGGTTCCTCTAAGTTACAGGCTCTCGCTATCCGCTCGCCAGATAAAATCCGACACCTTAATGGTCAGAAAGGTCTTACAATTGACAGAAATGGAGCACAGTGGTCTTAAAATGTCCAACGACTAGGGCGAACGTCTTAACATACTCAAAACAATGGTTCTAAACCCATGGGAAGAAAAGGGTCCACACAAATATTCCTCAAGTGGAGACCTCCCCTTAATGACTCCATATATTCAAATCAATCCAAAACCCTTATCTCTAGGTTTATTGTACACTACACAAACAGCTTTGAAACCCTCCCCTAACTCTCTCTAATTACTCAAATGAAACCCAGGAATGTACCAGATAAATAATTCATGATATTCGATTGCTTTTAACTAAACACACACACCAACACACATGCACTTATTTACTCATACACACTCACAAACTCTTACACTCTCGCGCTCTCTCTCTCACAGACACACACTCTCACACACACAGACACACACACCTTGGCCAATGCTATTTTGTTCAGTCATCCATTTAAATCAAAGGGGGTCTGTCTTTAGCTTTTTAAAATAGCTTAGTTATACCCCCCAGAGAGAGAGAGAGAGAGAGAGAGAGAGAGAGAGAGAGAGAGAGAGAGAGAGAGAGAGAGAGAGAGAGAGAGAGATTAATTAATAAAGTGGGGTAAAGATAATAAGCCACACACATCTTTATAACTTATGATTCTCTTATACTTGATATACTACGCTATATGAGAGCCCCGCAATGCATACCCTCTCCCCTCCCCACCTGCTCTCTCTCTCTTCCTGTGACAGTGTTCCCTCAGAGCTGCCTTATCTTTAATTATACAGAGCTTTTAGATAACACACACAGGGACCTTATACAGAGCTTCTATAGAGTCTGACAGTAATTATGGCTCTATCTTTAAGTATAGAGCTTTTAGATAACACACACACACACAAACATACACACACAGAGTCCTTACACAGAGCTTATATAGAGTCTGACAGTAATTATGGCTCTATCTTAAATAATATAGAGTTGTATTCATTATATATAGGACAAACATCGTGATACCTAACCTCTATAACTTAGAAACTATTAGAGTAATAGAGCTAATGTTTCTACCATTTAGGAAGGGCCAGCCAGGGAATAGGCGTGTGGAAATTTTACAGCCCATTTGTTGTAGCCCTTTTTGAGTTACAGAGGTTATGGGTCACGATTTTTGGCCTATCTATAATGAATGGACTTTATGCTCCCTACCTCTCTAACCCAAGAGTAAACCGATTTTCCCAGTCTTTCTTCTACTCATCAAGACTAGTAAGCTTTGGAGCTCTCTCACTCAATCTGTCTTTCCCTCATCCTATGACTTGAGCTACTTTAAACTCCTTGTGTCCAGACATTTTGACTCTAACGTACCTTGAATTTGGCTGTCTGTTACTCTTTCAACTTTGGGGAGAGATACTTGTTACAGGAAGCTTTGCCTTTTGTCTCCCTCACTCATAATATACTGTATATTTAGAAAAGAAAAAAAAAATCGCAATCTTGGAGCTATGGTGTGGAGCAAAAGGTGGAACTTCAGCCACAACTCAAACCCTATACTTAACCCACAGTGGAACAGTTCCCCACCTCACGCTCCACCACCCGAATCACTTCCAGTACACCCCAGTAGCTAGTGGAAGTTTGTACCGGAACTACCACTATTATTACGACCACTACTATTACTACTACGACCACGACCACTACCATTATCACCATTATCACTACTACTACCTCTACCGCTACCATCACCACTATTACTACTACTATCCTTGACGCTACCACTACCACCATTATCTCTACCACTACTACTATCCTACCTTTACCACACACACACACACACACACACACTATATGTCTGTCACCCCAAGTCTTAATCATACCCCACTGCTCTAGTTAATCACCACCCACCGTCACCACCACCACCACTGCAGATGACTCCACGACTGCCATCACCACAAAGTCACCACACAGCTCATCACTACTCAGAATAGTAAGTCAACATCACCACTCATCATTAAACAAATCATTACTACTACAACATTTGATCACTACCTACCATCACAGCTCATCACCATCACAACTTGCATACATCACAAACACCACAGAAACACCACACAAGACCTTACTAAGAAACTCATCATCACAAATTATCACCACCACTTATAACTCATCATCACTAATTGTAACTGCTAGTCATCATCACTCATCACTGTATCTCATCACAACCACGAAGGCAAACTATATATTGGTATGGTTAGTTATAATGGGACCTTCTATTTTTTTTTTTATTAAAAAAAAAAAAAATCAGTACTAACACTACTATTACGAGTGTGTGTGTGTGTGTTTGTGTGTGTGTACCAATAATCCTCTCCCCATATCCCAAACTAGCTCCTACCCACCAGAAACTCAAACCTCAGACACCACCAGGATTCGAACCCACAGCGTCCCCAGACCATACACACAGCCCTACCAACCGAGCCACCAGCACTCTGTTCCAAATAGGTAGTCCAAAAATCGTGAACCCTAACCTCTGTAACTCAAAAAAAGGCTGGAGTAAACGGGCTGTAAATGTCCTCACCTATTTCCTGGCTTACTCTTCCCAATTGGGAGATATATTAGCTCGATTACACTATTCCTTTCGGAGGTATAGAGGTTAGAGGTTAGAATGTTCCCCTAATTTTGGTAAATACACTATAACCCCTCCCCCCCCCCCGTACCACTAACTACCGGGAACAGACCAATTCAAGAGGTTTAGTAGGACACATCAGGGAAGCACCAGTAAATGTTCTCATACGATAGCAATTAATATGCTGTACAACTTTTTATAGGCTGATATTCGTACATGCGTGTGTACCGTATTAGATATTATTAGTAAAACACGGATCTGATGTATTTCCTTGCATGTTTATATCGGTAATGTATTTCGGTGTATGGGGGGAGATTTCCACTGGAGGGATTTTTTGTTCTTGACTCCTTTCTCCCTCATGTTTAGCCCCATGGTTTTTCTAATTTTAAGATGTTCGCCCCATTAGTTTGACGATTTTAAGAACTTTCAACCCATTTCTATCAATTTTAAGACCTTTCGTGCCATTTAGGTGTCGATTTTTTATTCCTGGCGAGCGATAGCGATCCAGCAATTTAGGAAGAACCGGCTTTCAGCCGGGAAATTTTTCTACCGAAAAATGTACACATTTATTTTGCAAGGGGGTGAAATTTTAAGATTGCTGGAGGAGTAGGAAACAAACTAGAAACCTCCCCTTAAATGTAGTTCATATGTAAATTTTTCCTTGGACACTGATAGGAGAAAGATATACTGACACTAGAATTTTAATTTAAATAAAATAATTGAGCAAACCATGTGTTTAATTATTTTAATACCATTCCTGTCACACGAGTACACCATTGCGACAATTATTATTGAGTTGCCGAGGTTGCCAAGTGTTGCAAGGCCTCTTAAGGGGAGATTTCCACTTGAGGGATTTTTTTTTTCTGGACCCCTTTCTCCTTCATATTTTTATAAGCCCCCATTTGGGCTTTTGAGATTTTAACACGTTCGCCCCATTTCTGGCAAGAACTTCGCCCCCTAGCCGCGACGAACAAAGACCTTCCCCATTTGAGCCAATATTGAGGCCTTTCTCAATTATCCTGGCGAGCGATAGCGAGCCTGTAATTTAAGAGGAACCGGCCTTCGGCCTGGACATTTTTCTACCGAAAAATGTACAAATTTATCTTGAAAGGGGTCAAGGGGGTGTAATTTTAAGCTTGATGGAGGTCTAGGGAACAAACTGAATACCTCCCCTTAACCTATAGTCGTGAAGGCCTGGCTGTGTTGCTGTTTTGTGTTGCAAGGTGATCTATGTTGACTATTATGGGTGTTGTTGTTTGTTGGTTGTTGCTGAGGAGGTCTTGTGGGTAACCTTGAGGGCATAGGAGTCTTCTTCACTTACTGTCATACTCTCTCTCTCTCTCTCTCTCTCTCTCCCTCTCTCTTTCTCAGTGTTTTGGAGTGCAATAAGCAGCCTTGAGGGGGTCGCTGGATCTGTTGTTGCTTGATTTCCTTTATATCTTTGTACCGTTTCCACTCTCTCTCTGGGGCTCGTTCATCGACTTGCTTGAAATGTAGATTAATGTATTAATATGTGTGGGAGTGGGAGTGTGTGAGTGTGTATGTGTGTGTGCCTCAAATTACCACAGGTCCTTCCAAAACAATAAAATCGTCAAGCATTAGCCAAAATACGATATAAATACCACGTCACCCCGCACCAAAACAACTTGACTCTAAAAGCTAACATAACTTTACCGACCCCTAAGATCAAAAGGTGAGTCGGTTCGGTAGGTAGCTAGGTGGTAATAGTACTGGTGAAACAAAGAGAGGAAGAGATGGGGGGGGGGGGTTAAAGATACACAATTGACTAAATATGTAGGTTTGCAGGTACATGAGGTTTGGGGCGATAGTTTAAGTGTACACAGCTCTTTAAAATACGTTGACATTAAGTATTTTAGGATTTATTTAGGTTTAAAATCGAAACATGTACTCGTAAGCATGCATAATTAACGTTTGTACCGATAAACACACCACCGCTTGTGTGTGTGTGTGTGTGTGTGTGTGTGTGTGTGTGTGTGTGTGTGTGTGTGTGTGTGTGTGTGTGTGTGTGTGTGTGTGTGTTTGGTAGGTAACTAGATGGTAATACTACTGGTGAAACGATGAGAAGAGGATAGTGTGTTTAGGGGGAGGGAGCGTTCTTTCTCACTGACACTCACTCTCTCTCTCTCACACACACACACACACACACACACACACACACACACACACACACACACACACCATGAACCCCTCCACCAACATTCCACAACACATCACCAACACTCCCTAATTCCCTCCAAGTGGTCCATTACACTCCAATCTACCTAGCTGGCAGATGTTGGATGTTGGGGTTTTTATAAACAATTTCTACTTCATTGTCCTCACCCACACACCCCTCCCTCACACCCACACACCCCTCCCTCACACCCACCCACTCCTAGGTATTTCCTCCCCACCACCCACTCACCCACCACCCACCTCTCCCGCCCATGTACCCCTCTCTAAAGTATACTTCCACCCACCCACCCATCCCTCCCTCCCGCCACCCTTCGGTACTGCTATGCCTAAGGGGGTACTGGGAGAAAGTGGAGCTCTGCTTGTGCATGCCGTAAGTACTGTCACAAAAATATATCGGGAAAGTAAAGATGAGGGAGGAAAAGCAACTACCTCCTCTTCTGCGTTCATTTTAACATGAAATAGCAAATATAGCAACCAGGAAAGACTGGAGAACCCCACATACAAGCAACTGAAAACTAATGTTGCACAAAACCTCCCAGAATGTTGCAAAGTGTGAGAACAAGAATGATGATGTAGCAACAGCAGAAGAGTAGCGAAGACTAAATACATCGCTCGGGAAATATACAGTGCAACAATGAGGAAGAGAAGGCAGTTGCTAAAATGACGGGATCGTGTGAAAATTGGGTGTTTGTCAATTTAGGAAGCGATTGGGGTAAAATGTGGAAATGGATATAGAAATTAAAATAGTTGGATCCTTTTTGTAGTCTCTCTCTCTCTCTCTCTCTCTCTCTCTCTCTCTCTCTCTCTCTCTCTCACTCTTACCAAATCTCTCACTTATTACCAAAAAGATATAAACAAGCTAGAACGAGTTCAACGTAGAGTTACCAAAATGATACCTAGCCTAAAGAACAAACCATACGAAGAGCGTCTTAGAGAATTAAATCTATTTCCTTTAACCCAGCGCAGATTAAGAGGCGACTTAATTCAAGTGTTCAAAATCATCAAAGGCATCGACAATATGAACTGTAGTAAGTACTTCACTATCGACCAATCTAATTACACGCGGGGAAACGGTTGCAAAATTATTGGTAAATCTTTTAACTCGCACGAATCTAAGAATTTCTTCTTCAATCGAGTTGTCAACTTGTGGAATGGGCTTCCCCGAGACGTTATAGACTGCAGCACCGTTGATTCATTTAAATTCCGCCTAGACAAATATCTCGCATCAAACCCGCGACTGACTGCGTTTGTAAATGAATAACTTTATCCTCCCCTCAGTTACTAACCCATATGTCCCCTACTAACTTCCTAGTCCTGCCACGTTAGTGGCAGGGCAGTAGTTCCCTTTCCAATGTTCCCTTACCCACTCTAAACCACTGTTTGGACACTTGATCCTCAGTGTTTTGGAGGACAAGCAACCTAGAAGGGTCACTAGACCTATTGTTGCTTGATTTCCTTTGTACTCCTTTGTACTCTATCTATCTATATATATATATGTGTCTCTGTCTCTCTCTCACTCTCACTTTCTCTATCTGTGTGTGTGTGTGTAGTTGTGTGTGTATATTAGTCTGTGTACACCCGTTTCCTCTCCATTGGAAGTGCTGGAGGGTAATATCACACGAAAGCAAACTCGGATCAATATATTATGAATGAAAATGTAAAACTTGCAAACTAAACAAACCAAAATTGGGACAAGGACAATATAAAGTCGAATTAAATGATCAAAATCGCTATGTGGAAACAACGCTTACTAAAATGACATCTATGAAATAAAAGAACACAATCCACCACATAGGGTGTACATTACTACATGAGCTAACTACTAATGATCACCTAGAGCCTGGTGAAGACATGTTGTTGTTGTTGTTGGTGGTGATGGGGGTGGTGGTGGTGGTGGGGGGGGGGGTTGTTGTTGTTGTTGTTGGTGATGGGGGTGGTGGTGGTGGGGGGGGGGGGTTGTTGTTGTTGTTGGTGGTGATGGGGGTGGTGGTGGTGGTGGTGGTGGGGGGGGGGGGGGGGGGTTGTTGTTGTTGTTGTTGTTG
>CM064575.1:79768658-79876158 GCA_032716605.1 Paralithodes platypus | reverse complement strand
CACCTACACACACACACACCCACACACACTGGAATCCCATCCATCCGTCAAGCTCCTCTTAACCTCCGATAATTTGATAAGCGGTTCCGTCACCGTACCGTATCGTAACAGTGTTGGAGGGGTAGCGTTACGAACTTAGCAATACCGTTCTTTTCTATTATCGCCGTAGAACCCCGTTGCGGCAAACAGCGGGGCAATTAAAACCGTTTCAATTGCAAGACGATTCACTTTAGCATACAGTATTGTTTTATTGCTTAAGGGAATCTGATGGGGTTTGTTTTCTGGTAGAGTTTTGCTATAGTTTATATACCGGTATATATATATTTATATATTATTTATTTTTGCACAGATAATTATAATGATCCAAGCTATGGCCTCATACAGTAGTTAGCGCTAGTGTTATATTTATCTTGACTAACTTGGATTATTCGCCAGTGTTCAAACTAGCCTAACATAGATGTCCCCTAACGCCTTGCAACTCAGGGAGACCTGAAGCAAACAGACAGCAAATTCCCACACCTAATTACTGACCGACTCTTCCCAAATGGCCGAAAGATCCGTTTTATTGCTCTAGTCCGGTTCGAGATATGGAAGGTTAGGAAGTTTGGATTTCAAGATCGGATTAAGTGATTTTTTGTTTGTTTTTTTGTTTTTCCTCCTTAGACCTCCATCAAGCTGTCAAAAATACCCCCACAACCCACCTTCGATATAATTATTTTTATATTTTCCGGTAAAAATGTGTCTCGCCTTCTACATTACACCTAATCGACACCTAAATGGCACGAAAAGTCTTAAAATTGACAACAAAATGGCACGAAAGGTTAAAAAAAAAAAAAAAAAATCTAAACTAATGAAGCAAATGTCTAAGAATCTCAAAATTAATGGGGCTAAACATTGGGGAGAGAGGGGGGTCCAGAAAAAATGCATAGGCGAATACAGGTAGAGAATTGAATGAAATAGGATTGTTGTGGCCATTTCATCAACTAATAAAGACAACTAATATTGGCTAAAATGAAATGCTTTTGTTTGTCTACCAAGAGATCGATAGTCTCTCTCTCTTTTGAATATTAACACCATATGAGGAGGAGCACTTCATTGACATCAGACTAATATGCGCAATGCTATCTGCGAAACGTTGTCAAAAAATGCTATCTGCGAAACGTTGTCAAAAAATGCTATCTGCGAAACGTTGTCAAAAAATGCTATCTGCGAAACGTTGTCAAAAAATGCTATCTGTGAAACGTTGTCAAAAAATGCTATCTGCGAAACGTCAAAAAATGCTATCTGCGAAACGTTGTCAAAAAATGCTATCTGCGAAACGTCAAAAAATGCTATCTGCGAAACGTTGTCAAAAAATGCTATCTGCGAAACGTTGTCAAAAAATGCTATCTGCGAAACGTTGTCAAAAAATGCTATCTGCGAAACGTTGTCAAAAAATGCTATCTGCGAAACGTTGTCAAAAAATGCTATCTGCGAAACGTTGTCAAACAATGCTATCTGCGAAACGTTGTCAAAAAATGCTATCTGCGAAACGTTGTCAAAAAATGCTATCTGCGAAACGTCAAAAAATGCTATCTGCGAAACGTTGTCAAAAAATGCTATCTGCGAAACGTCAAAAAATGCTATCTGCGAAACGTTGTCAAAAAATGCTATCTGCGAAACGTTGTCAAACAATGCTATCTGCGTAACGTTGTCAAAAAATGCTATCTGCGAAACGTTGTCAAAAAAGTTCCTCCTTTAAACTCATTACCGGTAAGTCAACTTTTCTGACTTTTTATTTGTTTTATTTATTATATTTATACATTTAGTTATTGGATTGTGTCAGTCTCTCTTTTAAGGGGAGATTTCCACTTGAGGGATTTTTTTCTTGACTCCTTTCTCCCTCATGTTTAGCCCCATTGTTTTTTCTAATTTTAAGACGTTTGCCCCATTATTTTGACGATTTTAAGAACTTTCAACCTATTTCTGTCAATTTTAAGACCTTTCATGCCATTTAGGTGTCGATTTTATCCTAGCGAGCGATAGCGAGCCTGTAATTTAAGAGGAACCGGCTTTCAGTCGGGACATTTTTCTACCGAAAAATGTACAAATTTATCTTGAAAGGGGCTCAAGGGGGTGTAATCTTAAGCTTGAAGGATATCTACGGACCAAACTAAAAACCTCCCCTTAACACCCTGCTTTATATAACAATTATTTTGGAACTTGTAACTTAACTACATTACTAAACCAGTCAAATTAGTACCTTGGATATATAAAAACAAACAATATATTTATTTTCTGAGTATTCACACCCAAGCAAAGGTTAGGAGTCACGATTCCAAGCCTACCTATATTGAACAGGGTATATTATAGTCTTGGTATAGTCTTTCCTGTATCGGGTGGTGTGTGAGGGAGGGTTTTACAGATATCAACATTCGTAGACGTGATAACAAATTCGTCTCTCTCATTTATTCTACACAGCGATCTGCAGAAAATCAAACAAATGCTTCCTAGACCTTTATTAAGGGGAGATCTCCACTTGAGGGATTTTTTTCTTGACCCCTTTCTCCTTCATGTTTAGCCCCATTGCTTTTGATATTATAAAACGTTTGCCCCATTAGTTTAGCGATTTTAAGAACTTTCACCCCATATTAAGACCTTTCGTGCCATTCAGGTGTCGATTTTATCCTGGCGAGCGATAGCGAGCCTGTAATTTAAGAGGAACCGGCCTTCGGCCGGGACATTTTTCTACCGAAAAATGTACAAATTCATCTTGAAAGGGATTCAAGGGGGTGTAATTTTAAGCTTGATGGAGGTCTAGGGAACAAACTAAATACCTCCCCTTAAGCTTGGGAAAATAACCCAAAGACCCCCCATTGCGGATAAATGTGCACATTGTTCGGTAGATAAATGTCCCGGACTAAGACCACCTTAATGGTACGATGGGTCTTATAATTGGGGCAAAAGGTCTACTAATCGCCAAACTAATGAAGGAAACGTCTTAAAATCTTCAAACTAATGAGGGTAAATCTAGTGTTCCTGTATCATGTGGTGGGGTGTGAGGGTGAGACTCCAATTAATTATCAGTTAAGTCTTATCACTCTACAAGACTATACATTTTCAAGTCTGTTGTTCGCCCCTCTCACATTCCTTCTTCACACCGATATGCACATATACATCAAATAAGTAGAACTTGGTTATATAAATATATATATATTATATATACTGTATATATATATATATATATATATATATATATATATATATATATATATATATATATATATATATAAAGGTATGCTGAATTCCAAAGTTGTTCTAGACATTTAAACACATCCTAATAGTCTGCCAAAATTATGATAGTTATGTTAGCACTATATTTAATTTTAGAGGTCACAGTAGTTAAGGAATATAGAAACCACTGGCAATTATTTGATATATATTGAAGACTATATATATATATATATATATATATATATATACAGTATACAGATATATATATAATAAAACAAACTACAGCACTTTACCCTATGATATGCCAATACAGAACACATTAAAATATATAAAATCAATTCATCAATGTCACTTCAGTAATGCCTTTATTGTCACATTCACTACTGGTCATTCATGTTCAGTCTTATCAGTCCATAATCATTGTTCTTCATTCATTATCGTTGTTCAAGCACCTTTTGTTCTATATTACTCACTTCACTGTTCCACGATAAAGGTGTTCTCTCACTCTCACCACACTTCATTAAGGGGAGATATTTAGTTTGTTCCCTAGACCTCCATCAAGCTTATTATTACACCCCCTTGAGTCCCTTTCAAGACAAATTTTTCGGTAGAAAAATTTCCCGGCCGAAGGCCGGTTCTTCTTAAATTACAGGCTCGCTATCGCTCGCCAGGATAAAATCGACACCTGAATTGCACGAAAGGTCTTAATATGGGGTGAAAGTTCTTAAAATCGCTAAACTAAAGGGGCAAACGTTTTATAATATCAAAAGCAATGGGGCTAAACATGAGGGAGAAAGGGGTCAAGAAAAAAATC
Organism: Paralithodes platypus; assembly: GCA_032716605.1. Taxonomy (NCBI): domain Eukaryota; kingdom Metazoa; phylum Arthropoda; class Malacostraca; order Decapoda; family Lithodidae; genus Paralithodes; species Paralithodes platypus. The sequence goes on along the minus strand of CM064575.1, from coordinate 79,872,131 downwards.
CCTCAAGTGGAGATCTCCCCTTAATCTAAACGTCCATGTATTATCATTGCATGTCATTAGATTCCGCTTAATCATCGCTTCATATAAGAGGGGAAAAGTGGCAAAAAATTAAAAATAGTTTGCATATCTTATCCCTTGACTTATATAATGGCAATTGGTGTTAGCTTTTGTTTATAAGCCATTGACATTTGTACATTTAGAAAGTACTCTATATCCATGTATGTTTCTCTGTCTTGGCACACATTTCACTGTCACGGAAAATATCAGAATTAATTTTTATAATCATAGTCACTCCGATTTCAGTGCCCTAATTATTACAAAATCCGTTCTTTTTTCTGTCGTTTCTTTTTCGTTATGCTCTGAATAATACCAAACTAAAACCACCAATCACGGAAAATTCACCAGTTCATTGAGGAGGGTGGAGCGACAAAAACACGCAACCTCCTCCTTCTACGTCCGCGCGCCGTCTGCTGCGATGAGTCAAGTTCTCAACCACCACCCCCTCCTCCTCCTCCCCCTCCTCCTCCTTGTGACGTCACCCGGAACTCGCTCCTTGATTGGTCCATTGAGTGCCTATGGGGGAATGATTACGAGGGTGAGTTTAGGTGTGTTTTCTTGGGTCATTCAAGTCAATATTGTGTTGAGTTTTAGTTGATTCATTCGTATAATGACGCGTTTCTGTATTGAATTATGTTTATTTTTAGGCGATTTTATAGAATTTAGAAATGGTATAATATGAGTGGTGGTGTAATGGTTAAGGGGAGGTATTTAGTTTGTTCCCTAGACTTCCATCAAGCTTAAAATGACTCCCCCTAGACCCCCTTTCAAGATAAATTTGTACATTTTTCGGTAGAAAAATGTCCCGGCTGAAAGCCGGTTCCTCTTATATTACAGGCTCGCTATCGCTCGCCAGGATAAAATCGACACCTACATGGCACGAAAGGTCTTAAAATTGACAGAAATGGGTCGAAAGTTCTTAAAATCGTCAAAATAATGGGGCGAACGTCTTAAAATTAGAAAAGCAATGGGGCTAAACATGAGGGAGAAAGGAGTCCAGAAAAAAATCTCTCAAGTGGATATCTCCCCTTAAGGTGTCAACAATCTGTGTGTGATAACCCGGGTTCGAATCCTGGTGGATCGCACATGTACTTTCATTAAATTCATTGGAGGTGTTTGGTGTTGTGGTGAAGTTAATAAAAAATGGATAAAAGGATAAAAGGATAAATGGATACAAGGATAAATGGATAAAAGGATAAATGGATAAAAGGATAAATGGATAAAAGGATAAATGGATAAAAGGATAAAAGGATAAATGGATAAAAGGATAAATGGATAAAAGGATAAATGGATAAAAGGATAAATGGATAAAAGGATAAATGGATAAAAGGATAAATGGATAAAAGGATAAATGGATAAAAGGATAAATGGATAAAAGGATAAATGGATAAAAGGATAAATGGATAAAAGGATAAATGGATAAAAGGATAAAAGGATAAATGGATAAAAGGATAAATGGATAAAAGGATAAATGGATAAAAGGATAAATGGATACAAGGATATATTCTACCCCTTTGATTGCTAGAGGGTCTTACGAAGCTGAGTAATATCGTCTAATGAAAGCCAGGGTAAAAGCGTGACAATACCAAAGGGGTTAATTATTAAGTCATCATCATGTTGGCTCTTAGCTAATCGAACTACTATAGACGGAAGAATTAACCACTTCATACGCCTTCTATTAACCACTTCATACGCCTTCTATTAACCACTTCATACGCCTTCTATTAACCACTTCATACGCCTTCTATTAACCACTTCATACGCCCTTCTATTAACCACTTCATACGCCTTCTATTAACCACTTCATACGCCTTCTATTAACCACTTCATACGCCTTCTATTAACCACTTCATACGCCTTCTATTAACCACTTCATACGCCTTCTATTAACCACTTCATACGCCTTCTATTAACCACTTCATACGCCTTCTATTAACCACTTCATACGCCTTCTATTAACCACTTCATACGCCTTCTATTATTAGACGATTTTTATGCAGCTTAGGAAGGACGTCTCGTTATCAGAGAGGTCTATTTTAACTCCATCAATTCGTTGACTATCATAAATCCTCCCTAAATCAATTAAAATCGTCTAATGATAGCCAGAATAAAAACTATATAAATTAACAGGGTTACAATTTCCTAGAACGTAACGAGAACAAACTTACAATTTCCTGGTATATAGCGAAAAAAAAAAAAAAAAAAAAAAAATCCGAGTATGTAGCGAAAAAAAATCCACATTCCTATAAATATTCAATATAATTAGGACAACATTCTCGACCGCTAACCTCTACAACTAAAAAATGACTAGAGGAATCGAGCTAATATTTCTACCACTTGGGAAGAGTCAGCCAGGGAAAAGGTGTGGAAATTTACAGCCCTAACAAACGACTAGAGTAATCGAGCTAATATTTCTACCACTTGGGAAGAGTCAGCCAGGGAAAAGGTGTGGACATTTACAGCCCTAACAAACGACTAGAGTAATCGAGCTAATATTTCTACCAACTGGGAAGAGTCAGCCAGGGAAAAGGTGTGGAAATGTACAGCCCATTTGCTCCAGGCCTTTTCAAGTTACAGAGGCTACAGGTCATGATTTCTGGCCAACCTATAATGAACGGACTATAGTGTGTAGCGAAAAAACGTATAACTTCCTAGCGGTCCCTTCCCTGCATAGCCTTAAGGGGAGATCTCCACTCGAGGGATTTTTTTCTTGACCCATTTCTCCCTCATGTTTAGCCCCATTGCTTTTGATATTATAAAAACGTTTGCCCCATTAGTTTAGCGATTTTAAGAACTTTCACCCCATATTAAGACCTTTCGTGCCATTCAGGTGTCAATTTTATCCTGGCGAGCGATAGCGAGCCTGTAATTTAAGAGGAACCGGCCTTCGACCGAGACATTTTTCTACCGAAAAATGTACAAATTTATCTTGAAAGGGACTCCAGGGGGTGTAATTTTAAGCTTGATGGAGGTCTAGGGAACAAACTAAATACCTCTCCTTAACTAGGGAGGATGGTTCACTTTTTGGGTGATATTTTCATTCATTCATTTATTATTTTTCTAGTTTCCTCCCTAGACATCCATCAAACTTAAAAATAACATCCATTAGATCTCCCTTCAAGATTAATTTGTACATTTTTCTAGTTTCCTCCCTAGACATTCATCAAACTTAAAAATAACATCCATTAGATCTCCCTTCAAGATTAATTTGTACATTTTTCGGTAGAACAATGTCAAGGCCGGTTCTTCCAAAATGACAGGCTTACTATCATCGTTGGCCAGGAACAAAATACGACACCTAAACAGCACGAAAGGTCTTAATATTGACACGGAAATGGGGAGAAAGGTCTTAAAATCGACAAACTCATGGGGCAAACATCTTAAAAAATCAGAAAATTAAGGGGGTTACACATGAGGGATAAGGGGGTCTAGAAAAGTGACCCAATACCCCTTAAGGGGAGATCTCCACTTGAGGGATTGTTTTCTTGACCCCTTTCTCCCTCATGTTTAGCCCCATTGTTTTTGATATTATAAAACGTTCGCCCCATTAGTTTAGCGATTTTAAGAACTTTCACCCCATATTAAGACCTTTCGTGCCATGCATGTGTCAATTTTATCCTGGCGAGCGATAGCGAGCCTGTAATTTAAGAGGAACCGGCCTTCGGCCGGGACATTTTTCTACCAAAAAATGTACAAATTTATCTTGAAAGGGACTCAAGGGGGTGTAATTTTAAGCTTGATGGAGGTCTAGGAAACACACTAAAAACCTCCCCTTAACCCCTCCACCACCATTACGTCATGGTCACCATATGCTGGTTAACATTAGACGATTTTCTTTAGTTTATAATCTACCTCTACGACTCCAACGGGTATACACGATCCCCATAAACGCCCTTCGTAATCTAGGTCCTTCTTAAGGGGAGGTATTTAGTGTGTTCCCTAGACCTCCATCAACCTTAAAATTACACCCCCTCGAGTCCCTTTCAAGATAAATTTGTACATTTTTCGGTAGAAAATTGTCCTGGCCGAAGGCCGATTCCTCTTAAATTACAGGCTCGCTATCGCTCGCCAGGACAAAATAGACACCTGAATTGCACGAAAGGTCTTAATATGGGGTGAAAGTTCTTAAAATCGCCAAACTAACGGGGCAAACATCTTAAAATCTCAAAAGCAATGGGGCTAGACATGAGAGAGAAAGGGGTCCAGAAAAAAGTCCCTCAAGTGGATATCTCCCCTTAAGATGCATACAATCATCTACTTTTCGCTAGCATCACAGGTAAAGAGGCGTCATGGTGCTAAAGGGGCTCAAAACAGCACTTTTCAATGTTAACTATATCATTTACGATGGGTTTGTTGCAAGTAGGGTCATTATGTAGTGAGTGAATGTGTGTGGTGTACTGTAATTACCTGTAGTAACTGTATCTTGGAGGGGGGAAGGGGGGTGTTTAGTACAGTAGCAATGGTAGTTTCCGGTTGTTAGGTTGTTGTTGTTGTTGTTGTTCCCCAAGCTGCCTGGCCGAACAGCCCCAAGGCCCCGAGCAATTCCAAGGCCATAACCGAGTGCCGAGTGGGGCTTTGGTTTCCCGGTTGTTAGGTAATGTACGGTGGCTTATAAACATTCGCAGGAGGCAGTTCAGTACCAGGGATCGACGGTCTCTTTTCATCCTATTCGGGCAAGTACTAGACGATTTTATTCAGCTTAGGAAGGACCTCTAGCCATAATAATGCTCCAAAGTATCTCAATCAACCCTACCACAGATCCTTCCTAAGCTGCATAACATCGTGTAAATTTGTTTTCCTGACTTATGCTGAAGGGTCATATTTTCCTGACTTATGCTGAAGGGTCATATTTTCCTGACTTATGCTGAAGGGTCATATTTCTGCTGAAGTCATATTTTCCTGACTTATGCTGAAGGGTCATATTTTCCTGACTTATGCTGAAGGTCTCAATGATACCTTGGAAAACACACATCTCTCTCTTTCTTTCTCTCTCTCTCTCTCTCTCTCTCTCTCTTCTCTCTCTTCTCTCTCTCTTCTCTCTCTCTTCTCTCTCTTTCTCTCTTTCTCTCTCTCTCTTCTTCTCTCCCTCTCTCTCTCTCTCTCTCTCTCCTCTCTCTCTCTCTCTCTCTCTCTCTCTCTCTCTCTCTCTCTCTCTCTCGCTCTCGCTCTCTCGCTCTCTCCAATAGGTCTTATAATAGGAGTGTTTTCTTTCCACATCACTAATTCTTTCCACATCACTAATTCTATTCTCTGCTCCACCACCTGGACCACTCCCGTTAATTGAGACAAACACACACACTGATATACCGGGAGTTATTAGCAGGGATATATTTTGGTAACTCAAAGACCCCGCGATTCATTCCGGGGAGTTTTAACCCCTTCTTTACCGGTGACGTATTTTCGTTTTTATTTCAGCTTCATTTAGACGATTTTATGAAGCTTAGGAAGGACCTGTGGTAGCTCAAAGGCTAAATGAGAGGGTCTGTAGCCTTTGTTATTGGTAGACGTCCTTCTTAAGGGGAGGTATTTAGTTTGTTCCCTACGTTTTCATCAAGCTTAAAATTACACCCCCTAGACCCCCTTTCAAGATACATTTGTACATTTTTCGGTAGAAAAATTTCCCGGCCGAAGGCCGGTTGCTCTTTAATTCCAGGCTCGCTATTGCTCGCCAGGAAAAAATCGACGCCTTAATGGCACGAAAGGTCTTAAAATTGACAGAAATGGGGCAAAATGTCTTAAAATGTCAAAACTACGCGGGCGAACGTCTTAAAATCTCAAAATCAATGGGGCTAAACATGAGGGAGAAAGGGGTCCAGAAAAAAATCCCTCAAGTAGAAACCTCCCCTTAAGCTGTATGTAATCGTCTAATAGTTGGCAGACTGTAATGAAGTGGACGTCACCGGTACTGAAGGGGTTAACCCTTTCAAGATCAAATAACGCATTTTTGTCTCTGTATCCTAGATGTTATAAGGCGATTTTGACTCATATATCCTTTTAATGCCCACAGCTCCTTCCTAAACTGTCTAAAATCGTCTAATGATAGCCAGAATAAACTGTCAAAATGCGTCATAATCTTCAAAGGGTTAATTGAGATAGTGTTTACCCTTTTAATGCCCCACAGATCCTTCCTAATCTGTCTAAAATCGTCTAATGATAGCCAGAATAAACTATCATAGTGCGTCATAATCTTGAAGGGGTTAAACGGCTTGTAATTGCGTGTGGGTAGCAGGCACATATGTCATGACCTTCTTAACCCCTTGAAGCTCTGACGCGTTTTAGCAGTATATGGTGGCTATCAGTGGACGATTTTATGCAGCTTAGGAAGGATCTGTGGGTATTAAAAGGGTAAATACTCTTTCAATCAACCCTCTGACTTCCATATACCCTTCCTAATCTGAATAAAATCGTGAGCCATCTACTGAACTCTACGACCATGTCTAGAAGCAGATCGGCGAGAAAAAACGAATGGCACCAGTTAGAATTCTCTAGGACTTATAGTTTGGGCTGCAGAGGACTTTTAAAGTCCAAAAAACGGTCCCCTGGGCCCTCCAGGAAGGCCACTCAAAATGGAAATCCTAAACTAATGGTCCGATTTTAATTATGTTTGCGCCATTCGATTCAGCTTGCCAAAATGTACTTATGGTATAAATTTAAACAAAATCCGTAAATAAAAACTCGTCTATGGATTTTTTTTTTTTTAAATAGGCCTATTGGGCCTAAAAATTGGTCGATAGCGAGCCTGTAATTTAAGAGGAACCGGCCTTCGGCCGGGACATTTTTCTACCGAAAAATGTTCAAATTTATCTTGAAAGGGACTCAAGGGGGTGTAATTTTAAGCTTGATGGAGGTCTAGGGAACAAACTAAATACCGTCCCTTAAACTCTAACTCTCTTCTTTATCCTTAACTCTTTAACTGTAACTCACTGTCACTGTAACACACACACACACACACACACACATTCTCTCTCTCTCTCTCTCTCTCTTTATATATATATAATTCTCAGTATGTGTGTGCATGTAAGTGTATGGGTGTGGGTGAGTGTGTCCGTGTATGTGCGTGAGAGAGAACAAGCGTGTGTGTGTGTGTGTGTGTGTGTGTGGCGGGTGAGGGGGGAGGGGTGTATTATATGTGTGTGTGTGTGTGTATACCGTATATGGGTTAGGGTGGGTTTGTATGTGTCTATGTTTGAGAGGTTATACAGTATATGGGTGGGCGTGGGTGTGGTTGAGCATGGGTGGATGGGCGGCAGTAACAACAGACACCCCTCATAACCCCTTTTTTAATAATAATGTCAGACTATTCGCCCGACCTTGGCACTCCTCATCTGCCTCATTAATCTGACCTCTTTGTGTCTTCTACGCAGACTAAATTCACCCACGCAAAATACGACATAATTTGTGCATTCTATTGTCCCTAAAATTGGCTGCACGATACCCCTAACCCCCTTCCTAATCCAAATGAAAATGTCTAAATGCAGCCAGGAAACAGAAAAAAAAAATGCGTAATCCAAATGAAAACTGCCTAAATATAGTCAGGAAACAGAAAAGACATGCGTAAGTGTATCTTAAAAGGGTTAAATAATAATATAAATATATTATCTTTATAAATGTTGATAATAGGTAATAACATAGTGACATCATAAGAGCTCCACCCAAAACCCGACCAACGCCTCTTTAATTAAGGGGAAATTTTTTCCACTTGAGGATTTTTTTTTCTTTATCCCTTTCTCCCTCATGTTTAGCCCCATTGCTTTTGAGATTTTCAGACGTTCACTCCATTAGTTTGGCGATTTTAAGAACTTTCGTCCCATTTCTGTCAATTCTAAGACCTTTCGAGCAATTTAGATGTCGATTTCTCCTGGCGAGCGATAGCAACCCTGTAATTTAAGATGAAACCTTCAGCCGGGAACATTTTTCTACCGAAAAATGTACAAATTTATTTTGAAAGGGGGTCAAGGGGGTGTCAATTAAAGCATGATGGAGGTCTAGGGAACAAACTAAAAACCTCCCCTTCAGCATTACGTCACGGGAGGATATGCAGCCATGATTTCACTGGGTAATAAAGTGTTCGTTAAGGCACTTGTGGTGAGCTCTTAACCCGTTGTGGGCGGTTACAGCACAGTGTTATGGTGCTGTTATGGTAGTGTAATGGTGGTGGTGTTTTGGTGGTGTTTTTATGGTGGAGTTGTTATGGTGGTGTTGTTATGGTGGTGTGTTTATGGTGGTGTTATGGTGGTGGTGTTATGGTGGAGGAGTTATGGTGGAGTTATGGTGGAGTTGTTATGGTGGTGTTGTTATGGTGGTGTTGTTATGGTGGTGTGTTTATGGTGGTGTTGTGGTGGTGTTTTTATGGTGGAGTTGTCATGGTGGTGTTATGTTTTTTTTTTTTTTTTTTTCTATGTGAGTGAGGGAGACAAAAGGCAGAAGTGCCTGGAGCGAGTGCTTCCCCCTGAGTTGAAAGAGTGACAGGGCCAAAATCAAGGGACGTTCGAGCCAAAATGCCTGGACACACAGAGTTTGAAGCAATTTAAATCATAGGAAGAGTGAAAGACTGATTCTGGGAGAGAGCTCCAGAGCTCAGCAGTTGAATAGAAGAAAGACTGAGAATAACGTTTCACTCTTGGGCTGGAGAGTTGCACAGAGTAGGGATGGGATTGTGTTGTGTTATAGTGTTATAGTGTTATAATGTTATTGTGTTGTGTTATAGTGCTGTGGAGGCTTTTACTGGCACATTGATTTCCCTCTCACCAGAAAAACTTTAAGATACTTAATAGCAATAAGAAATATATCAAATGTATAAAATTATATATAAATACATATACGATCGCATTTAACTAAAACCTTGCTTCATAATATGCACCGGTACAGTCGTGAGCATATATGCGGCACCAATCCGAATCATTAAACCATAACATTCAAGTTATGGAACATCTGGACTATACTAAAGCATTGCAGTGTCTCGTTTCATCTCTATACTTTATTTAAATGGATTTGGCTCCATTAAGGGGAGGTTTTTAGTTTGGTCCCTAGATATCCATCAAGCTTAAGATTACACCCCCCTTGAGCCCCTTTCAAGATAAATTTGTACATTTTTCGGTAGAAAAATGTCCCGATTGAAAGCCGGTTCCTCTAAAATTACAGGCTCGCTATCGCTCGCCAGGATAAAATAGACACCTAAATGGCACGAAAGGTCTTAAAATTGACAGAAATGGGTTGAAAGTTCTTAAAATCATCAACATAATGGGGCGAACTTCTTAAAATTAGAAAAGCTATGGGGCTAAACATGAGGGAGAAAGGAGTCAAGAAAAAACTCCCTCAAGTGGAAATCTCCCCTTAAGACCTTGATTTTTCATACGTAAGTTAACAAATAAATATGTAAACAGATACATAGAGAGATATATGGAGATATTCTTGAACACTAATTATGCGTATCAATTTCGCTACAATCGCTACGTTCTACAGTATACATAATGCACCAAAAAATATTCTGTATATGGTATATTGGAATGATGTGTGTATGTGTATCTGTGTGTATATGGCCTGAGGGAGAGAGAGAGAGAGAGAGAGAGAGAGAGAGAGAGAGAGAGAGAGAGAGAGAGAAATATCCACTGTCTTTATGCACCATTCAGTCAGCAATCTAGAGAACGTTGTCCCTGAACTGTGTGTGTGTGTGTGTGTGTGTGTGTGCTTGTACTGTACTATCAACAGTATGGTGCTGGTAAAACATAGAATAGTCTGCTGTAAAGTTACAATTTCTTCTATTCCATGAGTGTCACAGAAAACTGACTTTTTATCGGTAACATGTGTATATCATATTTATTGCCGAATATCGCCAAATATTGATATTACTCACAACATACGCATGTATATAATTTTACGCTCACACATAAAAGCTCATTGAGATATACACATTTACACTTACATATACACATTTACACTTACATATACACATTTACACTTACATATACACATTTACACTTACATATACACATCCCTTCAGCTACATTGTTAAATAATTAATACATTAATTAAATAATGCAATTGCGGATGGTATATTTGAAATCGTCTCGTCGTTGCGATTCCAACGGTATATACATATTTTAATTTTGACCAATTTTTAGGCTCAATAGGCCTATTTTAAAGTTAAAAAACTCCGTAGACAAGTTATCTATTTACGGATTTTGTTCAAATTTATACCACAAGTTCACTTTTACACGCTGAATCCAATGACGCAAACATAATTGAAATCGGACTATTAGTTTAGGATTTCGATTTTGACGGCCTTCCTGGAGGGCCCAGGGGACCGTTTTTTGGACTTTAAAAGTCCTCTGTAGCCCAAACTATAAGTCCTAGGGAATTCTACTTAGTGCCATTCGATTTTTCTCGCCGAGCTGCTTCTATACCTGGTCTTATATTTCATTTTCGCCCAGCCATTCGCCCAGAATCGAAAATATTTTGGTCCAAAATCCCTGCCCAGGCAAATTTTTTCACTTGGCGGGCGAATTTCGAATTTCGAGTTTTCATGGGTATATATGGATTCGTCTCGTCATTAGGATTGCAACGGTATATGCATTTTTTAATTTTGACCAATTTTTAGGCCCAATAGGCCTATTTTATAGTTTAAAAAACAGTCCCCTGCATGATGGCTGTCTAAGTCAGAGAAGAAGCTGTTGGAGTGGCTTTGTTGAGTGTGTTATTAGTTAGAGAAGGGTATATAATTAAAGCTCTTTCCTGTGTCTTCCTTCCACCCAATCTACCCATACTTGTTATAATGGAGCATCCACGTAAGTGATGATATGTTATGTTCAAAATGACCACTGGCAAACTACCGCACAGTGCCTGGTGATTTCGCTCAACTGCGTGCACGGGCATATCCCTGGTTTGCCAGCTGAATTTGCCCCATATCGAACATTTGCCCCATATCAAACATTTGCCCCATATCAAACATTTGCCCCATATCAAACATTTGCCCCATATCAAACATTTGCCCCATATCAAACATTTGCCCCATATCGAACATTTGCCCCATATCGAACATTTGCCCCATATCAAACATTTGCCCCATATCAAACATTTGCCCCATATCAAACATTTGCCCCATATCAAACATTTGCCCCATATCAAACATTTGCCCCATATCAAACATTTGCCCCATATCAAACATTTGCCCCATATCAAACATTTGCCCCATATCAAACATTTGCCCCATATCGAACATTTGCCCCATATCGAACATTTGCCCCATATCAAACATTTGCCCCATATCAAACATTTGCCCCATATCAAACATTTGCCCCATATCAAACATTTGCCCCATATCAAACATTTGCCCCATATCAAACATTTGCCCCATATCAAACATTTGCCCCATATCAAACATTTCCCTTGTAATGTACAATGTACTGAATGGGGATGTACTGAAGGGCGAATAGATAATAATTAATTATATAGAACAAATGAATATGACACGTAGATTACAGTTGCCTAAATAAATGTTTACCCATTGTACAAAATATGGAAGGACAAATAGTTTGTTATACACTAGTTAATTTATATAATCAGTTAATATATATATATATATATACAGGTATACAGGGTGTTTTAAAACAACACTGCCAGACCTCATCTGCTAATTAGTAAATAAAATAGCGAAGAAGATTATCTAAGGACAAAATGCACAATAATATACCATTTATGATTTAAACCGCATAGAGTAAAATAATTAGTGACACCCAGGTATGAGCTCTAATCCGAACACGGGCTAGTGTCCCCCCCCCCCCCCCAAATAGCCTACCTCTTGCCTCCCATCCCAGTTCGAGTTTTTCTTGGAAGCTTTGGAGTCATAACGAATCTTCTTCTGTCATAGTGATTTGATTTACCTTATAATATCACATAAATATGGATTGTCGTTATTTAGGTGTGTCTCTGCCTTTGTTATTTTATACTCGTTAAGTCCAAGTGACGTAAATTGTTTGTTTTGGGTACCATTAGATGATTTTAAATATTCATTAGTGAACACCGTATACTTGTATGTCTACAGCTACGTAAAATCGTCAAACTTCAACCATAAAACTAATAGACATATTTCGTTAGTACTCTGTGATAATAGTAACGTAATGAGGTATTTCTATTGAAACAGTAAATTGCGCAGGAACAATTTTTTCCCATTCAAACAGTTTCACGAACGATTAAATTACTGTTCGGATAACTGACCCAGACTTGAGATTCATTATGTTACCTCTTGGTCATCGTTACAAATGGTGCATATCTTTTTACGCTACTTGGATTATAATACTTACCAGTTTTCTTCTAATTGCAAAATATCATTACCAATTTTATGTTACTTTGATTTTGTAATTATTCATATGTGATTAGGTCATTAGATATCTCCTCTTTACCTTTTTTACTTGGTAATCATTCATATTATGTATCATATGTTTTGTGCTGAGCTCAGAACCCTGTTTTGCTACATTTCTAAATAACCATTTATCTCCTTTACAATATATTTTTGGTAAAAATAGAATAGAAATATGTGTATTATATATTGTTATCAATGTGGTCGTCATACTCTGGCAGTGTTGTTTTAAAACACCCTGTATATATATATATATATATATATATATATAGAATATATACATATATATATATATATATATATTATAAATATATATATACAATATATATATATATATATATATATATATATATATCTATATATAGATATATATATTATATATATATATAGATATATAGAGAAGAGAGAGAGAGAGAGAGAGAGAGAGAGAGAGAGAGAAAGAGAGAGAGAGAGAGAGAAAGACATAAAGAGAGCAGGTCCCATGAAAGCAATACCCCCCTACCCCCATGTACAATACCCCCTCCCTACCCCCCCCCCCCCCAAGGCAGGCAAGCATTGATCGCCTGCTTGCAACTCCCCCGCCCCCCCCCCCCCATCCCTCTCTCTCTGTCCCCCCCTTCCTATTGCTTGCACCCTCTCTGCCCCTCACCCCCACCCCGCTTGCATAACAGGTATTCCCCCCTAAGGCCCCCCCCCATCCCCCCCCCCTTTCCCGTCCTCTTCAGTACTTTAACTCAAATACCCCTTTCAGTAGATATAATTCACTCCTTGCATTGTACTTTATTTCCCCTTCAAGACACACCCCTATCTTCCTTATATAACACCATGCTATCCGCTTCTTTCATTATCCACCCCCCTCCTCTCCTCTTTCTCTTTCCTCCATACCTATCCTACTCCTTCCCCTGCCCCCCCCCTCCTTCTCTACCTCACCTTCCCCCACTATCCAACCCCCCTCCTTCTCTCCCCTCCCCACCTCTCTCTCTCTTCTCCGTCTATTTCCTACCTATCCCCTCCCTCCCCACCAATCCCTCGACCCTCCCTCACACTCCTACACCTATCCCCCTCCCCTCTCCCTCTCCTCACAGCCTCTCTCGCTCTCTCTCTCTCTCTCTCTCATGACAAGCAGCAAACCCCCTTTAGTTTCCATCAGCCTGCGAACAGACACACACACACATACATACACATACATACACACAGAGAGAGAGAGAGAGAGAGAGTGAGTGTGAGAGTTATTTTTGTAGGTCTACATATATACAGAGAGAGAGAGAGAGAGAGAGAGAGAGAGAGAGAGAGAGAGAGAGCTCCATTTTAAGGGGAGATGGGTCGTTTTTCTGTTCCACCTTCTTCCTCATGTTTAGCCCCATTACTTTTCAGATTGTAAGACGTTCGACCCGTTACTTTGGCTATTTTAAGACATTTCGCCCCTTTTCTTTGTCAATATTTGGACTGTTCATGCCATTTAGGTGTCGATCTTTACCTGGCGAGCGATAGCAAGCCTTTATTTTAAGAGGAACGCCGGGACATTTTTTCTATCGAAAAATTTACAAATTTATCTTGAAGGAGGGTCTTGGGAGGTTGTTATTTTAAGCTTGATGGAGGACTAGGGAGGAAACTAAAACAAAAATAATAATATAAAGATTAATAAATGAGGAACTAGATAGAGAAAGCCTACTAAACTTCCCTATACTTTATTGTACGGTGAATTAAAGGATTAATTCACCTACTTTTATGGTGGAGAGGAACAAAAACCTTAGTCTAATCTCTCTAATTATATGATATTTCCCCATCTAATTCCATATAAGACAAAGGAATCATAGTTAAATTGTCAAACTAATATTGTAATTAATCTTTCAAGTGTATGATTGCAACCCGAATTACTAATGAAATTCGTTTAAATACATTACAAAATATATTAGGCAAAGTAGTCGGATCATGAGAATCCGGTTTGTTTACATTTTTGGCAACCCACGTGCTTCTGGCCTGGCGTCCCTGGGGTTGCCATGGTAACCAGCGTCCTGCCAGCAGCTGGGTCACGTGATGTCTCGCGGACCCAGACGTTTCAGGAGGTGGAGGAAGGAGGGTTGGAGGGGGGGGGGGGGGGAGGGGGAGGAGGAGAAAGAAGAAGAATATAACTAAGAGGAGGAGGAAGTGGAGAGTACACGAAGAGAAGAGAGACAAATCAGGAAGAGAAGACATATTAATTGTGGTTGGACAAAGAGGGGAAGGAGAAATAGGAGGAGGAAAGAGAAATAGAAGGCGAGGAGGAGGAGAGAGGAAGGGGGGGGGGGGGTGAGAGCAGTTGAAGGAGGGGTGTGGGGATCGGGAGAGGGAGAGAAAGACCCCCCTACCTGCCTTCCGACTAAGCCTCAGGAGTTTCCATGAAACGGTGAGATGATCGATCCAGGGTGACGTCTGGCCGAGAATTAAAGTATGTATCGCGAAGAGAGAGAGAGAGAGAGAGAGAGAGAGAGAGAGAGAGAGATAATGAAAGACAGATTATGTCAACAAATCCCAGAGTATCGTCAAGTAGATCCTTCATTCTTTCTTCATATTTCTCATTGGCTTGAAGGGGTCGAGTTGTCATGGTGTGTGTTTTCCAGCTTGGTCAGGAACTAATGCATCATCCGTACTACCATAATATTAACCCTGGTGATGCGGGTAATATGGGGAAAGGGGGCGGTCATGAATGTATATCGACCGCATTAGAAATTTGGATTCTAACATGGACACCTTCTTAATCTCGTTTTGTCCTGAATGGCAGCCGTATTTCCTACATTCTGAAAGGTGTAAGGGGGTAGTCATGATGTCACTGTATCTGACATTGACCCGTGACATTGCTCTGTGTTCATGAGACATCCAACATCACCAGAGGAATACTAGGAACCATGATAGCCAGTCAAACCATAGCACACACATTCATTTTATAATTCAATTTGATTAGGGTTTTATAAGGGCGACGACCAAGAGAACTTTTGAACCCCTTGTAGTATATGCCATTGTCCTCTGTCCATCATGAAATACTCAAAATCACACCTGGAAACATACCCTCGTCTCAAACAAGTATAACATCCAATTCTTCTTTCTGTCATGACGGTGAGGGCTGCTGGAACTGTCTGGGGGTGGGGGTGGGCTGGGGGGAGGGGGGGGAGGGAGAGGGGGGAGTAAAGGAGGGATGCAGGAATATATGTCACACCCGTTTAAGGGGAGGTTTTTAGTTGATTCCCTAGACTTCCATCAAGCTTAAAATTACTCCCCCTAGACCCCTTTTCAAGATAAATTTGTACATTTTTCGGTAGAAAAATGTCCCGGCCAAAAGCCGGTTCCCCTTAAATTACAGGCTCGCTATCGCTCGCTAGGGAAAAATGGACACCTAAATGGCACGAATGGTCGTAAAATTGACCGAAATGGGGCGAGGGTTCTTAAAATCGCCAAACTAATGGGGCGAACGTCTTAAAATCTCAAAAGCAATGGGGCTAAACATGATAAAGAAAGGGGTCCAGAAAAAAATCCCTTAAGTGGAAATCTCCTATTGACTTCTGCTCATGACCAACTGGAAACTACAGGATATGCACAGGACAGACCAATATATATATATATATATAACCTCGAACCAAACGGACATAATACCACTTGATGCATCTGTGTAAGGGGGGGGGGGAGGGGGGGCAAAAGGCGGTGGGTAGGTGGGGGGGGGGGGGAGGGAGGGGGAGGAACCATGTCTGTATCCCTCCTAATCCGAACACATGACTCCTGCTCATGAGAACTTGGCCAAACCGCACGCCGGGACCCAAACCTCGAGTCGGGACATTACATCACCTATTATTTCCAGCTCAGGGGGGGTGGGGGGGGGGGGGGGGGCTTGCCAGGAACATTTTTGATCCCTCCATGATCTGACCTTGACTTCTGCTCATGACAAGTCTGCAAAAATCGTACGCTGGGATACCTTAGCCTTGGATCGAACGTGTATTAATCATCAATTATTTTATTAGTCTCGGGGGGGGGTTCTGGGGGGCAAGGGGGGCTGTCCAGGAGTGTGTTTGACCTCTCCTGACCTGACCTAAGCTCGTGTCATGAACCTGGCCTGCTCTCATAGCCATGGGGAGGTCGACACGGGGCAATAGTGGTTCATAAGTTGAGGGGTTCCGGGGAGATATATTCGCTCGCAAAACGCCCCCCTCACCCCCCCTTTCCTCCGGCAAAACGCCCCCCTTCGTGAGTGCCCCCTGTTATCCCCCCCCCCCCTCTCCCCCCGTATTTGGTCTCTATGCCCAGGCGCGGCGCCCCCTCCGCTTCATACCTTCTCTCTTCATACCTCGCTCTCGCTCTCTATTTCTCTCTCTCTCTCTCTCTCTCTCTCTCTCTCACACACACACACATACGCTCACTCTCACACTCTTTGTCTCTTTTACACACACACACACTCACTCTCTCTCTCTCCCTCTCTCTCTCACACACTCTCTATCTCTCTTTTTTATCTCTCTCACACACACCCTCTCACTCTTTCTCACACTCTCTCTCTCTCTGCCTGTTAAATTAGTAATCATTAATAATGGGAGTGTTTTCCACCATATCAAATAACCCTTTATTCTGTACAAGAGCTCACCCCTCTCTTCTCTCTCTCTCTCTCCCCCCCCTCTCTCTCTCTCTCTCCCTTTCTACGGCTCCCTCCGGCTTCTTAGTCGGAGGGTGGGGAGAGAGCCTTCTACTTTGCTGTCCTATTCTTCCACTATAAACTGTCCCTGTCTGGTAGTATTAAGGCCGGATCACCTAGTTGGGACCGCAAGGTATGTGTGGTCTGAGTATCTGTATAACTCTGTGTAACTCTTTCGTATTTCTCTCTCTCTCTCTCTCTCTCTCTCTCTCTCTCTCTCTCTCTCTCTCATATATATTTATTATCACCCAAATAATTAATATATTTTTCTGTACCAGTTTCGTCTGTAATCCATTCAATTGACCACTTGCGAGTTTCAGGCTATAAGGAAGTTGGAGCCGTAAACATCGGTATTAAACAGAAATACAATAATATATTAGATATCTAATGGATAAAACGTATGTTGAATTTAGTTGTATATGTATCTATAAACGTACGACAACCGCATTTTAGCTGGTAATTCTGCTAAATATCCATGTAAAAGACTCCAACTTCCTTATAGCCTGAAACTCGCAAGTGGTCCATCATCATTATAGGTAAGCCAGACATTTGCATTGGTATCGGAAACTAGATCGAAGGTAGATTATGTTAGGTAGTTTAGTTCGTAAGGGAGCAGACCTGTTTTTGTTTTTCTTTCTCTCCTTTTCCCTCTTTCTCTGACTTGTATCCATTCGGCCCCATTCAGCCAACTGTTTTAAGACGTTTATCTTCATCCAGGTGTCGATACCTCCCTGGCGACCGATAGCGAGCCAGCATTGTATGGAGAAATCCGGCTTCGCCGGAGACATTTTTCTATCGAAAAATGTACACATTTAGCTTGCTATCAAAACAAAAATATATATATGCTGGCGAGCGGTATATTGACACCTGAATGGGGTAAAAGTCTTAAAACAGTAGGCTGAATGGGGCCGAATGGATACAAGCCAAAGAAAGAGGGAGAGCAAGTGAAAACAAGCGAGGTGGTGGGCCCCATCCCCCCCCCCCCCCCTTCCGGAACTTGACCCATAGAATATCGGCGGCACCCCCTTTCCAAGGTATATTTCGCCAACGATTACACGATTTCATTCAGCTTAGGAAAGACGTCTACTAATTAAGAGGCTATACAGACTCTCTCAATTAAGGGGAGGTATTTAGTTTGTTCCCTACTTTTTTCATCAAGCTTAAAATTACACCCCCTAGACCCCCTTTCAAGATAAATTTGTACATTTTTCGGTAGAAAAATGTCCCGGCTGAAAGCCGGTTTCTCTTAAATTACAGGCTCGCTATCGCTCGCCAGGATAAAATCGACACCTAAATGGCACGATAGGTCTTAAAATTGACAGAAATGGGTCGAAAGTTCTAAAAATCGTCAAAATAATGAGGCGAATGTCTTAAAATCTCAAAAGCAATGGGGCTAAACATGAGGGAGAAGGAAGTTCGAAAAAAAAATCCCTCGAGTGGAAACCTCCCCTTAATCCTTATAGCGACCATATATCCTTCCTAAGCTTCGTAAAATCGTCGAAATGCAGCCGAAACCAAATACAAAAAGACGTCACCGGTACTGAAGGGGTTAACCCTTTGAGTACCAGCGACGTGTGTTATGTTTTATGCTAGCTATATGTAGACGACATTATGCAGCTTAGGAAGGATCTGCGGTAGTTTAAAAGGCTTGGTTGAGATAGTTATGAAGGCTTATGACGGCTAGAGGTCCTTCCTAAGCTGAATAATATCATCTCATCATTGCCCAAGTATAGTTAAAAGGACGTCACCGGTACTGAAGGGGTTAAATATTGAAGCTTCCAGACTATAAAGCCGCTGTCACACGAGCGCTTTTTCCGTCAATTTTCCATGAGTTTTTTCTCGTATTATGTCGGGACTTTTTCGCGCTGGGATCGGGAACTAGACTGAAGGTAGATTATGTTAGGTAGCCGATTGCTAATAAAGTTTAATTTTTTAAGCTTCCAGATCATAATTGCCCGTAAAAATTGCTGGAAAAAGGGCTCGTGTGACTCTGGCCTAATTGCCCGTAACAAATTGACGGAAAACTCGCTCGTTGTGACACCGCCTTCAACCCTTTCAAGCTCCGATTGCTCAGGTTTTTTCTGTTTTCTGGCTATGATGAAGGGGAGGTCTCCACTTGAGGGACTTTTTTCTTGGCTCCCTTCTCCCTCATGTTTAGCCCCGTTGCTTTTGAGATTTTAAGACGTTCGCCCCATTAGTTTGACGATTTGAACAACCCTCGCCCCATTTAAGTCAATTTTAAGACCATTCGTGCCATTTAGGTGTCGATTTTTTCCTGGCGAGCGATAGCGAGCCTGTAATTTAAAGGGAACCGGCCTACGGCCGGGACATTTTTCTACCGAAAAATGTACAAATTTATCTTGAAAGGGGGTCTAGGGGGAGTCATTTTAAGATTGATGGAAGTCTAGGGAATCAACTATAAACCTCCCCTTAAGCGATATGAATTAGATTAGGAAGGGTTTAAGGGGCTAGGGCTTGGTTTAAGGGGCTAGGGCTTGGTTTAAGGGGCTAGGGCTTGGTTTAAGGGGCTAGGGCTTGGTTTAAGGGGCTAGGGCTTGGTTTTAAGGGGCTAGGGCTTGGTTTAAGGGGCTAGGGCTTGGTTTAAGGGGCTAGGGCTTGGTTTAAGGGGCTAGGGCTTGGTTTAAGGGGCTAGGGCTTGGTTTAAGGGGGTAGGGCTTGGTTTTTGGTCTCTATATTTATTTATTTGTTAATTTTTGAGTTTCCTCGCTAGACCTCCATCCAGCTCAGAAAAACACCCCCTAGACCCCCTTTCAAGATGAATTTGTACATTTTTCGGTAGAATAATTTCCCGGCCCGGTTCCTTTTGAAATTAGAGGCTCGCTTTTGCTCGCCAGGGAAAAAAGCGACACCTAAATGGCACGAAAGGTCTTAATAGTGACAACAAAATGAGACGAAAGGTCTCAAAATCGCCAAACTAACGGAACGAACGTCTTAAAACCTCAAAACTAATATGCTAAACATGAGGGAGAAGGGGGTCCATAAAAAGCGAGTACTACCCCCTTAAGGCGCTTGACTTGTGAACCTAATATTAACGAGGGTGTTATATTCAAGACCCTCAGCTTCTCCCTCATGTTTAGCCCGATAAGTTTAGAAAGTTTCAGACGTTCGCCCCATTAGTTTGAGGATTTGAAGACCTATGGTGCCATTTGGGTGTCGATTTTTTTTCCTGGCGTGCGATAGTGAGCCTGTAATTTAGGGGGAACCAGCCTTCGGGTGGGACATATTTCTACAGCAAAATCACTTAATGGTTACACCGAATTAAAGCAGCAATTGACCACTTGCTAGTTTCAGGCTATAAGGAAGTTGAAGCCGTGAACATCGATATAAAACCGAAATGCAATAATAATACAGATTTCTGGTGGATAGAATGTATGATTAATTTAATTTAATGGGTTTATAAATACACTACAACCGGATTTCAGCTGGTAGTTTTGATATATATCGATATCTACAGCTCCAACTTCCTTATAGAACGAAACTCGCAAGTCGGCAATTATTTTCAAACTTACTATAGTTTCCCCTCTAAATCGTCTCGTTACGAAATGTGGAGTGTGGCGCCCGTAGACTTTTTACATATTTGCTTGGCACTGAGGGTACGCGGTGGCATGACTTGAACTTCTTGTCTGGGGCTATTCCTGTTTGTGTGTGTGTGTGTGTGTGTGTGTGTGTTTGTGTGTGTGTGTGTGTTGGAGGAGGAGTTACTACGTGTTAGAAGTATTTTGTGTGTGTGTCTGTGTCTTTTCAAATAGTAACAACAATATGTGTGTGTGTGTGTGTGTGTGTGTGTGTGTGTCTGTGTGTGTGTGTGTGAAGCATATGTGTGTGTGTGTGTATGCAAAAATAGTGATAACAATATGAGAGAGAGAGAGAGAGGGGGGATGGGTATTTATGCGTTCACAGATGCCTAGGTAGTGTCTTGCAAGCAGCACACACACACGCGCACACACACACACACACACACACACACACACACACACACACACACACACACACACACACACACATTCAACTCAATATTTCAGAACATAAGCTTCAATATATTAATAAACTCTTAAACACAAAGACTTCTCTCTACAAATCACCTTTTTTTGGATAAACACACTTCACCCTCATCCAACAAAAATACCTAACCTCCTTCCCTTATAGATGTCCCTAACAACAACTAACTAACTAACTAACTAACTAACTAAGTAACTGATAAACTAACTGACTAACTAATTAACTAAGTAACTGATAAACTAACTAACTAATTAATTAACTAAGTAACAAAATAACTAACTGACTAACTAACTAACTTTCTAACTAACTATCTACCTAAATGAATAAGGTAATCAATAGAAAACGTCGTATTCTGGTTACTAATAGAAAACGTCGTATTCTGGTTACTAATAGAAAACGTCGTATTCTGGTTACTAATAGAAAACGTCCGTATTCTGGTTACTAATAGAAAACGTCGTATTCTGGTTACTAATAGAAAACGTCGTATTCTGGTTACTAATAGAAAACGTCGTATTCTGGTTACTAATAGAAAACGTCGTATTCTGGTTACTAATAGAAAACGTCGTATTCTGGTTACTAATAGACGATTTTCTTTGAGCCTATAGGACTAAAATGGGTAAATACTATCAACATAAACCAATTTAATATCATAGGTCCATCTTAACCCCTTGAATACCAGCGACGTGTGTTATATATTATTCTAGCTATATATAGGCGATATTATGCAGCTTAGGAAGGATATGTGGTAGTTAAAAGGGTTGGTTGAGATCGATTGAAGCCTTATTATTGCTAGAGGTCCTTCCTAAGCTATATAAAGTCGTCTAATAGTCGCCAGAATATTATAATAAGGACGACCCTGGTAGAGAATGGGTTAAACTTCATAAAATCGTCTCAAGTTAGTCTGAATAAAGGGTAATAAAGGCGTTATCTTAGTGAAGGAGTTAACTAGTGAACAATACTGATATAATGTTTGTGGCCTTAGCAATTCATCAAAATACCTCACCAGTGTATCACTATTGCACCTCTCAAATTTCAAAGGTACCGGTATCCAGAAGTTCCTGTTCAAGAGTGTACATGTGTGTTATATAAACGACACAACGTCCCCAAAATACCTCTACCCTCCACACACACACAGAACAAGTTGCAAGATCCCTTCAACACACACACACACAGGCATCCCTACACACACATACATACACACACACAAGCACACCCCTCCTACCCCCACCCAACCCAATCCCCAACCACACAAACTAACACACACACACACAAACACACACACACACACACACACACACACACAGGTTGCAAGATCCTCCCTACCCTCCCCCTCGTCCTCCCCCCCTATTGATTGCCTTATGTTGCATGCATCAGGCAGAAGCACACGAGAGCTGCCGCAGTCACGCTGCCTGCTGCCACCAGTGCCCCATAAGTCCAGGGTATAAGCTAGGGTTCGAATCCCAGGCGGGGGTGAGAGGTGGGGGGGTGGAGGAGTGGAGTTTGGGGGGGGGGGGCTGGTGGTGGAAGGAGGAAGGGAGGGCTGGAGAGAAAAGAGGGAGGGGTGGTTGGTTGGTGGAAGGGGGTAGGTAGGGATGAGGGACGGGGTGGTAGGAGAGAGAGAGAGAGATGTATACAATTACATAGATTTACATAGCTACACTGGCCACACAGACCATACGATCCAAACGAGGTGGTCAGGGCTTAATTCTAGTAGGAGAGAGAAGAGAGAGAGAGAGAGAAGGGGGGTAAAGTAAGGGGAGTGGGGGGGATCGTGTCATGCTACTTGAGTGACCCCAAAAACACTAGTATGGGTACGTTTGTGTGTTCGTATGTTCGTCCCTTAGTTCTCTCAGTCTGTCTGTCTGTCTGTCTGTCTGTAAGTCTGTCTTTCTGTCTGTATATAAGAACATAAGAAAATAGGAGTCTGCAGGAGTCTGTGTGACTATGTACGTGTAGGTGTGTGTGTGGGTGTGTGTTTGCTTTAGAATACACATATGTACAGTATGTGTGTATTATATGTATTGCAAACATTGTATGTATATTTTGTTCGTATTAGTTTGATTAGAGAACAATTTAGACCGGCCTTTTTGCATTGGAGTATAATAATAATAATAATAATAATAATAATAATAATAATGACGATAACTGCATAGATATGATATTAATCTCTCTCTCTCTCTCTCTCTCTCTCTCTCTCTCTCTCTCTCTTAAAACACCGTCTTTGGGGTTGCTGTTTTGCTGGTGGGGGGGGGGGGGGGGGGGGGGGGGGTATGCAGGTGGTGGTGGAGAGAGAGAGAGAGAGAGCTACAATAAGAAGTTGAAGTTTAAATATAGAATATCTCCAAACCCTTAAAAATCCATTCTAATAAGATACTCTAAGTGACCAATTGCGAGTTTCGTTCTATAAGTAAGTTGGAGCTGTAGACATCGACATTTCCCAGAATATTTACCAGTTAAAACACGGTTGTAGACTTGTAGAACATATATATATATATATATATAAACACATAAAAAATCCAATTCAGTCTGCTATCTCTCTATTAAAACCCTATTTCTGTTTTAATATCGATGTTTACGGCTCCAACTTCCTTATAGCCTGAATTGGTCAATTGACAGAAGGATACAGTGAGAGATACAAGGAATAGTTAGTATCTCAAAGACCTTGCGATTCATTCCGGGGAGGCAGAGGAGAGAGAGAGAGAGAGAGAGAGAGAGAGAGAGAGAGAGAGAGAGAGAGAGAGAGAGAGATATAAATATATATATATATATATATATATATTTTTTTTTTTTCTTTAATACATACGAGGTTGAAAGAAATGGCAATTTCTGCGTTGGAAATGTTATTATTCAAAGTTTCCAGGTCTCTGATGAGTTTTCGCTGGGTGGCAGGAAGTAGATGAAGGAGATGAGCAAAATTCATGGTGGTACAGGGTTACATAAATGTACATGATGATACAGGATATACGACGCGTTTCACTGGACAACCAGCATTATCAAGTAAGGAAGGAATGATATAAAAGGTAAACAGGAAGGGTATATATATATATATATATTTACGCTTCCACCAATAGCAGACTTTTGCCCCCTGTTTTCCGCCTCCTCTGATCCTCCACCCTCTATATATACCCTTCCTGTTTACCTTTTATATCATTCCTTCCTTACTTGATAATGCTGGTTGTCCAGTGAAACGCGTCGTATATCCTGTATCATCATGTACATTTATGTAACCCTGTACCACCATGAATTTTGCTCATCTCCTTCATCTACTTCCTGCCACCCAGCGAAAACTCATCAGAGACCTGGAAACTTTGAATAATAAAATTTCCAACGCAGAAATTGCCATTTCTTTCAACCTCGTATGTATTAAAGAAAATTTATTACCTGGCTTTACTAACATATTTATATATATATAGAGAGAGAGAGAGAGAGATAGAGAGAGAGAGAACGAGAGAGAAAGATAGATAGATAGATATATATAGATAGCTAGGATACATAGATAGAGAGAGAGAGAGAGATATATATATATATATATATATATATATATATATATATATATAGAGAGAGAGAGAGAGAGAGAGATATAGATAGATAGATAGAGAGAGAGAGAGAGAGAGTGAAAGCGAGAGAGAAAGACAGATATATATATATATATATATATATATATATATATATATATATATATAGAGAGAGAGAGAGAGAGAGAGAGAGGTAGAGATATATATAGATAGCTAGATACATAGATAGAGAGAGAGAGAGAGAGTTGAACGACCGACCGCAAGCAGAGGAACAAGTTGGAGGACGTTGCGAAGAGTTGCAAGGCATAGTTAACATCTCAAAGACCCTGCGATTCAATCCTAGGAGACAATTTAGACAACAAATAATAAAATAATAAGAAGAAATATATAATTATTAAGTTAATAAATAAATAAATAAATAACAATACCACGACAAATAACAATACCACGACAAATAACAATACCACGACAAATAACAATACCACGACAAATAACAATACCACGACAAATAACAATACCACGACAAATAACAATACCACGACAAATAACAATACCACGACAAATAACAATACCACGACAAATAACAATACCACGACAAATAACAATACCACGACAAATAACAATACCACGACAAATAACAATACCACGACAAATAACAATACCACGACAAATAACAATACCACGACAAATAACAATACCACGACAAATAACAATACCACGACAAATAACAATACCACGACAAATAACAATACCACGACAAATAACAATACCACGACAAATAACAATACCACGACAAATAACAATACCACGACAAATAACCACGACAAATAACAATACCACGACAAATAACAATACCACGACAAATAACAATACCACGACAAATAACAATACCACGACAAATAACAATACCACGACAAATAAACAATACCACGACAAATAACAATACCACGACAAATAACAATACCACGAAAAATAACAGTACCACGAAAAATAACAAGAGCACGAAAAATAACAATACCACGACAACTAACAATACCAGGACAAATAACAATACCACGACAAAATAACAATACCACGACAAATAACAATACCACGACAAATAACAATACCACGACAAATAACAATACCACGACCAAATAACAATACCACGACAAAATAACAATACCACGACAAATAACAATACCACGACAAATAAAACAATACCACGACAAATAACAATACCACGACAAATAACAATACCACGACAAATAACAATACCACGACAAATAACAATACCACGACAAATAACAATACCACGACAAATAACAATACCACGACAAATAACAGTACCACGACAAATAACAATACCACGATAAATTGCTTAGTGTAATATACTGTAATTGCAGTGTCGAAAATTACATCTATTTTTGTTATAATGTCCTACTGTGATTAAAGGGGAGGTTTTTAGTTTGGTCCGTAGATATCCTTCAAGCTTAAAATTACACCCCCTTGAGCCCCTTTCAAGATACATTTGTACATTTTTCGGTAGAAAAATGTCCCGGCTGAAAGCCGGTTCCTCTTAAATTACAGGCTCGCTATCGCTCGCCAGGATAAAATCGACACCTAAATGGCACGAAAGGTCTTAAAATTGACAGAAGTGGGTTGAAAGTTCTTAAAATCGTCAAAATAATGGGGCGAACGTCTTAACATTAGGAAAACAATGGGGCTAAACATGAGGGAGAAAGGAGTCAAGAAAAAAAATCCCTCAAGTGGAAATCTCTATTGACAATGTTTGAGGAAAGTATGTCCTAAGTTTGAAGACTCCTTATATGTTAAGATATTAAACTCTCATACTAGTGACTTAGGTCTAGCTCTCAGTGTGTGTGTGTGTGTGTGTGTGTGTGTGTGTGTGTGTGTGTGTGTGTGTGTGTGTGTGTGTGTGTGTGTGTGTGTGTGAGTGTGTGTGTGAGTGTGAGAGAGAGAGACTGTGTGAGTGACAGTGAGTAGGAGTGAGTGTAAGTGTATGTGTGTGTGCTTGAGAGAGAGAGAGAGAGAGAGAGAGAGAGAGAGATAATTAGAGATAGAGTTAGAGAGTTAGAGAGAGAGATAGAGGTTGTAGGGGTATATTATAAGCTCAAGCATGTTAAGCCAAGGTCATGCACTGTGCCAGTCACTGCAAGCTATAGGGAGGGGCAGAGGAGTAGAGGGTAGTAGTGGTAGTAGTAGTAGTGGTGGTAGTAGTTGTTGTAGTAGTAGTGGTAGTAGTAGTAGTGGTGGTAGTAGTTGTTGTAGTAGTAGTGGTAGTAGTAGTAGTGGTGGTAGTAGTTGTTGTAGTAGTAGTGGTAGTAGTAGTAGTGGTGGTAGTAGTTGTTGTAGTAGTAGTGGTAGTAGTAGTAGTGGTGGTAGTAGTTGTTGTAGTAGTAGTAGTGGTAGTAGTAGTGGTGGTAGTAGTTGTTGTAGTAGTAGTGGTAGTAGTAGTAGTGGTGGTAGTAGTTGTTGTAGTAGTAGTGGTAGTAGTAGTAGTGGTGATAGTAGTTGTTGTAGTAGTAGTGGTAGTAGTAGTAGTGGTGGTAGTAGTTGTTGTAGTAGTAGTGGTAGTAGTAGTAGTGGTGGTAGTAGTTGTTGTAGTAGTAGTGGTAGTAGTAGTAGTGGTGGTAGTAGTTGTTGTAGTAGTAGTGGTAGTAGTAGTAGTGGTGGTAGTAGTTGTTGTAGTAGTAGTGGTAGTAGTAGTAGTGGTGGTAGTAGTTGTTGTAGTAGTAGTGGTGGTATTAGTTGTTGTAGTAGTAGTAGTAGTGGCAGTAGTTTCAATTTCAATTTCAATTGTCTTTATTTCATAATATATACAAAATTTACATTCATGTACATATTACATATCCATTAAAATAATTTAGAAAAGTAAAATAGCTGAAAAGGTATAGCCTACACATGAATTCCTACAACTCTTGTTTATTTACAGTATAGCCTATAATCAAATATATATTTTATTATATCATATTTAGCAACCGCATTTAGTTATGAATAATTATATGACATCCTAGATAGACCGAGGAAGCATCACCTTGTATTTGGATCATAAGACACGGGGGCCCGTCGTTCTTCGTGTCGCTGAACCCATAGGATTCTAGAGTAGATTGTGTTAAGATCATACTTCCATACATCAATATTATAGGTCTTATGAAATAGATTTTCAACATTGTTTATAAAAAGTCCAGACTGCAAGTATTGCCAATTTGTGTTAATTATAAGATTATTAGACTTGGCTATTCTGTGAAAATATCTTGCCTGAATAAGAGCAACGTGATGCTTCGGCAGTAATTGTTCACATGACTCTGCCACCTCAAGGTACACCAAGGATCCGCTTCATTGACTTGTTGATAGCTAAGGCAAAAGTTTTGAAGATACCTGTAGAAAAAATCTTACAATTGTTCCAGAGTGGAAGTCCAAAGTCTGGCTTACAATACGCAT
Source organism: Paralithodes platypus (assembly GCA_032716605.1). Taxonomy (NCBI): domain Eukaryota; kingdom Metazoa; phylum Arthropoda; class Malacostraca; order Decapoda; family Lithodidae; genus Paralithodes; species Paralithodes platypus. The sequence goes on along the minus strand of CM064575.1, from coordinate 79,844,089 downwards.
TGTATAAAAATAAAAGTGTTTTCTTATCAACATATGACACATTTCTAATTACTGTATTAAAACTTGAATACAATGTTTTCAGCCTTAAATCAACATCATCATTGTCATGTAGAGAAGAAGAGATCACATGGCCCAGATATTTAAACTATTTTACTAGGTCTAGTTCATCATGATGTAATTTTATAGTATCACCCGAAGATTGGTTTCCTTTCCTTTTGAATTTCATGCATTTTGTCTTGTTTTTATTAATAATCAAACCATGTTTTTCTAATTCAATTTTCAATTTAATATACAATGTTTCCATATCATCATGTTCGTGAGCAATAAGAGCTATATCGTCGGCATAGGCCAAAATATTAATGTTTGTTATTCCCAGTTGACACCCTTGATTCATGTTAGACAGTTCTTCTATAATATTATCTATATATAGTTTAAATAAAAAGGGGGATAGTATTCCTCCCTGCCTTACTCCCCTCTCCACATAATAAAAGGATCCCTGGTGCCCCTTCCATGTCACATTAGCTAATTGATTTCTGAGGTAATGCATAAGAAAATACACTAAGTCCACTGGGACTCCCTTATTCAATAATTTTTCACCCAATAGAAAATGATTTACATAATCAAATGCCTTGGACAGATCAATAAATGTTATGAATCCAGAGTCATTTTTATGAGAATAATTGAACATCAATTCTTTTAAAACAAAACATGCATCAGTTGTCGACACTCCTCTTTTAAAGCCAAATTGTTCATGGTTTAAACAAACTTTTTCTTCAAGTATATCCAGTATATGAATTTCGAAGAGTTTCAACAAGCAGGAAGACTGCATAACAGGTCTGTGATTATTAGATAAAGTAACATTACCCTTTTAATCTTTAACTATTGGTGTTATATTTCCTTTCAGTATATGAGTTGGTAAATAACAATGACTGAAGCATACATTGAACAAATATGACAGAATCGCAAGAACGTTATCTGATGCATTCTTCAGAAAAAGCGAGTGTAATCCATCATGCCCAACGCCAAGATTTAATTTACAAATGGCTCGCTTCAATGATATATGCGAGGTTACAACATTCATTTTCCTACCTTCTTTCCACTTCCTTTTAAACTTATTCATTAAATCCTCTTTACCGATTAATTCAGGATCATCGCTATGCACTAAATACATATTAGAAAATATGTTTATAATTTCATTAGGATCCGAATGACAATCAATGATATTTGTAGTTTTTTCTTTACCTCTTTTGATCTTTACTTCCTTCCAAAACTGTTCCTTATTTTTCAATCGAAACTTATCAATAATAGACTTACATATTTCTTTATTTTCATTTTGCTTACATTTGTTTAGTGCTTGCTTAAACTTACTTCTTGATTCAACCATTTCTGTATACTCAGAACTATCTCGAGATTTACCTTTAGCTATCCATTTCAAAAAGCAATTTCTAGCTATTGTATGATGGTTTTTAATTTCGCGGTTCCAACCTGGGATTATTTTAAATTTATTTGTTATGATACATTTTTTCCTATAAGCCTCAGACGAATCAGCAATTGCAATACGTATTGATTCATACAAGCAATCTATCCATTCTAAATGTTGTTGATGATGACAGCCAAGTACGGAACATTGCAATACTGGATGATCAATGAGAGAAGACAACTTTAAACACACCAACTCATTAATATTATCAAATTCATCTTTTGTAAGCGCACCCCAGTTGATATAAGATTTATCATGGTTATCAACATCTATCGATCTTACATAACTTTTGTTACGATTTATCGAATCATCTGCAGAGGTTATTCCGAGCTTAAATACACTTGGAATATGGTCAGATCCAATTATATGATATAAAACATTTATATTGTTAACTGTTACAAGTTTGTGCTGCCTTCCCACAATGTGATCAATCCATCTACTTGCAGAGTTCCCATATCCTATAAATGTGCAAGTATCCCCATTCAAAACATTCACATCAAAACACTGAAGATCATTATTTTGCATAAAATCAGTTAAGTTTGTCCTTGAAAGGGGGTCAAGGGGGAGTAATTTTAAGCTTGATGGAAGTCTAGGGAATCAACTAAAAACCTCCCCTTAAGTGGTCAATTATTCAAGTGTAGTCAATATTTTCATCTGATATATTATACGCTAAAGTAAATTGTCTAATGGTAACCAGAACATGATGATTGATTCACCTTTTTAGTATTAGGGCATTTATTTGACTTCTATCATGGATAATATTAGACGATTTGTTAGGCAGATTAGGAAGAACCTATGAAAATAAGAGAATTGCGTGAGATTTTTTTTTTTTTTTTTTTTTTTTTTTTATAATTCTTTCAGCATTTGAGGACACATTTTTTCTTGTTTTCTTTACGATTTTATTGAGACTAGGAAGGGTTTATGTAGGTCAAAAGAAGAATTGAGACAGTCTTCCCCATTTTAACTCCCATAAATCCTCCCTAAGCTGTTTGAAATCGTCTAAATGGAAAAGAAAAATGCGTCATAATCTTGAAGGGGTTAACTGAATAAAAGGAAGGACAGGACAGGATAGACAGAGAGAGAGAGAGAGAGAGAGAGAGAGAGAGAGAGAGAGAGAGTAATAAAAAAACACACACACACACACACACACACATGAGACCTCCCCCCCCCCCACTACCACACACACACAGATCCAATGTACGTACATCTGGTGACAAAAAACAAGTGTCCTTGAATCTCCACCTGCCGTCATCCAACTAAAGTACACACACACATACACACACATCCCCCCCCCCCCCCACACCCACATACATACACCCACACACACACATAACCCCCCCCCAACACCCACACACACACATACGGTACATACACCCCCCCACACATACATACACCCACACACACACATACATACACCCACACACATACCCCCCACCCTCCCACACACATACCCCCCCCCCCCCACACAAACACACATACCCCCTCCCCCACACACACACATCCCCCCCCCCCCCACACACACACATACCCCCCCCACCCACATACCCCCACCCACCCACACACATACCCCCCCCCACACACACACATGTACACCCCCCCTACATACACCCCCCCTCTACACACACACACACCTTCCCCACCCACCCACACAAGGTAGGCTACAGTAGGAGACAAAACACATGTGACCTTGACCACACACCTGCCCTTGCTCAACTTACGGGGGGAGTACCAAGGCCACCTAGAGTACAAAGGTACTCTAGGTGGCCTTGGGAGTACTCGCTCTTTATGGACACGTACCCTTCTCCCTCATGTTTAGCATATTAGTTTTGTGGTTTTAAGACGTTCGTTTCGTTAGTTTGGCGATTTTGAGACCTTTCGCCTCATTTTTTGATTCAATATTTAGATATTCCATGCCTTTAGGTGTTCATTATTTCCTGGCGAGCGAAAGCGAACCTCAAATTTTTAGAAGGAAAAAATGTACAAATTTATCTTGCAAGGGGGTCTAGGGAGTGGTTTTCTAAGCTTGATGGAGGTCTATCGAGGAAACTCAAAAATAAATGAATAGATCAATATATCTACCAAAAAGCAAGCAGTAGCCTACCTTCTTAAGGGGAGGTATTTAGTTTGTTCCCTACGTTTTCATCAAGCTTAAAATTACACCCCCTAGACCCCCTTTCAAGATAAATTTGTACATTTTTTGGTAGAAATATGTCCCGGCCGGAGGCCGGTTGCTCTTAACCCTCTCCGACATATGACGCGATGTTGAGGCTATTGGGGACACTTTAAAGCCTTTGTTACCATCAGGGGTATTTAGAAACCTTTAGTTTAGTTACTTCAACCTCTGCAGTTGTCTTTGAGTTAGCCGTGGGTAGAAAACTAATTTTGGAGAGGTAATTATAAGAGTGAGAGAACTCTATTTCTTATTGCTAATCTGGCAACCTCTGCGTCATAAATGCGTGAAAGGGTTAAATTACAGGCTCGCTATCGCTCGCCAGGAAAAAATCGACACCTTCATGGCACGAAAGGTCTTAAAATTGACAGTAATGGGGCAAAATGTCTTAAAATGTCCAAACTACTAGGGCGAACGTCTTAAAATCGCAAAAGCAATGGGACTAGACATGAGGGAGAAAGGGGTCAAGAAAAAAGTCCCTCAAGTGGAAATCTCCCCTTAAGTACACACTGTCCGCTGAACTAAGAGGCGGCTGCGTTCAGGTGTACTTTAATAATAAGACGTTTAACCCCTTCTGTACCGGTGACGTCTCTTGTCGTTCCATTCTAGCTACATTGACTTCCGTATACCCTTGTCAAGCTTAATACAATGGTCTAACAATAGACAGAAAGACCAAGACAGACAATGGACAGGACAGGAACACAACAGACAGACAGATAGACAGGGTAAGAAAGACACACCAAGACAGACAGACAGACAGACAGACAGACAGACAGACAGGGTAAGAAAGACACACCAAGACAGACAGACAGACAGGGTAAGAAAGACACACCAAGACAGACAGACAGACAGGGTAAGAAAGACACACCAAGACAGACAGACAGACAGACAGACAGGGTAAGAAAGACACACCAAGACAGACACAGACAGGGTAAGAAAGACACACCAAGACAAACAGACAGAAAGACTTACATACAGACAGACAGACGGACAGACAGAAACACAGACACACGTACAAACAGGATAACAAAGACACACCGAGACAGACAAAGGACACTACAGACAGACAGACAGAGGGTGGAGTAGGTGGTGGTGGTGGTGGTGGTGGAGGGAGGGAAGGGTGGAGTACGATTTGGGTCCGTTCGTAGTCTGGGCGAAGGTGTGTGTGTGTGTGTGTGTGTGTGTGTGAGATAGAGAGAGAGAGTGAGTGTGTGTGTGACTGAGTGAGTGAGTGTGAGTGTGTGTGTGTGTGTGTAATAATAATAATAATAATTCGGCGTGTGTTTGAGTGTGTATGAGTGTGTGTGTGTGTGTGTGTGTGAGAACCTAACCTACCCCTTACATAACATATAAAGCTGAAGACCAGACCGTCTCCTGATGGGGGGGGGGGGGGGGGGGGGTAATAGGGGGCGGTTTGGGTCCGTATAGGTCCGCGTACCTTAAGGAGAGAGAGAGATTGATGGATGTGTGTATGTACTGTAAGTATGTGTGTTTAAAATATTTGCAATTATCTTGTACGTGTCAACTTGGTGGTTCGTTATATATATTTATATATTTATATATTTGTTCTAAAACGTAATCCCCCAGGAGGTAATACTACTTTACTCTAGTACAAAATAACTACTGGACAGACTCGTCTTAAGACAAAATAACTACTGGACAGACTCGTCTTAAGACAAAATAACTACTGGACAGACTCGTCTTAAGACAAAATAACTACTGGACAGACTCGTCTTAAGACAAAATAACTACTGGACAGACTCGTCTTAAGACAGAATAACTACTGGACAGACTCGTCTTAAGACAAAATAACTACTGGACAGACTCGTCTTAAGACAAAATAACTACTGGACAGACTCGTCTTAAGACAAAATAACTACTGGACAGACTCGTCTTAAGACAAAATTCCTTCTGAACAATATCAGTCTAGGGCAAAACCACTCTGGGACAAATTTACTCCTTTACAAAACCTCTCCTGGGCAACATTACTCCTTTACAAAACCTCTCCTGGGCAACATTACTCCTCAACAAAACCTCTCCTGGGCAACATCACTCCTCAACAAAACCTCTCCTGGGCAACATTACTCCTTTACAAAACCTCTCCTGGGCAACATCACTCCTCAACAAAATTACTCTTGGACAAAAAATACTCCAAGACCCCCAATCGAGATAAATTTGTATATTATTCGGCAGAGAAGTGTCCCGGTCGAAGGCCGAATCCTCCTAAACTAAACGCTCGCTATCGCTCGTCAGGAAGAAATCGACACCTTTATGGTACAAAAGGTCTTCATATCGCCAACTTAATGGAGCGAACGTCTTAAAATCACAAAGCTAATGGGGCTAAGCATTAGAGAGAAGGAGAGTCCAGAAAAACCAAGCCTCCCCTTAAATCCGTCATAATCCTCAAGTGGTTAAATATCGAGTATCAAGTTGCTAATTAAGGGATGTATTTTACCGCCAGCTGACCTGACACTGACTATAGTGTATGTGTGTGTGTGGGTGTGTATGTGTGTGTGTGGGTGTATGTCTGTGTGTGTGTGTGCGAACTGCGCTGTTTCCATGAGAGAGAGAACGGAGGGGTTTGTGGGAGGAGTCTAACTGCACCTCTCTCTCTCTCTCTCTTTCTTTCAAATACTATGATTACTGCTGTCATGCGTTTCATTAATGATAATCCCGAACTTCCCTAATACGAAAAGACCTCGGCTTCCAATTGTGTATACGCTTTTTAAGTTTCGCCCACAAGTCGTTTCGCTCCTTTGCAATTTCCAGATCTTTTTGCTAATCTGGAAATTTCTCTATTACAGCTATTTCGATTAACCCTTTCAAGATGCGATGCCGAATGTCTGTGTTTGTTTTCTGGCTATTATTAGGCGATTTTATTCAGATTAGGCAGGGTGAGTGAAAGTCAGAGGGATAAATGAGATATCTTTTACCCTCAAATTTTGTCATGGCGTGTGAAAGCGAGTCTGCAATTTAGGACACAGTTTTCTGCTGAAAAATGTACAAATTGATTTCGAAGAGGGGTCTTGTGTCTATTTCTTAAAGTTTGATGGATATCTAGGGTAACAACAAAAAATCCTCTTCCAGCCTGAAACTCGTAAATGGTTAATGACGCTAAGATATAAAAGCCTACCTTAAATATATCTATATAATTATATATCTATATAATTATTGAATATCAAGATATGCTATTTGCTTATTGTGATATATACTCTAACGTCTTTGTTAATGATAAAATAAGATGTTAAAATGCTTGTGTGCTATTTTATTTTATGGACTTTGATCATTAATAATTCAAATTTCGGTATATGGAGTGGCGAAATACTGTGGGGTGTGTTCTATTGTTATCTAAGGTTATTATTATCACTCTCTCTCTCCCTCTCTCTCTCCTGAGTGACTGAGTGAAGGACTTCGGTTCAAGCAGTGTGATTGGCCTAGAACACACACACACACACACACACACACACACAGGGAGAGAGAGAGAGACAGACTTGACATCACAACCTTCATTCACAGCTCTATACAATGAGTGCAAGCAGAGCAATAATAAATACACATAAAGCACTTTATTTTGACAATACAATAATTATATATATATATATATATATATTTACGCTTTGTACGAGAGAGAGAGAGGGGGAGGGGGAGGTAAAGAGAGACAGATAGAGAGAGAGAGCGAGAGTGAGAGAGGAGGGGGGGAAGGGGGCACACACTTGCTTGGAGTGCATGGAAGCCAACAGAACTTCATAAAAGAGGGGATTGTTGAGACTGTAGCTGGGAGGAGGGGGGATGGGGGTAGGGGATGGGGTGGGGAGTAGGGGGGAGGTGGATGGATGGCTAGGGTGGAGGGGTGGTGGGATGGAGGAAGGAGGGAGGGAGGGAGGATAGACATGGTGGTGGTCTTGGTGGAGGAGGTGGCTGGGAGGGAGGGAGGGAAGTGGGTGGGGAGGGGAAGGTTAGAGGAAGGGGGAGGATAGTAAGAAAGGAGAATAGGAGAAGGAGAAGAATAGAGACTGGGGAGGAGGAGGGATAGAAAGAGAATGGGAAGGAGGAGGAAGAGGAGGATAAGAAGAATAGGAGGAGTTGAATAGAGAGAGAAGGAGGAGGAGGAGTTGGATAGAGAGAGAAGGAGGAGGAGGAGTTGGATAGAGAGAGGAGGAGGAGGAGGAGTTGGATAGAGAGAGAAGGAGGAGGAGGAGTTGGATAGAGAGAGAAGGAGGAGGAGGAGTTGGATAGAGAGAGGAGGAGGAGGAGTTGGATAGAGAGAGGAGGAGGAGTTGGATAGAGAGAGAGGAGGAGGAGGAGTTGGATAGAGAGAGGAGGAGGAGGAGTTGGATAGAGAGAGAAGGAGGAGGAGGAGTTGGATAGAAGGAGGAGGAGGAGTTGGATAGAGAGAGAAGGAGGAGGAGTTGGATAGAGAGAGAAGGAGGAGGAGGAGTTGGATAGAGAGAGGAGGAGGAGTTGGATAGAGAGAGAAGGAGGAGGAGGAGTTGGATAGAGAGAGGAGGAGGAGGAGGAGGAGTTGGATAGAGAGAGAAAGAGGAGGAGGAGTTGGATAGAGAGAAGGAGGAGGAGGAGTTGGATAGAGAGAGGAGGAGGAGGAGGAGTTGGATAGAGAGAGAAGGAGGAGGAGGAGTTGGATAGAGAGAGGAGGAGTTGGATAGAGAGAGGAGGAGGAGGAGTTGGATAGAGAGAGGAGGAGGAGGAGTTGGATAGAGAGAGAGGAGGAGGAGTTGGATAGAGAGAGAAGGAGGAGGAGGAGTGGAGAGGAGAAGGAGGAGGGGAGTGGATAGAGAGAGAAGAGGAGGAGGAGTTGGAGAGGAGGAGGAGGAGGAGTTGGATAGAGAGAGAAGGAGGAGGAGTTGGATAGAGAGAAGGAGGAGGAGTTGGATAGAGAGAGGAGGAGGAGTTGGATAGAGAGAAGGAGGAGGAGTTGGATAGAGAGAAGGAGGAGGAGGAGTTGGATAGAGGAGGAGGAGTTGGATAGAGAGGAGGAGGAGTTGGATAGAGAGAGGAGTTGGATAGAGAGAGAAGGAGGAGGAGGAGTTGGATAGAGAGAGGAGGAGGAGGAGTTGGATAGAGAGAGGAGGAGGAGGAGGAGTTGGATAGAGAGAGGAGGAGGAGGAGGAGGAGTTGGATAGAGAGAGGAGGAGGAGGAGTTGGATAGAGAGGAGGAGGAGGAGGAGGAGTTGGATAGAGAGAGGAGGAGGAGGAGTTGGATAGAGAGAGGAGGAGGAGGAGGAGTTGGATAGAGAGAGGAGGAGTTGGATAGAGAGAGGAGGAGTTGGATAGAGAGAGGAGGAGGAGGAGGAGTTGGATAGAGAGAGGAGGAGGAGGAGGAGTTGGATAGAGAGAGAAGAGGAGGAGTTGGATAGAGAGAGAAGGAGGAGGAGGAGTTGGATAGAGAGAGGAGGAGGAGGAGGAGTTGGATAGAGAGAGGAGGAGGAGGAGTTGGATAGAGAGAGGAGGAGTTGGATAGAGAGAGGAGGAGGAGGAGTTGGATAGAGAGAGAAGGAGGAGGAGGAGTTGGATAGAGAGAGGAGGAGGAGGAGGAGTTGGATAGAGAGAGAAGAGGAGGAGTTGGATAGAGAGAGAAGGAGGAGGAGGAGTTGGATAGAGAGAGGAGGAGGAGGAGGAGTTGGGGAGAAAAGAGAAAGGAGGAGTTGGATAGAGAGAGGAGGAGGAGGAGGAGTGGATAGAGAGAGGAAGAGGAGGAGTTGGATAGAGAGAGGAGGAGGAGTTGGATAGAGAGAGAGGAGGAGGAGGAGTTGGATAGAGAGAGAAGGAGGAGGAGTTGGATAGAGAGAGGAGGAGGAGGAGGAGTTGGATAGAGAGAGAAGGAGGAGGAGGAGTTGGATAGAGAGAAGGAGGAGGAGGAGTTGGATAGTAAAGGATAGAGAGGAGGAGGAGGAGGAGGATAGTAAAGGATAGAGAGGAGGAGGAGGAGGAGGATAGAGAGAGGAAGGAGGAGGGGTTGGATAGAGAGAAGGAGGAGGAGGAGGAGGAGTTGGATAGAGAGAGAGGAGGAGGAGGAGTTGGATAGAGAGAGGAGGAGGAGGAGGAGTTGGATAGAGAGAGAAGGAGGAGGAGGAGTTGGATAGAGAGAGGAGGAGGAGGAGGAGTTGGATAGAGAGAGGAGGAGGAGGAGGAGTTGGATAGAGAGAGGAGGAGGAGGAGTTGGATAGAGAGAGGAGGAGGAGGAGGAGTTGGATAGAGAGAGGAGGAGGAGGAGGGGTGGATAGAGAGGAGAAGGAGGAGGAGGAGTTGGATAGAGAGAGAAGGAGGAGGAGGAGTTGGATAGAGAGAGAAGGAGGAGGAGGAGTTGGATAGAGAGAGGAGGAGGAGGAGGAGGAGTTGGAGAGAGGAGGAGGAGGAAGAGTTGGATAGAGAGAGGAGGAGGAGGAGGAGGAGGATGGATAGAGAGAGAAGAGGAGGAGGAGTGGATAGAGAGAGAAAGAGGAGGAGGAGTTGGATAGAGAGAAGGAGGAGGAGGAGTTGGATAGAGAGAGGAGGAGGAGGAGGAGTTGGATAGAGAGAGAAGGAGGAGGAGGAGTTGGATAGAGAGAGGAGGAGGAGGAGGAGTTGGATAGAGAGAGAAGGAGGAGGAGGAGTTGGATAGAGAGAGCAGGAGGAGGAGGAGGATGGATAGAGAGAAGGAGGAGGAGGAGTTGGATAGAGAGAGGAGGAGGAGGAGTTGGATAGAGAGAGGAGGAGGAGGAGGAGTTGGATAGAGAGAGGAGGAGGAGGAGGAGTTGGATAGAGAGAGAGGAGGAGGAGGAGTTGGATAGAGAGAGGAGGAGGAGGAGGAGTTGGATAGAGAGAGGAGGAGGAGGAGGAGTTGGATAGAGAGAGGAGGAGGAGGATAGAGAGAGGAGGAGGATAGTCATGGCTACTGGATGTATGACAGTGGATGAATAATAATTGAATAGAATGCCGAAATGTTAATAAGTATATCTCGAAAAAAAATATATAAAAAATATAAAAAAAATAAAAAATACCACTTGCGAGTTCGGGCCACAAAGAAGCTGGAGCCGTAAAGATCGATATTAAATAAAATTGCGAAGAAATGATAAGTTTATGATCGATGGAACATAAGTTGAATTTGAGCTGAAGAACACTGATTACTGGTTAAGGGGGTGTTTGTTCTAGCCCCCCTTCTCCCTCATGTTTAGCCCCATTGGCTTTTACTATTTAAAGACTTTCGCCCCATTAGATTGATGGGTTTAACACTTTTTGCCTTATTTCGTTATCAAAATTAAGACGCCTTTAATATCATATAAGCGTCGATTTTTTGCCTGGCGAGCTATGGCGAGCTTGGAATTTAGGAGGAACCGGCCTTAAGCCGTGCCCTTTTTCTAAACGAAAACTGTACAAATTTACCTCGAAGTGTGGTCTTGAGGCTATTTTTTTCGGCTTGATGGAGATCTGAGCAAACTTAACTGAGAAAAAAACCCATTATCTTAAAGGTATATTGGAAGTCAAATTCTAGGAGAGAGGGAGAGGTAGGGAGGGGGGAGGGGGCTTGGCATGGGTTGAGTTGTGGGAGGGAGGGGGGGCTAGGAATATGCTGATTTTGGCGGTGTGGAGGGGGGCTAGGAAATATGAGCCTTGAGTTTGGCGGTGAGGGGGGCTAGGAATATGCTTGAGTTTGGCGGTGAGGGGGGTTAGGAATATGCTTGAGTTCGGCAGTGAGGGGGGGGATAGGAATATGCGTGGAGTTTGGCGTGTGTGAGGGGGGCTAGGAATATGCTTGCGTTTGGCGGTGAGGGGGGCTAGGGACTATGATTGAGTTTGGCAGTGAGGGGGGGCTAGGAAATATGCTTGGAGTTTGGGTCGACCAGTGAGGGGGGCTAGGAATATGCTTGAGTTTGGCGGTGAGGGGGGCTAGGAATATGCTTGAGTTTGGCGGTGAGGGGGGCTAGGAATATGCTTGAGTTTGGCAGTGAGGGGGGCTAGGAATATGCTTGAGTTTGGCGGTGAGGGGAGCTAGGAATATGCTTGAGTTTGGCAGCCTATGGTGAGGGGGCTAGGAATATGCGTTGACGTTTGGCGGTGAGGGGGGCTAGGGAATATGCTTGAGTTGGAGGGCAGGGGGGCTAGGAATATGCTTTGAGTTGGTGGTGAGGGGGGAGGCATAGGAAGCTATGGAGGTTGCGTTTGGAGGGAGGGGGGCTAGGAATATGCTTGAGTTTGGCGGTGAGGGGGGCTAGGAATATGCTTGAGTTTGGAGGGAGGGGGGCTAGGAATATGCTTGAGTTTGGAGGGAGGGAGGGGGCTAGGAATAGCTTGAGTTTGGCGGTGAGGGGGCTAGGGCATATGCTTGAGAGGATGTGGTGCGGTGAGGGGAGCTACGACATGCGTTGAGTCGGGGGGAGGATGAGGGGGGCTAGGAACATGCTTGAGTTTTGGGGGGGATGACGGGGGGGGAGGGGGGCTGGGAGTATGCTTGCGATGCTTGGGGGGGGGGAGGGGGGCTAGGAATCTACTTGAGTTGGGGGGGAGGGGGGCTAGGAGTATGCTTGAGTTGGGGGGGAGGGGGGCTAGGATTATGCTTGAGTTGGGGGGGAGCGGGGGGGCTTAGAGAATATACTTGAGTTGGGGGGGGGGAGGGGTCTATGAGTTTGTTTGAGTTGGGGGGGAGGGGGCGGCTAGGAGGCTATGCTGCTGAGTTTGGGGGGGGGAGGGGGCTAGGAGTATGCTGAGTTGGGGGGGAGGGGGGGGGCTATGAGTTGTGTTGAGTTAGGGGGGGAGGGGGCTAGGAGTATGTGCTGAGTTGGGGGGGGGGGAGGGGGCTAGGGAGTATGCGTGAGTTGGGGGGGGGAGGGGGAGCTAAGGAATATGTTGAGTTTGAGTTGGGGGGGGTTAGGGGAGCTAGGAAGTATGTTGAGTTTTGGGGGGGGGAGGGGAGGCGTAGGAATATACACAAGGAATCAACGGAGAACAAACTGCAACAGAACCGATTGGGTCCTTACGGGGCAGTTTGGATATCTAAAAATATTCTAATTACTGACTACGAAGGTAGAGAAAAGGGATAGCAAAGAAGAAGGCTCATCCCACCACCACTCCCTCCAGCTAATGCTGGCATGGAGGAAAACAGGATAGGAAAAATACATGTAGTATGAAAAACTGACACGGAAATTCGGACAGGAAGGGAGAGAAACAAGAAGTTGGATTAGTGTTGATTAAGCTAACCGTCTACTATTACGACACAATTCTGGAAGGAACGATGTATTGAAAATCAATATACATTGCGGTATTGCTGTTGACATTTCGTTGCGCGTTATTCTGAAAGAAACGTGTGTGTTAATCGGGGGTTATTTGCCATGTGTTTATCAGATGGTTCTTAAATGTTTCGACAGTATTACAGTTACACTGTTCGAGGGTAGGTCTGTTCCAGTTATTCAACAACGCGGTTGAAGAAGAAATGCTTCGCCTCGTGCGAATGAAAACGCTTGCCTTATAATCTTATAACCATTGTTCTCGTGTTTGCTTGATTCATCGTAAATAATTCGCTTACATTTAGGTTGCTGAATCCCTTGAAGATTTTGAAACACCTATTATTAGGTACCTCTCATTCTGCGCTTTGTTAAGCTAAACAAATTTAGTTCTTTTAAGCGCTCTGCGTACGTTTTATTACGCGCAACGGGTGGGTTATCATTTTAGTGGACTCGCGTTGCACCCTTTCAAGTTTAGTTTATGTTAATTTCGGTAGTACTTGCGTAGGTGACCAGAATTGCACGCAGTATTCGAGATGGGGACGAACCAATGAGTTGAATAGAGTACGTATGATTTTTTCTGATTTGAATTTGAATGATTCTGCGACTGATGAAAACCACAATTTATTAGCAGTTTTTTATTACCTCTGTACACTGTTTTTACTCGGATTCAGGTCACTTGATAGTATAACTCCTAGATCCTTTTCATTATTTGTATTTGATAGGTGAATGTTGTTCATTGAGTAATCTGTTTTAGCGTTGTTACTACAGATGTGTAATACTTTGCATTTTTTCTATGTTGAATGCTTTCCATTTGCCATTTTAATGCCCCAGTTTTCTTAAAGTGTCTAGGTCACCTTGTAGTTTTTGCCAATGTACTGTTGAGGTTACTTTATTAATAATTTTTGGTATCGTCAGCAAATTTCGCAATTTTGCATTCTATTCCTTCGTCTAAGTTCCGTTTATGTAAATTATAAAAAGAATAGGACCTAATACACGAACCCTGGGAACGCACTATTTACTTTGCACCAATCTGATTCTTCACCATTATTACAACTCGTTGTGTATACGGTCTGAGAGACCAATTTCGCAGCGAGCCAGTTCAGAGGTTTCCGTTATGCAATGAGCTTTTATTTGTCAATTAGTATCTTGTGGGGTACGGTAGCGAAAAGCTTTCTGGAAAATCGAGATATAATTATTAGGACAATGCTCTAGGATCCTTACTCATATGATTTGTAAAACATCATTATTGAAGAAGTCGAGTAAGTTTGTTAAGCATGACACGTTTATTCTAAAACCGTGCTGAGAATCTTTTAGTTAAATGATTTTCTTCCAAATGTTGTTTACTATTTTGTCCCTTATAATGGTTTCCATAATGTGCCCGTTACCGATGTTAAGCTAATTGGTCGATAATTGCCGGGGAGAAGACTTATTTCCTTTTTTAGTCTATGGGTGTTCACGTTAGACGGGGCTTAGTTTACAGTCGTTTGAAACTATACAACAACATTCAATGATTGTGAAACAGATTTGCGAGTGGGTGTAATAATTCGTGTTTTTTGCGTCGTTTTACTTTTAGGATCCTTGGGGATATTTTATGCTCGAGGTGGGGAGGGGGGCTAGGAGTATGCTTGAGTTGGGGGGAGGGGGGCTAGGAATATGCTTGAGTTGGGGGGGGGAGGGGGGTAGGATATGCTTGAGTTGGGGGGGGAGGGGGCTAGGAATATGTTTGAGTGGGATGGTAGGGGGGCTAGGAATATGTTGAGTTGGGGGGGGAGGGGGCTAGGAATATGCTTGAGTTGGGGGTGGGAGGGGGGCTAGGAGTATGCTTGAGTTGGGGGGGAGGGGGGCTAGGAATATACTTGAGTTGGGGGTGGGAGGGGGCTAGGAATATACTTGAGTTGGGGGGGGGGGGGCTAGGAGTATGCTTGAGTTGGGGGGGGGGAGGGGAGCTAGGAATATGTTTGAGTTGGGGGGGGTAGGGGAGCTAGGAGTATGCTTGAGTTGGGGGGGAGGGAGGGGGCTATGAGTATGCTTGAATTGAAAGAAGAAGAAGAAGAAAAGAAAAAGAAAAGCAACAACAACAACAACAACAACAACAACAACAACAACAACAACAACAAGGTGCAAGCAGAGACCCTATAGTAAACAGAGGTCGACCACCAACCTCCGCCATCTTGGAGCCACTGGTGATATTATTTTCCTCTTTTTGCACGCATTTTTTTTTTTTAGGCTACTGTATCCCAGGATCCGTCTATGAGATACATTTGTGCATTTTTCGGCAAGAACACTAACCAAAAGAATCTCGCGAAACTAATGAGGCGAGCGTCTTTAAATCTCAACTGGGGCTAAGCATGAGAGAGAAGGGGATAACAAAAAAAAAAAAAAAACAAAAATATATATATATATATATATATATATATATATATATATATAAATATCTCCCCGCATTTTCCCCTTTATTTTGGCTAATATTAGACGATTATATTAGTTTAGATAAGCATTTAAGAAGTCCGAAGGTTAACCCTTCCAAGAATATGATGCATTTTGACAGTTTACTTTTGTTTTCATTGGACGACTTTCTTCAGCTTAGGAAGGATCTATGGGAGTCAGAGGCGCAATTGGGTTGGTTTTTACACTTTAGAGTCCTACAGGTCCTTCCTAAACGGCATACAATCGTCTAATGATAGCCAGAATATACTGTCAGAACGTCATACTCCTCAAGGGGTTCATTCTATAGAGTTCCATTCTAATGTCTGGGATATGGCTTGGTATGTGGGTTCGAATCATGTTGACTGTTTTTTATTTTTTATTTTATATTTTTGTTTTGAGGTGGACATGCGCGCGTCCGTGTGTGTGTGTGTGTAAAGAAAACAACAGTGTGTCTATGTGTGTGTGTTTCAGTGTGTATGTATGTATGTGTGTGTGTGTGTGTGTGTGTTTCAGTGTGTATGTATGTATGTGTGTGTGTGTGTGTTTCAGTGTGTATGTATGTATGTGTGTGTGTGTGTGTGTGTGTTTCAGTGTGTATGTATGTATATGTGTGTGTGTGTGTGTGTGTGTGTGTGTGTGTGTTTTTCAGTGTGTATGTATGTATATGTGTGTGTGTGTGTGTGTCCATCAAACACTGACAGGCACTAACTACTCTTGCTTGCTAGCTAGGGGGGGGCCCCCCCCCTCTCTCTCTCTCTCTCTCTCTCTCTCTCTCTCTCTCTCTCTCTCTTCTTTTTCCTTATCTATGTAATCTATATTATTGCAGTATATCTGTATCTCAATCTATATATATATAGAACATCTCTTTTCTGTATTCCATTCATGTGGCTTCTTAAAAATCTATCTATTTATCTATAGATTATAATCATATTTTACTGAACACATATGTTTGTCCTTGTACTGTACTGTACTGTATATACAACTTATCAATTGTCTTACTCTTATTCATTATCATATATTGCAGAATAATTGCATCTCTCTCTCTCTCTCTCTCTCTCTCTCTCTCTCTCTCTCTCTCTCTCTCTCTCTCTAGAATGTAATATATTCTGTCTGCTTGCAACAGGGAAGCTAGGCCCAGAACGTTGAATGCTTGACAGGTTAACATAAGGGGACTGGTACTGCTGTGTGAGTGTGTGTGTGTGTGTGTGTGTGTGTGTGTGTATGTGTGTGTGGCTGTGACTGTACGTATGCCATTGTGTGTGTGTGTGTGTGTGTTCGTTCGTGTGTGCTTGTGTGTGTGTGTGTGGTTGTACTAATGCTTGTGTGTGTGTGTGTGTGTGACTCTACGTAAGCCTGTGTGTGTGTGTGTAAGTAGATATGCCTGTGTATGTGTGTGTGTGTGTGTGTGTACGTGCCTGTGTGTGTGTGTATGTATGTGCGTGCCTGCGTGCTTGGACCAGTCACATGTGTAGACGAGAATGAATAGACGAGTCTGGGTCTGGTGGGAGGCTGGGGGTAAGCGGGGGGGGGGGGGGGGAGTTGAGGGGGGGGAGCAAGCAGGGGCCAGAGAGAGAGAGAGAGAGAGAGAGAGAGAGAGAGAGAGGGAGAGGGAGCAGGTTGCATCACACCCTGGCCACACACACACATACACACACGCACACACATACACACGCACATAAACAAATTCACACACACACACACAAAGTAAGCTTCCCACTGGTGTATTGCACTGAACAATGTACACACACACACACACCTTGACGAACAAGCAAGTGAATACACACACACACACACACACACACGCGCAGACCCATGCCTTTTAACTACGTCCAGCAATATCGAAACCTAAAATATCCCTATTTAAATAACATCCCTATTATCCCTCTTCCTTTATTAGTGCCTTTGTTTCTGATTAGATATAATGCTACTGAATCGAATTGGGCCATATTGCGCTGACTGGTAACAGTTGAATTTGGCCTAATAGTCCAAGTTCTGAGCTGTCATATTTGGTCAAGTAGCTGAATGAGTTTGAGCAATCTAATTAGGATGAGTTGTCGAATTGAATATGGACAATTGGTCAATGATTGGGTTGAGTGGTTGAATTGGGACAAGTTGTCAAATGTTGTTGTTGTTGCTGATCCCCAGGCTGTCTGACCGAGTAGCCCCAAGCCCCAAGCCCCAAGCCCCAAGGTCCCTAGCAAGGCCAAAGCCATAACTGAACACCTCCACAGAACACTCCCAGCTTTACCACTAAGAATGCCCAGGTGACCAAAGCCGCTCCCAGGCGAGGGGCTGAGGAGAGTGCGAAAACGCCCAGGACACCGAAGCCCCACCCAGGGCCCTGTGCCCCTTAACAATTATGAAGGGAACATTGAGGGGCAAGGGGAAAATGGGATGCTCTGGCTCCAAGTCTGCCAACCAAGATCAGTCCACAGAGGAGACGTCGCCACTTGAGATCTAGAAAATATATAAGTGAAAGGAACAGTCAGAGTAAGCTATGGGTATGGCAGAGAACGCTCAACTCTCACTCTGATAGACCAGCCAATCATCAGTTGTCAAATTGAGTTAAGTGGTTGAATTGGGTTAAGTGGTTGAATTGGGTTGAGTGGTTGAATTGGGTTGAGTGGGTGAATTGGGTTGAGTGGGTGAATTAGGTTGAATGGTTGAATTGGATCGAGTTAGTTAAATTTGGTTGAGTGGTTGATTTTGGTCGAGTGGGTGAATTTGGTTGAGTGGTTGAATTAGGTCGAGTGGTTGAATTGAGACATCCAGTCGAATGAAGTTCATCAGTTGAATTGAGATGAATGGTCGAACTTGGCCTAGTTTTCATCAATTGGGCCAACCCAATTCAACCATTCAACCCAATTCAATCACTCAACCAAATTCAACTATGGTGGGGTGGGGTGGGGGGTGGGGATAATGTTGTGGCAAGGTGGTGGATGGGTAAGGGGGGGGGGGGGGGGGGGAGGGTCTTTTCTTGATCCCTTTCTCCCTCATGTTTAACCTCATTATTTTTTATATTTTAAGACGTTTGTCTAGGTGGTTTAATATGGGTGGGTTGTGGGTGGGTTGTGGGTGGGTGGGTGTATGGTGGGTGGGTTATAAGTCATAGATATACTCTATATCATGATAGGTGCCACGAGAACCCCCCCCCCTCCTTTCTCTCTCTCTCTCACTCTCACTCACACCCTCTCTCTCTCTCTCTCTCTCTCTCTCACACACACACACACATTCACACTCTCTCTCTCTCTCTCACTTGCTCATTTTCACTTTCTCCCTCTTTCACTCTCACTTTCTCTCTTTCTCACTCTCACTCTCTCTCTCTCTCTAATTAAGTTTTGATCACCTCATTTATATCGTATGTTTTTTGTGGTCAGTGTATCTACGTAAATGTCTCTCTCTCTCTCTCTCTCTCTCTCTCTCTCTCTCTCTCTCTCTCTCTCCTTCTTTGCTATAATTTTCTCCCACTTTTCCTTATATCGATTGTATATATCGCAGTTAGAATTATATCATGACCACCTCAATTAGATCGCAAGGCAAGTGTGGTCAATGTATATATTCAGTTCATCTATATACTGTACATTTAATATTTTCCTTCCTAGCACTGTACACCCACCCACACACACAGGCGCGCACACACATACATACACACACACACACACACAAACACCCCCCACACACACGGACACACACACACACACACGCACAAACACACATACCCACACCTACCCCCCCTGCCACCTACACACCCACACAGACACAGACACATACACACACCTGTACACCTACCCCCCCCCCCCCACACGGACACACACACACATACACCCACACACACGCACAAACACACATACCCACACCTACCCCCCCTGCCACCCACACACCCACACAGACACATACACACACCTGCACACCTACCCCCCCCCCCCCACACACACACGGACACACACACACATACACCCACACACACGCACAAACACACATACCCACACCTACCCCCCCTGCCACCCACACAGCCACACAGACACATACACACACCTGTACACCTGAACTATATATTCCTATCACCTACACCTGCCTCTATACCCCCTATAAAGCAATCTAGGTACAGTTGCGGTCTGTTGTTCGTCGTACACTCCATGTCCAAGTTCACACACACCTTTTAATCATAATTGTTACCCCCTCCAAGGAAACAGACAGAGGTTATGTTTTTGCTGCAGTGTTTTGGTCTGTCTGTCTTCTGGTTTGCCTGTAAACAAGATATCTTACAACGTTTTGAACTGATTTTTACGAAATTTGGTTGGCAGATAGGATATGTGCCAAGGAATAAATTGTTCAACTTAGAGGGCGATCCGTAGAAAATGAAGTGTGTCTGTCTGTTTGGTTTGTATACAAGCAATCTCACTAACTTAACACCAATTTTCACGAAATTTGGTGGGCAGATGGGATGTGTTTTCTTCATTCATGTGAGCTAATTTGAACACGTGAACATTTAGGTGTATGTTATTTTTGCTATAATTAATATTGTATATACTGGTATATATACTGTATGTACTATATATATATATAAATATATATATATATATATATATATCTATATATATATATATACATATATATATATATATATATATATATATATATATATATATATATATATATATATATATATATATATATATATACATACACACTATATATATATCTACATTATAAAGTATTTACCTATACGTACATGCATGTAAGTAAAGACATGTAAGTACAAACACACTTACACACACATACCGCCAAGCAGCCTTTATGTTTACTAAACGTGCCTTCAATCTCTCTCTCTATCTCTCTCTCTGTTTATATATGTATTCTGTATGTATATATATTTATGTATGTATGTATGTATGTATGTGTGTGTGTGTATATATGTATTTCTGTATGTATATATATTTATGTATGTATGTATGTATGTATGTATTTATGTATGTATGTATGCATGTGCGTATAAATGAGGCATTGTGCACCTAGAATAATTACATATGACTGTTTACTCAATGACTGAATTATTATGCATGACTACAATCGTGTACACTCATAGCATGTGCGTGTAAGTATGTATGTGATCGTGTATGCTCTCGTATGTGCGTATGTGTTAGTTTATGTACGTGTGTGTGTGTGTGTACGGATGAATGTATGTACAGGTATGTATTCATGTGAGTTGCCAAGTGTAGGGTATGTGTATCAGTTTATGTGTGTGTGTGTGTGTGTGTGTGTGTTGTGTATGTATGTATGTATGAGTTTCTGTGTATGCATGTAAGGATTGTGTGTGTGTGTGTGTGTATTTGTATCAATATGACTTGCCCTATATTTTGTAAGTAGTCCTTTGTACTAATGAGTGTGCGTGCGTGCGTGTGTGTGTGTATGTTTGAGCGGCTCCGTGTACGTGTGAGCCTGTGTGTACTATACAGGTGTACATGTGTGTGTGTAAGGATAGCTTCAACCTTGTGCTTTACTAATAACAATGGGTATGGAATTTTGTTTGTTGAGAGAGAGAGAGAGAGAGAGAGAGAGAGAGAGAGAGAGAGAGAGAGAGAGAGAGAGAGAGAGAGAGAGAGAGAGAGAGAGAGAGAATACTGGTCCAGTATATGTAAGTGCTTGTCCGTGTGTGTATGTGTGTGTGTGTGTGTGTGTGTGTGTGTGTGTGTGTGTGTGTGTACCAAACCGATCACGCAAGCAACGAAGCATATCATTTATTATTCCCAGTAAATTGCTCCCTTCTCATGTATTTTGGCATTCCACAGTATTTGCGTATCATAAACCAGAATACGAATGAGTTGATATACAGTTCAAACATTACATATTATCTATAATTTTGTCATTAATTTCTATATATATACACAGGCACGCACACACAGCATAGTCTTGCCTATTCATAGTGCATATTTGGAGAATATTTTGTATGTATATAATCATTTAAATTTCCTATGTCCCTCTTAGTTTGAAAAACTAGGCTAGATGTTCGTTTGTATGTCTGTTTGTAAGTTAAGTTACTCTCTCTCTCTCTCTCTCTCTCTCTCTCTCTCTCTCTCTCTCTCTCTCTCTCTCTCTCTCTCTCTCTCTCTCTCTCTCTCTCTCTCTCTCTCTCCATCCCAAAATAGCAACTGATTGGGATTCCAGTGGTGGTTGGTCAAGTTTTTTTCTTTTTCTTTTTTTATTTATTTTTTATTTTTTTGCATGAGTTGGTCATTGCTTAAACATGTGTCTTATAATTCGTTTTATTACATTAATTCGTGTTAATATTTTTATTCGTGTGATCAAAATAGATCATGTAGGCCTATATAGATAAAGTTTGCATTTTCAAGATGTTTGATCTGTATTTTGATTTCTTCTGTGTATCGTATTAATTAATTCGGTTTTCCATAAACTGACTACTGTTTTCAAATTCACCCCCCCCCCCACTCTCTCGCTCTCTCTCTCTCTCTCAAAAAAAAAAATATATATATATATACCGGTATATAATAAAACGGGGAAAACAAATCCCTTCCCTCCCCCCCTCCCAAAATCTACCTCTCCTCTGCTCTCCTGACGTAGGCCCAGACGAAGGAACTAGCAACAGGGGCACATAAGACCCCTGCCCTCCCTCCTGAAGCAACGGTGAGGGGGGATGGGTTATTTTTTGGTCCATTTCCACCTCCTCCTCCTCCCTCCTGAAGCAGCGGTAAGGGGGGATGGTCACTTTTTGGTCAATTTGTTTTTGTCATTGAAATATTATGTTTTTAGTTTCTTCCCTAGACCTCCATCAAACTTAAAATATTTATGAATTAGATCCCCTCTTAGATTAATTTGTACATTTCTCGGTAGCCGGCCAAAGGCCGGTTCTCCCAAATTTGCAGGCTCACTATCGTTTGCCAGGAAAAATTCGACACCTAAATAGCACGAAAGGTCTTAATATTGACAATGAAATAGGGCGGAAGGTCTTAAAATCGACAAACTAGTGGGGCAAACATCCTAAAATCTGAAAACTAAATGGGGCTAAACATGAGGGAGAAGGGGATCTAGAAAACGACCCCTCTCCCCTTAACCTCCCAAGCACCGCAAAAAAAATAAATAAATAAATAAATACAAAGAGAGAGAGAGAGAGAGAACGAACCCACTAAAGGTGGGTACTTGCTGACCACTTTTTGCCAACGTCGAGTGGTCAGTTGGAATGGATAAAAGTTCTTCATTGCAAGAACGTTGGGTGTGTTGCTTAATTATCATCTTAGAGGTCCTTCCTAAGCTGCTTAAAATCGTCTAGGGTACGCCAGTAGAAAGTATGCAAATAGCGTCGTGCATTCATACATAGTTGGAATAGATAGAAGTTCTTCATTGCAAGGACGTTGAGGGTATTGCTTATTTTATCGCCTTACTTCCTAGAGGTCCTTCCTACTAAACTGCATAAAATTGTCTAGTGTCTGCCAGAACTAATTATGCAAATAGTGTCATGCATGCATACATATTTTCATATAGGAAAGATACATATATCTTAATTTAGGATACAGTTGTAATAGATTTGAGTTCTTTAACCCTTTCCCTGCGGGAGACGTTTCGGAACGCCATGGCAATTTACAGCAATTTACAGGCTTTTAAAGCCTCTTAAAGCCTGTAAAATTGAGCGCGAGGGAGCGGAAGCGTGGCAGGCCACATGTCCTTCTCCCAGCCAGGCGGCCATGGCACTGAAGGCTCTGAGTCAGAGTCTCGCTAGATATACAGTGCTGCCAAAGGCAAATGTAGCGCGACATTAGCGATAATTTCTCATTTTAGCGAATGTCTATGGTAGCGCTGCGGGTGAACCCAGTGAGCTACAAAGCTCGTTTTGGTGTCATTTTGAAGCTATATTCTTCTAGTTTTTGGCTGAATACATTTAATTTTATTCAGACACTTGCCTAATCAACCAGGAGTGCCTGAATGAACCCTAATATGGCGGAAATGTGCCCGCAGAGAAAGGGTTAAGGGGAGGTTTTTATTAAGTGTGTGTGTGTCTATATGTATGTATGTATGTATGTATGTATATATGTATGTATTTATGTATGTATGAACAATCGGGGTTATTAAGTGTTGTCATAGATTCCAGTTGTTTTCGCTCTAAAAGTGTTATTGGTATCATTATAATTACTGAGGTAAGTGCTTATTCCTCAGAGTATTAGTCAGTGTCCGAAACTCTGTGAAATATCTGACGACACTAATTAAGCTCGACTGTACTATGTATGTATGTATATATGTATGTATGTATGTATGTATGTACTATGTATGTATGTATAGGAAGAAACACCTCATTAAGCTTATGAATATTAATGAAGGCAAATGCACTCAACCACTGAGGCACCTTTTATGCTCGCTTCAACCACTAATGCACTCAACCACTGAGGCACCTTTTATGCTCGCTTCAACCACTAATGCACTCAACCACTAAGGCACCTTTTATGCTCGCTTCAACCACTAATGCACTCAACCACTGAGGCACCTTTTATGCTCGCTTCAACCACTAATGCACTCAACCACTGAGGCACCTTTTATGCTCGCTTCAACCACTAATGCACTCAACCACTGAGGCACCTTTTATGCTCGCTTCAACCACTAATGCACTCAACCACTGAGGCACCTTTTATGCTCGCTTCAACCACTAATGCACTCAACCACTGAGGCACCTTTTATGCTCGCTTCAATCACTAATGCACTCAACCACTGAGGCACCTTTTATGCTCGCTTCAACCACTAATGCACTCAACCACTCAGGCACCTTTTATGCTCGCTTCAACCACTCGATAAAGGCTTTTGTGTCTATCGAGGTCCAGAAGCCAAGAGGAGGAGATAAGGGCGTAAATTATAGCTATTTCGACCTATCTCGACCAACCCTTTTAACTTCCACAGATCTTTCCCTAGCTGCATAATATCGTCTAAATATAGCTAGAATGAAATATAACACACGTCGCTGGTACTCAAAGGGTTAACAAGCTAGTTTCTCGGAGTATCACAATCGTGCCTCCAAAATAATGTCCAGAGCTTCTTGTCCATGGATACCATAGTCTCGAGTCCAATCATAAATATCCGTGGATTTCTAATTTTGATTATGGAAGTATCAGCCGTATTCTCAACCCTTGGAGTTCCAGCGACGTGTGTTATATTTTATTCTGGTTTTAATTAGCTTAATAAGGATCTGTGGTAGGTAAAGGGGTTGGTGGAGATAGTTTGAAGCCTAATTATAGCTAGAGTTCCTTCCTAAGCTGCATATAATCGTCTAATAGTTGCCATGAACGAAATGAGACGAGATGTATTGTTAGCTTTTAAAACTTGGTAGATTTCAAATTATCTTTCATTAATTAACACTCACTTCCAATATCTTCGTTCAAATTGAGCTGGATAACACCCACCCTACACGTATAGAAAAACGGCTGTATATCTCTGAAAACGAAATTATGAATATGATTTTCTAGATAGCAACTACAAAATTATATAATACTGTATGTTCTTATGTTCTTATGTATACTGAAAAGCAAGTTCAATCCAAAATCCAATTCCGATAGTTATATTTGCATAAAGAAACACATAGGGGTCCACGAATTCTTATGAGTGGGCCAGAGACTATGGTATCCGAGTGTACAGTCGGCCTAATAAGTGATGTCTCGGCACCAAGTATGTTTCGATCAATAATTGGTATCAGCAATATCTAAAACTTGATTTATTCGTTTCGAGTGAATTATATAAACGTGTTCTTACACTTGCCCACCCTATTCAACATCTAACAGACATTAATACAGCACAGAGCGAGCCAAACGTAATGACAGCTGAGCAATGACTTCTTAGCGCCACCGTACAGTCGCGCTAATAAGTGATGTGTCGGCACCAAGTATGTTTTTATCCATAATTGGTATCAGCAATAACTAAGCTTCATTTCTTCATATCGAGTGTGAAATTTACAAACATGTTCCCACACTTACCTACCCTATTCAACATCTGACAGACATTAATACAGCACAGAGCGAGCCAAACGTAATGACAGCTGACACATGACTTCTTAGCGCCACCGTACAGTCGCGCTAATAAGTGATGTCTTGGCACCAAGTATGTTTTTATCCATAATTGGTATCAGCAATAACTAAGCTTCATTTCTTCATATCGAGTGAAATTTACAAACATGTTCCCACACTTACCTACCCTATTCAACATCTGACAGACATTAATACAGCACAGAGCTAGCCAAACGTAATGACAGCTGAGACATGACTTCTTAGCGCCACCGTACAGTCGCGCTAATAAGTGATGTCTCGGCACCAAGTATGTTTGTATCCATAATTGGTATCAGCAATAACTAAGCTTCATTTCTTCATATCGAGTGTGAAATTTACAAACATGTTCCCACACTTACCTACCCTATTCAACATCTGACAGACATTAATACAGCACAGAGCTAGCCAAGCGTAATGCCAGCTGAGAATATGACTTATTAGCACCACCGTAACCTGTCACAACAGTATAATATACTGTAGACCATTATTGAAACAACGCCTCCCGATAGTATTCATGAGTGGATTGATCCTTGCCTGAAGGGCTGTGTAGCTTAACCCAATAAACCCCGCCGTAGCCCGCTGCCGCCTAAGGGGAGATGGGCCGTTTTGGGGGGCCCATTTCTTCCTCGTGTTTAGTTTTCAGATTTTAAGTCGTTCGGCCTATTAGTTTGGCGATTTTAAGACTTTTCGCCCCATTTCTTTGTCAATATTACGACTTTTCGGCCATTTAGGTGTCGGTTTTTCCTGGCGAGCCTGTAATTTAAGAGGAACCGGCCTTCGGCTGGGAAATGTTTCTATCGAAAAATGTACACATTTATTTGTCTTGGTGGGTGTTTTTTTATGCTTTATGGAGGTCTAGGGAGGAAACTAAAAACAAATATACTGTATAAATGAGCAAATAAATACACCCTTAAGTGCAACTAAAGACGGTGTCACACGAACGATTTTGCTGTCAATATTTACAGGCAATTGTAGTCTGGCAGCTTTGAAGTTTAAGTTTCATAATAATTAAACTACCTAACATAATCAACCTTCGATCTAGTTTCCGATTCCAATGCGTGAAAGCCTCCAAATAGTAAGAGAATAAACAGGCTCGCACAAAATTGCCCCCCCCCCCCCCTCCCCCCAAAGCGCTCGTGTGACACTGGATGTAGCCAATGATTTTTCTAAGATAATGGAGACCCCCACGACTTCTGTCGCCTATGGAGGGGTATTGTGATTCATTTATAAGGTGGTAGGTCTAAACAGCCGCACTCCTGAACGGCCACACTCCTAAACGGACTATGGCCGTTTAGGAGTGTGGCAGTTTAGGAGTGCGGCCGTTTAGGAGTGTGGCCGTTTAGGAGTGCGGCCGTTTAGGAGTGTGACCGTTTAGGAGTGCGGCCGTTTAGGAGTGCGGCCGTTTAGGAGTGTGGCCGTTTAGGAGTGCGGCCGTTTAGGAGTGTGGCCGTTTGAATTGACTTCCCTAATGGATAATATGATATAGGCTAATGGAGGAACTAGATTAAATCGTGGTAATACTTAATAATATATGGTATGCTGTTGATTGATAGTAGTGGCTATATTCAAGGTTATTACTAGAGTGCTTTTATAGACATACCACTCTCTCTCTCTATATATATATATATATATATATATACTGTATATCCATTCAGTACCGGTGACGTCATTTTAGCTTTATTCTGGCTACTAATAGACGATTTTATACATTTTGAAAAGGGCCTCTAGCAATTAACAGGCTTCGAGCTATCTCACGTAATTAACAGGCTTCGAACTATCTCACGTAATTAACAGGCTTCGAACTATCTCACGTAATTAACAGGCTTCGAACTATCTCACGTAATTAACAGGCTTCGAACTATCTCACGTAATTAACAGGCTTCGAACTATCTCACGTAATTAACAGGCTTCGAACTATCTCACGTAATTAACAGGCTTCGAGCTATCTCACGTAATTAACAGGCTTCGAACTATCTCACGTAATTAACAGGCTTCGAGCTATCTCACGTAATTAACAGGCTTCACTCTATCTCACGTAATTAACAGGCTTCGAACTATCTCACTTAATTAACAGGCTTCCAACTATCTCACGTAATTAACAGGCTTCGAACTATCTCACGTAATTAACAGGCTTCACTCTATCTCACGTAATTAACAGGCTTCCAACTATCTCACGTAATTAACAGGCTTCACTCTATCTCACGTAATTAACAGGCTTCACTCTATCTCACGTAATTAACAGGCTTCCAACTATCTCACGTAATTAACAGGCTTCGAGCTATCTCACGTAATTAACAGGCTTCGAACTATCTCACGTAATTAACAGGCTTCGAACTATCTCACTTAATTAACAGGCTTCCAACTATCTCACGTAATTAACAGGCTTCACTCTATCTCCCGTAATTAACAGGCTTCATTCTATCTCACGTAATTAACAGGCTTCCAACTATCTCACGTAATTAACAGGCTTCGAGCTATCTCACGTAATTAACAGGATTCGAACTATCTCACGTAATTAACAGGCTTCCAACTATCTCACGTAATTAACAGGCTTCGAACTATCTCACGTAATTAACAGGCTTCACTCTATCTCACGTAATTAACAGGCTTCGAACTATCTCACGTAATTAACAGGCTTCGAACTATCTCACGTAATTAACAGGCTTCGAACTATCTCACGTAATTAACAGGCTTCGAACTATCTCACTTAACCCTTTTTACTACCACAGATCCTTCTTAAACTGCACAAAATCGTCTAAATATAGCTAGAATATAAAATACTTTATAGGTTAACTCTACGGTACTTTATCTCCACATTTAAGGGAGTCCACCTTGTTTTTGTTTTTTCTCTTTCTCTCCCTCTCTCTTTGGCTTGTATCCATTCGGCCCCATTCAGCCTACTGTTTTGAAACGTTTACCCCCATCCAGGTGTCATATTTTCCTGGCGAGCGGTAGCGAGCCAGCATATATATATTTTTGTTTTGACAGCAAGCTAAATTTGTACATTTTTCGATAGAAAAATATCTCCGGCGAAGCCGGATTTCTCCATACAATGCATCAACACCTGGAGGGGGATAATCGTCTTAAAACAGTTGGCTGAATGGGGCCGAATGGATACAAGCCAAAGAGAGAGGGAGAGAAAGATAAAAAAGCGAGGTGGGCCCCCTTAATAGAATATTGATGTATTGACTGGAGGTGAGTTAGGTTGATGTATTGACTGGAGGTGAGTTAGGTTGATGTATTGACTGGAGGTGAGTTAGGTTGATGTATTGACTGGAGGTGAGTTAGGTTGATGTATTGACTGGAGGTGAGTTAGGTTGATGTATTGACTGGAGGTGAGTTAGGTTGATGTAATGACTGGAGGTGAGTTAGGTTGATGTATTGACTGGAGGTGAGTTAGGTTGATGTATTGACTGGAGGTGAGTTAGGTTGATGTATTGACTGGAGGTGAGTTAGGTTGATGTATTGACTGGAGGTGAGTTAGGTTGATGTATTGACTGGAGGTGAGTTAGGTTGATGTATTGACTGGAGGTGAGTTAGGTTGATGTATTGACTGGAGGTGAGTTAGGTTGATGTATTGACTGGAGGTGAGTTAGGTTGATGTATTGACTGGAGGTGAGTTAGGTTGATGTATTGACTGGAGGTGAGTTAGGTTGATGTATTGACTGGAGGTGAGTTAGGTTGATGTATTGTTGGTGATCTATAAGAGGGCCGTATTGAAGGTCGTATTACTGGAGTGCTTTTATTGACAGTCGCGCTCTCTCTCTCTGTCTGTCTCTCTATCTACCTATCTATCTACAGTATATCTCTGTCTTTATATATATACAGTATATGTATATATATATATATAATCGGTATATATACTTAGGCCAATGCCATTTACTCCATTAGTTCTTAGGTCACAGGTAATATTAAGGCTAGCTGAGTCGACGTGTTTGGTGGGTATATGTGTGTGTGATAATAATAAAAATAATAATAATAACAATAATAATAATAATAATAATAATAATAATAATCGGTGTGTGTGTGTGTGTGTGTGTGTGTGTGTGTGTGTGTGTTTGCTCCCAAGTATACTGTATATATGTCATATAATAATACACCATCTATCACACATTGCTACGCCACATATGCACCCCCTTCAGCTCTGGTTGCTATAAGACGGTTTAGTTTAGTTAAGGGGAGATAATATCCACTTGAGGGATTTTTTGCTAGACCCCTTTCTCCCTCATGTTTAGCCCCATTGCTTTTTAGATTTTAAGACGCTCGCCCCCTTTAGTTTGTCGATTTTAAGTACTTTCGCCCCATTTCTGTCAATTTTAAGAACTTTCGTGCCATTTAGGTGTCGATATTTTCCTGGCGAGCAATAGCGAGCCTGTAATATAAAAGGAACCGGCCTTCGGCCGGGAAATTTTTCTACCGAAAAATGTACAAATTTATCTTGAAATGAGGTATAGGGGGTGTAATTTTAAGCTTGATGGATGTCTAGGGAACAAACTAAATACCTCCCCTTAAGGGGAGGTTTTTAGTTTGTTTCCTACTCCTCCAGCAATCTTAAAATTTCACCCCCTTGAGCCCCTTTCAAGATAAATTTGTACATTTTTCGGTAGAAAAATATCCCGGCCGAAGGCCGATTACTCTTAAATTACAGGCTCGCTATCGCTCGCCAGGGTAAAATCGACACCTAAATGGCACGAAAGGTCTTAAAATTGACAGAAGGGGGCGGAAATTCTTAAAAATCACCAAACTAATGGGGCAAACGTCTTAAAATCTCAAAAACAATGGGGCTAAACATGAGGGAGAAAGGGGTAAAGAAAAAAAAATCCCTCAAGTGGAAATCTCCCCTTAACCCCTTCACACACCCCCCCATGACGTAATTATCATCCTAGTCCGGTTTTCTGTGGTTTATAAACGACCTCTACGACTCCAATGGGTGATTACGATAGCAAGCAACCCTCATAGTAATTAAGGGGCCGGAGATCTCCACTCGAGGGATTTTTTTGTCTGGACCCCCTTTCTCCCTCATGTTTAGCCCCATTGCTTTTGGTATTATTAAAACGTTTGCCCCGTCAGTTTAGCGATTTTAAGAACTTTCACCCCATATTAAGACCTTTCGTGCCATTTAGGTGTTGATTGTATCCTGGCGAGCGATAGCGAGCCTGTAATTTAAGAGGAACCGGCCTTCGGCCGGGACATTTTTCTACCGAAAAATGTAAAAATTTATCTTGAAAGGGACTCAAGGGGGTGTAATTTTAAGGTTGATGGAGGTCTAGGGAACAAACTAAATACCTCCCCTTAACAAAGCGCCTCCAGCAGTCAACAGGCTTCGAACTATCTCACTTAACCCTTTTTACTACCACAGATACTTCTTATACATAGCACAACATCGTCTAAATATAGCTAGACTCTAATTAAAAAGACGTCGCCGGTACAGAAGGGGTTATCGATATATTATTTAAGCTTCGGAAGGACATCAAAATCATTGCTTTGCCTCAAGTTTTTGTATATTCATGTCATACGGGCTAAAATTACTGCAATCTCCATTATTTGAAATTACAATGGAGACTGCTTTATGAGTGCGTAATTTTGTTATTGTTGTTGTTGTTGTTGCGTGTGTATGTGAGAGAGAGAGTGAGAGTGAGTGTGACTGAGAGAGTGTGTCTGTGTGTGTGTGTGTGAGAGAGAGAGAGAGACATATATAGTATTTGTGTGTGAGAGAGAGAGAGAGAGAGAGAGAGAGAGAATTACCACCACCACCACACCACCCATGTAGCCTAGCTGTAATACCCAACCTGACTCAGTTGGTTATAGATCGTCATACATAACGTACATATATAACACTCGCTGCCTCAGTCCTTTCCACATATATAACACTCGCTGCCTCAGTCCTTTCCACATATATAACACTCGCTGCCTCAGTCCTTTCCACATATATAACACTCGCTGCCTCAGTCCTTTCCACATATATAACACTCGCTGCCTCAGTCCTTTCCACATATATAACACTCGCTGCCTCAGTCCTTTCCACATATATAACACTCGCTGCCTCAGTCCTTTCCACATATATAACACTCGCTGCCTCAGTCCTTTCCACATATATAACACTCGCTGCCTCAGTCCTTTCCACATATATAACACTCGCTGCCTCAGTCCTTTCCACATATATAACACTCGCTGCCTCAGTCCTTTCCACATATATAACACTCGCTGCCTCAGTCCTTTCCACATATATAACACTCGCTGCCTCAGTCCTTTCCACATATATAACACTCGCTGCCTCAGTCCTTTCCATATATATAACACTCGCTGCCTCAGTCCTTTCCACATATATAACACTCGCTGCCTCAGTCCTTTCCACATATATACCACTCGCTGCCTCAGTCCTTTCCACATATATAACACTCGCTGCCTCAGTCCTTTCCACATATATAACACTCGCTGCCTCAGTCCTTTCCACATATATAACACTCGCTGCCTCAGTCCTTTCCACATATATAACACTCGCTGCCTCAGTCCTTTCCACATATATAACACTCGCTGCCTCAGTCCTTTCCACATATATAACACTCGCTGCCTCAGTCCTTTCCACATATATAACACTCGCTGCCTCAGTCCTTTCCACATATATAACACTCGCTGCCTCAGTCCTTTCCATATATATAACACTCGCTGCCTCAGTCCTTTCCACATATATAACACTCGCTGCCTCAGTCCTTTCCACATATATACACTCGCTGCCTCAGTCCTTTCCACATATATAACACTCGCTGCCTCAGTCCTTTCCACATATATAACACTCGCTGCCTCAGTCCTTTCCACATATATAACACTCGCTGCCTCAGTCCTTTCCACATATATAACACTCGCTGCCTCAGTCCTTTCCACATATATAACACTCGCTGCCTCAGTCCTTTCCACATATATAACACTCGCTGCCTCAGTCCTTTCCACATATATAATACTCGTGTGCCTCAGTCCTTTCCACATATATAACACTCGCTGCCTCAGTCCTTTCCACATATATAACACTCGCTGCCTCAGTCCTTTCCACATATATAACACTCGCTGCCTCAGTCCTTTCCACATATATAACACTCGCTGCCTCAGTCCTTTCCACATATATAACACTCGTGTGCCTCAGTCCTTTCCACATATATAACACTCGCTGCCTCAGTCCTTTCCACATATATAACACTTGCTGCCTCAGTCCTTTCCACATATATAACACTCGTGTGCCTCAGTCCTTTCCACATATATAACACTCGCTGCCTCAGTCCTTTCCACATATATTTTGTTTTGTTTTAGGGCCTCAACTCAAGGGACTGGAGTTTTCGAATAGAGGCTACAGTCCTGTCGCGTTTCTTGACTTACAGTGTGCTGGCTTAATAATCCAATAGGGTTGATAGCCTCTGAAGTCCTATTTTAACTATTACAAACTTGCCTCCTTATTTTTGTCAACATACTTGTCGTGTTTTGCTTATTATAAAGACAACTTTTACATATTAACATAATTTGCTAACTCCCATTTTCTATATTTAGTCATGTTTTTGGATTTTATAAAGACAAATTATACATATTTCAAATTCACTTGCTCTTTATATCAACTTTATTTTCACGTTTTGTTTATCATATAGGCAAATTGGACTGATAACAATTTCAGTACCTCACTCTTTTTCAGTATATAATTTTATATTGTTCGTATTTTGTTTTATATAGGCCTATAGGACAATTATATATTTTATACACTTTCCTGTTCATGTGCTCAATATATCTTGTATTTTTGGTTATTATAGGCAAATTTTACATATTATATATTCGTTAGTTCTCGCTTTTTATATATATATATTTGTTTGTTTTTCGGTTATTAAGGGGTGTTTAGTTTCCTCCCTAGACTTCCATCAAGCTTAAAATTACACTTCCTAGACCCCCTTTCAAGATAAATTTGTACATTTTTCGGTAGAAAAATGTCTAGGCCGAAGGCCGGTTCCTCTTAAATTACAGGCTCGCTATCGCTCGCCAGGAAAAAATCGACACCTAAATGGCACGAAAGGTCTTAAAATTGACAGAAATGGGGCGAAATGTTTTAAAATCGCCAAACTAATGGGGCGACCGTCTTAAAATCTCAAAAGCAATGGGGCTAAACATGAGGGAGAAAGGGGTCCAGAAAAAAATCCCTCAAGTCGATATCTCCCCATAACTCTTCTACTTATTTCTTCTCGTCTACACTTCATTCTCTCGTTTGAAAACTATCTATCTGTCAATCCCTCATCTATCTATCTATCTACTGTATCTATCTATCTATCTATCCCCTCTATCTACCCACCAATCCCTCACATTTTGATCTATCCCTCTATCTATCTATCTATCTATTTATCTATCTATCTATCTATATATCTCCTCTAGCTATCTATCCCATCTACCAATTTATCTATCTATCTATCTATTTATCTATCTATCTATCTATCTATCTATCATCTTTCTAAGTCTCTATTCATGTATCTATCAATCAATCAATCAATCTATCAATCAATCTATCTATCTATCTATCTATCTATCTATCCACCCTATCCTTGGTATACTACCAAGGCAAACACCACCTCTTAGAATCTCTCATGCCAAGTTTGTTGACACACGTTTATCTTAGTTTACCCAGCACAGGAACAAATATCAAGGGAGGTCACCTGCCCTTTTTTTTTTATCTTTCTCTCCTTTTCTCTCTTTCTCTGGCTTGTATCCATTCGGCCCCATTCAGACAATTGTTTTAAGACGTTTATCCCCATCCAGGTGTCGATTTCTTCCTGGTGAGCGATAGCGAGCCAGCATTGTATGGAGAAATCCGGCTTCGCCGGAGAAATTTTTCTATCGAAAAATGTACAAATTTAGCTTGCTGTCAAAACAACAATATATATTTGCTGGCTCGCTACCGCTCGACAGGAAAATATTGACACCTGGATGGGGGTAAATGTCTTGCAACAGTAGGCTGAGAAAAAAGCGAGGTGGGCCCCCTTAACCCCTTCTGTACCAGTGACGTCTTTTCTATTCTATTCTAGCTGTATTTGGGGGATGTTGTGCAGTTTAAGAAGGATCTGAGGCCAGTAGAAAGGGTTAAGTGAGACAGTTCGAAGCCTGGTAATGGCTGGAGGTCCTTTTTAAACTGAATTAAATCGTTTTATAGTAGCCAGAATAAAGTTAAAAAGACGTCGGCGGTACTGAAGGGGTTAATACAGTCTTGCCCTGTCAGTTTAATTTGATATATATAGTTTTTCACTTTTAGGATATTTGTAATTTGTTTTCTTTAGTTTATTTTGCTTTTTATAGAGATAATTTCGAAGACTATTATTATATTTTTCATTAAACTTTGCTGATAATGCAAGTAACTTTCAGAATTGAGACTTATTCTGCATATTGTAGTAATGTTTTGATTAATATATATATATATATATATATATATATAATCCAAAGTTATCACACAGGTTACGGATGTACATTTATATATTTATTATATACATTTTTGTATTTATTTAGTAGGGTTCTTACTGTATATATTATATCATTTATTTGTATATATCGCTGCTCAAGGATCCTGCTGCTTTTCGACGACTATCTACATGGAACAGGTGAGATAAGTGTGTAGTTTGATAGATAATTATATATATATATATATATATATATATATATATATATATATATATATATATATATATATATATATAGAGATATATATATATATATATATATATATATATATATATATATATATATATATATATATATATATATATATATATATATATATATATTTTTTTTTTTTTTTTTTTTTTTTTTTTCTATGTGATTGAGGGAGCCAAAAGGCATTACTGCCTATAGCGAGTGCCTCCCCCATAGTTGAAAGAGTGACAGGGCCAAAATCAAGGGACGTTCGAGCCAAAATGCCTGGACACACGGAGTTTGAAGCAATTTAAGTCATAGGAAGAGGGAAAGACTGATTCTGGGAGAGAGTTCCAGAGCTCAGCTGTTGAGTAGAAGAAAGTTTGAGAGTAACGTTTCACTCTTGGGTTGAAGAGTTGCACAGAGTAGGGGTGGGATTGAGTTGCAAGACGGGTACCACGTGCCCTACGTAAAGGAGGTGGTATGCACTGGGATAGCTCTGAGGAACACTGATTATTAAAGTAGCGATAGAATAGCGAGAGAGATGCAACATTGCGGCGGAGAGAGAGAGACTGCAGAGAGTTGGTGAGTGGACGGGAGTTAATGATATGAAAGGCCTTCCTTTCAACTTTGTCTAGGAGAGCGGTGTGAGAGGAACCTCCCCACACATGTGAACAATACTCAATACAAGGGCGCACTATGCCCCTGTACAGAGCAAGAAGCTGTGCAGGGGAAAAGAACCCCCTAAGGCGGTTGAGCACACCGAGCTTCTGGGAGGCTGCCTTAGCAAGACTGGTAATATGGTCCTTCCAAATGAGAGCAGAAGAAAAAGAGACACCAAGAATATTGAGAGAAGATGAAGGGTTGATTTTTGTATTGTTGAAGAATAAGGGATAGTCCGCTGGGAGATCCTGACGGGTAGATAGATGGAGAAATTGGGTTTTGGAAGCATTAAAGTTAACAAGGTTTTCTCTGCCCCAATTGGAAATAGTATTTAGATCAGAATTTAAGAGTTCTATGGCTTCATTACGTTTGTCGTTGAGGAATTGCTGGCTGGGGCGTTCTGAAAAACTAATGGAGTAGTGTAAGGTTGAGTCGTCTGCGTATGAATGGATAGGAATTAAGGTACAGTTAAGGAGATCATTTATAAAAACTAGAAAGAGAATAGGAGATAGGACAGAGCCCTGAGGAACACCGGAGTTTATAGAGTGAGGAAGTGAACAATGGCCGTCCACAACTGCGGCTATGTAATGGCCGGAAAGGAAATTAGAGACAAAGGCACAGATGGAGGGATAGAAACCGAAGGAGGGTAGTTTAGAAATTAAAGATTTATGCCAGACTCTATCGAAGGCTTTCGATATGTCTAGTGCAATAGAAAAAGTCTCACCGAAGTTCCGAAAGGAGGATGACCAAGAGTTAGTAAGATGTGAAAGAAGATCACCAGTAGAGCGACCCTTAAGGAAGCCATACTGGCGATCTGAGAGCAGATTATGAGAAGAGAAATGCTTAAGAAATTTGGAAGCAAGAATAGTTTCAAAACTTTAGAAAGACAAGAGATGAGAGCAATTGGACGATAGTTGGAGGGTTGAGAGCGGTCACCCTTCTTTGGGACAGGTTGAATGTGAGCAAACTTCCAGCATGAAGGGAAGACGTTAGAGGATAGACAGAGACGAAAGAGTTTGCCTAGGCAGGGAGTCAGCACGGAAGCACAGTTTTTGAGAACAACAGGAGGAACACCGTCCGGACCGTACGCCTTATTAGTGTTAAGCCCAGAGAGGGTAGAAAGTACATCTTTAGAAGAGATTAGGATATTAGGCATAAGTAAGAGAGAGGAGGGCGGAGAGGGAGGAATAGCACCGGAATCATCCAAGGTGGAGTTTCTAGCAAAAGTTTGAGCGAAGAGTTTAGCTTTGTCAGAGGAAGAAGTGATGGTTGTGCCATTAGAGTGGGAAAGGGGAGGGAAAGACGAGGAAGAGAAATTGTTGGAGAGGTTTTTGGCTAGATGCCAGAAAGCTTGGGAAGAGCTAGAGTTAGATAGTTCAGTGCATTTATTATTGATGAAAGAGTGTTTGGCAAGTCGAAGAACAGATTTGGCTTGATTCCGGGCAGAAACATAGGAAGAATGAGAGTCTTGAGTTTTAAGGCGTCGGTACAGTTTGAATGCTTCCTCCTTATTGCGGACAGCAGTAGAACAGGCGTGAGTAAACCAAGATTTTTTAGCATTAGTCTGAGAGAAGGAGAATGGAATGTATGCTCCATGCCCGATAGGATTACCTCGGTAATGCGTTCAGCACTCTCCGAGGGTCCCCGGCCACGGAAGCAGAAATCATTCCATGGGAAATCAAAGAAGTACTGCCGGAGAGCCTCCCAGTCGGCAGCGCCAAAGTGCCACAAGCGCCGCCGGCTAGGAGGATCGGGTGGCCGTACTGGAGAGATAGGACAGGTGACAGAGATAAGTTTATGGTCGGAGGACCCCAGAGGAGAGAAAAGATCGACAGTATAAGAAGAAGGGTTAGAAGTTAGAAACAAGTCAAGAATGTTGGGCCGATCTCCGATGCGATCCGGGATACGGGTGGGTTGCTGAACTAACTGCTCTAGGTCATTTATGATAGAAAAGACGTAGGCTTGTTCACCAGGTGGATCAGTAGTGTGAGAGGAGAGCCATTGGCGGTGGTGAACGTTGAAATCTCCTAAGATGGAGATTTCTGAGAAAGGAGAAATGGATAGAATGTGTTCCACTGTAGAGTTTAGATAGTCAAAGAATTTAGGAAAGTTGGTAGAGTTAGGGGAAAGATAGACAGCACAGAAATATTTAGTAAGAGAATGACAGGAAAGTTTGAGCCATAAAGTTGAGAATTCAGAGGAGTCGAAATCGGGAACACGAGAGCAAGTGAGTTTGTTGTGCACATATGCACAACATCCGCCTTTGGCTTTGAAACTAGGATAGAGAAAGTAGGAGGATACAGAGAAGGGGCTGCTGGATGTTGCTACAGACACCTGAGTTTCGGTGAGGAAGAGAAGATCAGGTTTGTAGGAGGAGAGATGGTGCTCAACAGAGTGAAAGTTAGAGGAAAGTCCGCGAATGTTGCAGAAATTAATAGAAAGAGTAACAGGCCGAGGTCCAGGTAATTGTGTGGGGTCGTCAGGGGATGGTCGGTTGGGTGTGGGGGCATTTATGGTCCCCCCCCCTGGGGACTCCGAGGCTGGGCTACAATTCATCATTTTAGTTTTTTTTAATTTTGGTGTGGAGGAATGAAGTGTGGTGTGCATGTTTAGTGTAGTGAAGTGGATAGGAGGAGGAGGTGTTTGTGAGAGCTAGCTGGATTGCTCTCAGTGTAAATGAGGCACAAAGAAAATCAGTAAGAGAGGCCAGGTCTTTACCCCTGAGCAGCTTCTTGCTCTGTACAGGGGCACAGTGCGTCCTTGTATTGAGTATTGTTCACATGTGTGGGGAGGATCCTCTCACACCGCTCTCCTAGACAAAGTAGAAAGGAAAGCCTTTCATATCATTAACTCCCGTCCACTCACCAACTCTCTGCAATCTCTCTCTCTTCGCCGCAATGTTGCATCTCTCTCGCTATTCTATCGCTACTACAATAATCAGTGTTCCTCGGAGCTTTCCCAGTGTATACCTCTACGTAGGGTACATAGTACCCGCCTTGCAACACAATCCCACCCCTATTCTGTGCAACTCTCCAACCCAAGAGTGAAAACCTATTCTCATACTTTCTTCTATTCAACTGCTGAGCTCTGGAACTCTCTCCCAGAATCAGTATTTCCCTCTTCCTATGACTTAAATTGCTTCAAACTCCGTGTGTCCAGGCATTTTAGCTTGAATGTCCCTTGATTTTGGCCCTGTCACTCTTTCAAATCTGGGGGAGGCACTCGCTGCAGGCAGTTATGCCTTTTGTCACCCTCATTCACATATATAATATATATATAATATATATATATAAATAATATTATATATATACTATTAGTATAATATATTATATATATATATAATATATATATTATATATATAATATATTATACGTTATATATATATACTATAATATATATATATAATGATATAATTATATATATATATATATATATATATATATATATATATCTATCTATCTATCTATTGCCTGACGCCGTGATCCCCGAAGGGTGGCCACGAACGAACCGCCCCATGCACCTCTGTCCCCAGTCAGTCGACGCCCTCCCCCCAACCAGCACCACCTTCGTTCATGTACTTCCTCCCTCCATCCTTCCCCCTCATATTCGGTCTCCCTCTCCCCCTCTGCCCCTCCCCCTCGCTCTCATACCCCCTCTTAGTCATTCTCTCGTTTCCCATACGTCCCATAGGCCCGACCCATCTCAAGTTGTCCTTTTTCACACTTCCCAGCACATCTACCTCCACACCACACCTCCTTCTTACTTCCTCATTAGTCTGTCTATCCCTCCATGTAACTCCGCACGCACTCCTTAAGTAATTCATTTCCACTGCTCTCACTCCTTGTCTGAGTCTCTCAACCAACGTCCATGCTTCGCTTCCGTAAGTCAGTGTCGGGATTACCACACTGTCATGCAAGGACTTCTTCACTTCCATACTGACCACCCTATTTCTTGTTACTGCTTTTAGCATTCCTACAACCCTCTTCCCCTGTTGTACCCTCTCCCGCACCTCTTCATCCATAGTCCCATCTTTACTCAACACACTGCCCAGATACTTAAAAGAGTTGACGATCTCCATAGCCTGACCGTTCAGCTTCACCTCACACTCTGTGACTTCACCCCTTTCGAAGACCATAACCTTGCTCTTCCCCGTATTTACCTTCAAATTCCGTTTTTTCGCACACTGTTCCAAACTCATTTACCAGACCCTGCAACTCCCATTCATTATCACTCATCAGAACTGTATCATCCGCAAACAGCAGTATAGGTAGCTTCCACTCAATTCCCTCCCTTTTCAGCGATACACCAACATCCACTGCTCTTGATAGTATTTCTTTCATAACTCCATCCATATATACAGTAAACAACCACGGGGACATCACACACCCCTGTTTCAAACCAACATTCAGGTCAAAGAACTCGCTCTGCTCACTCTCCACACGTACTGCCGCCTTTGCACCCTCATACATGCTCTTCACTGCTTTCAGCAACTTGCCCTCTACTCCGTATATTCTAAGTACTTTCCACAAACCTTCTCTATCCACTCTGTCATAGGCCTTCTCCAAGTCCATAAAGGCAACATACACCTTTTGTTTCTTCTCCAGATACTTCTCCACAACACAATTCAGGGTAAAAATCTGATCTACACATCCTCTTCCCTTCCTAAAACCTCCCTGCTCGTCGCCTATCCATTTCTCCGTTCTCACTCTCACTCTCTCAATCACTACCCTACTGTATACCTTCCCTACTACGCTTAGAAGACATATTCCTCGGTGGTTACCACACACTCCTCTTTCCCCTTTGCCCTTATATAGGGGGACTATTATGCCAGTCTTCCAGTCATCGGGTGCACTCCCCTTCTCCCATGCTAGTTTGCACATTTTCCATACCCATTCTATCACTATCTCACCACCATACCTCAACATTTCCCCACACACTCCATCTGTTCCTGGTGCTTTCCCCAACTTCACTCTTTTCATGG
Source organism: Paralithodes platypus (assembly GCA_032716605.1). Classification (NCBI taxonomy): domain Eukaryota; kingdom Metazoa; phylum Arthropoda; class Malacostraca; order Decapoda; family Lithodidae; genus Paralithodes; species Paralithodes platypus. The sequence goes on along the minus strand of CM064575.1, from coordinate 79,803,471 downwards.
CTTCCCACACTTCTGACCTCCTGATCCCCACCTCCTCCTCCTCCACTACTTCTCTTCTTCTCCCTCCCATACCATATCCAGCTATGTTTGCTGGCTCTTCATTCCTTTCATTTAGCAACTCACTGAAGTACTCCCTCCATCTTTCGACTCTCTCTTGCTTCTCGGCTAGCATTCTCCCATTCTTATCTTTCACACCCTTACTGTTTCCCTTGCTACCTTCCCTAACTTTCTTGACTTCTTTCCAGAACAGTTTCTTACTCTCCCTCCATTTTACACTCAGATTCCTTCCAAATTCCTCATCTACTCTTCTCTTACTTTCCTTCACTACTCTCTTCACCACCCTCTTACTCTCCACGTACCTCGCTCGTTTCTGTCTCTCGGAATCTTCATTCCCTCTGCTACCCAACCACTCTCTATATGCTTTCTTCTTTTCTTCCACAGCTATTCGTACCTCTTCTGTCCACCATGCTGTACCTTTCACTCCCCTCCCTCTTCTCCTCACTCCACACACCTCCTCACATGCTGCACAGATCTCATCCTTAAACACCTTGCTCATCTCCTCCACTTCCTCCATAACTTCCAGGTCGAACCCACCTAGTCGTCTTTCCACTGCTCTCCTGTACTCCTCCCTGATTTCCTCCTCCTCCTGCAACCTCTCCACCCTCCTCACCATTCCACCCTCCTCTCGCCTCCCTCCCGCTCTCCTCACCCCCTTCTTTTGTATCCTAACCTTAGCTACCACTACATAATGATCAGACAGACCCCCTCCAATACCCCTATACACCCTAGCATCCATCACAGATTTCTTCATTCGTTCATCCACACATACATAATCAATCAATGACTTTCGTTCCACCACTGTCTTATCCTTCATCGTCAACATCCGTTTCCACGTGTACCTGTGGATCATTCTGTGTCGGAAGAAGGTGTTGGCTATCCACAGCCTCCTCCCCACACATACGTCCACAAGTGCACTACCATTCCCATTCACCTCTGATGGTACCCCCCCCACCCTCCCACCACTCCCTCAACTTTCCTATCACCCACCTTACCATTCATATCCCCAATCAGAAATATTCTTTCGTTCTTGTCAAACTTCTCCAGGCACGCCTCCACATTCATCCAGAACTCCTCTTTCTTTCTTTCAAGTATATCCTCTGTCGGGGCATACACGCATACAATCACCCACGTTTGTATTCCTACTTTCATTCTCACCCACACAATCCTTGAACCCACAGACCCATACTCTCTTACACATTCCTTCCATTTTCTACTTACAAACAAACATGCACCTTCTCTCGCTGTTCCTTCACTCACTCCAGCACACACACCCATTCCACACTCCCACTCTCTCACATCTGAACCTTTCCATTTGGTCTCTGTCATTCCACATACATCCAGCCTGGCATTCACTAACACTTCCAGAACCTCTCTCTCTTTTGTGCCATCATCATGCCACTAACATTCCACGTAGCCATTCTCAGAATGGTATATATATATATACAGTATATATATATATATATATATATATATATATATATATATATATTATATATATATCTTATATATTATTATATACGAGATATATATATATTATATATACACCGTATATATATATAGTATAAAGGGAAGTGATGAATGAATGGTATACGCAACAAAGCCAGGAATGGTATACGCAACAAAGCCAGGAATCTTCCCAATTAATCTAACAGGACACACTAGACATATGGTCAGAACTCAGCATTAGTCCTATACACTATCTTATCCGACATATTGATGTTTTTCTTTGTGGCTATATTATTGCCTCCTGGAGAGGGTTATTATAGAAATGTCCAAGTCCTTATACATTGTATGGATTATCGAGTAGGTTCCAAAATATGATATAATGGGTATGTCACGTGAAAATATGTGTCTTTATTCTGATAGATAATGGCCGATAAGAGGTAAAGGCTCCATGTAATATGCATGGGTAAAGATGGAATACAAACACCGTGAAAGGAGGAGCACTTTATTGACAATTAACGCTTCACAGGTATAGATATAGATAACTTCTTCAGGTCACTAACCGAAGGAGGGTCTTGGAAGGGTGTTTTTTTTTTTAAGCTTGATGGAGGTTTAGGGAGGAAACTAAACACATATATATATATATATCAACCCTTTATCTTCTCTCAATATTCTTGGTGTCTCTTTTTCTTCTGCTCTCATTTGGAAGGACCATATTACCAGTCTTGCTAAGGCAGCCTCCCAGAAGCTGGGTGTGCTCAACCGCCTTAGGGGGTTCTTTTCCCCTGCACAGCTTCTTGCTCTGTACAGGGGCATAGTGCGCCCTTGTATTGAGTATTGTTCACATGTGTGGGGAGGTTCCTCTCACACCGCTCTCCTAGACAAAGTTGAAAGGAAGGCCTTTCGTATCATTAACTCCCGTCCACTCACCAACTCTCTGCAATCTCTCTCTCTCCGCCGCAATGTTGCATCTCTCTCGCTATTCTATCGCTACTATAATAATCAGTGTTCCTCAGAGCTATCCCAGTGCATACCACCTCCTTTACGTAGGGCGCGTGGTACCCGTCTTGCAACTCAATCCCGCCCCTACTCTGTGCAACTCTCCAACCCAAGAGTGAAACGTTACTCTCAAGCTTTCTTCTACTCAACATCTGAGCTCTGGAACTCTCTCCCAGAATCAGTCTTTCCCTCTTCCTGTGACTTAAATTGCTTCAAACTCCGTGTGTCCAGGCATTTTGGCTCGAACGTCCCTTGATTTTGGCACTGTCACTCTTTCAACTATGGGGGAGGCACTCGCTATAGGCAGTTATGCCTTTTGCCTCCCTCAATCACATAGAAAAAACAAAAAAAACAAATATATATATATAATTGAGCCAAATAAATACGCCTTCGCCCCCTTAAGGGGAGGTTTCTAGTGTATTGCTTAGACCTCCATCAAGCTTAAAATGACATCCCCTAGACCCCCTTTCAAGATAAATATGTACATTTTTCGGTAGAAAAATGTCCCGGCCGAAGGCCGATTCCTCTTAAGTTACAGGCTCGCTATCGCTCGCCAGGAAAAATCGACACCTAAATGGCACGAAACGTCTTAAATTTGACAGAAATGGGGCGAAAGTTATTAAAATCGGGCAAACGTCTTAAAATCTCAAAAGCAATGGGGCTAAACATGAGGGAGAAGGAAGTTCGAAAAAATATCCCTCAAGTGGAAACCTCCCCTTAACTCTTTCAGTACCAGTGCTGTCCTTTTCATTTTCTGCTGGTCACTAGTAGACGATTTTATTAAGTTATGTTATGAGAAAGGCCTCTAGCAATTAACAGGCTTCGAACTATCTTAATTAACCCATTTTACTACCACAGATCCTTCTTAAGCTGCACAAATTCGTCTCAATATAGCTCGAATACAATAAAAAAGACGTTTCCGGTACAGAAGGGGTGAAGCAGCTATGTTGTAATTCGCGTTACTAAGACTGTTTAGATTTATAAATACTTAAGAGGGAGAGAGAGTTACATAGAGTTACATAGATACACAGACCACACAGACCTTGCGGTCCCTGCTAGGTGGTCCGGACTTAATGCTAAAATAGAATTTGCCTACAAAGTGGTAGGCAAGGATAGCAAAGCAGAAAGCTCTCTCCCCACTCACCTCTCCCTCCGACCGTTGGTCGGCATGCAATTAAGTTGGGGAAAGAAGTCCCCCAGCAGAATGAGAAAAAAACTTCTACTGGGAAATGTATAGTAAAGAACCAAGTTGAGAAATACTATACACTTCTGATGCTTAACCTATTTTGTTTTTCTGGGCACATACTTTAACCAACACGCTACTTGCACTATAAAAAAGGAAGGCTGTAAAAAAAGTATATAATATTTTCACGGGGTTTATTGATAGTTATTTATTTGGCATTCCTTTTAATATTACATCGGTTCACTTTATTTGGGGTATTGCTAGACGATTGTATTAAGATTAGGAGGGGCGTAGGGTAGATTAGGAGGGGCGTAGGGTAGTCAGAGGGTTAGGAGGGGCGTAGGGTAGTCAGAGGGTTAGGAGGGGCGTAGGGTAGTCAGAGGGTTAGGAGGGGCGTAGGGTAGTCAGAGGGTTAGGAGGGGCGTAGGGTAGATTAGGAGGGGCGTAGGGTAGTCAGAGGGTTAGGAGGGGCGTAGGGTAGTCAGAGGGGTAGTCAGAGGGTTAGGAGGGCGTAGGGTAGTCAGAGGGTTAGGAGGGGCGTAGGGTAGTCAGAGGGTTAGGAGGGGCGTAGGGTAGTCAGAGGGTTAGGAGGGGCGTAGGGTAGTCGGAGGGTTAGGAGGGGCGTAGGGTAGTCAGAGGGTTAGGAGGGGTGTAGGGTAGTCAGAGGGTTAGGAGGGGCGTAGGGTAGTCAGAGGGTTAGGAGGGGCGTAGGGTAGACAGAGGGTTAGGAGGGGTGTAGGGTAGTCAGAGGGTTAGGAGGTAGGGTAGTAGGAGTCAGAGGGTTAGGAGGGGAGTAGGGTAGTCAGTAGGAGGGCGTAGGGTAGTCCAGGGTTTGTAGGGTAGTCAGAGGTTAGGAGGGGTAGGTAGTCATCAGAGGGTTAGGAGGGGCGTAGGGTTAGTCAGAGGGTTAGGAGGGCGTAGGGTAGTCGGAGGGTTCGGAGGTGCGTAGGGTAGTCTAGGTTTAGAGGGGCGTAGGGTAGTCAGAGGGTTAGGAGGGTGGGTAGGTAGAGGGTTAGGAGGGGCGTAGGGTAGTCAGAGGGTTTGAGGGCGTCTAGTCATAGGAGGGGCGTAGGTACAGAGAGGGCGTAGGGTAGTCAGAGGGTTAGGAGGGCGTAGGTAGTCAGGGTTAGGAGGTAGGGTAGTCAGAGGGTAGTCCATTAGGAGGGTAGGGTAGTCAGAGGTTAGGAGGTGTGTAGGGTAGTCAGAGGGTTAGGAGGGCGTAGGGTAGTCAGAGGGTTAGGTAGTCGGGTCTAGGGTAGTCAGAGGGTTAGGAGGGGCGTAGGGTAGTCGGAGGGTTAGGAGGGGCGTAGGGTAGTCGGAGGGTTAAGAGGGGCGTAGGTATACAAAGAGTACAAAATCAAGCAACAACAGATCTATTACCCTTCTAGCTGCTTGTCCTCCAAAACACTGAGATCAAGTGTCCAAACAGTGGTTTAGAGTGGTAAGGGAACATTGGAAAGGGAACTACTTCCCTGAACTAACGTGGCAGGACTAGGAAGTTCGTGGGACATATTGGTTAGTAACTGAGGGGGGATAAAGTTATTCATTTACAAACGCAGTCAGTCGCGGGTTTGATGCGAGATATTTGTCTAGGCGGAATTTAAATGAATCAACGGTGCTGCAGTCTATAACGTCTCGGGGAAGCCCATTCCACAAGTTGACAACTCGATTGAAGAAGAAATTCTTAGATTCGTGCGAGTTAAAAGATTACCAATAATTTTGCAACCGTTTCCCCGCGTGTAATTAGATTGGTCGATAGTGAAGTACTTACTACAGTTCATATTGTCGATGCCTTTGATGATTTTGAACACTTGAATTAAGTCGCCTCTTAATCTGCGCTGGGTTAAAGGAAATAGATTTAATTCTCTAAGACGCTCTTCGTATGGTTTGTTCTTTAGGCTAGGTATCATTTTGGTAACTCTACGTTGAACTCGTTCTAGCTTGTTTATATCTTTTTGGTAATAAGGGCACCAGGATTGAACGCAGTATTCCAGAAGAGGGCGGACTAAGGAATTGTAAAGGGTTAGGATAACTTCTTTGGATTTATGCTCAAATGACCTGCCTATAAAGCCAATTAGTTTGTTTGCCTTCTTAACAACTTCTGAACATTGTTGACTCGGTTTTAGGTTACTCGATATTGTTACTCCCAGATCAGTTTCTCTGTTTACATTCTTAAGCTGAGTGCCATTCATCGAATAGTTTGCTTTCTCATTTAGGTATCCGATATGTAGTACTTTACATTTATCCGCATTGAAACTCATTTGCCAAATTTGGGCCCAACATGACAATTTATCTAGATTGTGTTGCATATCGTCAACTTGTTCTTTTGAGAGTACGCTATTTGCAATTTTTGTATCGTCAGCAAATTTTGAGATTGTGCAGGTGAGACCCTCATCTATGTCGTTGATGTAAATTAGAAAGAGAATTGGTCCTAGTACCGATCCCTGGGGTACGCCGCTACTTACATTGGTCCATTTAGATGCCTACCGTTTATGACTACCCTTTGCTTTCTGTTGCTGAGCCAATTTTCTATCCATTTCAACACACCGTCTTGTATTCCATGCGCTTTTAGTTTTAGCAGTAAACGTTTGTGGGGAACTTTGTCAAAGGCCTTTTGAAAATCAAGGTATATAATATCTACAGCTTTACTCTCATCGTAGAGGTTGAGGATATCGTGGAAGAAGTCTAAGAGGTTTGTTAAACAGGAACGTTTTTTACGAAAGCCGTGTTGAGTATCTTTAAGTATGTTATTTTCCTCTAAGTGATTTACGAGTCTGTCTCGTATGACCGTTTCTAGCATTTTACATACAACTGAGGTTAAGCTAATTGGACGATAGTTACTGGGTAGGGATTTGCTGCCTTTTTAATATCGGTGGTGTTACGTTGGCTAGCTTCCACTGATCAGGCATAGTTCCAGACTGCAAGGATTTATTGAATAGTAATGTCAGTGGTTTGGAGAGTTCATTCTTAGCTTCCTTTAGAACTCTAGGCGAGATTGTATCAGGTCCTGGCGTTTTATTTACCTTGAGTTTATCTAAACAATTCAATACTTCTCTCTCTGTAACGGTGATATTGCTTAGAACATCTGAATTATCAATCAGAGGGTCAGAGGGTTTATTTAGTCAGAGGGTTAGGAGGGGCGTAGGGTGGTCAGAGGGTTAGGAGGGGCGTAGGGTAGTCAGAGGGTTAGGAGGGGCGTAGGGTAGTCAGAGGGTAAGCTGAGGTAGTTTGTATACCTTTTTCATTCCCACAGATCCTCCCTAAGCTGTATAAAATCGTCTAATGATATCCAGAATTGACTGTCAATTTGCGTTATAATCCTCAAAGGGTTAAATTATTTGGGGGAGGCATCATTAGGCTAACCCCTTCAGTACCATCATGCATTTGTACTTTTGATTCTGGCTAACAATAGATGGTTAAATTATCATAAACAAAAATCTTCTTGTATTTACTTTTGATTTTCTCTGTACATTGCCACTTATTTTTCTCTCCCCTTTAGGTATTGGAGCTTCAGGGCACGGGGGAGTCCTCAGCCTGGTCCTGGGCGTCTCCTGGGTGGGTGGCTCTCTCCCCACCCACCACCATCACCGCCCTCACCCTCTGTCTTCACCTCCTGGTACCCGTGTTGAGGGCAAGTGGTACCTTATTCTCCTTTGCCACCAACCACACGGATAACTTTATACTAGTGGGTGAGTGTCCAGGGTTCGAATCTCCCTTATCAACTCTGCGTAAGTAGAGTGGTATCGCCCCCCCCCCCCCCCCACCCCCACCCCACCCCGTACAATGGGGTACCACCGGTAAAAATGTCTATCCTCGTCGTTGTCGTCGTCGTCTGGTGGGGGGGGGGCGGGGGGGAGGAACCATATATTTGACCTAAACCCATAACTACTCCACGAATTCAAACACTCTTTTTTGGCTGACCGTCCCATTCACCCAACAAATGTTCGTGTGCAATTTGGTGAAAATCCGTCCAACGGTCTAGGAGGAGTTTCGGGACAGACGAACGACGACAGACATTTTTGCCGGTGGTACCCACTATACGGGGCCGGCGCGGGGGGTGATACCACTCTGCTTACGCAGAGGTGATAATATTTATGATAATAATGCTGCTGCTGATGATGATATTTGCCTTCCTGTCGTGATCCGAGTACAAGAGAATAAACTATGTGGGCAAACATGGCGGGTGGGGTGTGCGTGTGTGGGGGGGGGGGGGGGGGGGGGTTATGTGGGGGAGGTGGTATGTGGGTTAGGTGGTTGTGTGTTTTTTTTTTTTTTTTTTTTTTTTTTTTGGGGGGGGGGGGTGTGGGAGGGGGGCTGGTATGTTTGGGTGGTGTGTGTGTGGTTGGGGGGAGGGGGGGTATGTGTGTAAGTGTGTGTGGGGGGGGTATATGTGGGGTGTGTGGTTGGGGGGAGGGAGGGTTTGTTAGGGTGTGTGGTATGTGTATGTGGGAGGGAGGGGGGCTGGTATGTTTAATTGGGGTGTGTGGTGTATGTATGTGGGGTGTGATATGTAGAATAGGTGGTATGTATGTGTGGGAAGGGGGGGGGGTTTGATTAATTGGGATGTGTGGTATGTGGGGGGGGGGGGGAGCAATTTTTAGGTCAGAAGCTAGACCAATGAACATACATAATATATACGTATTGTACAGTTAACCACATTAGTTTGTGTACACTCCATGTCTCTATGTGTGGAAGGGAAAATGGGTGTGGATGAAATAGAAGTGTATTTCTTCTTCTTCTTCTTCAGTCAGGTCAGGTGAAGGTATTGAGGGATAAACCTTTACAACGGCACCTCGTAGCTACTTTCTACTTTCCTTATTTTCTGAAGAGTGTATAGAGAGGGGAGAAGGAGTGTTGGTAAGAGAGGAAGCTGTTGGAGTGGCTTTGTTATGTGTGTTATTAGTCTGTATACGTCGTCGAAGTGACCCCTGACTGGGTGCGAGCATGTAAAGCATGCTAGGACGTACTTCCACACCCACTAAATGTCCGCCTTAGCTGGGATCGAACCCAGGTCAAGCAGATTCACACGTGAGCGTGCTCACCACTCGACCGCCGCGGCTCTCTTCTTCTTCTTCTTCTTTTACTGTTATCGTTATTTTTTTCTTTCCCTTCCAGACGTCAAGACCAGCGGCACGGTGTTCAGCATCGGGGGCGTGTTCAAAATTACTTCTACAGTAGTGTACCCCGGGCAGTGGACCTCCCTCTGCCTCACCTATGGCCCCACCCCACGACCTGCCTCTTGGGCCCTCTATATTGACGCCCTTCGTGAGGATGCTGGCTACCTTCAGGAGCACAAAGGTAGGTGAAAGAAGTCGGTTAGTGACCTGAAGAAACTATCTGCGAAACGTCGTCAATAAAGTGTTCCTCCTCATATGGTGTTTATATTAATTCAATTTATATCAAGACATTATAACTTGTGTTTTTTCTGGATATCTTTGTCTATAACTTGAACTTTCTTTAATCCAACACTCACAATTGGTTCATTCTTTAATATACTGAATAAAGATAGGGTAACATATCATAACTAAGACAAACTAGACAGCCATACGAGTTGCTTGGGTAACTTTTGCTTCAAGCGCTGTTTTTTTAATGTTTATTGGTATACACATATTTCTTTTCTATCTTTTCAGGTAGAGCTCCTCCGAAGAGTATCCCCAACGAGGGGTGGGTTGTCATTGGCCAGGACCAGGATCGCATCGGGGGAGGCTACCAGGCAGACCAATCCTTCCGCGGCCAGGTGGCTCTACTCCGCCTGTGGGGTCGCCAGCTCACCACTTGGGAAATCGAATCGGTGTCTGAATGTAGCTCTCAATATGACTCAGAGGTCCTGCTAAAATGGCCTTCCGATGAGCCCTGGCAACTCAACCACACAGCCGAGGTGCTGGAAGTCCCTAGGGAATTGATCTGCCTTAGCAAAAAGCCCTATTTGACACTTCTCTCTCCGGGGATGTCGCTGCCGAGAGCACGGCGGCTGTGCACCGCGCTGGGTTCCGACATCGCCGTACCCACCTCGCAGAAACACACAGAGAGGATTCTGACACTAGCCCAGCAAGCCGAGGAATGTTCTGCCGGCCCCAACGAACCTTTCCTCTGGCTGGGCGCCTCGGATTACGTACTGGACGGTGATTGGCGTGACGAGCAGGAGCAGATCTTGACGTACACAAACTGGAAACCCGGACAACCCAACGGAGGTCCACAGGAGATACAAGCTGTTATGACCGGGGCAGGGACGTGGATGGATCTGAGGCCGGAGATATACAGGTACAGTCGAGAGTATAACTGGCGACGCACCTACGTGAATCAGTATCGAACAGCAGTGAGACAATGAAAGGCATTATTATTGCCAAAATGCTGTTAATGAAAGATATGCATGAGGTATTGCGAGCCTCATCCTAGTGCAACTAAAATATACTTAGTATGGACTTAGCATACTATTTGTTATCTATCTATCTATCTATACATAGTCAACTAGCAATTATTCTTCCACTGAACACTACGTTTGTCTTAGCAATCATAAGACTAGCTGATATACTAGATCTTTTACTCTCAACATACCTAAGTTTTAACTTTTTCCCTAGCTACTGCGCCGTCTGCCAAACTAGAGACGAGCGCCCTGTCCTGCTGCGTCTGAAAGGTCTGAGTTCAAGCCTCCCCCATGACCCCCGCTACCTCCTACACACCCACATGGCCTCCAAGCCGGTGTTCAGAGGATTTACCTTCTCCAACATCACCTGGGACGGAGATCGGTGGTTGCTTTCCCATTCCTCTAAGTAAGATATCTTACATTTGGAAACCATTTAACACCATCAGACAGTACACTAGGACCATACGGCTGGGAGAGCGTAGATAGCAGAGAAGGGGTGTTGTAGATAGAGGAAGCTGTTGGAATGGCCTTTGTATGTGTGTTAATAGTCTGTGTACGGCGTTGAGGTGTCCCCCGACTGGGTGTGAACATGATATACATGCTAGGACGTACTACGACACCCACTAAATGTCCGCCACGGCTGGGATCGAACCCAGGTCAAGCAGATTCACGTGTGAGCCGCTGGGTATATACTGTATAAAAGAAAGGTCAACGCTATATAAGCCATTTGTGTTTTAAGGGGAGATATTGACTTGTGTAAACAAAATCTGGACCCCTTTCTCCCTCATGTTTAGCCCCATTGCTTTTGAGATTTTAAGACAGTCGCCCCATTAGTTTGGCGATTTTAAGAACTTTCGCCCCATTTCCGTCAATTTTAAGACCTTTCGTGCAATTTAGGTGTCGATTTTATCCTGGCGAGCGATAGCGAGCCTGTAATTTAAGAGGAACCGGCTTTCAGCCGAATCCTCATTTAGTACATTTGTACAATTTGTACATTTTTGTACATTTTTCTACCGAAAAATTTACAAATTTATCTTGAAAGGGGCTCAAGGGGGTGTAATCTTAAGCTTGATGGATATCTAGAGACCAAACTAAAAACCTCCCCTTAATTCCGTGACTGTCTAACCAGAGTTGATGAAAACTGTTACAGAAATATGAACTCATGTGTTTGTAATCTGTAATAACTATTCAATTACAATATATCTGAATGAATTTTGATTTCATCTTAGTGGATTTGTTTGTTTGTTTGCTATATTCATATTTTGTTTGTCTGTGCGAATATGTATAATTGTGTGTGTCTGTACTTTGATGTCGTTTCATTTCTGTCATATCTATTTTACACTCCCCCCCCCCCCCCCTTCCCCCCCGCCAAGAATCGACCCTGTGGCATCGACCCCAAGACCCGAGCGAGCTTCCCCTGGGGCGGAAAACCTGGGAGTGGCAGACGGTAACGAGGGACGGTGGTTCGAGTCCCGGTGAGGATAAAACAGTGGTCCTGACCCTAACCACCTGTCCGGGGGGTCAGTACACCTGTGATGATGGGGCCTGTGTCGATATGGATGCCAGGTGTGACTTCCAGGTAACAGATATTTATCCTAACCCTTTCATGGCGTCCTTTTCACCTCAGATAGCCTAAAGAAAAAACCTTCGTCTCAATATACTCAATATCTGATTGTGGCATGATGATTCTTAATATGGTTTCTTATCTTTTTCGTGCTTGAGAGGTCAGTTTCAAAGAATCGTTCATCATCCTTAAACACCGCAAGTGGAATGTATTTGTGTGGACAGGCCTTAAGTTAATATCTGATCTATTTTCATCGAAGGCGGATTGTGAAGACGAGAGCGACGAGAGTGAGTGTGAGACTGTGACCCTCCCAGCCGCCTACAAGCCCCACATCCCACCCCGCTCGCTACCCCCAGATGCCGCCCATGCCCCTACCCACGCCCGTCCGCCCCACCCCGTTAGCCTCCACATCTCCGTGCTGACCCTGGAGATAGTCACGGAGAAGATGGAGATAGTGATGGATTTTGAGGCGACGATGAGTTGGATGGATCGCCGTCTCGTCTTTAATAATCTCAAACAGGATAGCGTTGTTAATTCCCTGGGATTGGCGACTTTGAAGAAACTATGGATTCCAGAAGTAAGAGTATAATTTCTTGTATATTAATAATTTTCCAATATGATGGCACTGCTGTCAAATTTTCCTCTATTTGTATTTCGTCTATTTTTATCATTTTCCAATCTGATGGCACTGCTGTCAATTCTTCCTCTGGCATAATACATACTCTTTTTTCCACTCAACCGTGAAAGACTCCGTTATTATTCCTCTACACTACATCAGCTATTGGTACATCTTCTACAGAGAGATCTTACGCATAAAAAAAAATAAAAATAAATAAATGAATAATCAATTGCCATTTATAAATTTGACTGAATAATTCTGTTTTGTAATGAGGTTCTATTTTCTGACTAACTTTGACTACAACGACAGCAGGATTCAAACCCATATCTCATTTTTTATGCATACTACGAAAGCATCAGGATTCGAACCCGGTATTTTCCTCTCTCAGCTGTCCTTCGCCAATGCCAAGGGTAATGCTCACACGCTGGTGGATAGGGAGACCAAGGGGGTAGTGCTGAGGGAGGGGACCTTTCAGACCGGAGACTCCACCTATGCTAAGGAGGGTAAGCGTCTTACTAATATGGTGTGTGCAATAACTCTCTGTCTATGTATTTACATATGATATAATCATTGGTTTATATTATCGTTAGCTAGATTTAAGGGGAGGTTTTTAGTTTGTTCCCTATATTTCCATCAAGCTTACGATTACACCCCCTAGATCCCTTTTCAAGATAAATTTGTACATTTTTCGGTAGAAAAATTTCCCGGCCGAAGGCCGATTCCTCTTAAATTACAGGCTCGCTATCGCTCGCCAGGAAAAAATCGACACCTAATTGGCACGAAAGGTCTTAAAATTGACAGAAATGGGGCGAAAGTTCTTAAAATCGCCAAACTAGTGGGGCGAAAGTCTTAAAATCTCATAAGCAATGGGGCTAAACATGAGAGAGAAAGGGATCCAGAAAACAATCCCTCAAGTGGAAATCTCCCCTTTTTAAGACGATAACAGTCCACATACACATACACATATCACGCACTATGCATAAAACTATCTATATAAGTAGGCCAGAAATCGTGAATACCCTAACCTATGTAACTAAAAAAAAAGGGCTAGGGCAAATGGGCTGTATATGTCCACGCCTATTCCCTGGCTGACTCTAACACACACTCTAGACTCTCTCTCTACCCTACCCTCTCCCCCCCCCCCCCCCCTCCCTCAGTACACCTATACAGCGGTGTGGCCAACCCGCTACAGGTGACCCGGAAGTACTCGGCCACATACAGGTGTTCTCTGGACCTGGCCCTCTACCCCTTTGATACACAGGTAAGTGCAGGTGTATTTTTGATTAGCTAGTTGAGTCAGGTGTATTTTTTATTAGCTAGTTGAGTTTGGACTCTTCCCAAAATTATAGAAACGTCGGCCCGATTGCTTTCATTTATTTTGAGTTATAAGAAGTTAAGGGGTCAAGATTTTTGGCAAGTTCGCTGGCGCTACCTATGATTCGTGTGAAGCCGGGTTAACTAAAGTATATCTCCACCAGGAATGCACCTTCGCCTTCCTGCTAACCTCGGCCCGCAAGGAGAGCCTCAAACTAGTGAAGAAGGCGCGGACGAAGGAGGGAGAAGAAGAAGAAGAAGGAGGAGGAGGAGGCGAAGAAGGAGAGGTAGAAGGCCAAGGAGTGGAGTACCTGGGATCTATACACCTGTTGGAGTACACCATTGTTGATCTATCCATGGACTCCGGGGATCACTCTCAGTACAGCCTAATGCAGGTCAGTAAGTAAGATAGATAGATGGGTTGGTTGGTTTATATAATAGCTAACATGGTTCATAGATAGTTACATAGTTAAGGGGAGGTTTTTAGTTTGATCCCTAGACCTCCATCAAGCTTTAAAATACACCCCCTTGACCCCTCTTTCAGGATAAATGTGTACATTTTTCGGTAGAAAAATGTCCTGGCCGAAGGCCAGTTCCTCCTAAATTGCAGGCTCGCTATCGCTCGCCAGGAAAAAATCGATACTTAAATGGCACAAAAGATCTTAAAATTGACAAAAATGGGGCGAAAGTTCTTAAAATCGCCAAACTAATGGGGCGAATGTTCAAAAATCACAAAACAATGGATCTAAACATGAGGGAGAAAGGGGTCCAGAGAGAGGCGTGGAATATTTAGGCTCCATACATCTGCTGGAGTACACCATTGTGGATCTAACTATGGACTTGGGGAATCACTCTCAGTACAGCCTAATGGAGGTCAGACAATGTATAATCCATTACAAATTATGAGGCAAAAAACAATCACATTAATTATACATTTAAGATATATTTGCTATGGTGTGATTAGCCTTAGAGTAACTATATTCATGGCTATGCCCGACCTAGTGACTGAAAACTACACACTTAACCCTGCAAACTCGGAGTAACACTGCGTCTCTTTCTTCAGGTGAGCGTGCGTTTCCGTCGGCGCCACGGGTTCGCTATCCTGACGGTGTACATCCCTTCCTCATTCTTCGTCATTATAGCCTACCTCACTACATTCTTCCCCATCACTAACTTCCAGGTATAGTAGATTTAGATACTTGTAGATAGATAGATAGACAGATATATGAGAGACAGGCAGGGAGATGCAAGTCGCCCAAAAATAATTACATATATTCACAGACTTTTCTAATCTCTTAAGAACCCCAAAAATCCTACTGAGTTTAATCGACTGAATATTTTAGAAGGTATTATTAGAACTACCTCCGCCTGCTTGCATATACCTACTATTTTAACCAATCCTTTTAACTACAGGTCCGTATGGTGATCGCCCTAACGGCCATGCTCGTCCTAACCACCCTGCTGAACCAAGTCTCCAACAACCTGCCCAGAAACTCGTACTTCAAGGCCCTGGATATGTGGATGTTCTCAGCGATCGGTATCATCTTCTCCATCCTTATCATGCAGACCGTTGTGGATGTGGTGTACTGCAGAGAGAAGGCCAAGGGGGTGAGTTAGGAATATAATAGTTTAACCCCATTATTTCTGAATTTTTAAGACGTTCGACCCATTAGTTTGGCGATTTTACGACCTTCTTACCCAGTTCGTTGTCAATTTTAAGACCTTTCGTGCCATTTAGGTGTCGATTTGTGTACTGTAGGGGAAAGGCCAAGGGGTTGAGTTGAGAACAAAATAGTTTAGCTGTAAGGAAGGTAAAAAACGAAAAGGGAAAATTCGAGAGATGAAAATCAGAAATTGTGTGGTTTTCTTTCTGTACGCGCATATACCTCTAATTATTTTCTCTCTCTCTCTCTCTCTATCTATCTCGCTCTCTCTCTCTATCTATCTACCTCGCTATCTCTCTCTCTATCTATCTATCTCGCTATCTCTCTCTCACACATACACACATTTTACGGCCCTGGAAATTAGGATGTGTTGAGCCATTAACCCTTTCAGTACCGGTGCCGTTCTTTTAACTTTATGCTGGCTACTATTAGACGATTTTATTCAGTTTCAAAAGGGCCTCTAGCCATTATAACAGGCTTCGAACTATCTCACTTAACCCTTTTTACTACCACAGATCCTTCTTCAACTGCACAAAATGGTCTAAAATGGTCTAAATGTAGCTAGAATAAAATTAATAAGACGTCCCGGTACTGAAGGGGAAGCTTAGGAAGGACGTCTAGCAATAATAAGACTTCAAACTATCTCAACCAACCCTTTCAACTACCACAGATACTTCCTAAGCTGCAGAATATCGTCTAAATAAAGCTAGAACAAAAATTATAACACGTCGCTGGTACTCAAAGGGTTAATATATATTTTTGTTTTGCCTTAGAACGATGCTGCTATCCAGAAACCTGTAAACAAAAACGATTATCTTTTGTCATCAGCTACAAAGGTTTGATAATCACACTCCATACAGGTAATACACATTTCACTGTTTCGTAAATCATCTTTCGATTCATCTCGCAAAAAGTAAAAATGCCTTCGTCTAGTAATACTGGGGGGTCTTCATCGACGGGAACGGGGAGTAGTAGCAAGGGGAAAGGGACAGCCAAGACGAAGGGGTCAGGGGACCCAAAGGGGTCAGGGGACAAGGGGTCCCGCATGGACCCCAAGGAGTTTAAGAAGCTCCTGAACAGGTGGGAGGAGGTCGAGGCGAAAATCGGTGGGGTCCCTCTACCCACAGAGTGGAAAGAGGAGAATGAGAATGAGGAGGACTCTGGGACCCCAAACTCGTCCTCCTCAACCTTGCCACCTCCCCCTTCAGGGTCCAACTCCAGCTCCTCGGTCCCTCCACCCCCGCCCCCGCCCAACCTGGAGGCCAACTAATTCCCCACCTTCACTCCCCACTTGTCCCCACTCTACGATCTCCCCCCGCCGGTTCCCACACCTTCCTTCCTGCCGCTCACCCCGTCGTTATCGCCCACACCTCTGTACCCTGCCTCACCCTCCTCGCCTCACTTGCATCGCCGTGCTACCCGAAACTCCTCCTCGCCCGACCCCGAGTGGCTTCCCAAGGATAAGAAATGAAGGGAAGAGACTTGACTTGAGGAGCGCTGAGGGTGAATAAATGTCTGTTTTGTGGGTGATTTTTGGTTTTGATCTCTTATGTTGCTAAATGGTTCTACTTAGTTATACCTGTGTGTCTGCAATCTTGTCTTGATTTCCTATATGTGTTTAAATGTTAAACTATAAGGATGCTTTTTAATTTTCTGAATGCGTGATTATTATGTTTTGATCTTGTCTCGTGTTAACCCCTTCTGTACCGGCAACGTCTATTTGATTTTAATCTAGCTATATTTAGACGATTTTGTGCAGTTTAAGGAGGATCTGTGGTAGTAAAATGGGTTAAGTGAGATAGTTCGATGCCTGGTTAGTTGCTGGAGGCCCTTTTGAAACAATACAATCGCCTAATAGCCACAATAAAGTTAAAAAGGACGTCGCCGGTACAGAAGGGGTTATTTAAGGATATTGTTTTTACCCTGTCTGTGTGTTCGTGTTTGTATGGTGTGTCGTTCTGTAAGTGTACACACACACGCACACACACAAACAGTAGTGATTATGGTAGTACTATCGTCCGTTCATTCTAGGCTGGGCAGAAATCGTAAGTAACTCACAAAGGGATAGAGCAAATGAGCTGTCAATTTATACACATATTCCCTAGCCAAGTCTTCCTATTTGGTAGAAATATTAGCTCGATTACTCTAGTCCTTTTTGAGTTATGAGAGGTTAGAGGTTACAATTTCTGCCCAACCTAGAATGAACGTGAATATAGGTTATTGTGGTTGTAGTAGAAAATAAAATAATTGCTATATGAATCATCTCAAAACAGCCCCAAAACATTTTGTGGCAGTCTCCTTCGCCCCATGCAGAAGTCAATATTTTCCCAGCGAGCGATAGCGAGCCTGGAAGATAGGTGTACGGTACCAATTTAGGTTATGTGTGGTTTTTAAATATGTCTCTCTCTCTCTAACCTACAGATCGAACCCCGGACTAAGCCACCGCCGTCAAGCAGGACCCCCATAGGTTCCCTGATGATGATGGACGGGGGGAAGGGCGGGGGGCTGATCCAGGAGGGGGGGCAGGGGGCGGACACCAAGACCCCCCATCAGAGGGCCCCCCGATTACTGAAGGGAATGCAGTTGGGGTTCCCTTTGCTAGCCTTTGTTTTAATCACCACTTATGCTGCCTATCTCTTCAATGCCGTCCAGTGACAGGCGAAGAGTAGACGATTTTTGGCAGCGTCCCTGAAACACACACACTAACACACATACACACACACACACTAACACACACCAAAACATAATTGTATGACACGTCCAAAACGTCTTGAACAATATCATAGTTAGCCACAAAAACATCAAAGAAAACTAGTATTTACGTTTTCTTTAGTTATGCTTTAGTGGTAAACTATTGTATTAGTTCTGCAGATCATTATCCCTTTGAGTACCAGCGACGTGTGTTATATTGTATTCTAGCTATATTTAGACGATATTATGCAGCATAGGGAGGGTCTGTGGTAGTTTAATAGGTTGGGTGAGATAGTTTGAAGCCTTATTATTGCTAGAGATCCTTCCTAAGCTGCATAATATCGTCTAGTAGCTGCCAGAATATGATAAAAGGGACGTCCTTGGTACTGTTTGGGTTATCAACAATAGAAATTCAGTATGGAGAATTATCTATCTATCTATCTATCTATATACTCAGGCCCAATCCCCACTTTTCCTATTTTTGTTTTACCCACATGAAATATAAAGCACAATAAAACGTTGGATTTTTTTTTTTTCTTTTCGCGATGCAACCACGAATTTATCCGTTTTTTCTTCTTCATGTTCGTAAGGTAGTTTTCACCAATATACAGTGGCTTAAATTACTGTACTTACAATCCTCGGAAAATATCTTGGTAAAAATTGAAGAGACCCCGGACAGCCTTGTTGCCTAACCTAAAGGCGGTATCACACGAGCGCTTTTTCCGGCAATTTTTACGGGCAATTGTAGTCTGGCAGCTTTAAGGGGAGTCACCGCCTTTTTTTTTTTTCTCTCCTTTTTCTCTTTTTCCCTAGCTTGTATCCATTCGGCCCCATTCAGCCAACTGTTTTAAGACGTTTATCCCCATCCAGGTGTCAATTTCTTCCTGGCGAGCGATAGCGAGCCAGCATTGTATGAAGAAATCCGGCTTCGCCGGACACATTTTCTATCGAAAAATTTACAAATTTAGCCTGCTGTCAAAACAAAATTATATTTATGCTGGCTCGCTCCCGCTCGCCAGGAAAATATTGACACCTGGATGGGGGTAAACGTCTTTAAACAGTAGGCTGAATGGGGCCGAATGGATACAAACCAAAGAGAGAGGGAGAGAAAGAGAAAAAAGCGAGGTGGGCTCCCTTAAAATCTCACTGTTATCAGAATTCAGCCACCTAACATGATCTACCTTCAGTCTAGTTTCCGATCCCAATGTGAAAAAGCCTCAAAATATCACCAGAAAAAACTTGCTCATCAAAAAAATGCCGGAAAAAGCGCCCGTGTGACACCGGCTTAAGGGGAGGTTTTTAGTGTGTTCCCTAGACCTCCATCAAGCTTAAAATTACACTCCCTAGACCCCCTTTCGGTTTTTAGTTTGTTCCCTAGACCTCCATAGCCCAAGTGGAAGCCAGAGACAGGTAGAGGGACCGGACTCGGGCACCACCGCGGCAACTGGGCGTACCAAGCCTGTGCTGGCCACAGAGGCGCGAGGAGCCAGACGCAGCCGTGGTACAGCCGCAGCCTCGCGAGGACTGGGCACATCAACAGCGCGTCTGGTGGCGGAAAGATGTATATCGACCGCCACCTGTAGCAGGCTACCATGAAGCGTCCGGACCCCCCCCCCCCACCCCCCCCCCCCCCCCCCCCCCCCCCCCCCCCCCCCCCCCCGGGGCGCGAGGCCGGAGGGAGAGGTCCAGAGGCAACTGGCGCGGCACCCCCGATGCGAACAAAGCGACCTCCGGAACACCTCAGGAAGCCGCGAGGTCGGCGAACACAGTCCGTTTCATCGCCCATTCTACAAGAACGCCCTGCCCTCTCGACAGGGCGGCCACCCACAGGGTGGAAGGCCCGGGCAGGGAGGAGGTCCGCGAGGAAGAACAACTCCACCGAGACCCCCAATAGAGTCAACGACCTGGAGGAAACAGTGGACAGCTTGTCTGAGTGTCCAACCCGAAGGCCACCGACTTACCCCGAAGGGCCAGCGCGTGGTCCCACAGAAAGAACAAAGGAACCAACAGTCCGAGGGCATAGACGGGTAAGTGGAGGGAGACCCACCCATCTGCCGGGAAGTGGACGTCCCAGGTTCGATCGGGAACCTCACCCAACCTCGCTCGACGTATCTGTGGCTACCCAGACCGTCGGCAGGGGGGCGGTCCAGGGCACAGCCGCAGAGAGCGCGCCCCGAGCAACCCAGCGACCGAAGCGTCTGCGAACGGTATGCGGGAGCGGCATGAGCCGATCCATAGGGGCAACGGAAACACCGCGGTGCCCATGAGGAGGATCAAGCTTAAAATTACACTCCCTAGACCCCCTTTCAAGATAAATGTGCACATTTTTCGGTAGAAAAATTTCCCGGCCGAAGGCCGGTTCCTCTTAAATTACAGGCTCGCTATCGCTTGCCAGGAAAACATCGACACCTAAATGGCACGAAAGATCTTAAAATTGACAGAAATGGGGGCGAAAGTTCTTAAAATCAACAAACAAATGGGGCGAACGTCTTATTATCTCAAAAGCAATGGGGCTAAACATGAGGGAAAAAGTGGTCCAGAAAAAACTCCCTGAAGTGGAAATCTCCCCTTAACCTAACAAAGCAACAAAAATTAACTAGTAAAAATGCTGACCAATATGTTTTCCCCGTTACCAAACGATCTTCAAATGCTCGGAGGTACGGTATATATTTTTTCTAGAGTAAAAAATACATCTTGCCTTTGGATATAGGATGAATAGAGGGGTGGGTCTAGACTCTGGAGACCTTTGACCTTATTTCTGTGTCAATATTAACCCTTTCAAGCTCCAATACGCGTTTCTGTTCTTTTTCTGGCTACTATTCGACGATTTTATTCAGATTAGTAACGGTATATGGAAGTCAAAGGGTTGATTGAGATAGTATTTACCCTTTTAATACCCACAGATACTTCCTAAGCTGCATACAATCGTTTAATGATAGCTAAAATCAACTGCCAAAACGCGTCAGAGCTTCAAAGGTTTAAGACCTCTCGTGGCATTTATGTGTCAATATGTTTTCCTAGCGCGCGATAACGAGCCTGCCATTTAGGAGGAGGCCGCCCGGTGCATTTTTATACCGAAAAATGCACAAAATTATTTCGAAGGGGGTCTTGGGGGTACTTTTTTTTAAGCTTGATAGAGGTCTAGGGAACAAACTAAAACCTTCCCTATGAGTTGAGGTAAAGAAGACGTAATGGTGCACATTAACATATATTTCACTATTTACACACTGTCATGGAACAAAGAAAAAGTGAGAATTCAAATAAACATACATATACATATATTACACTTATCTGATGATATGTCGGACAGGTTGGAAGAGAGGTATTCTGACCAGGATTCGAACCCACTAACCCAAGGTATATTTGGAAGTGCTAGGCACCGTAACCACTGGGCCACTCGCTCATGGCCGAGTGGTTACTTTTTTTGTTTAGTTAAAATAGGACTTCAGAGGCTATCAACCCTTCTGGATTATTAACCCAGCACACTGTAAGTCAACAGTAACGTCAGGACTGGAGCCTCTCTGCGAGAACTCCAGTCCCTTGAGTGGTTACGTTGCGCAGGTCTCCCAAATATACCAGGGGTGACTGGCTTCGAATCCTGGTCAGGCTGCCTCTCTCCCTACATATATTACACTGGTGTATCAGTAGTCGTGGCCGGGGTTCGAGTTGCTTCAGTTGTCTAGGTGGTGACAGGTGGCTTCAGTTGTCTAGGTGGTGACAGGTGGCTGAAGCATGTTTCAGTTATGCCTCTCGATGTCATCGTATTTCACGCTGAAATTAGAAACATCAACAGTTAGTGTAATTAGAAACATCAACAGTTAGTGTAATTAGAAACATCAACAGTTAGTGTAATTAGAAACATCAACAGTTAGTGTAATTAGAAACATCAACAGTTAGTGTAATTAGAAACATCAACAGTTAGTGTAATTAGAAACATCAACAGTTAGTGTAATTAGAAACATCAACAGTTAGTGTAATTAGAAACATCAACAGTTAGTGTAATTTGGAAGAGAGATCTTAAGGTGAGGTATTTGTATTTTTTCTGGACCCCTTTCTCCCTCATGTATAGCCCCATTTGCTATGAGATTTAAAGACGTTCGCCCCATTAGTTGGGCTATTTTAAGACCATTCGCTCCAGTTCTTTGTCTATGTTAAGACCCTTCGTGTCATTTAGGTGTCAATATTTTCCTGTGTAGCGATAGCGAGCCTGTAATTTAGTAGGAACCGGCTTTCGGCCAAGATACTTTTCTACCCAAAAAGTGTACAAAGTGTATAAATGGCACATAACATCTTAAAATTGACAAAGAAACGGGGCGAAAGGTCTTAAAATCACCAAAATAATGGGGCGAACGTCTTAAAACCTCGGAACTAGTAGGGCTAATTATGAGGGAGAAGGGAGACCACAAATATCACTCCCGTAAAGAGGATATTTCAAAATGTTCATGATTTCTGGTCTACGTATAATGAACTATATAGTATGTCTGTCATTTTGGAAGAGTCAGCCAGGGAATCGGTGTGGAAAATTACAGCCCATTAGCTCTAGCCCTTTACGAGTTGGGGGCTCATCATTTCTGGCCTACTTTTAATGAATGGACAATAGGTATACTAACAAGGGAGTGGGGTTCTCGATCTACAGTGTGCTGGCTTAATAATCCAGAAGGATTGATAGCCTCTGAAGTCCTATATCGTATACTTAGTTAAGGGGAGGTATTTAGTTTGTTCCCTAGACCTCCATCAACCTTAAAATTACACCCCCTTGAGTCCCTTTCAAGATAAATTTGTACATTTTTCTACCGAAAAATTTCCCGGCCAAAGGCCGGTTCCTCTTAAAGTACAGGCTCGCTATCGCTCGCCAGGATAAAATCGACACCTAAATGGCACGAAAGGTTTTACTATGGGGTGAAAGTTCTTAAAATAGCTAAACTAATGGGGCAAACATTTTATAATATCAAAAGCAATGGGGCTAAACATGAGGGAGAAAGGGGTCAAGAAAAAAATCCCTCAAGTGGAGATCTCCCCTTAAGGTGGGTCACCTGCTTTTTTTTTTCTTACTCTCCTTTTCTCTCTTTCTCTGGCTTGTATCCATTAGGCCCCATTCAACCAACTGTTTTAAGACGTTTATCCCCATCCAGGTGTCGATTTCTTCCTGGCGAGCGATAGCGAGCAATCATTATATGGAGAAATCCGGTTTTGCAAGAGACATTTTTATATCGAAAAATGTACAAATTTAGCTTGCTGTATAATAACAAATATATATATGCTGGCTCGGTACCGCTCGTCAGGATAATATTAACACCTGGATGGGGGTAAACGTCTTAAACCAGTAGGCTGAATGGGGCCAAATGGATATAACCCATAGAGAGAGAGAGAGAGATAAAAAATACGAGGTGTGCTCCCTTAAAATAGAACTTCAGAGGCTATCAAAACGGCATACCCAACTCTGCGATCGGTCACCACTCACCATCATCACTACCAGTCACTATCATCATTAATATCATCAGTACTACTACTATTATAATCATCACTACTACTCTCACCATCACACTACTCTCACCATCATCACTACTACTCTCATCATCACTACAACTTTCACAATCATCACTACTACTCACCAACATCACTAATACTGTCACCTTCATCTTACAATCATCATTACTACTGTCACCATCATGAATACTATTATGACCATCATCACTACTACTAGTACTGTCACCATCATATCTACTACTGTTATCATCATCACTACTATCATCATTAAATCTACAACCATCATCACTGCTATTATCACCATCATCACTACTATTAACATTATCCCCACTATTACTACCATCACTTCTAATGTCAACTAAACTAAAGTAGACGTGCCGTTTCGCCCAAAATCAAAACGGCATACCCAACTATGCGAAGGGTTACCATCATCACTAATATTACCACCATTATTACTACTATCATCATCACTACAATTGTCACCATCATCACTACTTCTACTATCATCACTAATATTACCACCATCATCACTACTACTATCATTATCTCTACAATTGTCACCTTCTAATGTCAACTAAACTAACTTAACCTAACAAATGCTGGCGATTTGTTTTCGTCCCCTTAACGATGACGTTCTGTGTGAGTGTGCCCCTACGGGGCACACTCACACAGAAAGTCATCATCATTGCTTGGGAATAGGTACAGGGTGGGGTGGGGGGGTTGGGGGGGGGGGTCAAAACCATATTTTGGACCTAAAATCATAACTATTGCACACATTATTATTATTATTATTTTTTAATTACCGTCGCATTCACGCACCGAAGGTTCGTGTGAAGTTTGGTGAAAATCTGTCAAAC
The DNA here is from genome assembly GCA_032716605.1 of Paralithodes platypus. Taxonomy (NCBI): domain Eukaryota; kingdom Metazoa; phylum Arthropoda; class Malacostraca; order Decapoda; family Lithodidae; genus Paralithodes; species Paralithodes platypus. Next base: position 79,779,226 of record CM064575.1, on the reverse strand, counting down.
GGTCTAGGAGGAGTTCTCGGACAGACAGACAGACAGACAGGCAGACATTTCGGTTAGCATGTACCACTATACAGGGGGTGATACCACTCTGCTTACGCAGAGTTGATTAACCATTTTAACTATCACAGACCCTTCCTTAGCTGCATAAAATAGTTTTAACCCGTTCAATCCCAGCGACGGCAGGTAGGCGTCAGTAGATAAATCACTCCCCAGTCCCAGCAACGGCAGGGAGCCGTCAGTAATATACGATCCTTGTAACTGCCAGTATCAGGCAGTGCCTGGTATCATGACCGTTTCAGCACTGCTCTAGAGTTGGCAACACTTCTCAGCTTATATCCAAGCCTCTGCAGGCTGGGAGAGCCAGTATTCCTCCATATTTTGAGGTGGGAGGTTGTTCTATCTTGCCATTTTGGCTACATTGGTTGGGACTGGGGGTGACTTTTATTACTGTACCCTATGTACAGTAGGGTTTAAATTGGTTTGAAATAACACAAAACATAACCTCGGTACAAAAGGGCCTAAGCCAGCACACTGTAAATATACGAAACAGTTCTATATAATTACCCTGCTCGTGCTGCAGCTGTTCGCTTATATCGACGGCAGATGCAAAGGAACAAGATCAATACAAATATGATCAATATGCAGGGTCCCGTTACTGGCATGCCAGACATATAATGATACCATTTGGGGGTCGTATCACCATGGACCGTGTATCGGGGGGCTTCAGTTGCTGGAAATCGAAGTGTTTCAGCCGTCGAAGTGGTGAGAGCTGGAAATGTAGAGAGGAAGATAAATATTGATATTTTGACTGATGTGGTGGCTGTAATAAATTAGTGAATATACGACTTCAGAGGCTATCAACCCTTCTGGATTATTAAGCCAGCACACTGTAAGTCAAGAATAACGTTAGGACTGGAGCCCCCTTTTTGAAGAATCCATTCACTTAATAGAAGAAGAACAACAACAACAACAACAACAAGCAGGAGAAGAAGAAGAAGAAGAAGAAAAATAATAAATAATAATAAAGTAGACGTACCGTTTTACCCAACATCAAAACGGCATACCCAACTCTGCGATGGGTTACCATCATCACTACTAATACCATCATTAATCACAATCAACATAATCACTACTACTGCCATCATCACTACAACTGCCACAATCATCACGAGTACTGTCATCATCACCATTACTATGATCATCATCACTACTACAATTACAATCATCACTACTACTCTCACCATCATCACTGTCCATTGTCACTAGCATCTTAATCACTACTATCATCATTGATACTAAACTATCAACCATCATTACTAATATAATCACCACCATCTTACAATCATCATTACTAATGTTAACATCATCACTACTACTATAACCATCATCATTACTACTGTCACAAATATTACCATCATTTATCCTACTGTCACCATCATCACTACTACTGCCATCATCACCATTACTATGATCTTCATCACCACAACTATTGTCATCATCACTACAAATTTCACCATCCTCACTACTACTCACCATCATCACTAATACTCACACCATCGTCACTACCATCATCACTACTGTCATTATTATCACTACAACTATCATTATTACTTGTCACCATCATCACTACTATTATGACCATCATTACTACTACTGTCACCATCATATCTACTACTGTCATCATCATCACTACTGTCATTATTATCACTACAACTATCATCTTTACTTGTCACCATCATCACTACTATTATGACCGTCATTACTACTACTAGTACTGTCACCATCATATCTACTACTGTCATCATCATCACTACTGTCATCATCATCAATACAACTACAACCATCATCACTACTATTATCACCATTATCACTACTATCACCATAAATCCAAATATTACTACCATCACTTCTAATGCTAACTAAACTAACTTAACCTAGCAAATGCGTAGGGAGATGTTTTCTCTCCCAGAACGAATGCGTTATTAGTGTGTGAGCCACACTAAGAACGCCATCATTGCTGGGGGGAGGGGGGGGGGGGTAAAAACCATATTTTGGACCTAAAATCATAACTATTGCATAAATTCAAAAAAAAAAATTTTTGACTGACGTTCGCATTCACGAGCTGATATTCAGAGTTGATAAGACGAAGAAGGAGAAAAAGAAGAAGAAGAGGAAGAAAAAGAAAAAGACAAAGCAAAAGAAGAAGAAGTAGACTGAAATACTGACTTGGCGGAGGTCGGACCATGAGGAGGACGGTTTCATTGTTTAACATGTCAAGGAGCACTCGCTGAGCGTTCATGGGTAGTTTGATGCTCTTGGTCTGTTCGTTGACTGACACGGTGACCCACTCGCCGGTTGATCCGTCCGATGTCTGTGGGATGAGGGACATAATATTAATCTACACCAATTAATACGTCACACGTAAACACATAGACAGAGAGTTATTGCATACACTATATTAAGGGGGGGTCACCGTCTTTTTTTCTCCTTTTCTCTCTTTCCCTGGCTTGTATCCATTCGGCCCCATTCAGCCAACTGTTTTAACACGTATATCCCCATCCAGGTGTCGATTTCTTCCTCGCGAGCAAAAGCGAGCCAACATTGTATGGAGAAATCCGGCTTCGCCGGAGAAATTTTTCTATCGAAAAATTTACAATTTTAGTTTGCTGTCAAAACAAGTATGTATATATATATGCTGGCTCGCTACCGCTCGCCAGGAAAATATTGACACCTGGATGGGGGCAAACGTCTTAAAACAGTAGGCTGAATGGGGCCGAATGGATACAAGCCAAAAACTCAAAGAAAATAGCTTCAAAATGACACCAGAACAAGCTTTGTAGCGCGCGGACTTCACCCACAGCGCTACTATAGACATTCGCTAATACTGAACAATTATCACTAATGTCGCGATACATTTGCCTTTGGCAGCACTGTATATCTAGCGAGAGTATGGCTCATACTCCTCAGTGCCTCGGCCGCCTGGCTGGAGAGAGGATGGGGGGCCTACCGCGCTCCCGCTCACTCGCACTCGATTCTACAGGCTTTAAGAGACTTTATAAAAGCCTGTAAATTGCTGTAAATTGCCATGGTGTTCCAGAATATCTCCCACAGCCAATGGGTTAAAGGGTTACGGGAAAAATGTATGTAGACGACCATACAGTCGGCTCATGTATACTGTTTGAGGGTTTATATTGGCCCAGGAGTTTTGGTCCCCCTTCTTCTTCGTGTTTAGCCCCATTAGTTTTCAGATTTTATGACGTTTGGCTCATTAGTTTGTCGATTTTAAAACCTTTGCCCCATTTATTTGTCAATATAAAGACCTTTCGTGCTGTTTAGGTGTCAAATTTTTCCTGGCAAACGATAGTAAGCCTGTAATTTTGGAATAATCGGCCTTCGGCCTGGAACTTTTTCTACCGAAAAAATTACAAATTAATATAGAAGATAAATCTAAGCTTGATGGAGGTCTAGGGTGGAAACAAATAAAATAATAAAAATATATTTAAATGATGAAATAAATACGCCCATCTTCCATTAACCCCTCCTGTACCAGGGGGTATTTCTATAAATGTAACCTCCAGTACCAAGCATTTTGGCCAAAATGGCTTCAAAGTCGAGAGAGAGCATCCTCTCACCCTGAAAGCTGGACAAGTACTGAGTCAGCTCGCCCGTGGGACCATAGATACACTCTGAGAAGTATTGCCAAGATCTCAAAGCAGTGTTTACAAGTCATGGTGCCAGGTACCGCTCGATACAAGGACCGATTATTACGGACGGACGTCGTACGGCACTGATACTGGCGAGTGACTTTTTGTACTGTCGGCCAACGTACGTCGCTGGTACAGAAGGGGTTAATGGTTCATATTGGGCCAATATTTTTGTTTTAGAGTGTACAGTATCGAGTCCTTACCTTGTTGATGCGTACCATGGTCCACTCCTGCAGTTCGTTCCTCCTGAAGGTGAAGGTGGTCTGGCCGAGAGAAAGGTCGCTGAGGGCGTTGTAGAAATATAGAGCCAGGCTGAAGGTGGTGTTGGTGTTCGGATCACTACGCGAACCACTTGCCGAGGCGTCGTTCCATTGAAGCCACCACTCGGACATCGGCTTGGCTACGCCGATTCTTGCGTTGTTGCTGTCATCTAATTTGTAGACTGTTGGGCCTGGATGGGAAGATAAGTTTAATTGATTAAGGGGATGTTGAAGGGACTGGAGTTCTCGAAAAGGGGCTCCAGTCCTGACGCCATTCTTAGCTGACAGTGTGCTGGCTTAATAATCCAGAAGGGTTGATAGCCTCTGAAGTCCTATTTTAACTAACTAACTAACTAACTAACTAACTGACTAACTAATATCGTCCATTCATTCTAGGTTGGGCAGACATCCTAACCCCTAACCTCTCATAACTCGAAAAGGACTAGAGTAATCGAGCTAATATTTCTACCACATAGGAAGACTTGGCTAGGGAATAGGTGTATAAATTGATAACTCATTTACTCCAGCCCTTTTTGAGTTACAGAGGTTAGAGGTTACGATTCCTGCCCAACCTAGAATGAACGGACTTTAACTAACTAACTAACTAACTAACTAACTAACTAACTAACTAACTAACTAAACTGGATGAAATAGGCTGTGAATGCCCACACCTATTCCCTGACAGACTCCACTCAAGTGGTAGAAATAATAGTTCGAGTTTTACTTTAGTAGTTTTGGCGTTATAGAAGTTAGGTTACAAGATTTCTGACCTACGTATAATGAATGGACTATACATATATATATATATATATGTATATGTATACAGTATATATATATATATATATATATATATATATATATATATATATATATATATATATAGTATATATATATATATATATATATATATATATATATATATATATATATATATATATATATATATATATATAATATATATATATATATATATATACAGTATATATATATATATATATATATATATATATATATATATATATATATATATATATTATATATATATATATATATATATATATATATATATATATATATATATATATATATATATATATATATATATATATATATATATATATATATATATATATATATATATAGATATATATATATATATATATATATATACAGTATATATTATTATATATACTTATATATAGAGAAGGGATATAGTTCGTTTAAACAACATAAATATACAGGATGACTCGGCCTTGAGTTTAAGGGGAGACTGACCGATTGTTTGGTCTATTAATTCATTTATTCATATATTTTTTTAGTTTCCTCGCTAGACCTCCATCAAGCTTAGAAAAACACCCCCTAGAACCCCCATTCAAGATAAATTTGTAAATTTTTCGGTAGAAAAATTTCCCGGCCAAAGGCCGGTTCCTCTTAAAATTGCAGGCTCGCTACCGCTCGCCAGGAAATAATCGACACCTAAATGGCACGAAAGGTCTTAAAATTGGCAACGAAATGGGGCGAAAGGTATTAATATCGCTAAACTAAGGGGCCGAACGTCTTATAATCTCAAAACTAGTGGGGCTAAACATTAGGGAGAAGGGGGGGGGGGTCCAGAAAAACGGTCTGCCTCCCCTTGACCCCTACAATACCAGCGACGTCTTATTATATTGTATTTCATCTACATTCAGACGATTTTATAAAGCTTAGGAAGGATGTATGGTAGCTAAAAGAATGAATTGATAGTCTGTAGCCTCTTAATGGGTAGACGGCCTTCCTAAGCTGAATAAAATGGTCTAATAGTTGCCATGATTTAAGGAAAAGAATGTCACCGGAACGGAAGGGGTCTATCTATCTATATATGCTCAGAGCAAGAACAGGGAAAACACAAAAACAACATAAAAACAACGAATAAACACAGATAAAAAGCACAAACTCACACACATCCAGGTCACCCAGGAGAAGACCCAGAGACCAGGGTCACCAAGGTCGCTCCAGCACTCCCCCGGCCCCCGACCACCCGGAGAGGTTCCGATCTCGGCAGGCAGACATGCAGCGGAGCCAAAGCCACAAGCCCTCCCACCACACTTCCAGGCGCACCCTTCATATTAATCGTCTCCCCGGGCCAGGCGCCTGATGGACTATTATCTAGTCCAACTTGCGCCCGACCCCTTACTCCAAATGACCACGTGTTCACTCAACTATTCACAAGCATTCTCCATTCACTCCTGTCCACCACCACTTCCCCTGCCTGATCTATAGTCATTCCTCTATCATCCAAAGCCTTTCTTACACAGTCTCTCCATCTCAATGGGGGTCTTCCTGCCCTTCTATCTCCCCTTGTACCTGACTCACATATTCTCTTTGTAAGCCATTCATCTCCCATTCGTTCAACATGACCATACCAGCTCAGCACCCTTCTGTCCACTCTGGCTGACAAATGTTCCTGCTGTCCCACTCTCCTACGTATCTCTTCATTCCTCAATCTGTCTCTACGAGTAACTCCACACATACTCCTCAAGCAGCTCATCTCCATCACATCCAGCCCTCTTTTCTCCTTTTTCTTCAGAGCCCATGTCTCAGCCCCATACATCACCGTTGGCACAACAATTCCTTGATACAGTGCACTTTTAACTTTCACTCCGAGATTTCTCGTCTTCCACAAGAAATCTCGGAGTGAAAGTAAAAAGTGCATTGTATCAAGGAATTGTTGTGCCAACGGTGATGTATGGGGCTGAGACATGGGCTCTGAAGAAAAAGGAGAACAGAGGGCTGGATGTGATGGAGATGAGCTGCTTGAGGAGTATGTGTGGAGTTACTCGTAGAGACAGAAGGGGTGAATCACTTATTTCCTAGAATGACAAATTAAGTCTTTCTGAGTAAAAAAAAACACTCTGTTGACATAGTCTTTTTTTTTCTTTTTTCTTTTTTATGTGGATGAGGGAGACAAAAAGCAAAACTGCCTGTGACGAGTGCCTTCCCCAGAGTTGAAAAAGTGACAGGGCCAACATCTTTCTCTCCCTTTCTCTCTTTCCCTGGTTTGTATCCATTCGGCCCCATCCAGTCAACTGTTTTAAGACGTTTATCCCCATCCAGGTGTCGATTTCTTCCTGGCGAGTGATAGCGAGCCAGCATTGTATGGAAAAATCCGGCTTCGGCAGAGCTTGCTGCCAAAAAAAAAAAAAAAAAAAATATATATATATATACAGTATATGCTGGCTCGCTACCGCTCGCCAGGAAAATATTAACACCTGGATAGGAATAAACGTCTTAAAACAGTAGGCTGAATGGGGCCGAAGGGATACAAGCCAAAGAAAGAGTGAAAAAGAGAAGAAAAAAAAAAACGAGGTGGATGTACCGGTGGCGTCCTCTACATTATGTGCTGGGAACTATTAATTAGACCATTATATTTAGCTTAGGAAGGATGTCTAATTAAGGGGAGATATCCACTTGAGGGCATTTTTTCTGGACTCCTTTCTCCCTCATGTTTAGCCCCATTGTTTTTCTAATTTTAAGACGTTTGCCCATTATTTTGACGATTTTAAGAACTTTCAACCCATTTCTGTCAATTTTAAGACCTTTCGTGCCATTTAGGTGTCGATTTTATCCTGGCGAGCGATAGCGAGCCTGTAATTTAAGAGGAACCGGCTTTCAGCCGGGACATTTTTCTACCGAAAAATGTACAAATTTATCTTGAAAGGGGCTCAAGGGGGTGTAATCTTAAGCTTGAAGGATATCTAGGGACCAAACTAAAAACCTCCCCTTAAGCACATACCTGATTGAGATGAGACCGTACACACTAGGGCTGAAACCAAAAGTACTACTTCCAGGTTTAGTTTCATGGTGTTCTGTCGTGGATCAGGATGCGGGGGGGGGGGGGGGGGAGGGGGTGTTAGGTCCTCACTTGACGCCGGCTGAAGGGCTACTGAGAGCATTGATGATAAGCCTTCAGCTGGTGAGGATGGACCGGAAGGAAACAGCTGCGTATATCCTTATATTACCATATTTGTGGTTTGGGTTTTCTGGGTACTAAGCTCATCCTATACGTCAATGGCTGTGTTAAGGGGAGGTTTTCACTCGAAGGTTTATTTTCTTCAAACTTCTTTCTCCCGCATGTTTAGCCCCATTGGCTTTGAGATTGTAAGACGTTTGCCCCATTAGCTTGGCGATTTTAATAACTTTCGCCCCATTTCTGTCAATTTTAAGACCTTTTGTGCCATTTAGGTGTCGTTTTTTTCCTGGCCAGCGATAGCGAGCCTGTAACTTAAGAGGAATCGGCCTTCGGCCGGGACATTTTCTACCGAAAAATGTACATATTTATCTTGAAAGGGGGTATAGGGGATGTAATTTTAAGCTTGATGGAGGTCTAAGTAAAACACTAGAAACCTCCCCTTAACCCGTTCAGTACCAGAGACGTCCTTTTCTTTATGTTATGGCAACTATTAGACGATATGATTCAGCTTAGGAAGGACCTCTACCAATAAGCAGGCTTCAATATATCTCAACCAACCCTCTGCATTACCACAGACCCTTCCTAAGCTGCATAATATCGTCTGAACATAGCTAGAATAGAAGATAACACACGTCGCTGGTACTCAAAGGGGGGGGGGGGTCCTATTTAAAGGGGGTACTACTCGCTTTTTCTGGACCCCCTTCGCCCTCATGTTTAGCATATTAGTTTTGAGGTTTTAAGACGTTCGTGCACTAGTTAGGCGATTTTGAGACCTTTCACCCCATTACTTTGTCAATACTAAGACCTTTCGTGCCCTTTAGATGTCGATTTTTTTCTGGCGAGCCTGTAATTTTAGAAGGAACCGGCCTTCGGCCTGTACATTTTTCTACCGAAAAATGTACAAATGTATCTTAATAGGGAGGTCTAGGGAGTGTTTTTTTAAGCTTGATGGAGGTCTACGGAGGAAACTAAAAAATATATTAAAATGTAAAACTTGCAAACTAAACAAACCAAAACTGGGACAAAGACAATATAAAGGCAAAATAACGAATCAACATCGGAAACAATGCTTACTAAAATTAAAGGAATATATACATAATTAGAATTTATACATAATTAGAGTATTAGAGTATATACATAATTATAATATATACATAATTATAATATATACATAATTATAATATATACATAATTAGAATATATACATAATTAAATATATACATAATTAAATATATACATAGGCCTAATTATATACATAATTAGAATATATACATAATTAGAATATATACATAATTAGAATATATACATAATTAGAATATATACATAATTAGAATATATACATAATTAGAATATATACATAATTAGAGTATACATAATTAGAGTATATACATAATTAGAATATATACATAATTAGAATATATACATAATTAGAATATATACATAATTATAATATATACATAATTAGAATATATACATAGGCCTAATTAGAATATATACATAATTAGAATATATACATAATTAGAATATATACATAATTAGAATATATACATAATTAGAATATATACATAATTAGAATATATACATAATTAGAGTATATACATAATTAGAATATATACATAATTAGAGTATATACATAATTAGAATATATACATAATTAGAGTATATACATAATTAGAATATATACATAATTAGAATATATACATAATTATAATATATACATAATTAGAATATATACATAATTAGAACCAAAACAAGCGAGTAACTGACGTGGTAGCATTTGTCACAATACGTTCTTGATTTTTCTGGGTATTAAGGCTAGACTTCAATGTCTTTTGTTGAGGGGGCCCACCTCGCTTTATTGTATCTCTCTCCTCTCTCTCTTTGGCTTGTATCCATTCGGCCCCATCCAGCCTACTGTTTTTTAAGACGTTTACCCCATCCAAATGTCAATATTTATTATTTTATATATTATTTTGTTTTGACAGCAAGCTAAATCTTTACATTTTTCGATAGAAAAATTTCTCCGGCGAAGCCGGATTTCTTCATACAATGCTGGCTCGCTATCGCTCGCCAGGAAAGAATCGACACCTGGATGGGGATGAACGTCTTAAAATAGTTGGCTAAATGGGACCGAATGGATACAAGCCAGGGAAAGAGAGAAAATGAGAGAAAGAACAAAAAAGTCGGTGACCTCCCTTAACGACATACCAAAGAGTATCTGAGAAACACGTAGAGAGAGAGAGAGAGAGAGAGAGAGAGAGAGAGAGAGAGAGAGAGAGAGAGAGAGAGAGAGAGAGAGAGGAAGGAAACAGAGAGAGAGAGAGAGGAGGACGGAAGGAAGGACGAGAGAGAGAGAGAGAGAGGAGGAAGGAAGGAAGGACAAGAGAGAGAGAGAGAGGAAGGAAACAGAGAGAGAGAGAGAGAGAGGAGGAAGGAAGGAAGGACAAGAGAGAGAGAGAGAAGTGTAAGGGATGAGGTATGGTAGTTTAGGGCTGCACTTAACCCCTTCAGCACCATGACGCCCTTTTGTCCCTTTGGTGTGGCTAAAGATAGAGGATTTTAGGCAGTTTAAGAAGGACCTGTGTTATGCTGAGGGTTTATCGAGACCTTTACCCCTTTGAGTCCTAGAAGTAAATTACACGCTAAAAAGAAAAT
>CM064575.1:79731158-79766158 GCA_032716605.1 Paralithodes platypus | reverse complement strand
AGTGGATATTAATAAACCAAAATATCTGTCAAATCGACTGTTAAATTATGACGCTTGAATATCAGTCATTAAGTGGAGGTGGATCGTTTTTCTGATCCCCCTTCTCCCTCGTGTTAAGCCCCATTTGTTTTGAGATTATAAGACGTTGGGTCCATTAATTTGGCGATTTTAACACCTTTCGCCCCATTTCGTTGTCAGTTTTAAGACCTTTCGTGCTATTTAGGTGTCGATTTTTTTCCTGTCGAACGATAGTAGAGCTTGTAAGTTTGGAAGAAATGCCGAAAAATGTACAAATCTATCTTGAAGGGGGATCTAATGGATGTGGATTTAACTCTGATGGAGGTCTAGGGAGGAAACTAAAAAATATATGAATAAAAAAAAAAAAAAAAAATAATAAAAACAAACATTGTCCCCTTAAACCTTTCTCTACCGATAAGTCTTTATAATTTTATTCTAGTAATATTTAGACGATTTTGTGCAGTTTAGTAAAGGTCTCTGGCAGTACAAAGGGTTAAGTGAGAGAGTTCGAAGCTTGATAATTGACCAGTGCGAGTTTCAGGCTATAAGGAAGTTGGAGCTGTAAGCATCGATATTTAACATAAATGCAATGATAATATAGGTTTCTGATGGATAGAAAGTATGTTGAGTGTGATTGTGTGTTTATAAATACACTATACAACCGTATTTTGTGTATAAATACACTATACAACCGTATTTTGTGTTTATAAATACACTATACAACCGTATTTTGTGTTTATAAATACACTATACAACCGTATTTTGTGTTTATAAATACACTACACAACCGTATTTTGTGTTTATAAATACACTATACAACCGTATTTTGTGTATAAATACACTATACAACCGTATTTTGTGTATAAATACACTATACAACCGTATTTTGTGTATAAATACACTATACAACCGTATTTTGTGTTTATAAATACACTACACAACCGTATTTTAGCTGGTAAATTGGATAAATATCGATGTCTACAACTCCAACTTCCTTATAGAACGAAACTTGAGGCCCTTTTAAATATGAATAACATGGGTGTAATAGGAGCCAGACTATAAGGAAATGGATGTCCTCGGTACTGAAGGGGTTAACTCGGTTTCCTGACACACACACACTCTCTCTGGTCCGACTGCCTTCACAATGCACTCATATATTTATATAAACTCGAGGAAAACAAATTAAATAATCTGATTTTCCTCATTCATGTATCATTTATTTAACGTAATCAAATAAGTGAGGAAGTACATGAACGAAGGTGGTGCTGGTTGGGGGGAGGGGCGTCGACTGACTGGGGACAGAGGTGCATGGGGGCGGTTCGTTCGTGGCCACCCCTTCGGGGATCACGGCGTCAGGCAATAGATAGATAGATAGATTTGTAATCTAATTTTCCTCATTCATGTATCATTTTGTAACGTAATCCTCTTTGTAATCTGATTGTCCTCATTCAGGTATTATTTTGTTAACGTAATCCTCTTTCTAATCTGATTGTCCTCATTCATGTATCATTTATTTAACGTAATCCTCTTTGTATTCTGATTGTCCTCATCCATGTATAATTTTGTAACGTAATCCTTTTGTAATCTGATTTTCCTCATTCATGTATCATTTATTTAACGTAATTAACCCTGTATGTACCGGCAACGTATTTTTAACCCCTTCTGTACCGGCGACGTCTTTTGTATTTTATTCTGGCAACTGTTAGACAATATTATTCAGCTTACAAAAGGGCTCCTCAGCAATCAAGAGGCTTCGAACTAGCTCACTTAAGGGGAGGCAGACCGTTTTTTCTGGACCCCCTTCTCCCTAATGTTTAGCCCCACTAGTTTTGAGATTATAAGACGTTCGGCCCATTAGTTTGGCGATTTTAACACCTTTCGCCCCATTTCGTTGTCAATTTTAAGACCTTTCGTGCCATTTAGGTGTCGATTTTATTCCTGGTGAGCGATAAGCGTGCCTGCAATTTTAAGAGGAACCGGCCTTCGGCCGGGAAATTTTTCTATCGAAAAATGTACTCATTAATTTTGAAGGGGGGTCTAGGGGGTATTTTTCTAAGCTTGATGGAGGTCTAGGGAGGAAGCTAAACAAATATATGAATAAATGAATTAATAGACCAACCAAACGGCCAGTCTCCCCTTAACCCTTTATACTACGACAGATCCTTCTTAAACTGCAAAAAATCGTCATAATATGGCTACAATATAATTAAAAAGACGTCGTCGGTAACAGAAGGGGTTAACTTCACTCTGGCTACTATTAGGCGATGTTATCAGTTTAAAAAGGACCTCTAGCACTTAACAGGCTTCAAACTACCCCTGTTTACTACCAAACTATCCCTGTTTACTACCAAACTATCCCTGTTTACTACCAAACTATCCCTGTTTACTACCAAACTATCCCTGTTTACTACCAAACTATCCCTGTTTACTACCACACTATCCCTGTTTACTACCAAACTATCCCTGTTTACTACCAAACTATCCCTGTTTACTACCAAACTATCCCTGTTTACTACCATACTATCCCTGTTTACTACCAAACTATCCCTGTTTACTACCAAACTATCCCTGTTTACTACCAAACTATCCCTGTTTACTACCAACTATCCCTGTTTACTACCAAACTATCCCTGTTTACTACCAAACTATCCCTGTTTACTACCAAACTATCCCTGTTTACTACCAAACTATCCCTGTTTACTACCAAACTATCCCTGTTTACTACCAAACTATCCCTGTTTACTACCAACTATCCCTGTTTACTACCAAACTATCCCTGTTTACTACCAAACTATCCCTGTTTACTACCAAACTATCCCTGTTACTACACACTATCCCTGTTTACTACCAAACTATCCCTGTTTACTACCAACTATCCCTTTACTACCAAAACTATCCCTGTTTACTACCATACTATCCCTGTTTACTACCAACTATCCCTGTTTACTACCAACTATCCCTGTTTACTACCAACTATCCCTGTTTACTACCAAACTATCCCTGTTTACTACCAAACTATCCCTGTTTACTACCAAACTATCCCTGTTTACTACCAAACTATCCCTGTTTACTACCAAACTATCCCTGTTTACTACCAAACTATCCCTGTTTACTACCAAACTATCCCTGTTTCTACCAACTATCCCTGTTTACTACCAAACTATCCCTGTTTACTACCAAACTATCCCTGACTACCAAACTATCCCTGTTTACTACCAAACTATCCCTGTTTACTACCAAACTATCCCTGTTTACTACCAAACTATCCCTGTTTACTACCAAACTATTGTTTACTACCAAACTATCCCTACCAAACAAAACTATCCCTGTTTACTACCAAACTATCCCTGTTTACTACCAAACTGTCCCTGTTTACTACCAAACTATCCCTGTTTACTACCAAACTATCCCTGTTTACTACCACAGATCCTTCGTAAACTGCTCAAAATTGTGCTACACTAAAATGACAAAGAAGTCGCCGGTACAGAGGGGGCTTATAACCCTTTCTGTACCAGCGACGGGTGTCTTGATAGCGTAATGGTTAGTGCGCGCAATATCGGTGTGAGTATCCTAGGTTCGAATCCTTGGCGTACCGAATATTTGGCCAAAATATTGACCGAATTTTGCCCGAAAAATTGGCCGAATGTCGGCCAAAATTTCGGCCAAAAACTAATTTATTTCTTAGTTTCCTCGCTAGACCTCCATCAAGCTTTGAAAAACACCCCCTAGACATAAACACCCCCTAGACATAAACACCCCCTAGACATAAACACCCCTAGACATAAACACCCCCTAGACATAAACACCCCTAGACATAAACACCCGTAGACATAAACACCCCCTAGACATAAACACCCCTAGACATAAACACCCCCTAGACATAAACACCCCCTAGACATAAACACCCCCTAGACATAAACACCCCTAGACATAAACACCCCCTAGACATAAACACCCCCTAGACATAAACACCCCTAGACATAAACACCCCTAGACATAAACACCCCTAGACATAAACACCCCCTAGACATAAACACCCCCTAGACATAAACACCCCCTAGACATAAACACCCCCTAGACATAAACACCCCTAGACATAAACACCCCCTAGACATAAACACCCCTAGACATAAACACCCCTAGACATAAACACCCCCTAGACATAAACACCCCTAGACATAAACACCCCCTAGACATAAACACCCCCTAGACATAAACACCCCCTAGACATAAACACCCCTAGACATAAACACCCCTAGACATAAACACCCCTAGACATAAACACCCCCTAGACATAAACACCCCTAGACATAAACACCCCCTAGACATAAACACCCCCTAGACATAAACACCCCCTAGACATAAACACACCCCTAGACATAAACACCCCTAGACATAAACACCCCTAGACATAAACACCCCTAGACATAAACACCCCTAGACATAAACACCCCTAGACATAAACACCCCCTAGACATAAACACCCCTAGACATAAACACCCCCTAGACATAAACACCCCCTAGACATAAACACCCCTAGACATAAACACCCCCTAGACATAAACACCCCTAGACATAAACACCCCTAGACATAAACACCCCTAGACATAAACACCCCTAGACATAAACACCCCTAGACATAAACACCCCTAGACATAAACACCCCCTAGACATAAACACCCCTAGACATAAACACCCCTAGACATAAACACCCCTAGACATAAACACCCCTAGACATAAACACCCCTAGACATAAACACCCCTAGACATAAACACCCCCTAGACATAAACACCCCTAGACATAAACACCCCTAGACATAAAACACCTAGACATAAACACCCCTAGACATAAACACCCCTAGACATAAACACCCCTAGACATAAAACACCCCTAGACATAAACAAACCCCTAGACATAAACACCCCTAGACATAAACACCCCTAGACATAAACACTAGACATAAACACCCCTAGACATAAACACCCCCTAGACATAAACACCCCCTAGACATAACACCCCTAGACATAAACACCCCCTAGACATAAACACCCCTAGACATAACACCCCTAGAATCATAAACACCCCTAGACATAAACACCCCTAGACATAAACACCCCTAGACATAAACACCCCTTGACATAAACACCCCCTAGACATAAACACCCCTAGACATAAACACCCCTAGACATAAACACCCCTAGACATAAACACCCCCTAGACATAAACACCCCCTAGACATAAACACCCCTAGACATAAACACCCCCTAGACAATAACACCCCTAGACATAAACACCCCTAGACATAAACACCCCTAGACATAAACACCCCTAGACATAAACACCCCTAGACATAAACACCCCTAGACATAAAACACCCCTAACATAAACACCCTAGACATAAACACCCCTAGACATAAACACCCCCTATCCATAAACACCCCTAGACATAACACCCCTAGACATAAACACCCTAGACATAAACCCCCTAGACATAAACACCCCTAGACATAAACACCCCTAGACATAAACACCCCTAGACATAACACCCCTAGACATAAACACCCCTAGACATAAACACCCCCTAGACATAAACACCCCTAGACATAAACACCCCTAGACATAAACACCCCTAGACATAAACACCCCTAGACATATAGACATAAACACCCCTAGACATAAACACCCCTAGACATAAACACCCCTAGACATAAACACCCCCTAGACATAAACACCCCTAGACATAAACACCCCTAGACATAAACACCCCTAGACATAAACATCTCCCTAGACATAAACACCCCCTACACATAAACACCCCAGACATAAACACCCTAGACATAAACACCCCTAACATAAACACCACTAGACATAAACAAACCCTAGACATAACACCCCTAGACATAAACACCCCCTAGACATAAACACCCCCTAGACATAAACACCCCTAGACATAAACACCCCTAGACATAAACACCCCCTAGACATAAACACCCCTAGACATAAACACCCCTAGACATAAACACCCCTAGACATAACACCCCTAGACATAAACACCCCTAGACATAAACACCCCTAGACATAAACACCCCTAGACATAAACACCCCCTAGACATAAACACCCCTAGACATAAACACACCCCCTAGACATAAACACCCCCTAGACATAAACACCCCTAGACATAAACACCCCTAGACATAAACACCCCCTAGACATAAACACCCCTAGACATAAACACCCCCTAGACATAAACACCCCTAGACATAAACACCCCCAAGATATAATACACCCCTAGACATAAACACCCCTAGACATAAACACCCCTAGACATAAACACCCCCTAGACATAAACACCCCTAGACATAAACACCCCTAGACATAAACACCCCTAGACATAAACACCCCTAGACATAAACACCCCTAGACATAAACACCCCCTAGACATAAACACCCCTAGACATAAACACCCCCTAGACATAAACACCCCTAGACATAAACACCCCCTAGACATAAACACCCCTAGACATAAACACCCCCTAGACATAAACACCCCTAGACATAAACACCCCTAGACATAAACACCCCTAGACATAAACACCCCTAGACATAAACACCCCTAGACATAAACACCCCCTAGACATAAACACCCCTAGACATAAACACCCCTAGACATAAACACCCCTAGACATAAACACCCCTAGACATAAACACCCCTAGACATAAACACCCCTAGACATAAACACCCCCAGACATAACACCCCTAGACATAAACACCCCTAGACATAAACACCCCTAGACATAAACACCCCTAGACATAAACACCCCTAGACATAAACATAAATGTGTAAATTTGTCAGTAGAAAAATGTCCCGGCCGAAGTCCGGTTCCTATTGGAAAAAGAGAAGAAGCTGTTGTAGTGGCTTTGCTATGTGTGTTATTAGTCTGTATAGTGTAGAGAGGGGAGAAGGGGTGTTGGAGAGAGAGAGGAAGCTGTTGGAGTGGCTTTGTTATGTGTGTTATTAGTCTGTATAGTGTAGAGAGGGGAGAAGGGGTGTTGGAGAGAGAGAGGAAGCTGTTGCAGTGGCTTTGTTATGTGTGTTATTAGTCTGTATAGTGTAGAGAGGGGAGAAGGGGTGTTGGAGAGAGAGGAAGCTGTTGCAGTGGCTTTGTTATGTGTGTTATTAGTCTGTATATTGTAGAGAGGGGAGAAGGGGTGTTGGAGAGAGAGAAAGCTGTTGCAGTGGCTTTGTTATGTGTGTTATTAGTCTGTATAGTGTAGAGAGAGGAGAAGGGGTGTTGGAGAGAGAGGAAGCTGTTGGAGTGGTATAGTGTAGAGAGGGGAGAAGGGGTGTTGGAGAGAGAGGAAGCTGTTGGAGTGGTATAGTGTAGAGAGGGGAGAAGGGTGTTGGAGAGAGAGGAAGCTGTTGGAGTGGTATAGTGTAGAGAGGGGAGAAGGGGTGTTGGAGAGAGAGGAAGCTGTTGGAGTGGTATAGTGTAGAGAGGGGAGAAGGGGTGTTGGAGAGAGAGGAAGCTGTTGGAGTGGTATAGTGTAGAGAGGGGAGAAGGGGTGTTGGAGAGAGAAGAAGCTGTTGGAGTGGTATAGTGTAGAGAGAGGAGAAGGGGTGTTGGAGAGAGAGGAAGCTGTTGGAGTGGTATAGTGTAGAGAGGGGAGAAGGGGTGTTGGAGAGAGAGGAAGCTGTTGGAGTGGTATAGTGTAGAGAGGGGAGAAGGGGTGTTGGAGAGAGAGGAAGCTGTTGGAGTGGTATAGTGTAGAGAGGGGAGAAGGGGTGTTGGAGAGAGAAGAAGCTGTTGGAGTGGTATAGTGTAGAGAGAGGAGAAGGGTGTTGGAGAGAGAGGAAGCTGTTGGAGTGGTATAGTGTAGAGAGGGGAGAAGGGGTGTTGGAGAGAGAGGAAGCTGTTGGAGTGGTATAGTGTAGAGAGGGGAGAAGGGGTGTTGGAGAGAGAGGAAGCTGTTGGAGTGGTATAGTGTAGAGAGGAGAGAAGGGGTGTTTGGAGAGAGAGGAAGCTGTTGGAGTGGTATAGTGTAGAGAGGGGAGAAGGGGTGTTGGAGAGAGAGGAAGCTGTTGGAGTGGTATAGTGTAGAGAGGGGAGAAGGGGTGTTGGAGAGAGAGGAAGCTGTTGGAGTGGTATAGTGTAGAGAGGGGAGAAGGGGTGTTGGAGAGAGAAGAAGCTGTTGCAGTGGCTTTGTTACGTGTGTTATTAGTCTGTATAGTGTAGAGAGGGGAGAAGGGGTGTTGGAGAGAGAGGAAGCTGTTGCAGTGGTATAGTGTAGAGAGGTTGGAGAGAGAGAGTTTATTTATTTATTTATTATATATATATTTTGTATTATATATATATATATTTTTTACCTTCAACCCCTTAGTTTGACGATTATAAAACGCTTTGCCCCATTCAGGTGTTATTTTTTCTAGGGGAGCGATAGCGAGCCTGCACAGCTTACGGAGCAATCGGTTTTAGCTTACCATACTGTGCATACCTCTGTGCAGCTCTCCAACCCAAGAGTGAAACGTTATTATCAAGCTTTCTTCTATTCAACAGCTGAGGTCTGGAACTCTCGCCCAGAATCAGTCTTTCCCTCATCCTATAACTTAAATTGCTTCAAACTTCGTGTGTCCAGGCATTTTGGCTCGAACGTCCCTTGATTTTGGCCCTGTCACTCTTTCAACTCTGGGGGAGGCACTCGCTTCAGGCAGTTCTACCTTTTTTTCTCCCTAACTCACATAAACATGTTTTTGTTTATATTGGTAGTAAAACACACAATTAATACACAAACATGTATTGTATATTCTTAAATGTTTATAATGTATTGTTTATTTTATCTTGTTTATTCTGTATTGTTGATTATCTCTTGTTTATTTTGTATCGTTGACTTTCTATTGTTTATTTTGTATTCTTTATCCTGTATTGTTTGTTTAGTATTGTTTCTTTTGTATTGTTGATTTTCGCTTGTATAGTTTGTGCTGATTTTTTTTCTCTCTTGTCCGTTTTCTGTTGATGATACTCTGTTGTATATTTTAGCATTGTTTATTTTATCTTATGTATTTTCTATTGGTTAGTTTGTGTTGTTTTATTTTCTTTTGTTTATATTGCATTGTTTATTTTGTATTGTTGATTGCGTATTGTTTATTTTGTACGATTGATTTCCTTTTGTTTATTGTCTGTTCTTTATTTTGTATTGTTTATTTTTAGTTGTATGGTATATTGGCACGTCCCCATATATATATATATATATATATATATATATATATATATATATATATATACTAAGCTGTTACGAAAATTTTGTGTCTATATATGTTTTTATTAAATTATTTTATATGGAATTAGTATGAAGCAAAAATCTAGCACTTTTCATATTTTTCCCATTAAGGGAAGGCTAAGAACAGACAGAACACAGCCACAAAATGCGTCATTATATCTGCATTGTGCGCGGAAGCAGACACAAAATACGTCATTATATCTGCATTGTGCGCGGAATTTCGATGTGAGTATCCTGGGTCGGAGTGCCACATGTATTTGTTGATTTCATTAATTGAGTTTAGATGTGAAGTTGGTTGGTGTCACAAAAAAAAAAAAAAAAAAATCTATGGGTAGAGTTCTGTAGTGGAAATGAAAAGTTACACAATTGTATGTATTTATTATAAAAGTTACATATTCATAAAGCATATACAATGATCACACACAATATAAACAAAATGCTGAATATTACGGTTCGAAGCTCTCTTGTGCGTTAAGAGGTGATGGCCGTATTATATTCGCAGCCTAGTAAGGATCAGTGGGTCTGTTGTTGCTTGCTTTCCTTTGTATTCCTTTGTATTTATGTATCTTTATGTTATTAATTTAGTTTCCTCCTTAGACCTCCATCAAGCTAAAATAACACCCCCTAGACCCCCTATCAAGAAAAATTTGTAAATTTTTCAGTAGAAAAATGTCCAGACCGAAGGCCGGTTCCTCTTAAATTAAAATAGACACCTAATTGGCACGAAATATCTTAAAATTTACCAAAATGGGGCGAAACTTCTTAAAATCGCCAAACTAATGGGGCAAACGTCTTAAAATCTAAAAAACAATGGGGCTAAACATGAGGGAGAAAGAGGTAAAACAAAAATCCTCCAAGTGGAAATCTCCCCTTAAAGCTCAATTAGGAATCTGAGAGTAATATTCTATTATATTAATTTCACTCCCAACCCCAAATACTTCCATATGAAATTAATGAAAGCATGTGATCCTACCGGGATTCGAACCTGGGTTACCACAAACACCACTTGTAAGCAAAGTTGGCGCGGTCTTGATTTTCCACTGAGACAGAAGCGGACCCTATCTATCTATCTATCTATTTATCTATCTATCTATATATATATATATATATACATATATATATATCTATTTACTCATAGGCCCATTTCCCATTTTTTTTTTTTTTTTTTTTTTAATCTGGGGTGGCCGACTCGAGACAGAGCCCGAACAGGGACAACATCACACTAAAGAAAAACTCGGACCCACTTTGATGAAACACGTCATTCATCTTACACCAATAATTATCACCTTCGGTTGATGAGGTATTGAGAGTCCGCCGTGTCAAAGCCATCGTCGTGAGAGTAAGGGTACATGTCTGCGTTGTGGACGTCATCATCGATAACGTCAGAATATGAGGACACTTGGTTAAAGACATCATCGTAAAGTTCGCTATTACGAGAGTTGTCTGTAGAGTATGCAGAACGGAAGAGTGACGCTGCATCTAAGGGGGCGCTGGAATTTTGCTCGTTCCAGGGGATATTGACCGAATTGATGGTATTTTCGTAATGAACAGGAGGCTCATATGCGGTCCTATCATGGGGAGAATAGGAATGCGAGTCTGTGTGCAGCTTAAACATTTGATTCTGGTCCCGGCTTTCGCTAATCCTTCCACTTTCCGAGAGAGAGGATGTGGCAGTATTTAAGGACGACAAGGACAATTCTCTACTTCCTTGGCGATCATGTCGAGGAAGGAAAGTTGTCTGCAATTGTGGGTGAGGCTTTTCAGCACCTCTGCCCACGCTACCCTCAAGATCAGAAAGGAAGAGTGGAGGCACAGACGGTACGGGATTCACTCTTTGGTTGGTGTTTGAATGGGAGGATACATGTACAGATGGGATGGGCATCTTACCACGTATCTCTCTGTTCACTCTGCTGCCGGGATGAGAAGTGGATGGTAGATTCATAGACGGGTTTGTGTAGTGACGAACCATCCTTTCATTCACTCGACTTTTGAACAAAGGTGGCGTTGTCGTAGGGTCGGGCTGCAAACCATCCGTCTCTCTGTCCATTCCCGCGCGAGACGAAGACTCATTAGACACGGGCAGCTTGCGAGTCCTTTTGCCAGACCATTTCTTCATTGCATTCCTTGCGCGAGACGAGGAAGCGGCTTCTGGGGGAGAGTTTAGTGGCGGGTTGGAGCGAACGCCGTGCTGAGAAAAGGGGCCCGGATTACTGATGGTCGGCGTGGGTATTTTAAGTTGACTCCATCGTTCCCGGAAGGCGCTAATGATAGTCACCCGGGTACCTGAAACATGAACATTGCTGTGTCAATATCTACAACATTATGGGGCGTATTAATTACCACCCCGTTCTTAACATTAACCATCCACTACAAACCCCAATGCACTTGAATAAACTAATGAAAGCATATGGTCCTCCCGGGATTCGAACTCGGGACACCATATCCTGAACATAAGCATCTAAGCCATTACACCACCACCTATTTTAACCCCTTCTGTACCGGCAACGTCTTTATAATCTTATTCTAGCAATATGTAGACGATTTTGTACAGCTTAAGAAGGATCTGTAGCAGTAAAAAGGGTAAAGTGAGATATTTCGAAGCCTGGGAATTGCTGGAGGCCCTTTCTAAACTGGTCAAAATCGTTTAATAGTTGCTAGTATATAATGAAAAGATGTCACCAGTATTGAAGGGGTTAAGGGTTTTTCTTCTGGAACCCTTCTCCCTCATGTTTAGCCCTATTAGTTTTGAAATTTTAGGACATTCACCCCATTACTTTGGCAATGTTAGTACCTTTCGCACCATTTCTTTGTCAACTATATGAACTTTTGTGCCATTTAGGTGTCAATTATTTCCTGGCAAGCGATAGCAAAACTGCATTTTAGGAGGAATAGGCCGGGACATTTTCCTATCGAAAAATGTACCAATTTATCTTGAAGGAGGGTCTAGGAGGGGGTGTTTTATATAAAGCTTGATAGAGGTCTAGGGAGGAAACTAGAAACAATAATGAATAAATGAAAAAAATCGCCCAAAAAGTGAGCCATCGAATATTATACCCTTAGCCTCATCTCTCAATAAGGTGAGGTGGAGAAGGAAGACCAAGGCGCAGACGTGAACTGTAGCCACGACCACCTCCACTATCAGCAACCATCCCTCCTTATGCCACTCCACCAGTTGTGATAGTAACAGGACCGAGGCGAGAGCAGAGTCGTTGGTGGCTGTGGAGAGAAGATTTTGTTCATTCCTTCTGTACGGTCGCGCTAATAAGTCATGTTCCAGCTGGCATTACATTTGGCTTGCTCTGTGCTGTATTAATGTCTGTTAGATGTTGAATAGGGTGGGTAAGTGTAGGAACATGTTTGTATATCTCACTCAAAAAGAAGAACTCATGCGTAAATATTGCTGATACCAATTATTGATAAAAATGTAATAGGTGCTGAGACATCACTTATTAGGCCGACTGTACCTGCAACGTTTATTTCAATTTCATTCTGGCTACTGTTAAACGATTTTATTCAGCTTAAAATGGGCCTTCAGCAATTATAACAGGCTTCGAAATAGCTCATTTGAACCTTTTTACTACCACAGATCCTTCTTAACTCAACATCACCACTAATACTGTCACCATCATCACTACTGTCACCATCATCACTACTGTCACCATCATCACTACTGTCACCATCATCACTACTGTCACCATCATCACTACTGTCACCATCATCACTACAGCTAGTACTGTCACCATCATCACTACTGTCACCATTATCACTATAACTATCATTATAATTATTACTATTATCACCATCATCTTAAAATCATCATTACTACTGTCACCATCATCACTACAGCTAGTACTGTCACCATCATAATTATATGATGGTTCACTTTTTGGTCGATTTTTGCATGTATTCATTATTTTTCTAGTTGCCTCCCTAGACCTCCATCAAATATAAAAAAAAAAAAAATCATTAGATCCCTCTTCTAGATTAATTTGTTCATTTTTTGGTAGAAAAATTTCCCGGCCGAAGGCCGGTTCTTCCAACATTACAGGCTCACTATCGTTCGCCAGGGAAAACATCGACACCTAAACAGCACGAAAGGTCTAAATATTGACGACGAAATGGGGCGAAAGGTCTTAAAATCGACTAACTAATGGGGCAAACATCTTAACATCTGAAAACTAATGGGGCAAAACATTAGGGAGAAAGTGGTCCAGAAAACCGGCCCATGTCCCCTTAAACGGTACAAATGTCAATACAGTAAGAATGAAACTAAATAGAAGTCCCCGGTACTGAAGGGGTTAAAGGGAGATTTTCACTGATTTTTTTTTTCCCTAGACCCCCATCTCCCTCGTGTTTAGCCCCATTAGTTTGAGGTTTTTCAACTTTCGGCCCATTAGTTTGGCAATTTTAAAACCTTTCGCCCTATTTCTTTGTAAATATTATTAGACTTTTCGTGTCATTTAAGTGTCTATTTTTTCCTGGCGAGCGATAACGAGCCTGCCACGGACATTAGTTCCAGGGCAGTAATTCCCTTTCCAATGTTCCCTTACCCACTCTAAACCACTGTTTGGACAGTTGATCCTCAGTGTTTTGGAGGACAAGCAACCTAGAAGGGTCACTAGATCTGTTGTTGCTTGATTTCCTTTGTACTCCTTTGTACTCCTTTGTATTTCAAGAGGAACCGGTCTCCGGTTGGGACATTTTTCTATCGAAAAATTTATACAATTATCTGGAAGGGGGGAAGGCCGGTTCCTCTTAAAATTTCAGGATAACTATCGCTCGCCAGAAAAAAAAAATCGACACCTAAATGGCACGAAAGGTCCAAAAATTGACAACGAATTGAGGCGAAAGGTGTTAAAATCGCCAAACTAATGGGACGAACGTCATCAAATCTGAATACGAATGGGGCTAAGCACGAGGGAGAAAGTGGTCCAGAAAACCGGGCCCTTAAGGGTAGGTATTTAGTTTGTTCCCTAGACTTCCATCAAGCTTAAAATTACACCCCCTTGAGTCCCTTTCAAGATATTTGTACATTTTTCGGTAGAAAAATTTCCCGGCCGAAGGCCGGTTCCTCTTAAATTACAGGCTCGCTATCGCTCGCCAGGATACAATTGACACCTGAATGGCACGAAAGGTCTCAATATGGGGTGAAAGTTCTTAAAATCGCTAAACTAATGGGGCAAACGTTTTATAATATCAAAAGCAATGGGGCTAAACATGAGGGAGAAAGGGGTCAAGAAAAAATCCCTCAAGTGGAGATCTCCCCTTAATAATGATAAACAAAACTTACCTTTCATTTCAACAGGACTATTTTTGTTCTCAACCGGGCTATCTTTCTCAACAGGGCTATCTTTTTCAACTTAAGTTTTCGATAGCTTAGGATTCGAACCCACGCGTGTAAAAATTCACTACTCTGTGTACTGCTCCCCCACACGTCTAACCAGCTTAGTGAGTAGCTGTGGAATGAGTAATAGCCAGCAAGAGAGAGAGAGAGAGAGAGCTACATAGAGCTACATAGATACACAGACCACACAGACCTCAAGGTCCTTACTAGGCAGTCTGGCCTTACAAACTATAATATGCATATATACACATACACATACACACATACACATACATACATATACATATATATATATACATATATATACACATACATATACACATACATACATACACACATATATATACAGTATATATATACATACTGTACAGTGCACACACATACATATACATACAGTTTTTTTTTTTTTTTTTTTTTTTTTTTTTTCATTCATATCACCCCAGCCCTCTGCAGATAGAGGTCAAGCCTTCCCTTGAAGGCGTTTATTGTGTCGCTCTCCACCACTCTCGCTGGTAGTTTATTCCACTCTGTCGCCACACTGTAGGTGAAGAAACTCTTTGTGACATCTAGGTTTGCCTTTTTGGTTTTTAATTTCATTCCATTTCCGCGAGTTTGATTAGTATTGTTTAATGTGAATAGTGCATTTACATCGACTTTGTCGAAACCTTTTAGTATCTTAAAGCACTCAATAAGCTGACCCCTCAACCTCCTCTTTTTTAATGAGAACAGGTTCAATCGTTTAAGTCTTTCTTCATATGGTTTATTTCTTAATGAGGGTATCATCTTCGTCGCTCTACGCTGTACTGACTCGAGTCTTACAATGTCCTTGATCAGATAAGGTGACCAGAACTGCACACCATATTCAAGGTGGGGCCTCACCATACTTTTGAACAGTGGCACTATTACGTTTTCATGTTTATATGTAAATTTTCGTTTAATAAAGCCCAATGCTATGTTTGCCTTATTTGCAGCTGCTATACATTGGTCGGAAGTTTTTAGGTTTTCAGATATTAGTACCCCTAGGTCTTTTACTACCGTTGCGGTTTTTATTTGTTTGCCATTCATTTCGTATTTGTATTTCATATTTCTGCTACCAACCTGCAGCACCTGACATTTATCGACATTGAAGGGCATCTGCCATTTTTTCGACCACTCTGATATCTTGTTTAAATCAGATTGCAACGCATTTCTATCATCTTCGTTCAGGACTGTATTTCCTATTTTTGTATCGTCGGCGAATTTGGAAATGGTGTTGTTTACCCCTACATCGATATCGTTAATGTAAATGAGAAACAGGACCGGTCCAAGGACTGAACCCTGTGGAACTCCACTAGTGACAGGCTCCCACTCCGATTCCACTCCATTTATCACCACTCTCTGTCTTCTGTCCGTAAGCCAATTTTTTATCCAAGAATGAATTTCACCTTTGATACCTATCCTCTCCAGTTTAGCCAATAGTTTTCGGTGAGGCA
The DNA here is from genome assembly GCA_032716605.1 of Paralithodes platypus. Lineage (NCBI taxonomy): Eukaryota > Metazoa > Arthropoda > Malacostraca > Decapoda > Lithodidae > Paralithodes > Paralithodes platypus. The sequence continues at coordinate 79,750,045 of CM064575.1, read as the reverse complement.
CCTTGTCGAAAGCTTTTTGAAAGTCCAAGAAGATTATATCTAGTGATTTCGTCATGTCGTTATATGTGAATAGTTTGTTATAAAATTCAATCAAATTTGTTAGGCATGACTTATTTGATCTAAAGCCGTGTTGACTATTTTTGATTAGGTTGTTTGATTCGAGGTAATCTACAATCTTATCTCTAATGATTTTTTCCATGATTTTTCCTACAATTGAAGTTAGGCTAATTGGTCTGTAATTACTCGCTTTGGCCTTGCTACCCTTCTTGTATATCGGCGTAATGTTCGCATCTTTCCAATCACTCGGTACAATCCCCTGTAGTAGTGATAAGTTAAATAGTTGTGTCAGGGGTTTTGCTATTTCGTCCTTGACATTCTTAATTATTTTCGGGTGGAGCATGTCGGGTCCCGGGGTCTTATTTACATTTAAATTACTCAATTTGCTTTGTACTTCGGTAACACTGATGGTGAAATCTCCTATCTCATGAGTTGAGGTGTTATTTTCAAGGGTATGATCGATAATTTCTTCTGTGAAAACTGAGCCAAAATATTTGTTGAGCAGATTTGCCGTGTTTGTGTCGCCTGTTATTGTCTGGCCATCTTCTATTAGCGGTCCGATTCCGCTTTTGATCTGTTTATTTTTGTTTACGTAACTGTAGAATTTTTTGGGGTTTGTGGCACTTTCTCTGGCAATAGTCATTTCGTAATTTTGTTTGTTCGCCCTAATTATTTTTTTCACTTCCCTTCTACTATTTTTGTACAAGTTTTTAATTACTTCAGTGTTTGTGTTATTTTTTACAAGTTTGTGGAGTTGATTCCTTTTCCTTATTGCCTTGCCAATGTCTCTACTGTACCAAGGGGGCATACTTGATTTCGTACTACGTTTTGGTTTCATGGGTACAAATTGTTTATGCGCTTCTGTAATTGTAGACTTAAAATGTCCCCATAGTTCATTTACTTCGTTTATATTTATGAGGTTTGAGTGTATGTTTGATAGCGATTCCTTAAGTCCGTCATAATTTGCGTTTTTTGAAGTCCGAAACCATTCCTGTTGTTTTTACTGAGGAATATTTGCTTATAACGTTGATTCTTAAGATTTTATGATCGGACGTTGCCAGATGTTCACCTACATCCAGGTTTGATAATAAATTTTCTTGGGTAGTGATTACGAGGTCTAGTATATTCCTGTCTCGCGTCGGCTGTTTTACGTGTTGAGTCAAAAAATTGTCCTGGATGAAGCTTGTCATTAGGCGTGACTCAGCATTTTTTCCGGTCGTGGTATTCCAGTCAATTAGGGGGAGGTTATAGTCACCTAGTAAAACTGTTTCGTCGGAATTAAGGGTTTTCTCTAGTATTTCATAAAAAATTGTATCATCGGCAACAGTTAGTCTCGGTGGTCGGTACGCTGTAGTGATATTTAAGTTCATGTTTTTTGTATTTATTTTGACGCACACTATTTCTGCATTACTTTCGGGGAGAGTCACCTCGACTGGGTTTAAGTAGGTTGCAACGTACATTGCAACCCCCCCTCTTTGTTTTCCATTGTTACGGTCTTTATGAAAAAATTTATATGGCTCTATGTGATATTCATGAAGTAGATCTTTATTTTTAAGGTTCAGATGTGTTTCCGTTATACAAATAACGTCAACTTTCTCATTTAATAACAGACATTTGAGTTCGTCTATTTTGTTTCTTATTGAGCAGGCATTTATGGATATTATTTTTATATCATTTCTCTCAGCATGCGCTGGATTTGTTTTTCTTATTGGTGAGGATGGGTTTGGGGTTATGACTTGAAGCCGCGGCGGGTTGTCAAATTCATTCAGTTGGTTGGGTTGGCTTGGATGGGGTTGGGTGGGGTTGTTTAGTTTGTTTTGTGGTTCAGGTAGAGAGAGAGAGAGAGAGAGAGAGAGAGAGAGAGAGAGAGGAAGGAAACCAGAAACGAACTTGTGTGTTACTTTGTGTAGTCATATTATGTCTAGGTTACATTCGGGGTATGACCTAATATGTACAGTCGCGTTAATAAGTGATGTCTCGGCAGCAAGTATGTTTTGATCATTGATTGGTATCGGCAATATCTAAGTTTCATTTCTTCATATCGAGTGAAATATACAAACATGTTCCTACACTTACCCACCCTATTCAACATCTGACAGACATTAATACAGCACAGAGAGAGAGAGACAAACGTCTTGACAGGTGAGACATGACTTATTAGCGCGACCGTACAGATACTGACAAATTTTCGAGAATGTCTGTTCGTAAAAATGTTCGTGATTATAATATGTACAGAAAACTTTATCCACACATTCGTTTCCAGACTCATCCTTCCGTTCATTCTAGGTTGAGCAGAAATCGTAACCTCTAACCTCTGTAACTCAAAAAGGGCTAGAGCAAATAAGCTGTCGATTTCCACACCTATTCCCTGGCCAAGTCTTCCTATTATTTTGGTAGAAAAATTAGCTCGATTACTCCAGTCCTTGTATGAGTTACAGAGGTTAGAGGTTACGATTTCTGCCCAACCTGGACTGCACGGACTATAGCATTAGGTGAAGTTAAGGGAACCTACCTCGCTTTTTTTCTCTTTCTCTCCCTCTCTCTTTGGCTTGTATCCATTCGGCCCCATTCAGCCTACTGTTTTAAGACGCTTACCACCATCCAGGAGTCAATATTTTCCTAGCGAGCCAGCATATATATATTTTTATTTTGACAGCAAGCTAAATTTGTAAATTTTTCGATAGAAAAATGTCTCCGGCGAAGCCGAATTTGTCCATACAATGCTAGCTCGCTATCGCTCGCCAGGAAGAAATTGACTCCTGGATGGGGATAAACGTATTAAAACAGTTGGCTGAATGGGGCCGAATGAATACAAACCAAAGACAGAGAGAAAAGGATAGAAAGATAAAAAAAAAAAAAAAAAAAAAAAAAAAAAAAAAAAAACGATGACCCCCCTTAATGAATACTTGTGAGAGGGTTAGAGACTACGGCCTGGGAGTGTACAGTACAATACTTGTGAGAGGGTTAGAGACTACGGCCTGGGAGTGTACAGTACAATACTTGTGAGAGGGTTAGAGACTACGGCCTGGGAGTGTACAGTACAATACTTGTGAGAGGGTTAGAGACTACGGCCTGGGAGTGTACAGTACAATACTTGTGAGAGGGTTAGAGACTACGGCCTGGGAGTGTACAGTACAATACTTGTGAGAGGGTTAGAGACTACGGCCTGGGAGTGTACAGTACAATACTTGTGAGAGGTTAGAGACTACGGGTACAGTACAATACTTGAGAGGGTTAGAGACTACGGCCTGGGAGTGTACAGTACAATACTTGTGAGAGGGTTAGAGACTACGGCCTGGGAGTGTACAGTACAATACTTGTGAGAGGGTTAGAGACTACGGCCTGGGAGTGTACAGTACAATAGGATAATTGTTAGCTTTATCTTACTTTAAAGGGTTTTCCTACTCTGATATCTTATATTAAATAACTATTCTGATAACTGTCTATCTAACTATTGTATGCATCTAGTTTCTCTCTTTGTTACTGTCTCTTATATATATATATATATATATATATATATATATATATATATATATATATATATATATATATATATATATATATATATATATATATATATATATATATATATATATATATATATATATATATATATATATTCTCTCTCTCTCATTATTAACATAAACCAGGGGTATTTGATTGGTCTGGGCTAAAAGGGAGAGAGAGAGAGGGAGAGAGAGAGAGAGAGAGAGAGAGAGAGAGAGATAAAGAGATGTATACACACACACACACACACACATTAAACACCCCAAACGTCTTTCTACAAATTGTTATTACTTTGATCCGGATTCGGAAGTGAGATTACTGTATGTACGCACGTTCAATGCCACATGTAACCAGCATTTAAAAGGAAAGTACACAACATATTAATTCTACACGTGTACATTTTTCGGTCATAGGAATTAAATTGATCAGAATGTTTCAAAATACCCGAAAGGAAGGAGTGGATGGAAAAAACAAATGAATTAGCATATGATGATGACAGTATCTAAATGTACGGTTTATTTATGTTAAGGGGAGACTGACCGTTTGTTTGGTCTATTAATTCATTTATTCATATATTTGCTTAGTTTCCTCCCTAGACCTCCATCAAACTTAGAAAAACAAACCTAGACCCTCTTCAAGATATATTTGTACATTTTTCGGTAGAAAAATTTCCTGGCCGAAGGCCGATTCCTCTTAAAATTGCAGGCTCGCTATTGCTCGCCAGGAAAAAATCGACACCTAAATGGCACGAAAGATCTTAAAATTGACTACGAAATGGGTCGAAAGGTGTTAAAATTGCCAAACTGAGCCCGAACGTCTTATAATCTCAAAACTAGTGGGGCTAAACATTAGGGAGAAGGGGGTCCAGAAAAACGGTCTGCCTCCCCTTAATTGAAAATACATATAGGGAAATGGTTTGTTTGTTATTTATTTATTTATTTATTTATGTGTGTGTGTGTGTGTGTGTGTGTGTGTGTGTGTGTGTGTGTGTGTGTGTGTGTGTGTAATACCTGCCAATGAATATACAAGGCGATAATCTAGTACATAATATTTACGGGTTACTGGCATATAAGCGTGAATGTAGTAAAGTACGTTGTTAAGGGGAGATGGGTCGTTTTTCTGGACCGGTTTCTCCCTCGTGTTTAGCCACATTAGTTTTGAAATTTTAAGACGTTCGGCCCATTAATTTGGCTATTTTAACACCTTTCCATTCCGTTGCCAATTTTAAGACCTATCGTGCCATTTAGGTGTAGATTTTTGCCTGGCGAGCGATAGCGAAAAATGTACAAATAAATCGTGAGAGCGGGCCTAGGGGGTGTTTTTCTAAGTTTGAGGGAGGTCTAGCGAGGAAATTAAAAAATAAATTAATACAACTATTAAGAAGTTTCTTGAGGCGGAAGTGTTTATTTATTGTCGATATATATATATATATATATATATATATATATATATATATATATATATATATATATATATGTATATATATATATATATATATATATATATATATATATATATATATATATATACTGTATATATATATTAATTTGTTTTTACCTTCCTCCCTAGACCTCCATCAAGCTTATACAAATTATCCCCAATTTTCATTTTTCAGGCTCACTATCGCTCGCCATGAAAAAATCGACACCTAATTGAGACGAAAGGTCTTAATATTGACTAAGAAATGGTTCGGAAGGTCTTATAATCACGGAACTAATGGGCCAAACGTCTTAAATTCTGACAATTAATGAGGCTAGATTAGAAGGAGAAGAGGGTCCAGAAAATTAATTATCTAACTAAATTACTTACATATTTTTGACATAATATCCATAATATCAACATAATGACAAGATGACGTTAGTGGACTGTTGACTTAAATATTTATATAAATATACGGTAATTGTTTAGTTTATGGCCTCCTCCTAAAGAAAATGGATTTTTGAGCACAGACTAAACCAAATGTTCACTACTGTATTTACATAGCTGGTCATTAACCTAACCTAACCTAACCTAACCTAACCTAACCTAAGGTAACCTGGGCATCCTGGGGGCTGCTGCCCCCAGACCCCCGCTGGTCTTGGGTTGAAAAGTGATAAAAAACACATATCTCTTACCTCATTATTCAAAGTTTTGTATTTGGTTTAATATACACTTCCCAGGTCATTTGAACAGTTCTATTGCTTCTATATATCATATAATATACCATAGAATACGTTTTTAATAACTAGAAAAAGAGGACTTCGATTAAACAATTACGAAATATACAATATATATAAAATTACAATAATAAATATTACAATATACATTATAAGTATTCTTAAATACTAAATAAATAGCGAAAACAAAATTATTGCCTTAGTTATCCATATAATATAGTTTTCTATAATATATCGTTTATAGAAAATGCCAATTTATGGGTATCTATTATATATTTCGTTTCCCAGAATGTGAGTGTGTTTTATTTTAATATTAAAAGCTAATGTTAGACGATTTTATGGAGATTAACAAGGACCTGTGTTATTCAGAGGGTTCACTGGGATGGTATTTACGCCTTTGAGTCCTAGAGGTAGATTATCTATCTATCTATCTATATGCTCAGATAGAGAGATAATCTACCTCTAGGACTCAAAGGGGTAAATACCATCTCAATGAACCCTCTGAATAACACAGGTCCTTGTTAATCTCCATAAAATCGTCTAACATTAGCCTTCAATATTAAAATAAAACACACGTGGCCGTGGTGGTCAAGTGGTGAGCACGCTCGCGTGTGAATCTGAAAGACCCGGGATCGAATCCCTGCCACGGCGGACATTTAGTGGGTGCGGTAGTACGTCCTAGCATGTTTCACATGCTTGCACCCAGTCAGGGGACATCCTGACGACGTATACAGACAAAACACACATAACAAAGCCACTCCAACACCTTCCTCTCTCTCCAACACCCCTTCTCCCCTCTCAACACACTTCTCTGAGCTATTGTCGATAAAAATGGCATGTTCAGTCCTGTACAGAATCGTAAGATTCAGAGTCGTAAAGATTCCAGGACGAGCTCATCAGCGGCGGATCCCCAGATCGACCGTGGTGATTGTCACCTAAACATCTACAAAACAAACAAAACAAACACGCACATGCTGGAAACAAAAGAAATATATAATAGATACCCATAAATTAGCATTTTCTATAAATTATATTTTATAGAAAACTATATTATATGGATAACTAAGGCAATAATGTTTTATAAGCTAAAGAATATCGTCTAATGGTAACCCGAATAAAATTAAAATTACGTCAAAGGGTGAGAGGGTAATTCGAAAATCAAAATAATGACTTAACTGTAAACAAAAATTAAAATAAACAAAAAGAAAAAAGAAAAAGAAAAAGCCTTAAATTTCACCCAATCAAGGGTTCTCGGCGGATGACACTCGTAATAGGGCTTTCCTGTGTGGTCATTTCGCCCCACTAGTCATTTCGCCCCATTAGTCATTTCACCTCAACAGGTAATTTCACCCCACAAGTAATTTCACCCAACGGGTCATTTCCCCCACCACAGGTAATTTCACCCCACAGATCATTTCACCCCACAAGTCATTTCACCCAACAGGTCATCTCCCCCACCACAGGTCGTTTCACCCCACGTCATTTCCCCCCACAGGTCGTTTCACCCCACAAGTCATTTCACCCGACAAGTAATTTCCCCCCAACAGGTCATCTCCCCCACCACAGGTCGTTTCACCCAACAAGTAATTTCACCCCACAGGTCGTTTCACCCCACAATTCATTTCCCCCCACAGGGTAATTTCACCCGACAAGTAATTTCCCCCCACATTTAATTTCACCCCACACGTAATTACCCCCCCCCCCCTCACAGGTCGTTTCACCCCATTTTACTATTAAAAGGGGGATGGGTCGTTTTCTGGAACCCCTTCTCCCTCGTGTTTAGCTCCGTTAGTTTTAAGATTTGAAGACCATTAATTTGGCGATTTCAACAAACTTCGCCCCATTTCGTTGTCAAATTTAAGACCTTTCGTGCCATTTAGGTGTCGATATTTTACTGGCGAGCAAAAACAGTGGAAGAAACGACGTGACGGCGAAAATACTAGAAGACAATACACCCGGATACCTGTCTCTCTCTCTCTCTCTCTTTCTGTAAAACAATCAAATCAAATCTCCCTGCCAGTTCATTTTTTAAGACAACCTAGTTCTGAAGATTGGTACACTTTCAAGTTATCATACGTGTGTTGAATTTGTTGTTTATCCTTATATCAACTTGGACTGCATCCTTAACTATTATTATTGTAATTTACCCCTTTTGTACCGGCGACGCCTTTATATTTTTATTCCCCTTTTATTTTATTATTTTTTAACCCCTTTAGTACCGAGTTGCTCTTGGCATTATAATATGGATATTATTAGACTATGTTATCCAGCATAAGGACGACGTGTGACAATTAAAATGCTTCAAACTATCTCGATTATTCATTATTTTCTACTACGGATTCCTCCTAAGCTGCATAAAATCGTCTAAACATAGCCTGAATAACACAAAATACATCCTCGGTAAGGAAGGGGTTAAAGGATTTTGTGCAGTTTAAGAAGGATCTGTGGTAGTAAAAAGGGTTAAGTGAGATAGTTCGAAACCTGTTAGTTGCTGGAGGCCCTTTTTACACTGAATAACATCGTGTAAAAGTAGCCGGATTACAATTTAAGACGTCGCCGGTACAGAATGGGTTAAAGTAGCCAACCCTTACTTTGACTCCGATTCACTAAGGGCTTGTGTGACACCGGATTCAGAGTAATACATTAACGGCGGGTGTATCGGAGTCAGTCAGTAGCCAACCCTGACTCCCACAAGGGGTAGGCAGGATCAGCAAGAGCCACGAGAAAGGAAAAAGACATTGATTTCGGGGGCTGATGATTGATTGGTGCTTCTGAATGCTTGTGTGCATGATTTTTGTGGGGGAACTGTTCTAATATGTGTTCTTCTCTAAATCTCCTGTCACCTCTTTTTCCTTTCTCTTGTCTCTTGTTGATCCTCCCTACCCCTTGTGGGAGTAAAGGTTGGCTACTGACTGACGGATAGCTTGTATAGGATTCAAGACTATGCCACATTAATGAAGCCGATAAACTTGCTTTGAAGTGTACATACAAACATACATTATTGTGAAAGAACACATTTAACCCCTTCTGTATCGGCGACGTCCTTTTAACTTTACTCTGGCTACTATTAGACGATTTTATTCAGTTTAAAAGGGTCTCCAGCAATTAACAGGCTTTGAATGATTTTTACTACCACAGATCCTTCCTAAGCTGCTCAAACTCCTCTAACTATAGCTAGAATACAATAACAACGACGTCGCCGGTACAGAAGCGGTTAAGGAAGCACCAATCGTCAGTAATAGGTTGTCTACAAAAATCAACTGGCATCTCTGGTGGTTGCCGAAATGTCGTACGGCAAGGAGGAGGAGCTTCAGTATCGCCAATCTTGCTACACTATCGCTAGATCTAAATAGCTACTGTGATTTAAACCCCGCCCCCCTCCACCCAAATAAGACCCTTCCTCCATTATTGACGTTTTGGGATATTAATTTTGGTTTCATTCTGATGTTCTGGCAATTTATAAGAGTAATTATAAATATATATTCCCCTTTCAATTAAAATGAGGCACGATTTTACTATTTAGCGACTTTTGATAAACTACTCGAGCGGAATCCGCTGTCTAGATTTAGCAACGCTTGCTGGAGTAGAGGCTGCGAGGCAGCTGGGCAGGTGCCAAGTATTGTTGCAGTAGCTTCCTCCGGGAGAACACGTGCGCCGCCTTCCGTCCTGCCTGCCTGCCTTTTGTGCCTTTCCTCCCAAGATACTTACTGGAGGAACATAAGCCTCTCTGTGTTAAGCCATAGACCCCAACTAACCACCGAACTCGCAGGAAAAGCCATGCGAACGTTTAGAAAGACGATAATGGAATAAGAACAGTAAACCATGCCATAACTCCCTCGTTTACCCCATAGGCCTAGACGCCAGCTCAGATTATTCGATGTTTTGACTATGATGGTGTATTTTGCTGAACTCAGAGCTCTCCTAGAACCTACCGGGAGTGAGGGATATGGCAGGGGTGCGTGGGGAGGTGTTGGGATGTGCTAGTGGCCAGAGTAGTGAATTATTGACGGAGTTTCGACAGTTTGGGCGTCGAGTGGTAGTAAACCGATGGAGTACTCGAAGGTAAGCAGTAGACTTGGTTATTTTGTAATGCGGACGTTTTCTTTAATTTACATGCGAGTTTGAGGCTATAAGGAAGTTGGAGCCGTAAACATCGATATTAAACAAATGCAAGAATAATTTACGTTTCTGATGGATAAATGGTATGTTGAATTGGGTTTTATGTATTTATATATGTACTACAACCGTATTTTAGCTGTAAATTCGGTTAATTATCGTTGTCTACAGCTCCAACTTCCTTATAGACCGAAACTCGCAAGTCGGCAATTGGTATACCCCCATTTGAGTCCTACAGTCGTATTCTTAGAAGTGTGGGGTGGGTGTCATCTATCCCATAATGAATGAAGATATTGCAACTGGGTGTTGAATAATGGAAGATCACTTTAAATTTGTTAAAGGTATAGACACGTTACCGGCTGACAAATTACTGGCGACACATTAGGCTACTGACTGACATATTACTGACTTGACACATTGCTGACTCATGACATTACTGACTGACAAATGATATTAGGCCTATATATTAAAGGTGAATTCCAGGGATGAAACCTATTCAAACTACAATGTCCATTGGGATCTGCTTGGTTTTAGGGGTATGATACTGAAGAACTTTCATCACTTACCAAACTTGACTAATTCCTTTAGGCCTAACGTGACGATAGTGCGTTGTTATATGTGCGATTAGTTTGCTTGGGAAACAGATTAACTTGCTCATGTAGTAATGTACACCCTATGTGGTGGATTGTGTTCTTTTATTTAATAATTTTAATTTTAGTAAGCGTTGTTTCCACATACCGATTTTGATAATTTAATTTGACTTTATATTGTCCTTGTCCAAATTTTGGTTTGTTTGGTTTGCAAGTTTTACATTTTAATCACCACCTGGATGGGGATACACGTCTTAAAACAGTTGGCTGAATGGGGCCGAATGGATACAAGCCAGGGAAAGAGAGAAAAGGAGATAAAGATACAAAATGCCTTAACTATATTATGGCTACTGTTAGACTATTTTATTCGATCTAAAAGGGGCCTCCAGCAATTGACAGGCTTCGAACTAGCACATTTAACCTCTTTTACTACCACAGATCCTTCTTAAGCTACAGTCAAATTAAAAAGACGACGTCGGCACAGTAGGGGTTAACTGTATTGCATTCCACTGTGCAACTATACCGGTAACTAAAACGGAATGAGTTGTGTTACCGGGCGTACGTCGCGTAAGACGTAAGTTGATGTCAAACAGCGTGGGTGGTCGCCCCCACACCCATAATACTAGGATAGGTAAGGTTGTTAGGTTAGGCTGATGTCCTTTCAAAGGGGTATAGTAAACACTAGGATATACCTGGTCAGAGGTAGGTGATACGCCCGATAACACAACTCTTGCCGCTAAACCCATGAACACGCTCATCAAAATTTGGAGGGAAAAACATGGAAAATATTAGTGCGAATGTACGGTCGCGCTAATAAGTCATGTCCCAGCTGTCATTACGTTTGGCTTGCTCTGTGCTGTATTAATGTCTGTCAGATGTTGAATAGGGTGGGTAAGTGTAGGAACACGTTTGTATATTTCACTCGATATGAAGAAATGAAGCTTAGATATTGCTGATACCAATTATTGATCAAAACATACTTGGTGCCGAGACATCACTTATTAGTGCGAATGTACTCTGACTAATTAACCCCTTCTTCACCGGTAATGTACTTTTCATTACATTCTGGCATCAATTCGACAATTTTGTTCAGCTTAGGAAGGACGTCTACCCATTGAAAGGTTACATACTATCTCAATTCATCCCTTTACCTACCATATAATCTTTCCTAAGGTTCATATAGGCTAATCGTATAAGTGTACCTGAAATCAAATCAAAAAGACGTTGCTGGTACACAATGGGTTACATAGGTAGTTGGATTAATAAATGTAGCGTCAACATGTATCTTCACCCTTTGAGTACCAGCGACGTGTTATATTATATTCTAGCTATATTTAGACGATATTATGCAGCTTAGGAAGGATCTGTGGTAGCTAAAAGGGTTGGTTGAGATAGTTTGAAGCCTTATTATTGCTAGAGGTCCTTCCTAAACTGAATAATATCGTCTAATAGTTGACATATGATAAACATGACGTCCCTGGTACAGTATGCCTTTTGAAAATTGTGTTTCTAGCCCACTCGTAAACAATCGTGGACTATTATGTTTTTATGAATGCAATTATAACTTTGTGGATGGAACTTGCTTTTCAATGAATTGTAGATATATAGTTTAGTAGTTGATTTATAGACGATATTCATAATTTCGTTACTAGAGATTAGAGATATAGGCTACTTCCAAAATAGGTGAGGTTATCGAATTTTTAGGAGTGGGCTACAGACTATGGTATCTGAATGTACACCTTATGTTCTGTTCCTCGTTGTGTTATTATGTTTGAACGTATAATTAGTATTAATGAATTGTGAGTGTGGTTTCTTTTAATTATCACTTGAATAAATAAGCAGATGAGTTAACCACTGCATAAGAAACTACACTCGTAATTCAATCATGTGCATTACATTGCCATGTATTAAGTAACACCCAGTTCTTAACATTAATAATCAATTACAAACTCCAATGTACTTGAATAAATTAATGAAAGCATATGGTCCTCCCGGGATTCGAACTCGGGACACCACACCCAGAACATAAGTATCTAAACCATTACACCACATGACGGAGAGGAAGAGAACTTATGTAGGCAACTATACCGGTATCACCCTATTCGCAATGACAGGGTTGCTTCATGACTGACTCGAAGCCGTTCATGACGAAGTGTTGTAAGCTCATGACTATGCTAATGTTGACATGCCTGGATATATCTCTCTCTCTCTCTCTCTCTCTCTCTCTCTCTCTCTCTCTCTCTCTCTCTCTCTCTCTCTCTCTCTCTCTCTCTCTCTCTCTCATGTATATATCCTGATGACTTAGATATCAAGGACATATATTGCTCTATCCTTGGCCTGTCATCCTGTATAAATATCATGTCCAGTCATCATTATACAGTATATATATATATATATATATATATATATATATATATATATATATATATATACATATACAGTATATATATATAAATATAAAGAGAGCGAGAGAGAGATATAATATTATTATAGTGTTTATTTGAGACCTTGAGTGTAAATGAGAGCTTCTTATGAACACACCTATCATTATCCTACTCTCTCTCTCTCTCTCTCTCTCTCTCTCTCTCTCTCTCTCTCTCTCTCTCGCTCTCTCTCTCTCTCGCTCTGCGGATTGCCTAGTAAGGACGGCAAAGTCTCAGTAAGTTGTGTACCCATGTTGAGATAACTTGCGAAACGTTGTCAATAAAGTGTCCTCCTCATGGGGTGTTTATATTAATTATGTCAACTTTTCTAGTTTAATTCAACATTATTTTAATTGTTGTTGTTTTTTTATTATTTTAAGACTGCTTTTTAACATATTATTTTTGTTTAGCATTATTAACACTATTTTTGTTTAGCATTATTAACACTATTTTTAACAGTATTTAACACTATATTTCCTGTTTCAATTTCAGCTGAACGGGCAGATCCGGCTCTGCGCGTGGGAGTCTCATTCAGGTGTTCGTCGACCATACCTGTAAGTCATCTGTAGATTTAGTTCATTTATATCTGTTACCTGTAAATTTAGTTAAGGGGGGTCAACGTTTTTTTGTTTGTTTTATCTTTCTCTCCTTTTCTGTCATTATCTGACTTGTATCCATTCGGCCCCATTCAGCCTACTGTTTAAGACGTTTATCCCCATCCAGGTGTCAATGTTTTACTGCTGAGCGGTAGCGAGCCAGCATATTTTTTAGTTTTGTTTGACAGCAGGGTAAATTTGTACATTTTTCGAAAGAAAAATTTCTCCGGCGAAGCCGGATTTCTTCATATAATGCTGGCTCGCTATCGCTCGCCAGGAAGAAATCGACACCTAGATGGGGATAAACGTCTTAAAATAGTTGGCTGAATGGGGCCGAATGGATACAAGCCAGAGAAAGAGAGAAAAGGACAGAAATAACAAAAAGCAGGTCAGCCCCCTTAAGTGTGCTGGTTTAACAATCCAGAAAGGTTGCTAGCCTCTGAAGTCTCGTATTAACTAACTAACCGGTAGCCTTGTTGAAGGGACACCTGGAGTTCTCGAAAAGAGGCTCCAATCCTGAAAATGAACTTGACTTCCAGTGTGCTGGCTTAATAATCCAGAAGGGTTGATAGCCTCTCAAGTCCTATTTTAACTAACTAACTGTAGATATAATTAGTATATATATAGTTAATTTAAGGGCAGGTTTCTAGTTTGTTTCCTACTCCTCCAGCAATCTTAAAATTTCACCCCCTTGACCCCCTTTCAAGATAAATTTGTACATTTTTCGGTAGAAAAATGTCCCGGCCGAAGGCCGATTACTCTTAAATTACAGGCTCGCTATCGCTCGCCAGGATAAAATCGACACCTAAATGGCACGATAGGTCTTAAAATTGACAGAATGGGGCGGAAATTCTTAAAATTCACCAAACTAATGGGGCAAACGTCTTAAAATCTCAAAAGCAATGGGGCTAAACATGAGGGAGAAAGGGGTCAAGAAAAAAGTCCCTCAAGTGGATATCTCTCCTTAATTTGTTACAGGTTGATATATTTATTCGAGTTACTTTTGATCTGTTTTGATACCGGTAGATATTGTTACTTTATATCTGTTATGTATATAGGTCATGACTTAAACAACAAATTATAATTATATTCATCTTTATTATGATTACCACAACACCAAACACCCCCAAATGAAATTAATTAAAGTGTAATATGATCCACCGGGATTCGAACCTGGGTTATCACATGAAATATGTCTTAGCGATTCTATGTCAATGTCTAATGTGGGTGTGTGTGTGTGTGTGTGTGGGTGGGTACATATACAGTGTGTGTTTTATATGTCGCTTGTTTCTACTTTCTTAAGACATTTCATAATATTTAATTTCAGTGACATGTTTTTTTTATCAGGTGACCTATATCTTTGCTTGCTGTGCGAATATGTATGTCCTTGCGTGCGTGTGATATGGCTTTGTTTATATTCGCTTGGTTTAAATAGATGGATACTATCTAAGTACTCGATATATACGTGTATTTTCAGAAGTATGTAGTTTGATTTCATTGTTCTCCTCTATATAATATGGAACTTTGTGTGTGTGTGTGTGTGTGTGTTGTAACTAATTATTGCGACGGAGTGTACAGAACGAAATATGATTAGGACAGTAACTCCTCTTATAACATTTAATTGAAAACATTAATTAATAGGACACCAAGCGAGCCAGATACAATGACAGTTACGACATGCCAGTTAATGAATGGCTAATTGTATGGTTCAATGTCATAGGCTAACAATGGGGGGGGGGGCATTAATGGGGAAGAATGGTAATTGTCGGGGGTAATGAGAGAGAGAGAGATTGTGTGTGTGTGTGTGTGTATTCAAGTGTAACTGTATACGTCTTTTGCAATATTCCAACTTTTCCGTATTATTTTGAAAGATGATTTAGCCTATATGTGTGTTTACATGTGTGTGTGTGTGTGTATGTATGTATGTACAGTACGGTATGTATGTTTGTAAGTATGTGTGTTTATGGGCGTTTGTATTTATATGGGTGTATGTGTATGGGTGTGAGTGAGTGAGAGAGAAAAAATTGAGTGCGTCATTATCACCCTTGTCCTTCGAGGTCGCCGACTACCTGTAAGAGAGAGATGTACATAGATTTACATAGATAACTGGGAGAGAGAGAGAGTGAGAGAGAGAGGGGTGGGAGGGGTAGAGATAGAGATAGATTAGCAACATGCAACAAATTTCACACCGTCAAACTAAATTATCCAACCTCGATAACAGCTGTGTAATAACTACTCGGCGTGAAATTGCCTATATATATATAGCTATTATAATATTGCGTATAGATATAGCTATTATAATATTGCGTATAGATATAGCTATTATAATATTGCGTATAGATATAGCTATTATAATATTGCGTATAGATATAGCTATTATAATATTGCGTATAGATATAGCTATTATAATATTGCGTATAGCTTAGTATAGCACGCGAATATAGCTCGGGTTTCACTATTCTCATGCGCAATATACTTTTACCTCATTTTACAGTTGACTTTCACAGAATCACTCAACTGTACCATGTGAAATTCAACCAGTGCTAACTCAACCAAAACCTTGAATTCAACCAGTGCTAACTCAACCAAAACCTTGAATTTTACTCTATCATTCTTTAAACTTGGGAAATTTTAAAGACCTTTTCGTGCCATTTTAAGTGTCGTTTTTATTTCTACCGAAAATGCACACAAACTTATTTCTAAAGGTAGGGGGGGGGGGTTGGATTTTTGTTTTCAAAGCTTGATGGAAACTAAAATATATGTAAAATAGATAACACAAAAATAAATATACACATTCATAAAAATCTCCCCCTAACCTTTTATAATCCATGATTAGTTTATTTTTAATTCTTCTATTTCGCCCCATTATTTTCTATTTCGCCCCATTATTTTGATGATTGATGAGTACGAGCCGTTTCGATTAATCCCTATAAGTCCTACCCTCTCTTCATCCTTTAAATTACATGGTGAAAGTATATATATATATATATATATATATATATATATATATATATATATATATATATATATATATATATTAAAATGTAAAACTTGCAAACTAAACAAACCAAAATTGGGACAAGGACAATATAAAGTCAAATTAAATTATCAAAATCGCTATGTGGAAACAACGCTTACTAAAATGAAAATTATTAAATAAAAGAACACAATCCACCACATAGGGTATATATATATATATATATATATATATATATATATATATATATATACCGGTATATATATATATATATATATAAACTGTACATGCAGATGTACGAACAGAGACTTGCATGGATACACTGGTTATACAGATCTTAGGATCCTACCAGAGAAGTGGAAGGAAAGGATGGCAGAGAGAGAGAGAGAGTTTAGAGAGAGGGGGGTGGGGGGGGGTTAATGTCGCGTGAGAACAGACCTCCACCCCAATCAGCTGATGCGTGAGCCACCTGTTGTCTTCTATAGGGACACCTCAGACATCTTTATTGGGGATTAAGGGGGGACCGTTGTTTTTTTCTGGCCCCCCTTCTCCCTCATGGTTACCCCCATTAGTTTTGAAATTCTTAGACGCTCGCCCCATTAGTTAGTTGATTTTAAGGTCTTTCGCCCCATTTCTCTGCCAATATTAAGACCTTTTGTGCCATTTAGGTGTCGATTTTTTTCCTGGCGAGTGATAGCGAGCCTGTAATTTTGGAGGAATCATCACTCCGCCGGGACAATTTTCTACCGACAAATTAACAAATTAATCTCGAACGGGGATCTTTATATTGTATTGAAGATGGATGGCGGTCTAGGGAGGAAACTAAAACAATGACAAATAAACAAATAAACAAATAGATAACACCTACCCTATTAACAGTCAAGATGTGGGAGAAGGGGGTCCAGAAAGACGACATACCTCCCCTTAACCCCTTCGGCACCATGACGCTTCTTTATCTTTGAGTCTGGCTGAAATTAGATTATTTTAAGGAGGACCTATGCTACTAAATGGGTTTATGGAGATCGTATTTACCCATTTGAGTCGTAGAGGTCGATTATAGACTAAAGAAAATCGTCTAATGGTAACCAGAATATGCTGACCATGACGTAATGTCGGTAGAGGGGTTAAGGGGGAAGATGTGTGGCCAACCAATAATGAACGGGGTATAAGCGAACCGACCCACTAGCGACACGACTGCAGACCTTTAATTTAGAACCAAAACAATACCGACTGATTATGATGATCCTGGGGGTACTGGAAAGGAAGATGGGCGGCAGTCTCCCAATAGAGGGGTGATGATACGGTTGATGCACTGTTACCTGGGAGTGACTGTGTATGTGGAAGGTTTAGATCTCTGATATGTGTGTGTGTGTGTGTGTGTGTGTGTGTGTGTGTGTGTGTGTGTGTGTGTCGAGGGGTTAAATATGTGGGTGTGTGTGGAAGGTTTAGATCTTTCGTGTGTGTGTGTGTGTGAAGGTGTTAGATTTGTGTGTGTGTGGAAGGTTTAGATCTCTGATGTGTGTGTGTGTGTGTGTGAAGATGTTAGATTTGTGTGTGTGTGTGTGTGTGTGTATGTGACCTTGTGTGTGTGTGTGTGTGTGTGTGAGTGGTTACTAAAGAAACTCACTCTTCGTATAATGTGGTTTCTGTTCATGAATGTATCAATGTTGTATTTCATTTGAACTAGCCTTATTTACATTCTCTCTCTCTCTCTCTCTCTCTCTCTCTCTCTCTCTCTCTCTCTCTCTCTCTCTCTCTCTCTCTCTCTCTCTCTCTCTTCTCACTCCCTTCTCTCTCTCTCTCTCTCTCTCTCTCTCTCTCTCTCTCTCTCTCTCTCTCTCTCTCTCTCTCTCTCTCTCTCTCTCTCTCTCTCTCACTAAACCCGAACTTAACGAAATAGAACGTGATAGTACCATTGTTGATAGTCTGAACCCACACACACACACACACACACACACACATACACACACACACACAAGGCCACACACACACAAGGCCACACACACACAAGGCCACAACCACACACACATGACTCACATCCACACACCAGAAGCCAGTCATAAAAATCACAATTGTCATCTCAAGGGGTTGTTCTTGGGAATATACTGTATATGTAGTTTGTCCCTACTTATTTCCATATATGTAATTATGTATAATATATATGCAGGCACCTTTACCTTTAGTCTCCCGCATGCACATAGATAAAATATATAATATACATACCAATATATAGATAATATATACTGTATATATATATGTATATATTCCATTTCGTGTTTGCATAATTATACTACTCATGTCCCATTTCTATTTAATTAATTCTTGATTTAATACCGAGTTTGCTTGACCTCGTTTATGTTAATCGTGAATTAAGTCTCTCTCTCTCTCTCTCTCTCTCTCTCTCTCTCTCTCTCTCTCTCTCTCTCTCTCTCTCTCTCTCTCGTCTTCTCTCTCTCTCTCACCTC
>CM064575.1:79713658-79723658 GCA_032716605.1 Paralithodes platypus | reverse complement strand
ATTTTGTTAAGCTAGATAACAAAGTGGTGAAGATTTTTCAATTGACGAAATATAAATACTGTATTCATATCTTCCTCCATCTCTTATCGGCCACCCCCAGCTAATGGGTATGTGCCGGAGTATACAGTATACATACTGTACAGTACATACAAATCATCTTGAGGTGGGTTTGTGGGGATCGGTTTTTACACCATACCCGAAAGAAGATTTATGGAGCTCCGATCTTACTCTCAACCATCTGAACAATTTTACCAACACACCTAAACTTCGTTAAATGCGGAAATAGCCTCACGAAAATATCATGCCCTGGTGGGGGCACGAACTCTCGACCCTTGGGTGTGAGGCAGGCAACCTACCAGTTAGACCAATAGAGATATCCCACTTGGCCTGTTCGGCTCAGGGTATTTCCGCATCCGAGGTCTGCTTAGGCTAGCCTACTTTCACTGACTTTACACTACTTCACCTTCCGGGAAGCGAAAGCTCCGAACAGAGAGGAACAAGCTTGAGCCGAATCGACCGAGAGTCCGTCAAAGAGATGAACGGGAATGGTGAGTCAACTTCACTGAGCGATGCATACACGCACCTACAAACTGCCCAGTTGGCAACTCGCTTGGGCGGCTGGCAACTTCCACAACCCAACCCAAGCGTGTCTCACATACACTCCCTGGTCTCTCCTCTCCCCTTCCTTGTACTGTGGGGATCGGTTTTTACACCATACCCGAAAGAGGATTTATGGAGCTCCGATCTTACTCTCAACCATTTAAACAATTTTACCAACACACCTAAACTTAGTTAAATGCGGAAATAGCCTCACAAAAATATCATGCCCTGGTGGGGGCACGAACTCTCGACCCATTGGGTGTGAGGCAGACACCTTACCAGTTAGACCAATAGAGATATCCCACTTGGCCTGTTCGGCTCAGGGTATTTCCGCATCCGAGGTCTGCTTAGGCTAGCCTACTTTCACTGACTTTACAGGTTGGACCTATCTGAGTAAGGGTTGGTGTACTCTGGTTCCCATAGCCAGTTCTGGCTACTGTTCCCATAGCCAGTTCTGGCTACTGTATTCCTTTTTCACCGAAAGTGGTGAAGGCATTGGGGCCATAACATTGTACCTTATATTCCTTTCTCTATCAGATCACTGGTACATGTCAGTCTTTCTATTACTGTAGTATGGTAGGAGGGTGGCTCCCATCATCCATTCACTTTTGTTCAGATCTGCCTTGTAGACCATTGCAGCTCTCAATTATACCAAAAAAGTATTGTAGATTTATATATTTTATTTTTTTGGTAAAGTGAAGCAAAAACTTATAATTTGTGATATTTGCAGGATGAAGAGAGCCTCAGTGTGTTGCAAGCAGAGGCCGAGCGAGAAGCAGAGTCTCAGCGAAAAGCCCTTGAGAGAGACACCAGCCTGGTAGTGAAGTGCACCCATGACTTCTTTGTCTACGAGGTGCCCAACAAACCACGCGCCCTGCCAGAAAAGTCATAAGGTGTTGTACGGACAAATCGCAGTACATTATCACTAATCATAAATGCTTGAGTTTACATTACTAAATACTTTTTAACCCCTGCTGTACCAGCGACGACTTTTTATTTGATTTCAGCTACTTTAGACGATTTATGAAGCTTATGATGGATGTATGGTAGCTAAAAGGAATAATCGAGATAGTCTAACGGTTCATGTGTAGACATCCGTCCTAACTTCTTAAGCTAAACATAATTGTCTAATAGTTGCCAGCGTATAATGAATGAGAAAGGATGTCTCCGGTATTGAATGGGTTCAAATATTTAATGAATACACTGTAATTTCCACTACGTAGCCAGTGACTTGTACAGTATACTTTGTGCTAACTCCAATCTTGTTTTTTCTTCACACCCAAGTGCACTCAGTGAACTCTTCTATTTGTTTTTTGTATTGTGTTAATAAATATTTGTACTAATCATTAATTTGAATATCTTTTGAACACAATTTACATCTTAACCTCTCCGCTGCGTAGGTGGGGTATTGGCCACCCCTCCCTGTGTGGAGGTATTTAGACTATTTCCTAAACTCAAATCGTCATTGTACCATAAATATCATTAATACTTATCCATATGCGCCTATTTTACGTTGATTATAAAGGTATTAACCTGTTACAGCAATAAAACAAGTGGAAACAGCGTTTGGATGGTCAAAATCGGCGATAGAGGCCGTGAGTTACATAACATATGGCTGAGGCAGCCTGCCAGCCAGCCAGCCGGACGACAGCTGGAGAGACACTGTTGCGTGGTAGTCTCTCTCTCGCTCTTTCCCACGCTTGGTAACACAGATGACCACGCCCTGCTAGCAACTCGCTAATGTTAGCAAGAATATACAGTATACCTAAGAATAAGGGAATAACAGAGAGAATAGGTGATAATTGAAGGGGGGGGGGAGAAGGGTGGAAGGAGGGGATGTGGAGGAGTGATATTTGGCATGGCCAAGGGGCAATACAAAAAAAAAAAAAAAAAAAAAACAAAAAAAAAAAAAAAAGATACTGGGCTGATTTAAATGTTTTTTTTTTTAGGCCTTGGATTATATAAGGCTTCCCGCAGCCCACCGGTAAAACTTATATAAGTCTTGCCGCACTTGCTGGGTTAAACAAAATATATAGGCTACACATTATATATATTTTTTTTTAGCATGAGATCTACAATATTACACATTTATATTGTTAGTCTTTTTCCATTTATTGATATTTATTCAATGTCTGGCCACACAGTGCTTCAAGGAGCTGTAGAAGGTGGAAAACATGAAGAATATTCATCATACAGTAAACCCTCACTATCTCAAAGCAATTGGGGCAAAATCTGTCGTCCGAATGTTCGTCATTTAAGAGGAAAAAAAACCGACCTAACGAGCGGAAATCCGTACACAACAGCTTGTAGTGCGTACTGACGCGTTTCCGTCCAATCAGGTGACTCCGGGTCCCGGGAATCAAAATTACATATCCCCGTGTTGACGGAATCAAACTGACGGATCCCCGTTTTGACGGACATTCACCCTTATTTTCGGGAACGGGACGCGCGTCATCCGACACATTAGAGACTGACGGACACATCTCAGGAACATACGAAACATCAGACGACGTACATTGGACGGTTATGACGGACATTTGCCCCCTATTTTTCCGAAAACTAATAGCTCTTCCGACACTGTTACTGTCGGAACAATGACGGAAATGTCCGTCAACTGGAAGGACGGATCCGACAGGCCGATGCCGGTCCGGCAATGTATGGGTTTCCGTTATTTAGAGGTCCGACGTAGAGAGGGTTTACTGTAATAGCAATAGAAGAGATACAACTTTACAGTGATTGAAGACAAATGAGTAACAACTTTACTGTGACCAACAGTGCTCTTTCTGCATCCCCGTTTTTCCCTATTAAGTTTGTCAATTTAAAGAGGTTTGACCCATTAATTTTGGCAATTATAAAAGTTTGCCTCATTAACCCTTCCTGCCCGGGTGGCATTTTAAATGACGCCCCTTGCGAAGGGCAGGAGCCCGGGTCTCCTTTTAAAATCCGTAAGCTTGAAAGCCAATTATCGTGGTTTGAAAGCCGTGCGCCGAAACGTTTGTAACCAAAGCCGGTCGGAGCGACGCGCAACTTCAAAAAGAAGAAGAAGAAGGAGTTGTGGTGGTCGAGTGGTGAGCACACTCACGTATGAAATCTGCAAGACCCGGGATCGAATCCCTGCCACGGCGGACATTTAGTGGGTGTGGTAGTACGTCCTAGCATGTTTCACATGCAAGCACCCAGTCGGGACATCCTGACGATGTATACAGACCACACATAAGCCACTCCAACAGCTTCCGCTCTCTCCACACCCCCTCCCCTCTCTACACTCTTCAGAAAAATAGGAAAAGTAGAATGTAGATACGAGGTGCCATTGTAAAGGCTTATCCCTCAATACTTCATCTGATCTGATCAGTGTCTGTAAATGTCCGATATTGCTAAAACCGCATCAAAACTCTTTCCACGGAAATCGTCATCACAACTGAACTAGTTGACCTAGAGAGTTCTACTCAATGCCAGTCTACAGATACGAAACAGGGCTACGTTTTGAGATGTGTGTGAGTTCTCTAGCAGTTAAAATAGGCTGGATCGTAGTGCTGTCATTTAGAAGGCTAGCCCGGGCGGGAAGGGTTAACTCTCAACTCGCGGCGACCATTTTATGACGGGAGAGAGGATATTGGCCACCCCTGCGTCGCCAGTCATATGTCGGGTGCCATTATGAGCAACAAGAGAGAGACCAAGTGTGTGTGTGGGGGGGGGGGGGGGGGGGGGGGGAATATAGGCAGCCTTGGACCGCTCGCCACAGATTGTAGGAGGCAGGGAACCTGAGGTCATACAAGGATGATTCAGGTGTTATTGGAAAGTTCTATTATCGCTCTTTCACGGATATATTATATTGTATTACACTCTGGCTCATGCATGAAAAAGAGCATGGAATAAAGCTCATTTTCGGTAAATATGCCCGTCAGGCGCTACGGTGACAATAGACTAGTAGTAGGGTATACTGCGGGCTATCTATCTATCTATCTATCTATTGCCTGATGCCGTGATCCTCGAAGGGGTGGCCACGAATGAACCGCCCCCATGCACCTCTGTCCCCAGTCCGTCGACGCCCCTCCCCCCCACCCGCACCCCCCTCCTTCATATACTTCCTCCCTCCCTCCTTCCCCCTCTCTATCGTCTAACCTCTCCCTCTCTGGTCCCTCCCTCGCTCTCGTACACCCTCTTAGTCATTCTCTCGCTTTCCATACGTTCCATATGGCCGAACCATCTCAAGTTGTTCCTTTTCACACTTTCCAGCACATCTACCTCCACACCACACCTCCTTACTTCCTCATTAGTCTGTCTATCCCTCCATGTAACTCTGCACACACTTCTTAAGTAATTCATTTCCACTGCTCTCACTCTTGGTCAGTCTCTCAACCAACGTCCATGCTTCGCTTCCGTAAGTCAATGTCGGGATTACCACACTGTCATGCAAGGATTTCTTCACTTCCATACTGACCACCCTATTTCTTGTTACTGCTTTCAGCATTCCTACAACCCTCTTCCCCTGTTGTACTGCAGGCAAAGATGAAAAATTACAGCTTTATCTAACTTGTAACCACACTGATGAAGTTTATTGTTTGTAGGATTTACAATAAGTGCCATCTCTTGAAAGCTGGTAGTTTGAAAAAAGTAAAAAATAAAAATGTATCATTGGAAAACTAAAATTGTACGATCGGTCCTTTGAAATCGGTACCTACCCCATAAAATGGTCTTTCTTCTCACGTAAGCATTAGGCTATTCATAGTGTAGTTGGTTTCAGTACATGATTAGATTGATACAGTATTCAGCATTTGATGTGGATATTTATCATGACCATGTTCTGTACCTTTAACCGACTTTATAGATGGTAAGAGCGTGTAAGTTCTGTATGGGGTATCCTGGGGTATCCTGGGTATTACCAGACGACATGATCCCTGTAGGGTTGTCCACGAATGAATCACCTCTGTCCACTGTCAGCTGACGCCCTCCTCCCAACCAACACTGCTTTCTCTCAATTACATCCTTCCACCTCATTCTCGGGCTGATCTTCCTTTGTCCCTCCACTTCACTCTCTCTTACACCGTTAGTTATTCGCTTGCTTCCCATACGTTCCACATGGCTGAACCAACTCAAGGTGTTCCTTTTCACACTTTCCAGCACATCCACACCACACCGCTCTTACTTCCTCTTTCGTCCTGTCTATCCCTCTTTGCAACTCCCCCATGCACTTGCTCCATTCCACGTGGCAATCTCATTGGGGATGCTCTACCCTGCAATAATAAACTCTGTGCAATCAAACCTTCTGTCCGTGCTTGGCCCTCGTCTTCCCAGGTCTCACAGGTGTGAGGAAGTTTTACTAACTAGACTTAGGATAGGCCATTCCCGGCTGACTCACGGTTATTTGATGTCCACGTGCCCCCTACCTGCTCCTCCTGTCATTCCCCTCTAACTGTTCGCCACGTCTTTGACTGCCCAGATACTGCCCGTCTGCGTACGGTTTGTTTTGGTACTAAATCATTCACTGACCTTTTATCCGATTCTCCGTCATTTTCCTTCCCCCTATCGTCCTGTTTTTTGCATCGCCTTAAGCTCCTTTCAGTAATCTGATCCAATCCTGCGGGCCAGACCTATGAGAGTTCCGCATGGAGCTCAGTGGTCTGGTTAATCTGCTCTACATAACTAACTAACCTAACTTCTCAAGTAACTCATTTCCAACCCTCTTGATTTGTGCCTCTCCAACAACTTCCATGCTTCACTTCCGTACGGTCAATGTCGGGATTACCATACTATCATACAAGGACTTTTTATTTACTTCCATGCTAACCACCCTATTCATTGTCACTTTAACCACAAGGGAAATATTAAGTTTGAAACCATATCTTCAACTTTCATGTACAAAAATAAAAATAAAAATATATATATACCCGGTATATATACTAATACAGTATAATTATGTTTGTAGTGTACAATGCAACTTGAATAACAACCATCACATAACTCGGGGCTGTTTGGCCAGGCAGCCTAGGGAACGACTATACTACAACCACACACACTACTTTGTTCCCTAACCCCTTCCTTTGAGATATAAAAAGGTTAAACAAAATGAAAATTTAAAGAAGCACAGTAAATACCAAAGTAAAGCAATACCAAGGGAGATGGTAGAGTAATTGAATCGATATGTTTAAAAAGAGACTGGACGACCATCTGATGTAGATTGGATTAATATGAATTAATCGGTAGGCAAGTGTAATATCCTTTTCAAATTAATTTCTATCTATACTCTAAATTGTTTACATGCAGGCATTTCCTGGCCCATAAGGTTACACTGCATCCTATTTTCCGGTACGGCTTTTTAGCCGGAGGGAGCGGAAGGTGGGTAGAGAGCCTTCTACTTTCCATCTAGATCTATTGCCTGACCCCGTGATTCCCGAAGGGGTGGCCACGAATGAAACACCCCCATGCACCTCTGTCCCCACTCAGTCCACTCTCCTCCTCCCAACCAGCCTATACTTCTTCATTCCCTCATTCCACCTCTCTCGGTTTACCTCTCCCTCTCTTTCCAACTTGCTCTCGTACACCCTCTTAGTCACTCTCTTTTCCATATGTTCCATATGGCCAAACCATTTAAGGTGTTCCTTTTCACTCTTTCCAGCACATCTATCTCCACACCCACACCCCTCTTACTTTGCTGTCCTATTCTTCTGCTATAAACTGTCCCTGTCTAGTAGTGTTAAAGCAGGACCACCTATTAGGGACCGCTAGGTTTGTGTGGTCCGAGTGTCTGTAACTCTGCAAACTATTAATTTCCTAACAATTATCCATGGTTTTAGTTTTTAATGCTAGTGCTCATTTGAAGGGTCTGGGGAAATTTTATATAGAGGACTTCACCGTCTATCTACAGTATATACTCTGGCACATATTAATTTTAGTTTCTTTATTCCTACAAAATTTAGTAAATTTACCAAAACATCCCGTACTTCCCAAGTTGACTAATGCCTTGAACGTGACGATAGTGCGTAGTTATATGTGCAAGTAGTTTACTTTGAATTTTAGAGATTGGAAGTTGAATCAGTTGCTGTTCGCTGATGACACAGCGTTAGTGGTTGGTGGCGGATTCTGAGGAGAAACTAGCGTGGTTTGTGGGAGGAGGAAACTGAAGGTGAAAATCAATAAAAAAGTAATGGGTTCCATGTCATCTCAACCGTAGCTCATGACGGGTGCCCAACCCCGAAAGGGGTTGAAATAGGGGAGCTATCCCTCCGCCAAAGGTGGCTTTCTAGGGCCTTTCCTAGCTGATGCTGAGAGGATTGGGTTCTAGTCATGTGGTGATGGGCTGGTCTATCAGATTAAGAGCTGAGCAATCTCTGCCATACCAATAGTTACTCTGACTGTTCTTTTAACTATATATTTTCTAGATCTCAAGTGACGGCGTCTCTTCCATGGATTGACCTCACAATCTACCAAGATTGGAAGCCAAAGCGTCACATTTCTCCCTTGCCCCTCAACTTTCTCTTCATAATTGCTGAGGGGCACAGGGCCCTGGGTGGGGCTTTGGTTTCCCGGGGGTTTCCGCCCCCTCCTCAGCTCCCCGCCATGGGGTGGCTTTCGGTCACCCACGGCTTTATTGTGGTCGGCAGGGAGGGTTCTGTGGGGGCGTTCGGTTATGGCCTTGGAATTGCTCGGGGCCTTGGGGCTGTTCGGCCAGGCAGCTTGGGGAAACAACAACAACCACCACTCTCAACCAGCGCCAAATTAACCCAGACCAACCAAACCAGTACCAAAATATATACTAACTAACCTAACCGTATTGGTTGATTGGTACTGGTTGAAATGGTCCACTGGTTGAGTTGACTCAGCAAAGTCATGGTGTGTAATAGGGGTGATCGTAGGGTGGAGTCTAGATGTGAGGCTGGATGGGGAATATTGGAACAAGTAGTGTTTAAATATCTAGGAGGAACGATAGCAGGAGTGGAGGTATGGAAATGGAGGTAAAACAGGGTGTGAAGGAATGAAAGTTTTCGGAGCAAATGGGAAGTACTGTATGTGAAGGTGAGAAATCTCTGAATGAAAAAAAGTGCAATGTATCAAGGAATTGTTGTGCCACAGTGATGTAGGAGACATGGCTCTGAAGGAAAGGAGAAATGAAAGCCTGGATGTGATGGTAGCTGCTTGAGGAGTATGTGTGGAGTTACTCGTAGAGACAGATTGAGGAATGAAGAGTTACGTAGGAGTGGGGCAGCAGGAACATTTGTCAGCCAGAGTGGACAGTAGGGTGCTGAGCTGGTATGGTCATGTTGAGCGAATGGAAGATGAGAGGCTTACAAAGAGAATATGAGAGTCAGATACAAGGAGAGATGGAAGGGCAGGAAGACCCCCATTGAGATGGAGAGACTGTAAGACAAGCTTTGGATGATAGAGGAATGACTTTCGATCTCAGGCAAGGGAAGTGGTAATAAACAGGAATGAATGGAGAATGCTTGTTGAAATGCTGGGTGTGAAGGGAATTTCATGGTCTCCTGAAATATCCCCAGGCTACCTTTAGGATCAACTTTTCCTGGTACCTGGCGCGGGGTACGAACCTCTGAAGGGAATTTAACCCCCCTAAAAACCCACAGGTTTTGAGATGCCTTGGGTGGGGTTCGAACCCTGGTTAGTGACCCAACCATCACCACCAGGCCCGCGCGCTAACCCACTGTACTACCACGGACGTACTAAAAGTATAGCAACCTTAGTCCGATTTTTAAGAACCAGGTGATAGTCTCGTGGTGTTATCACGTGATGAGTCTTATTGCGGACTTGCCATCTCCGACTATTTTACGCTATACCTGACGTCAACTCGGGTTAGTATTATTGTGGGTGCGGGACATTTTCGAGGGCATTACATTACATCCTTCTTTAACTAGGCTAGTCCCTAGCCTATTTTAAGGTCGTAAGGGATCGTAGCTGTATTACCTCAGCAATCTCAATATTGTTGGTATAGGGTTCGCGTGACGGGTGCTCCACGTAGCTACCTGGTCACGTTCCCTAGCTGCCACCAATGCAATGCTGGGTTGTGAATTGAATTTCATGGTCTCCTGAAATATCCCCAGGCTACCTTTAGGATCAACTTTTCCTGGTACCAGCGCGGGGTACGAACCTCTGAAGGGAATTTAACCCCCCTAAAAACCCACAGGTTTTGAGATGCCTTGGGTGGGGTTCGAACCCTGGTTAGTGACCCAACCATCACCACCAGGCCCGCGCGCTAACCCACTGTACTACCACGGACGTACTAAAAGTATAGCAACCTTAGTCCGATTTTTAAGAACCAGGTGAT
Organism: Paralithodes platypus; assembly: GCA_032716605.1. Taxonomy (NCBI): domain Eukaryota; kingdom Metazoa; phylum Arthropoda; class Malacostraca; order Decapoda; family Lithodidae; genus Paralithodes; species Paralithodes platypus. The sequence continues at coordinate 79,713,781 of CM064575.1, read as the reverse complement.
AGTCTCGTGGTGTTATCACGTGATGAGTTTATTGGACTTGCCATCTACGACTATTTTACGCTATACCTGACGTCAACTCGGGTTAGTATTATTGTGGGTGCGGGACATTTTCGAGGGCATTAC
>CM064575.1:79710352-79713558 GCA_032716605.1 Paralithodes platypus | reverse complement strand
AAATAAAATATGTGTACAGTACATTTGCCTGTTTAATTATCCATTAATTCTCTTGTTAATATTTATTTATTCTGTAATTATACAAACCTCTTCCAATTCTTTAGAATATTATGGCCAATCATGTCATCACATCATACGGATAACCAACCGAACAACAGGTCCATATAGCCTGAGACGACCATACCCAACCATAAAATATAGGGTTATAATTATAACTACCCGCCAAACTTGCTAGCAAAGACAGTATACTGTAATGTGATTAACCAAACGTATGGGTCATGTTCATTTGAAAAAGCTGCCCAACTCATTGTTGCTGTATATACTTTAGTTCTATTGTAAACCCAATGTCACGTATTACCACGGTATATTAATGTACAAAGTACTGAATGTCTTTATAATTATTATCCAATATGCTATGTGTGTGTGTGTGTGTGTGTGTGTGTGTGTGTGTGAGAGAGAGAGAGAGAGAGAGAGAGAGAGAGAGAGGTAGAGAGGTAGAGAGAGAGAGAGAGAGAGAGAGCGAGTAGAGAGAGAGGTAGGGCGAGGTAGGGGAGGGGTATAGAAGGATGAGTGTAGGAGGGGTTTGGTGGAGGCGCTTGGTTGGTGGGGTTGGTGGGGGAGGGACAGTAGGACTGTAGGGGAGGGGGGTCTGTCTGGTGTCCGATCCCTTGCTCATGTTTTTGCGTTCCCTTTGGCTACCCTAAGAGGTAGCATCGTAACTATAATAATTTGACAAACCTTTATAACACCATAATTTACGGCGGGGTATCAATAACATTGTGTTCGAATGTCATTATTATGTAACCTATAGTCTTGCCACAAATTGCGAAAGGCGATGCGACATCGGGTCTGAAATACACAGTAGGCTACTCCCTCAGTTTTCAAGATGGAGTGCCCATACTTGGCATACATACTAAGGGGGTGCCTGAATAGGTTTCAAGCGAAATTTTGTATTGTCCCCTTACAGCCTATACTTCGATTTTCCCCCAGGCAGCGCCGGGTACCTAAGCTAGTGATACCCTATTACCGATATGTGATGCAGCGTGATGAGTGGCCATTAGGAAGACGAAGCAGAAGAAGAGAGTCCTTCGTCCTAGCCCTCCTCCTCCCTCCCCTCCTCCATAATCGCCCTCTCTCCCCGCCCTCCCCATGGTCTAGGGAGGCAGCAGAAGGCGAAGACGAAGGTTACCTGTTAGTTAAAATAGGACTTCAGAAGCTATCGACCCCTTCTGGCTTATTAAGGGGAGACAGACCATTTTTCTGGACCCCCTTCTCCCTAATGTTTAGCCCCACTAGTTTTGAGATTATATGACGTTCGGCCCATTAGTTTGACGATTTTAACACCTTTCGCCCCATTTCGTTGTCAATTTTAAGACCTTTCGTGCCATTTAGGTGTCGATTATTTCCTGGGGAACGTTAGCGAGCCTGCAATTTTAAGAGGAATCGGCCTTCGGCCAGGACATTTTTCTACCGAAAAATGTACAAATTTATCTTGAAGGGGGGTCTAGGGGTGTTTTTCTAAGCTTGATGGAGGTCTAGGGAGGAAACTAAAAAAAATATATGAATAAATGAATTAATAGACCAAACAAACGGCCAGCCTCCCCTTAAGGGGAGGTATTTAGTTTGTTCCCTACGTTTTCATCAAGCTTTAAATTACACCCCCTAGACCCCCTTTCAAGATAAATTTGTACATTTTTCGGTAGAAAAATGTCCCGGCCTGAGGCCGGTTGCTCTTAAATTACAGTCTCGCTATCGCTCGCCAGGAAAAAATCGACACCTAAATGGCACGAAAGGTCTTAAAAGTGACATAAATGGGGCAAAAGTTCTTAAAATTGCCAAAGTAATGTGGCGAACGTCTTAAAATCTCAAAAGCAATGGGGCTAAACATGAGGGAGAAAGGGGTAAATCAAAAAATCCCTCAAGTGGAAATCTCCCCTTAAGAGGGAGCTAGTCGCATTTTCTGGAACCCCTTTCTCCCTCATGTTAAGCATATTTGTGTTGAGATTATAAAACGTCCGTTCCGTTAGTTTGGCGATTTTGAGACCTTTCGCCTAATTGATTTGTCGATATTAAAACCGTTTGTGCCATTTGGGTGTCGATTTTTTCCTGGCGATCGATAGCGAGCATGTAATTTTAGAAGGAACCAGCCTTCAGCCGGGACAATAATGACAAATAAATGGGCGAAAGTCTTAACATTTGAAAACTAAAGGGGCTAAACATGCAAGGGAAGGGGGTTCAGAAAAAATAATACTTCACCTTAACCCCTTCTGTACCGGCGACGTCTATGTAACTGTATTCTGGCTTACTATTAGACGATTTTATGCAGTTTAAAAGGGACCTCGAGCAATTAACAGGCCTCAAACTATCTCGCTCAACTTTTTTTTTTTACCACCACAGATCCTTCTTAAACTGCTCAAAATCTCCTAAAAGAAAATGAAAAAGACGTTACTGGTACAGTAAGACGTTACTGGTACAGTAAGACGTTACTGGTACAGTAAAGGTGTTATCAGGTAAGACCTATGGTATGTATGGGATTGGTTTCTATCAGTGAATATTTAATTAACTGTGTGTGTGTGTGTGTGTGTGTGTGTGTGTGTGTGTGTGTCTGATTACACGATGTAATAACAGATTACTTAGTGCTATTACTCTCTCTCTGCTTATATATATACAGTATATATATATATATATATATATATATATATATATATAAAGGAGTCTATGAATATATATATATATATATATATAATATATATATATATATATATATATATATATATATATATATATATATATATATATATATATATATATATATATATATATATATATATATATATATATATATATATATATTATCTATATATCTATATATATATATATATATATATATATATTATATACTGTATATATATATACATACTGTATATATCTATATACTGTATATATACACACAAAATCACTCCCGATCAGGAACGTTATGGTAGACGTTACAATATTTGCCATAACCCGCTACCCTCTAAGAATATGGCGAGACTTAATGGCTGTTATGATTAATCGGATTAACACTGGCGTCATAGATTAGATAAGACCCCGGATATGACGTCAGAGTTTGGGTTATACGCAAGGAAATGAAACAAGGAAAAACAGAGCCGTGGTATAGCCAGTAGAGCGTCGGCTGCTGATCAAAGGGTCGGCGGATCGAGCCC
>CM064575.1:79650352-79707852 GCA_032716605.1 Paralithodes platypus | reverse complement strand
TCGCTGTATTAATGTCTGCCAGATGTTGAATAGGGTGCGTAAGTGTAGGAAAATGTCTGTATATCTCACTCGATATGAATACATAAACTTTAAACATTGCTCTTACCACTTATAGATACAAATATACTTGGTGCTGAGACATCACTTATTTGTTGGACTGTAGCAGCTGTATCTAAAGCAAGGGAAGGGGGTCTCTTTTTTATTTGGTAATTTGTTTATATTCACCTTTTGACCATTATGACGTGTTACTCTATCAGTTTGACGATTTTAAGACGTTTCATCCCATTCAGGTATCTATTTTGTTTCTGTTGAGCGATAGTGTGACTGCAAGTACATTTGTATTAATTCCTAATATGAATACAATCGTCTAATGATAGCCAAAATAAAAGGAAAAAACGTGCAGTCGAATAATGAAAGGGTTAAGGGGAGAATTACCGCAGGAGGAATTATTTTTCTTGACAACTTTTTCCCTTATGTTTAGCCCCACTGATTTTGAGATATGAAGACGTTCGCCTCATTTGTTTGGCGATTTTAAGAACTTTACCCCCTGAATAATAGTGGGGATAAACATGAGGGAGAAGGGGGTCTAGAAAAAGCCACTGCCACCCCCTTAACCCATTCAGTTCCAGGGACGTCCTTTTCTTCATATTCTGGCAACCATCAGACGATTATAATCAGCTTAGGAAGGACCTTTAGCAATAATAAGGCTTCAAACTATCTCAACCAACACTTTCAACTACGACAGATAATAAGGCTTCAAACTATCTCAACCAACACTTTCAACTACCACAGATAATAAGGCTTCAACTATCTCAACCAACACTTTCAACTACCACAGATAATAAGGCTTCAACTATCTCAACCAACACTTTCAACTACCACAGATCCTTCCTAAGCTGCAGTGTCGTCTAAACATAGCTAGAATAATATATAACACACGTCGCTGTTTCTCAAAGGGTTAAACAAATCAAACCTACCTAACTACGCAAGCTATCCATTCAAGTTTTAATAGGGCCCACCTCTATAAAACTATACAGACCCCCCTAACCATAATGGGACACTTATATCCTGCCTCAGCCCTCATGTAGTGGCCCAGCATGCACCTGTAACTACTTATTGGCCATAGTAATATTCCTAGCCATGATCCTAGTCTCGCGTCAGTGGAGATCATTTGGCTAACTTTAGTGCTATTTTTAGAGTTGAGTATTCTCGTTCATATGTGATATATATATATATATATATATATATATATATAGAGAGAGAGAGAGAGAGAGAATTATAAACTACAAAATATTGCTCCTAATTGTCTATTGAACTTATATTCTCTCTCTCTCTCTCTCTCTCTCTCTCTCTCTCTCTGTATAATATATTCTGTTATGTCTATGAGTGAAGCCACAACACCGATATACTATGTGCAACACTAGAGGGCCGGGTTTCCAAATCAATTCCACTAGATAGTAAATAAATAAATATATATATATATATATATATATATATATATATATATATAATAATAACACTTATAAATCAACACTATGTACGGTTTGACATGCCCCAACATAGATCGGTCATGCTAAACTTCCACAAACACAGACAACTTTATTTAATCTTATCAATATTCCTGCCCCTGATCTACCCTTTGATAATACAATACATGACATAGTTATAAGAGATATCACTGTGTTAACCGGGTCAGCCTATTGCCTGAGACTCAAGTTATATCTTGGTTTGCCTATTGAGGCTTTGGCTTGCTTTAGCTATTTTCGAGCCATGTATTATAGTTTGTCCCCTAGGCTAACAAAAAACGCCTTCCCAAACTTCCTTCAAACTAAAATATGCCCAGCCTGATCCCCTTCAAACTAAATTTGCACATTTTTTCGATGGATAAATGTCGCGGCTGCGGTTGATTTCTTCCAAGTCATAGACAAAAATCGACACCTGAATGGGGTGAAGCGTCTACTATCGCCAAAATAATGGGCTGAAGCGTCTTAAAATCCCCAAACTATTAGGGGAGGATAAAAAACCAGGGTAGCTGGTGCAAATACCCCCCCCCCCCCCACCACCACCACCACACCCCCCAAAAAGGGGTGTTATCCGATAACACAGATTACGAACAAGACCTCCAAACTCGATTAACGCAAATTGGGAATGTGTTTTTGTTGTTAAGCTCGATGGAGGTCTAGGAAGCACATAATAAAGAAAGAAAGAAAGAAAGAAAAAAAATAAGAATGAAAGAAAGAAAGAAAAAAAAATAGAATATTGATAAAATAAATAAATAAATAGATAATGTAATAATAACAAACTGAAATGGGTAGATAACGATATCGACTCCCTCTGACCTGCAAACCTAAATAGTGCGATTTCTGTGAAGTGTATTCAAGGGGGGATGTTTCACTTTTTGGTCGATTTTTTCGTTTATTTAATATGTTTCTAGTTTCCTCGCTAGACCTCCATCAAGTTTAAATAGACCCCCTTTCAAAATAAATGTATACATTTTTCGGTAGAAAAATGGCCCGGCCTTCCTCTTAAATTAAAGGATTGCTATCGCTCGCAGGGGAAACATCGACACCTAAATGGCAGGAGAGGTCTTAAAATTGACAGAAATGGGGCAAAATTTCATAAAATCGCCAAACTAATGGGGCTAAAGAAGAGGGAGAAGGGGGTCTAGAAAAGCGACTTATCTCCCCCTTAATCAGCCAATCAATCCTTATCTACTGCATGTATTTCACATTGATCATACCAAAGACATGCATATTATTATATCACGTGTTGGTGTAGATTGTTGAGTGCGTGAGTCATTCCTAGAAGAAGAAGAAGAAGAAGAAGAAGAAGAAGAAGAAGACAAAGAAAAAGAAGAGAAGAAGAAGAAGAAGAAGAAGAAGAAGAAGACAAAGAAGAAGGAGACAAAGAAGAAGAAGACAAAGAAGAAGAAGAAGAAGACAAAGAAGAAGGAGACAAAGAAGAAGAAGAAGACAAAGAAGAAGAAGACAAAGAAGAAGGAGACAAAGAAGAGAAGAAGAAAAAAGAAGAAGAAAACAAAGAAGAAGAAGAAGACAAAGAAGAAGAAGAAGACAAAGAAGAAGAAGAAGACAAAGAAGAAGAAGGAGACAAAGAAGAAGAAGAAGACAAAGAAGAAGAAGAAGAAGACAAAGAAGAAGAAGAAGACAAAGAAGAAGAAGACAAAGAAGAAGAAGAAGAAGACAAAGAAGAAGAAGAAGACAAAGAAGAAGATGAAGAAGAAGACAAAGAAGAAGAAGATGGTAGATATGGTGATTATAAAGAATAAGAAGAAGAAAGAAGTGGTGTGCAATAGCTTATATATAAATTATGTTACGGTGAATCATTGCCGCCACTCCTGCTCTCGATATTTTGATAAACGGACACGATGTATGTAAGTATGACGGATATACACACACACACACGCACATACACACACACTGAAACCCAGACACACACACACACACATACAGAAACCCCGACACGCATACACAGAACCCTCAATTCAGATACACACACACACACACACACACACATATATACACAAAAACATACAGTACCTTATCCCTGCACATACTGTATATGCACATTGATAAACACACACACACATACACACACACACAGATCCACATGGGATTTTTTTTTTTTTTTTTTTTTTTTTTTATGCCTGCAGGTATAGGGGCAAACAAAAATATTTGTAATCAAGTATAGCCTAATTTTGACCCAGAGGCCAAACTATTATATATAGTATATCCTGTATCAATATTATCAAAGTTTTAACCCTTCGAGTGAGGGTAAATTATTTTATTTTATTTTATGTTAACTATGCTTAGCCAATTAAGGGAGGATAGGCATATTAATTGGCCCATTAATGTATATTTTATGATTTATTTTAGTTTCCTCGCTAGACCTCCATCAAGCTGAAACATATAAACACCCTAAGACCCTCCTTCAAGATAAATATAAACACCCTAAGACCCTCCTTCAAGATAAATATAAACACCCTAAGACCCTCCTTCAAGATAAATATAACAAACCAAGACCCTCCTTCAAGATAAATATAACAAACCAAGACCCTCCTTCAAGATAAATATAACACAACCCCAAGACCCTCCTTCAAGATAAATATAACAACCCCAAGACCCTCCTTCAAGATAAATATAACACAACCCCAAGACCCTCCTTCAAGATAAATATAAACACCTTAAGACCCTCCTTCAAGATAAATATAAACACCCCAAGACCCTCCTTCAAGATAAATTTGGTAATATTTCAGTCTTGCTATCGCTCGCCAGGAAATAATAGACACCTAAATGACACAAAAGGTCTGAACATTTTTAACTACCACAGATCCTTCTTAAGCTGCACAAAATCGTCTAATATAGCTAGAATATAATAAATAAAGACGTCCCCGGCACAGAAGGGGTTAAATAGAGGAAATATATCACATGACAGGACAATTTATACCTGTACTTAATAATTTATACCTGTACTTAATAATTTATACCTGTACTTAACAATTTATACCTGTACTTAACAATTTATACCTGTACTTAATAATTTATACCTGTACTTAATAATTTATACCTGTACTTAATAATTTATACCTGTACTTAATAATTTATACCTGTACTTAATAATTTATACCTGTACTTAATAATTTATACTTAATAATTTATACCTGTACTTAATAATTTATACCTGTACTTAATAATTTATACCTGTACTTAATAATTTATACCTGTACTTAATGACCCTGTACTTAATAATTTATACCTGTACTTAATAATTTATACCTGTACTTAATAATTTATACCTGTACTTAATAATTTATACCTGTACTTAATAATTTATACCTGTACTTAATAATTTATACCTGTACTTAATAATTTATACCTGTACTTAATAATTTATACCTGTACTTAATAATTTAGTTGTAGGTTAAACACGTATACACGTACCTATAGATCTCTCTCTCTCTCTCTCTATCTATCTATCTATCTATCTCTCTCTCTCTCTCTCTCTCTCTCTCTCTCTCTCTCACACACACACACACACACATTCTCTCTCTCCCTCTCACACACTCACTGACTCTCTCTCACTTTCACACTCTCTCTCTCTCTCTCTATCTATCTCTCTCACATACACACACACACACACACACATTCTCTCTCTCCCTCTCACACACTCACTGACTCTCTCTCACTCTCACTTTCACTCTATCTCTCTCTCTCTCTCTCTCCCCAGGCACAAATATACCCCCTCCACCCCCCAATTTCCATCCAATATATAAAATAACACAAACAAAATCACAGACGAAAAATAATATCCAAATATTAAACATAGCGCAAATAAAAATACATGCACCTATAAATCTATCTCTCTCTCTCTCTCTCTCTCTCTCTCTCTCTCTCTCTCTCTCTCTTCAATATATACAAAATCAGACGAAACATGTAAATATCCCACAGCCCAAATATTAAACATAGCGCAAATGAAAATACATGCACCTATAAATCTCTCTCTCTCTCTCTTTCTCTCTCTCTCTCTCTTCAATATATACAAAATCAGACGAAACATGTAAATATCCCACAGCCCAAATATTAAACATAGCGCGATAATCAATTTTAATTAGCGACCCCGAGGCGATTTTTGCTCTCTCGTAATATATTTTAATTTTTGCTAATTAATTCCATGGTGATCCTATAATGTGTGTGTGTGTGTGTGTGTGTGTGTGTGTGTGTGTGTGTGAAAGAGAGATAGAGAGAGAGAGAGAGAGAGAGAGAGAGAGAAGTTATGAGTGTGTATGTGTGTTGTGAGCTGTGAGAGTGTGACTGAGTGTATGATACTAATGCATATATGTGTGTGTGTGTGTGTGTGTATGTGTCCATGTGTGTGTGTGTGTGTGTGTAAGCGGAACTGGCCATTGGTGAAGAATTAAGCAACGCGCGATGATGAAACAGTCATGAAAAGTTACCATTTTTGTTTTTCATAGTGAGCCTTCAACTGGTCAACAGAAAACGTGAATTACCTTAAGGGGGGTCATCTTCTTTTTTTCTCTTTCTCTGGCTTGTATCCATTCGGCCCCATTCAGCCTACTGGTTTAAGACGTTTATCCCCATTCAGGTTTCGATATCTTCCAGGCGAGCGATAGCGAGCCAGCATTGTATGGAGAAATTCGGCTTCGCTATAGACATGTTTCTATCGAAAAATGTACAAATTTAGCTTGCTCTCAAAAATAAAAACATATACATGCTGGCTCGCTACCCATCACCAGGAAAATATTGACACCTGGATGGGGGTAAACGTCTTAAAACAGTAGGCCGAATGGGGCCGAATGGATACAAGCCAAAGAGAGAGGGAGAGAAAGAGAAAAACAAAGGGAGGTGGGCTCCCTCAAGCCCAGGGAAATCGGTGATTTTGGTCGAATTTTGACTTGTTAATATTATTACATATTTGGATTCGTCTCGCCGTTGCGGATTCAACGGTATATATTTTTTAATTTTGACCTATTTTTAGGCCCCCTAGGCCTATTTTAAAGTTTACAAACTCCATAGACGAGTTATTTATGAACGGATTTTGTTTAAATTTATACCATAAGTACACTTTGGCAAGTTGAATCGAATGGCGCAAACAGAATTAAATCGGACCATTAGATTAGGATTTCGATTTTGACTGGGCCTTCCTGGAGGGCCCAGGGGACCGTTTTTTGGACTTTAAAAGTCCTCTGTAGCCCAAACTATAAGTCCTAGGGAATTCTACTTGGTGCCATTCGATTTTTCTCGCCGAGCTGCATCTAGACATGGTCGTAGATTTAATTTTCGCCCAGCCATTCGCCCAGAATCGAGAAAAAAAAAATCTCAAAAACCCTTGGGTTTACATATTTGAATTCGTCTCGCCGTTGTGGATCCAACGGTATATTTTTTGTTTTAATGTTGACCTATTGTTAGGCCCCCTAGGCCTGTTTTAAAGTTTGTTTAAAGGCTGTTTGTTTGGTCTATTAATTAATTTATTCATATATTGTTTTCAGTTTCCTCCCTAGACCTCCATCAAGCTTAGAAAAACACCCCCTAGAACCCCCCATTCATGATAGATTTGTACATTTTTCGGTAGAAAAATATCCCGGCCAAAGGCCGATTCCTCCTAAAATTACAGAAAATTACAGGCTCGCTATCGCTCGCCAGGAAAAAAATCGACATCTAAATGGCACAAAAAGTCTTAATATTGGCAAAGAAATGGGACAAAAGGTCTGAAAAACGCCAAACTAATGGGGCGAATGTCTTGAAATCTCATAACTAATAGGGCTAAACATGAGGGACGAGGATTAAAAAAAACAACTGCCTCCCCTTAAGTGACGTTGTATCACATAATGTAGCTTAATCTAGGGAGCTACCCCCCCCCCCCCACCCCCACCTTTCACTGCAAGCCCTCTATAATCAGCTGACGGTAAATCGTATCTCTTAGCAGCTGATTTACCAATGCTCAGAGGAATAATATAAAACTACTATATGTCTCGGTATCATATTAATTGCAAGTTATCCTATTTAATATCACGTTACGCGACAAAATCTTAGTCATAACTGAATAACCAAGAATAAAAAACTACAACTACGGATGGGACTCGTTAGCCTTGGTCGGCAACTCATCTAGGGGAGACAACCTTATACAAATCCGGGTGGATGGGACTCGTCAGCCTTGGTTGGCAACCTGTCTAGGGGAATAAACCTGATACAAATCCGTACTGCTTACCTAAGGGTAAGGCAGGTTAGTGGATGGATTAGCCGAACACCGCTGTAGAAAAAGAGTGCTAACAAGATACACAGAGGGCCTCGGAGTCGGACGGATCTTAAATTGAGTGGTCAATCCTGTAAGTCCTTCACTAAACTGGCTCGTCCCTCTCACAGAGAATAGGTCCACTTGGGGGCATTCTGTGTATGGCCACCCTCGTAAGGGGAGTAAGGCGTCCGGCAATAGATAGATAGATAGATAGATATCAGGAGAAAAAACAACAGACTATGGTATCCCCTATAGAAAGCCTGCAGTGAGATGGAGTGGACAACTTTATCTTTGGACACCATTTTGGTACTATACACTATACAAAATTATGGGCACGAAAAGGGTAATTAATGTGTCTATATTAATATGTCTTTAAAAAGGTATATTACTATAGTCTATTCGTTGTCAGTAGGCGAGAAATCATGACCTCTATCCTCTGTAACTCAAAAACTGCTAGAGCAAATTGGCTGTACATTTTCACATCTAATCCTTGACTGACTCTTCCCAAATGGTAGAAATATTGGCTCGATTACTCTTATAGTTGTTCAGTTACAGAGGTTAGAGATCATGATTTCTCGCCTACTTAGAGCGAATTGATTATAGTACAAAAACCCATTCAAACCCTTTTAAACTCCTGTTATACTCCTTTATACGTATTTATACACATCCATACTCTTTTACACCCTTTTATACCCTTATTTATCTTTTAATATCCATTATTTAGGCAGGGTCTCTAATCAGGTAGAACTGATATTGTCTTGACCTTTCCCTCTACTGATTACACTACACTATATTAACATGGGGTGATTGTAAGGGTAAATTGGGGCCTTGTATATATATATATATTAATAAATAAAGGTCAATGTTTGTCTGTCTGTTTGTCAGTTACCCGAGCTTTGTTACTAAACTCCTCCCACAGTTTTGGTGCCAGGTGGGAGTGTGGGGCACCGTTGGAAAGCCCAGGCTTTGGAGATGGTTTTAGGCGAGTTTAGTGGAAATCAGAGACACTTATGTTTAATAAAATTTTCGGCAGAACTTATGTAGTATACGGGAGCGAAAAAAATGCGAAAACAAAAATGTCGTTTGGGGCAGAAGGAGGCCTCCGATCGAAAAGGTGTATGGAACGAAAGTTGTTCGCAGCCCCTCAAAATGGGGGTACGGATGAGGTCAGATCCAAAATCGGAGGTCATTTAGCGGCCGAAATCGAGTTTACCCTCACTATCAGCTGATAAGTTGATAATGGGGGCGAGAAATCATTTGCCCTCTCTCTCTCTCTCTGGGAGATGAAATTGTACTACATTTTGTTTTTATAACTTAATTATTAACGTGATTTTGATATACCCTAAATCTATATATATACTGTATATAATGTCTTAAATGATAAAATAAACTATTGGTCAAAATATTCTGTGTGGCAGACTTTAAAGTGTTTGCTTTTATTGTACGGTTTTCTGTAATCATAATGAATGGGATACTTCTCTATAGTAGAAAATTATCCAGTGTTTCTGATGTTATGACTTTTTTTCCACACCACCATTGAGGTAAAAGTCTAGGTGCGTTTATTTGTATAGAGGTTTCTTATATGTACTGTATATGAATACATATACAATAGTAGAGTCATGGGTGGAAAGGTTAAGGTGTTAAACCTGTGGGATCAAATGAACCAATTTAAAAATCATTAGGATGTATTAATCCTGTACAGTACTACAGGAGTTTAGCAGTACTCGCTTCAGTACGGAGACTAAACACGCTTGGCTACCGTCACCGTCTGTCTGTCTGGCTGTATGGATTTCTCTCCGTCTACGCGCTTGGCTACCGTGACCGTCTGTCTGTCTGGCTGTATGGATTTCTCTCCGTCTACGCGCTTGGCTACCGTGACCGTCTGTCTGTCTGGATTTCTCTCCGTCTACGCGCTTGGCTACCGTGACTGTCTGTCTGTCTGTATTTATCTCTGTCTATCTGTATATCTGTCTGTCTGCTTGTGTATAGGTCTGTTTGTCTATCTGTCTCTCTGTCTGTACATCTGACTGTATCTTTGTTTGTCTGTATAGCTCCCTGTTTGTCTGTCTGTCTGTATATCTATGTTTGCTTATCTGTATATCTGTTTGTCTGCATGGTATGTACTTTATATCTGACTGTTTGTATATGTGTATATCTATATGTCTGTTTGTCTGTCTGTTTATATGTCTGTCTGTTTGTCTATCAGTATACCTGTCTGTCTGTCTGCAAATATGTCAAAGGAGTACAAAGGAGTACAAAGGAAATCAAGCAACAACAGATCTAGTGACCCTTCTAGGTTGCTTGTCCTCCAAAACACTGAGGATCAAGTGTCCAAACAGTGGTTTAGAGTGGGTAAGGGAACATTGGAAAGGGAACTACTGCCCTGCCACTAACGTGGCAGGACTAGGAAGTTAGTAGGGGACATATGGGTTAGTAACTGAGGGGAGGATAAAGTTATTCATTTACAAACGCAGTCAGTCGCGGGTTTGATGCGAGATATTTGTCTAGGCGGAATTTAAATGAATCAACGGTGCTGCAGTCTATAACGTCTCGGGGAAGCCCATTCCACAAGTTGACAACTCGATTGAAGAAGAAATTCTTAGATTCGTGCGAGTTAAAAGATTTACCAATAATTTTGCAACCGTTTCCCCGCGTGTAATTAGATTGGTCGATAGTGAAGTACTTACTACAGTTCATATTGTCGATGCCTTTGATGATTTTGAACACTTGAATTAAGTCGCCTCTTAATCTGCGCTGGGTTAAAGGAAATAGATTTAATTCTCTAAGACGCTCTTCGTATGGTTTGTTCTTTAGGCTAGGTATCATTTTGGTAACTCTACGTTGAACTCGTTCTAGCTTGTTTATATCTTTTTGGTAATAAGGGCACCAGGATTGAACGCAGTATTCCAGAAGAGGGCGGACTAAGGAATTGTAAAGGGTTAGGATAACTTCTTTGGATTTATGCTCAAATGACCTGCCTATAAAGCCAATTATTTTGTTTGCCTTCTTAACAACTTCTGAACATTGTTGACTCGGTTTTAGGTTACTCGATATTGTTACTCCCAGATCAGTTTCTCTGTTTACATTCTTAAGCTGAGTGCCATTCATCGAATAGTTTGCTTTCTCATTTAGGTATCCGACATGTAGTACTTTACATTTATCCGCATTGAAACTCATTTGCCAAATTTGGGCCCAACATGACAATTTATCTAGATTGTGTTGCATATCGTCAACTTGTTCTTTTGAGAGTACGCTATTTGCAATTTTTGTATCGTCAGCAAATTTTGAGATTGTGCAGGTGAGACCCTCATCTATGTCGTTGATGTAAATTAGAAAGAGAATTGGTCCTAGTACCGATCCCTGGGGTACCCCGCTACTTACATTGGTCCATTTAGATGCCTTACCGTTTATGACTACCCTTTGCTTTCTGTTGCTGAGCCAATTTTCTATCCATTTCAACACACCGTCTTGTATTCCATGCGCTTTTAGTTTTAGCAGTAAACGTTTGTGGGGAACTTTGTCAAAGGCCTTTTGAAAATCAAGGTATATAATATCTACAGCTTTACTCTCATCGTAGAGGTTGAGGATATCGTGGAAGAAGTCTAAGAGGTTTGTTAAACAGGAACGTTTTTTACGAAAGCCGTGTTGAGTATCTTTAAGTATGTTATTTTCCTCCAAGTGATTTACGAGTCTGTCTCGTATGACCGTTTCTAGCATTTTACATACAACTGAGGTTAAGCTAATTGGACGATAGTTACTGGGTAGGGATTTGCTGCCTTTTTTGAATATCGGTGTTACGTTGGCTAGCTTCCACTGATCAGGCATAGTTCCAGACTGCAAGGATTTATTGAATAGTAATGTCAGTGGTTTGGAGAGCTCATTCTTAGCTTCCTTTAGAACTCTAGGCGAGATTGTATCAGGTCCTGGCGTTTTATTTACCTTGAGTTTATCTAAACAATTCAATACTTCTCTCTCTGTAACGGTGATATTGCTTAGAACATCTGAATTATCAATCTGAATCGGCGATGGTGTAGGGATATCACTGAGGTCTTCTGTTGTAAAAACTGATGCAAAGAAGGTATTGAGGGCATTACTCATTTGTACTTCGTCTTTGGTGTATTCTCCTTTTTCATCGACTAACGGTCCAACAGTTGAAGTAACTACTTTTTTCTTTCTGATATAACTATAGAATTCTTTCGGGTTTGTTTTACTTTGATTCGCAATATGTAACTCTAAGGTCTTTTTACTTTGCTTAATTAACTTTTTGGCTTTGCGTCGTAGCTCTACAAATTTCACCCGTTCTTCGTCATTTTGTGAGGATTTTAATCTATCATTAGCACATTTTTTAGCAAGCAGGCAGTTTGAAATATCTTTATTCCACCATTTGGGCTTATTATTATGGCCTGGACGCCGTATTTTCGATGGTATGCAGTCTTGCACTGCTTTTAGGTAAGTGGTTTCGAATAACTTCCAAGATGTATTTATGTCGTTATTGTTAATTAAAAAGCTCCAGTCAGTTTCTTTAAACATAGCTCTAAGTTTATGGAAGTTTGCTTTCTTGAAATTAGGGACTTTTTCGATGCTACTATTTGGTTCGTTACTAGTAAACTTTAAAGTGAAAGTTATCGTACGATGGTCGCTGTTACTGAATTCATCACCAACATTCAAATTCTCTATCAATTCTTCTTTTGTTGCAAGTACAATGTCAAGAACGTTATTACCACGGGTCGGCATTCGAACAAATTGATAAAGCGAACTCTCTTGCAAGTTCGTATACAAGTCATGTCCGGAGTGTGAAGTAAGAGTATCGCCCCACTTGGTCACAGGTAAATTAAAGTCGCCAAAAATTACGGTATCTTGTGAGTTACTTACATCTGCAATTTGTTCGTAAATTTCTCGGTCAGTTTGCACTGATTGAGCTGGAGGTCTGTATATTAACGCAAGTATTATTTTTGTACCTTTATTATTCTTTATTAGCACAAAAGATGTGTCGACGTTCACAATTGAGGTTTTGATGTCGGTGTGTCTATCTGTATATCTAACTGTCTGTATATCTGTATGTCTGTTTGTCTATCTGTATATGTGTCTGTCTGTCTGTCTATCTGCCTGTCTGTATGTTTGTATATATCTCTATCTGCCTCTCTGTATGTTTGTCTATATCTATATATTTCTGTCTGTCTGTCTATCTGTATATCTGTCTGTCTATGTCTGTGTATCTGTTTGTTTATATGTCTCTGTGTCGGTCTGTCGGTCTGTCTTTAGTTGTCTGTCTATCTGTATATCTGTCTGAATATCTGTCTGTCTGTGTGTATATCTGTCTGTTTGTCTGTATATATGCCTGTTTGTCTGTATGTATATCTGTATATCTGTCTGTTTGTGTGTATATCTGCCTGTATGTCTGTCTGTATAATATATGCCTGTTTGTCTGTATGTCTGTCTGTATATATGCCTGTTTGTCTGTATGTCTGTCTGTATATATGCCTGTTTGTCTGTATGTCTGTCTGTATGTATGTCTGTCTGTATATATGCCTGTTTGTCTGTATGTCTGTCTGTATATATGCCTGTTTGTCTGTATGTATATCTGTATATCTTGACCAATATTTTGACCAATAGTTTATTTTATCATTTAAGACATTATATATAGTTATATACAGTATATAGATTTAGGGTATATAAAAATCACGTTAATAATTAAGTTAGTACAATTTCATCTCCCAGAGAGAGAGAGAGAGAGAGAGAGAGAGAGAGAGAGAGAGAGAGAGTGTGTGTGTGTGAGAGTGAGATTGAGTGTGTGCCTATGAATATATTATATATAATTATGTATTGTATAAATATGTATGTGTATTTTAATCACTCCTATATATTCATAACTTCTATTTCTCACACAGAAATTTTCTCTCTCAATCCATTCACCCGTCTCTTTCTCATTTTCACACACACACACACACACACACACAATCACACACTCTCTCTCTCTTCTTTTCTACCTTTTCCTTCAACTTTCCTTTTCTATCGGATATGCCATCTCTACTAGAATTAAGTCCTGACCACCTCGTTTGGATAGTAAGGTCTCTCTCTCTCGCTCAGTTCTAAAGGAAGCTAAGGATGAGCTCTCCAAACCACTGACATTACTATTCAATAAATCCTTGCAGTCTGGAACTATGCCTGATCAGTGGAAGCTAGCCAACGTAACACCGATATTCAAAAAAGGCAGAAAATCCCTACCCAGTAACTATCGTCCAATTAGCTTAACCTCAGTTGTATGTAAAATGCTAGAAACGGTCATACGAGACAGACTCGTAAATCACTTAGAGGAAAATAACATACTTAAAGATACTCAACACGGCTTTCGTAAAAAACGTTCCTGTTTAACAAACCTCTTAGACTTCTTCCACGAAATCGTCAACCTCTACGATGAGAGTAAAGCTGTAGATATTATATATACTTTGATTTTCAAAAGGCCTTTGACAAAGTTCCCCACAAACGTTTACTGCTAAAACTAAAAGCGCATGGAATACAAGACGGTGTGTTGAAATGGATAGAAAATTGGCTCAGCAACAGAAAGCAAAAATTGGCTCAGCAACAGAAAGCAAAGAGTAGTCATAAACGGTAAGGCATCTAAATGGACCAATGTAAGTAGCGGGCTACCCCAGGGATCGGTACTAGGACCAATTCTCTTTCTAATTTACATCAACGACATAGATGAGGGTCTCACCTGTACAATCTCAAAATTTGCTGACGATACGAAAACTGCAAATAGCGTACTCTCAAAAGAACAAGTTGACGATATGCAACACAATCTAGATAAATTGTCATGTTGGGCCCAAATTTGGCAAATGAGTTTCAATGCGGATAAATGTAAAGTACTACATATCCGATACCTAAATGAGAAAGCAAACTATTCGATGAATGGCACTCAGCTTAAGAATGTAAACAGAGAAATCGATCTGGGAGTAACAATATCGAGTAACCTAAAACCGAGTCAACAATGTTCAGAACTTGTTAAGAAGGCAAACAAAATAATTGGCTTTATAGGCAGGTCATTTGAGCATAAATCCAAAGAAGTTATCCTAACCCTTTACAATTCCTTAGTCCGCCCTCTTCTGGAATACTGCGTTCAATCCTGGTGCCCTTATTACCAAAAAGATATAAACAAGCTAGAACGAGTTCAACATAGAGTTACCAAAATGATACCTAGCCTAAAGAACAAACCATACGAAGAGCGTCTTAGAAAATTAAATCTAGTTCCTTTAACCCAGCGCAGATTAAGAGGTGACTTAATTCAAGTGTTCAAAATCATCAAAGGCATCGACAATATGAACTGTAGTAAGTACTTCACTATCGACCAATCTAATTACACGCGGGGAAACGGTTGCAAAATTATTGGTAAATCTTTTAACTGGCACGAATCTAAGAATTTCTTCTTCAATCGAGTTGTCAACTTGTGGAATGGGCTTCCCCGAAACGTTATAGACTGCAGCACCGTTGATTCATTTAAACTCCGCCTAGACAAATATCTCCATCAAACCCGCGACTGACTGCGTTTGTAAATGAATAACTTTATTTTATCCCCCCCTCAGTTACTAACCCATCTGTCCTCTACTAACTTCCTAATCCTGCCACGGACATTAGTTCCAGGGCAGTAATTCCCTTTCCAATGTTCCCTTACCCACTCTAAACCACTGTTTGGACACTTGATCCTCAGTGTTTTGGAGGACAAGCAACCTAGAAGGGTCACTAGATCTGTTGTTGCTTGATTTCCTTTGTACTCACTCACACTCACTCTCTCGTGTCAGCACTATAACACCACTACTCCTGACGTTTGCTGATCAACAGTTTCATATCGCTGACGCAGGACTTTCGGATATACCTGTATATTGTTTAGCCCTTAAGGGGGTAGTACTCGCTTTTTATGCACCTCCTTCTCCCTCATGTTTTGCATATTAGTTTTGAGGTTTTAAGACGTTCGTTCCGTTAGTTTGGCGATTTTGAGACCTTTCGCCACTCATTTTGTTGTCAAAATTAAGACCTTTCGTGCCATTTAGGTGTAGAATTTTTCCTGGCGAGCGATGCCGAGCCTCTAATTTTAAAAGGAACCGGCCTTCGGCCGGTTCTTTCTCCCTCATGTTTAGCCCCATTAGTTTTCAGATTTTAAGACGTCTGGCGATTTCAAGATCATTCGCCCTATTTTGTTGCCAATATTAAGACCTTTCGTGCAATTTAGGTGTAGATTTTTTTCCTGGCGAGCGATAGCGAACCTGTAATTTAAGGGGAATCGGTTATCGAACAATGTACAAATTTATCTTGAAGGGGGCTCTTGGGGATGTTTATTTAAGTTTGATAGCGGTCTAGGGAGGAACGAAAAAATATATTATAAAGATAAATAATTAAACAGATACACAAATAACCCCATATACCCCCTTAAGAATAACCCCATATACCCCCTTAAGAATAACCCCATATACCCCCTTAAGAATAACCCCATACACCCCCTTAAGAATAACCCCATATACCCCCTTAAGAATAACCCCATATACCCCCTTAAGAATAATTCCAAAGAAGAGGTCCTAATCAAAATAATAACCTATGAATACCTAAACAAATCGAAATGACACCAAATCTGGCAATATCCAAGGGGTAACGGATATGTACTGCGCTTAACCCTTTATGTACCGGTGACGTCTTTCTAGTTTTATTCTAGCTATATTTAGTCAATTTTATGCAGTTCTAAAAGGTCCTTCAGCCATCGAACTATCTCACTTACCCCTTTTTACTACCACAGATCCTTCTTAAGCTACGCAAAATCGTCGAAACATAGGTAGAATTAAATATTATTATGTTTTTTCCACCAACCAACTTCACCTCTAAACTCAATTAATGAAATCAACAAATACATGTGGCACTCCAAGGACTCGAACCTAGGATACTCACATGTTGCCGGTACAGAGGGGGTTGAGAATAATTCCAAAGGAGAGGTCCTAATCAAACAAAAGCCTACGTATACCCAAACATATCGAAATGACACAACATCCAGCAACATCCAAGGAGCATAGGTTGATATGCAGGGGTAATGTGGTGCCAGGGAGGCCTCAAGGGGTGTTCAATTTATAAACATTGCCTGCAGGTATGTCAACAGCTGTTTTTACTGTCCACAAATATGCCTAATGAACACTTTAGGTTGTTAACACTATTCGGTCCGACGTCTTGGGGCTTATTATATTTTGTTTAATAATAATTGAAGATTTTCCTTGATTTTGACATTTTCGAGAAATGTAGTTTAGTTTGTCCCCTAAGCTAGCAAAAACGTTCCCAGATTTCCTTTAAACTAAGAAAGGCCCACCCAGACCCTCTCCAAGCTAAATATGTAGGCCTACACTTTTCGAAAGAATTATGTCCCGTTATGGGGTCGCTGTCGCTCGCCCATAAAAAATTGACACCTGGAAGGAAAGGCGTGAAGCGTTTTATTATTGCCAAACTAATGGGGTGAAACGTCTTAAAATATCCAAACTAGTGGAGCGAAACAGGGGAGGTCCAAAAAGACTCGACCTCGGATCAAATAGTATTAACCCTATCAGCATACGAGGACACCACTCTTTCTTTTAGTCTGGCTAGTGGTAGACGATTTTGTTCAGCTTAGCAAGTAATTGTGAGAGTGAGAGGGTTAATTGAGATAGACTTTACCCATTTGATTCCTAGAGGTCCTTCCAAAGCTGCTTAACCCCTTCTATACCGGCGACGACTTTTTAATCTTATTCTAGGTATATTCAAAACCTTGTAGATAATGTTGTGCTAAACTTTAATTGTACCAAATCATCTGGCACGTTATATTTGTCGTCTTTTAAGGAATATTAATCATGAACTACCAGAACAAAAGTCTAATTAATTTTCACATACCTGTACACCCCTGATGAAAACTATATTATGGCCTTTATTTGTATGATAACATTATTTGATGCAGATTAAATTCTAAGTAGCAGCAGGCTAGCTGCAACAGCTCTAAGATTTTATTTTATTTGATTTTTATTTTTTTAGCCAGGGGGGTGCAGAGAAAACGCCGAGGGAGACATATGAAAGCCTAACATTCAAATCTCACAAATTATTGCATTATATCGTGGAAAATTCGCCACACACATGCAAGCCCTATAATAAAAACGAATCAAGATCTCACCACTGGCAGATGAAGAAGGTAAATTATGCCTCTAAATTGACAGCAGGTGTCTTTAGAGAGAGGTCGAACTCTTCAAATTCTCCAAAGCGGCAGAAGAAGGGGATGAAGGGGCAGGAAGGCTTTGCTGTGAATCTCTGGAAGTCCTTTAAAAGGATGAAGGGCGTCTCACCTTGTTTCCTGAAGGTCCCCAAGCCTCCGAATCGGTAGATGATGTTGCACAGGGAAGCAAATTGTATCACTTGTCGACCCTCATAAGTCTCTCTTTCCTTCGAACCGGAAGTAGAACATAGCAGGCGTAGCAAAGGGTAGCGACGTGTTATTTCCGTTTTCTTATATGTTCCAGTCACCCTTCAAACGGACAGCGGCAGGGGTTTTGGTGGAGGATTTCTCACTATCAGTTCCTGCAACGAATCCTGTTCCTCTCCATATCAGCAGTAGAAAGAGTTATGGAACCAGAAAGACAGTGCTGCCGATTCCTCTATATCCTTTACCGCTTAAATTTTGCAGCAGCAGAGAGCGTTGCAGAGAAATATCTTCTCACTGTCGAGTTCTGAAAGACCCCTTCTCCTCCTAACAGCAATAGGAGGTGAAGAGGCTGGAGAGTATTGTTGTTGATTTCAGTACAGCCAGCATTCAACAGCAGAGGGCGTTGAAGAGGGAGGATGACTTACTGGCGATCCCTGCAACACCCCTTCTCCCCTCTCAATACTCTTCGGAAAGTAGAAAGTAGATACGAGGAGCCGTTGTAAAGGCTTATCCCTCAATATCTTCACCTGAGTCCTGCCCTGAAACTCCAAATCGAGACAGCAGAAGGCGATATGGAAGCACCCTCCTCTTTACTGTGGATTCTTGCGCGTCGACCACCTCACTCACTCCCTCCAGCACCTTACCCTCACCACCAGACTCTCTATTCGGCGAATCCAGCAAGATCTTTTACAGTACTTGATATACTGTAGACCTTTCTTACTTAGTTGGAAGCAGTTGATCTCTTTTAAGATAGTCTAGTTATTGCATTTGTTTCATATTTCGCGAACTCGGTGTCGTCCTTTTAACTTTGTTATAGGTACTATTAGGATATTTCATTCAGTTTAAAAGGTCCTCCAGCAATTAACAGGCTTCGAACGATCACCCTTAACCCCTTTAGTACCGACACTGTTCTTTTAACTTTATTCTGGCTACTAGTAAACGATTTTGTTGATTTTCGAAAGGGTCTCCAGCAATTAACAGGCCTCGAACTATCTCACATAACCCTTCTTACTTCCCCAGATCCTTCTTAAACTGCACAAAATCGTCTAAATATAACAAGAATAAAATTAAAAAGACGTCGCAGTTACAGAAGGGGTTAACTTTGGTCTACAAAATGGCGGCTCAGGTAATACACAGATGGGCTTGGTGTACCTGTAGCTGTCGGGCCTATAACTCACCTGTGGGGGCCCCGGACCTTCAACAACCGTGCCGGGAGTGTCAACAGTAGCCCTAGTCAAGCCAACCAGGGTGTTATGGCTTGTATTAACTCTTTCACGCACATATGACGCAGAGGTTGCCAGATTAGCAATAATAAATAGAGTTCTCTCACTCTTATAATTACCTCTCCAAAATTAGTTTTCTGCCCACAGCTAACTCAAAGACAACTGCAGAGGTTGAAGTAACTAAACTAAAGGATTCTAAATACCCCTGATGGTAACAAAGGCTTTAAAGTATCCCCAATAGGCTCAAAATCGCGTCATATGTCGGAGAGGGTCAACGTCCAGATGGGACCGGAGTCTTAACCCCTTATGTACCGGTGACGTATTATTCATCATATTCTGGTTACCGTTAGACGATCTTCTTTAGCTTCGACTCGACTCAAATGGGTACATACGATCTCGGGGGGGAAGGGTCACGTGGTACCAATTCCATATTAGCAAACTCGGGGACATATTCCCCCAGACAAACCCCCCTATCTTGTCGGGGGGGGGGGAAGTTGACCCCTTGCGAGTTTCAGGCTATAGGGAAGTTGGGGCTGTAAGTATCGATATGTTATTTTGTATTTTTCTATGTGTATGATGGAGACAAACATAAAAGTTGCCTGCAACAAGCAAATGTCTCCCCCCAAAGCTGATAGTGAGCAAAGTTATAAACTATTTTGTATTTATTATTATCTATGTTTTCCCAATCTTTGTTTTCCCAATCTGTTTCACCAATCTTTGTTTTCCCAATCTTTGTTTTCCCAATCTATGTTTTCCCAATCTATGTTTTCCCAATCTTTGTTTTCCCAATCTATGTTTTCCCAATATTGGAAAGAAGAGCGGTGTGCTTGTTTAGTGTAGTGAAATGGATAGGAAGAGGCGTTTGTGAGAGCTACCGGGATTTGGCTACTCTCGGTTTAGGTGAGACACAAACAGAAACAGTGAGGGAAGCCAGACAAATGAAACAGAAGTTCCAGCAACTCCTTATCACATGCCAGTGACCTGAAGAAGCTATCTGCGAAACGTTGTCAATAAAGTGCTCCTCCTCATATGGTGTTTATATTAATTATGTCAACTTTTCAATGTTATTTCAACATGAAGCAATAACTTGGTAACCCCTTCTGTACCGGCTACGTCTTTTCAGTTTTATTATAACTATATGTAGATGATTTTGTGCAGTTTAAGAAGAATCTATGGTAGCAAAAAGGGTTAAGTGATATATTTAAGAACATGTTACTTGCCAGAGATCCTTCCTAAACTAAATAAAATAGATTAGTAGTAGCCACAATACATTAAAAAGACGTCGCCGGTACAGAAGGGGCTAACCTCTTCTGTACCAGCGACATCCTTTTCATCTTATTATGGCGACTACTAGTCGATTTTACTCAGTTTAGGAAGGATCTATAGCAATTACGAGTTTTTATAGCTATCTCAATCAACCCTTCAAACTACGGTACCACAGATCCTTCCTGAGCTGCATAAAATCGTCTAAATATAGCTAGAATCAAATATAACAGACGTCGCTGGTACAGAAAGGGTTAACTTTAAAAAACTGGGCGATATCAGTGTCTCTTTAAAAAAAAAAAAAAAAAAAAAAAAAAAATCAATAAACAGGTGATAGAGTTGTAGGTGGGGAAGAAGAAGAAGTAGTACTATTAGTATTAGTATACTGTAGTCTGTTCATTCTAGGTTGGGCAGAAATCGTAACCTCTAACCTATGCAACTCAAAAAGGACGAGAGTAATCGAGCTAATTTTCTACCAAATAGGAAGACTTGGCTAGGGAATAGGTGTGGAAATTGACAGCTCATTTGCTCTGGCCCTTTTTGAGTTACAGAGGTTAGAGGTTACGATTTCTGCCCAACCTAGAATGAACGGATTATAGTAGTAGTAGTAGTAATAGTAGTATTAGTATTAGTAGTAGTATTATTATTAGTAGTATAGCTAGCGTTGATACCGATGGTTATAGTAGTGGTATTTATGGTGGTGGTGGTGGTGGTAGTGGTTGTGGTTAGTGTGGGGGCAGTAGTAGTGGCATTGGTAGTGGTAGGGGGAATGGATAGGTTCTGTGTTGGTGGTAGTGGTAGTAGTCAATCAATCAATCAATCAAAATATTTCGTAATGTATACAACAGTGAGTAGTGAGAGAGGTGATGGTGGTGAAAGTGGTGATGGTGATAGGTCGTGAGGTTGGTGATATTAAGATAATGATGAAAGTGGTTGTGATGGTGGCAATGGTGGTGAGGGTGATGATGGTGATGTATGGTGGTGAAAGTGGTGTTGTTTATAGGTGGTGATGTATGGTGATATTCAGGGGAGGCAGACCGTTTTTCTGGACCTCCTTCTCCCTCATGTTTAGCCCCATTACTGTTGAGATTCCAAGACGCTCGGCCCACTAGTTAGACGATTTTAAGACCTTTCGTCCTATTTCGTTGTCAATTTTAAGACCTTTCGTGCTATTTAGATGTCGATTTTTTCCTGGCGAGCGATAGTGAGCCTGTAATTTTAAGAGGTGTAAACATTTATCTTAAAGGAGGGTCTAGGGGTGTTTGTCTAAGCTTGATGGAGGTCTAGCGAGGAAACTAAAAAATGAATGAATAAATATGCAAATAGAAAAAAAAAAGTCACTACCCCTTAAAGAGATGGTGAAAGAAAGTACAATAATCAGTTACGAAGCCGCATATAGAAAAATGTCTTACTTTAACTAATGGTAGTAACGAAGACATAGAGAAAATACATGTATGGAGTCTATGTAATGGTCTGCTGAAGGTCTGACAACAGGAAATGCTTAGATGACGACGGTTTGTAAACTTTCTCAGAATTGGGCCCAGAGTTTTTGACACGTATATTAACCCTTTCGCTGCGTGTGACGTTCTGGAATGTTTTGGCTAGTTACAGCAATTTCCAGGCTTTAAAGCCTGTAAAAAACGTAAGAATCGAGTGTCAGTGGGTAGGAGCGTGAGGGGCCCACCTCCGACCCTCAGAGCACCGAGCGGCTCACTGAGCTAGGCTGTGTCTCGGGCGAGTCTCTCTCTGTCTCTCTCACCAGTGTAGCCAAGCGAGCGAGTGTTACATAATAGCGGGGTTCCCGTGTTTCACTGGGATCACTGCGGGTGAACCAGACCATGTACACGGTCCGTTCTGGTGTCATTTTGAAGCTATTTTCGCCTAGTTATCGGCAGAATACACTTCATTTAATGCAGATGCTTGATTTATCATTCAGGAGTGCCTGAATATGCCCTAAATAGCCCAAACATAGCCGCAGCCAAAGGGTTAAGGAAAGGTATAGGTACGTACGTGTAAAGTCATATATAAACATTCCTGGACCTCATAATTATGGAAGTATACAGTATCTCTGGAAACAAATGTATGAATATGATTTTCTACACACGAATTACAGAATACCTGTAATTGGGCTAAGATAGACTTTGTCTTACACATACAGTAAATCAAGGTTAGGTGTATGTAGTCACGAACATAAATTCTGAATCATTTTGAAGCCTCGAACAGATTAATCGAACCTCCGAAATGGACGTCCTGTTTATTGTATTCCGGCAACTATTAGACGATTTCATTCAGTTTAAAGGACGTCTACCCATTAAAAGGAAACAAGTTATCTATCCATTAATCCTTTTCGCTAGCATATATCTTTCCTAAGCTTCATAGTGTACGTGGCTGGGGACCGTCGGAGTGTGCCAACCACATTACTGAGGTAATCCTATAAGGAATGGAGGCATACATTCTATTTTCTTTCTCTCAATCTAATGCAAAAAATATACTTGGTTTACTTGCGCTTGTTCTAGTGTTGTCCACAATAAGGAGGCATTCAAACAGAAACCGTTGCCATCAAACTATATAATCACCAGAATAAAGGCAAATCTGGGGTAGATGGCCCATATTTTGATGCCACCCTAGCACAGCTACGCAAGCACATTGCGGCAGCCTTCCCTCAAGCATCACAGGAGAAAAACAACCACCTGTTTAACGAACTCATCCACATCCTTCCCAGCACCGTCCAATAGCATTTCGCCCTACACGACCCAGTGAGCATAGATAGGGATCTGACGAGGATAAGGAGGCTCCTGGCCACGACTGAACCAAAGAGTAAAAAAATTAATGCAGTCAGAAGAATCCCTACTCGACCCCAACTCGAAACTCAGAGAAAAGTTCCCCATAATAAATGCCGAAGACAGGAGGAAGATCGCAACCACCAGATCTACCCGAGACACAACCAACAACGCCCCAACATCGTCACTATGAATCCGTGGGAGAGCCCTACCTGCAGCACAAAATTACTCAATCCACGATAAGCGTGTTAAGGAAAAGAATCTCAGACGATCCGCACCCAGGAATCCTCCCACCAAGAACTTTCCCCAGACCTACATTCCCCCCCCCCCCCCCTCCAGCTTAAACTTACTCGATAAGCTAGAGGTCCAGATTGATTGTGTGGGCCTTTGTCTACAGTTCGGGATAAAAAAATACTAACAGCGACCAACTAACTATACAGAACTTGAGAACACCAACACTTCCGCCATCGAGGCCACCATCAACAACACCCATATCATCACACAAGTCATCAACCAGAGCACCCTCACCATTCCAGCCCACCATCAAGTCTGGATCCCTCTCACCACCAAATATACGAACAATACGGTGACCCCTAACATCGAGCAACCATTCTCCACCAAGTGCGTAACCTCACTTGCCGTTCAGCCAGCGCACATCAACGCCATTCGAGTTGCCATATTTCTGAAAAACCCATTACCTTACCCAAAGGACTGGTAATGGGAAAATTTGAAACATTTGACGAAATCCCCTCACTGCCCAACGCCAACACCGAGGCACCTGACACCCTCCTCCTACCTGCCCTGCCTGAAGACCTCAATTCTGCCTAACAAAAAGGGTTGCAAGAACTGTTGCTCGAATACCAAGATATGTTCACCCAGAGTGACGAAAATATAGGGAAAACGCACATCTTCACCATTGGACCACCATTACAACCACCTTCCATGCTTAATAACCCATCCAGCGCCTAGAGGAAGACAAACAAATCGACGACCTGTTAGCGCCCGCCACCTTCTCACCATTGATAGAATCAGTCCTGAACGGATTAACTTGGGAGATCTGTTTAGCGATATTTAGACAATGTGATCTTCTTCAGTCACACCTGGCCAGAGCACCTCCATTGGCTAAAAACAAGTCTTTCAACGCATCCGTGAAGCGATGTTAAAGTTGAAACCAACCAAGTACTGTACACCATGGGCTGACACTCCGTAGAGTACCTCGGACATACCATCTCCGCCCAAGGTATCGTCCCAGATCCAAAGAAACTACAAGCCATAGCCAACATCCCCCCCCACCCCAACCATCGTCTGGGAGTGCGATCGTTTCTAGGACTGGCTTCTTAGTACTGCCGCTTCATGAAGGGATTCGCCACAATTGCCAGGCCATTACATGACCTCAGAATAAAAGACCACGGGTTCAAATGGACATACGACCGCCTCACACCTTCAACTGCTTGAAACAACAACTGATAGCTGCTCCTACCGTAGCATTTCCAGAATACACACAACCATTCTGGCTCTACACCGATGTGTCCCTGGTAGGAATAGGTGCTGTCCTCAGTCAGATCAGAGAATGAAAGGAACCCTTAGTGGCCTGTGACAGCAGAACACCGACTCCATTCGAAGTCAACTATGCAGCCACAAAACGAGAATGTCTGGGCGTGATATGGGCACTCCAACACTTCCAGGCCTGTCTGCTCGGCGCCCACATAAACATCATCACCGACCACCAATCTCTGCAATGGCTACGCAAATCTGAAGCCAACAATGTTCTCATCGTACATTGGATAGAGACTTTAGAAGAGTTCAATTTTGATATCGTGTACCGCCACGGTAAACTCCATACCAACGCCAATGTCCTGTCAAGATTGCCCATCGACAGCCTCACTATTGTATAACAAACCCTCAGGCAACAATGAGCCCAACAAATAAAAACCTGAATGGATCCTGACAACTTGTTTGCGAATCTGGAAAGAGTGGGTGATAAGCTGTATACCTCTTCCGGTTACATCGTCACCAACCCAGATTAAGCCGAACATCTCATGCTCGCCCTACACGAGCATTAATTGCATCCAATTAGGGCAAATATACTGCTCCAGGCGTTCAACAAAGTTTACTGGACTAGATCCCCACCAACACAGCCTGAAGAATAGTAGAGTCCTGCCGAGCCTGCACCCTAGGAAAGGACACCACCTGCACCCCAGGACCATCCGGGAAACTTCTGTTAGTCGTAGACATCATGGGTCCCACTCCCTCTAAGTCCGCAATTTGTGGACAAATATTCTAAATTTATAATAGCTTACCCTGCTAAAGAACACCCTTCGGAGTCACAGAAGCACTCCTCACGGACATTATTCCCTACTTTGGTCTTCCACAAGCCATACATTCAGATAATGCCCCTGAATTCGCAGGCCAGATAAGGGAGCAGTTGTCCAAATCATTTGGCTAAAAAATCTCCCACCCCTCTCCATATTGCCCAGAAGGAAATTCCGTCTGTGAGTCGCAAATTAACTCCACACCAGGCTTGTTGACCTGCAAACTGACGATTGGCCAGCTCAGGTCAAGATCATTCAGGGAGGCATGAACACAAGCACAAGAGAAGACGGCATCCCTCCGCATGAACGCATCTTCGGAGTAGCCCCCATACTGATTCCGCACCGTCACCTTGCCACCACCACCAGCCAAATCACACGACCAGACGGGACCTTAGACCACCTAAAGAGTCAACTCCACCAACTCAATTATTGCCAGGACCTCCAGCAAGATGAGCCCTCTCCCCAACTTTGGAGGAAGACTAACCATTCTGATAATCCTGTTTGAGCCTCACAAATTAAATTACGGGGATTCACTAGCCAAGTTCACTGTCTTGTTTTATCATTCGGATGTATTCAAGCATTCGAGACCACGTCTGTATAATCGTCTGCACTGACAGGTGATACAAATTCTCTTAAAGGGCATAGCTCATGCAATATCCCTTTCCATATTATCACAGTCTAAAGCATGTTAGAGCATGATTGATACTGCACAGTTGTTTTGATTTACCATAATACATTTTTATCTAAAATAGTAAACAAAGCCATGCAAGATATTTTAAGCTTAGAAAGTTGATGGCAGCCCTTGTCGCCCCTCTCTTTTGTTAGTGATAAAAGGTATTTGACCGCGAAATTCTAATATTTTTTTATATTGCCTTGATCTAGCTTACCCTGATATATTTCATACATGATGAAGTAATGTGAAGGCAGTATTTGATATGATATATCTCATGAGTGTAAAGTTTGTCTATCCTTAAGTATCTATCAATACAATTATTCATAGTTTGGTCTCGTTAATCATAAATAAATGCGTACTGTATTGGCTGCTCTATCCATATGGCAACACTGATGGTACCAACCATCGTACCGACCGTAACGGTAAAAAGGTATGTTTCTAAATAGCGTACGGCCACCTCATCAACATATTCCATCTTGATTTTCAATTTCAAAGTGCATTATTCGATAGCTTGCCATTATTTCTACACTTCATTATTAAGCTTATGCTGATCATACAATTACTCATACCTCTCTATATATATCTGTCCATATTTGTAACCGCTTTCACAGCATGGAGAACTTAACAGAGATACTGAGAATCAAAATGGTGGCCAGTGATCTGACTCCTGAAACTCTTTGACCAATTGTGTTATTCTATGGGTACCCCAATGCCCTAATGTACATCACGAAAGCTTGGAAATTCCCCTCGCCACCACCATCCAAAACACTAATTTATTTATGTTTACATATATAAGAAACTCAGACGACTATTATTGCACATAAGAGGAATACTGTACACTAACATTTATGATAAAGAGGATAGCTGACCCCATGAGCAATGCCCTTTAAATTGTTGGAATTGGTGATGTAACAATTTGAAATATATATGATGGATAAATAAAATATAATCTCAGCATGGACCAGGCTGGTTGGCCCCCATGTACTATTTTGCAAAACACAGGACATAGGTTCAAAGTACAGTACAGTACTGTATAATTAATTGATTAGGTTCATAGTTTAATGCATGATGATTTTCCAAGGCAAATAATACAGTATATCCCTAGATAGTTTATTACGGTATCAAATTATCCACTAACTTCTCTACATTCTGGCACCACGGATACAACGTCACTTTCATCCCAACTATTGTCCATTAATTATAGGTAGGCCAGAAACCTTGATGTGGGGATCGGTTTTTACACCATACCCGAAAGAGGATTTATGGAGCTCCGATCTTACTCTCAACCATCTGAACAATTTTACGAACACACCTAAACTTCGTTAAATGCGGAAATAGCCTCACGAAAATATCATGCCCTGGTGGGGGCACGAACTCTCGACCCTTGGGTGTGAGGCAGACACCTTACCAGTTAGACCAATAGATATATCCCACTTGGCCTGTTCGGCTCAGGGTATTTCCGCATCCGAGGTCTGTTTAGGCTAGCCTACTTTCACTGACTTTACACTACTTCACCTTCCGGGAAGCGAAAGCTCCAAACAGAGAGGAACAAGCTTGAGCCGAATCGACCGAGAGTCCGTCAGAGATGAACGGGAATGGTGAGTCAACTTCACTGAGTGGTGCATACACGCACCTACTAACTGCCCAGTTGGCAACTCGCTTGGGCGGCTGGCAACTCCACAACCCAACCCAATCGAGTCTCACAACACTCCCTGCTCTCTCCTATCCTCTTCCTTGTCCTGTGGGGATCGGTTTTTACAGCATACCCGAAAGAGGATTTATGGAGCTCCGATCTTACTCTCAACCATCTGAACAATTTTACGAACACACCTAAACTTCGTTAAATGCGGAAATAGCCTCACGAAAATATCATGCCCTGGTGGGGGCACGAACTCTCGACCCTTGGGTGTGAGGCAGACACCTTACCAGTTAGACCAATAGAGATATCCCACTTGGCCTGTTCGGCTCAGGGTATTTCCGCATCCGAGGTCTGTTTAGGATAGCCTACTTTCACTGACTTTACATTGACTCCAAACCTCTGTTACTCAAAAAAGGCTAGAGCAAATGGGCGGTATATTTCCACACTTATTCCCTGGTTGACTCTTCCCAAACAGTAGAAATATTAGGTCAATTACTCTAGTCGTGTTATGAGTTAAAAGTTAGCGGGTCGTGATTTCGGACCTACCGGTAACATGACGTAACTTCGGACACTTTAGAAAAACTATACAATGAACCACAGTTATGGGAAGATTACATGATGTTATGGAAAAACAAGTATGTCTTCGGTGTTCTTCCATAATGCAGTCATTTTTCCATAACTGTACCTTATATACTTTTATCCAGAAGTGTCCGAAGTATAGCCCCCGTCCGAAGCTAGGGCATTTCACGGTACCTATAATGAGTGAACTGTATCTACAAACTCTTATGTAAAACGCATACATACATTGTACAGGACTATAAAATTACAAAATGAAGAAATACTACAAAACCACTGAAAGGCTAACTTAAGCATATAAGGCACACGACCAAAATAAGGTTTGATCTGAGACGAGAAAATTCACTAACTTAAGAGGGTAGTGTTATTTTTTTCTGGACCCCCTTCTCTCTCATGTACCTGTATAGCATAATAGTTTTAGGATTTTAAGACGTTCGCTCCGTTATTTTGGACATTTAGAGACCTTTCGCCACATTTCTTTGTCAATACTGTATTAAGACGTTTCGTGCCATATACTGTAGGTGTCGATTTTTTCCTGGCGAGCCATAGCGAGCCTGTAATTTCAGAAGGAACCGGCCTTCGGCCAGAACATTTTTCTACCAAAAAATGTACAAATTAATCTTGAACGGGGGTCTAGGGGGTATCTTTTTAAGCTTGATGGAGGTCTAGTGAGAAAATCATAAAATAAATAAATAAATATACAGTATTCAGTAGGCCAAAAACCAAGCACTACCCCCTTTAAACTCCATAGATTTCGCTCAGTCACACTTATAAATGCTGCCATACACAAGATTCAAGTTTCTTAATTTATTATCTTACAGTATTTACAATTCTGATGTATATGTTTGTAAAGACAGCCTTGGTTCAACTACCCACATCAAGCCTGAATATGCTTTACTTATTATACAGTATTATATTGTTTTCACTTTGGAAACTAAGCTTACTCCTTTCTTAACCCTTTCACGCATTTATGACGCAGAGGTCAGCCAGTGATGTTTGAGAAGAGAGAGAGAGAGAGAGAAACATATAATTGATTTAATTGTTTGATGAACACTGTAAAACAAATGATTATGAATGCACATGTCAATAATAATATGTATACCATTTCAATATACTGTACAGTTCTCTTACTCTTATAATTACCTCTCCAAAATTATTTTTCTGCCCACAGCGAACTCAAAGACAACTACAGAGGTTGAAGTAACTAAACTAAGTTTCTAAATACCCCTGATGGTAACAAAGGCTTTAAAGTATCCCCAATAGGCTCAAAATCGCGTCATATGTCGGAGAGGGTTAACTCTTTCAGTACCGGTGCCGTCTTTTTATCTATATTCTGGCTGCTCTTAGACAATTATGTTCAGCTTAAAAAGGGGTTCCAGTAATTACTAGGCTTCAAACTATCTCACTTAACCCATTTTACTACCACAGAACCTTCTTAAAATGCATAAAATCATCCAATTATAGCGAGTAATTATATAGACGTCGCCGGTACAGAAGGGGTTAAACCTTGATTTCATACGTCTCATGAATACGATCGATCGTAATCATAATCGGGAAGAGTACAGTATAGTGTGGCGACTGAGAATGCTAACCGTATGAGAGTTCTACTATGGATCTTATATAGTCTGGTTAAACTAATGAAAAAAACAAAATTATCGAGAATATGTCACCATGGCAAGGACCATATGTTTTCATTAGTTTATTCAAATGCATTAGGGTTTGTAATTGATGAATAATGTTGAGAACGGGGTTACTTAATACCCTTGTAAAATATAGTGCAGCCTTTCAGCGACACCAACACCATGGACTATACCGAACTAGGTCTCCTTCACTATCCGATGCCCAGATTTACAATATTATTTATTATGTTCCTTCCAACAACCAACCATACTCCTAAAATCGATTAATGAAATTTACAAACACATGTGGCAGTCCGTGGACTCGAACCCAGGATGCTCACACCGAAAATCAACACCTTATACATCGCACCACGAAGACAGGTTTTTAGGCATTTGTGTATTGATTGGTCCGAGAACGCATCCCCAGTTACCCCATTAATTTTAGGGTTCGCTATACAATTTTTTCCTTTACTTTATGATCGGATTTCAGGAACGTAACCCAATCATAAATCGAGAGAGACCTGTATCCCTAAACAAACCTTATCATGGTCAGTGGTAATTACTAAACTTTTGACGTATTCCTAGCCGGCCAAAATTATATGAGAGTTGTTGTAATTGCAATGAGAAGAACTGAAACATTATATTAGTACTTCTCATTCCAATTACAACCAGTAGCATATCTTAATGACAGGCTAGCAGAGCAGTAAAACTATGGTAAATACCTTCAAAGAACACAGGCCTATATGCGAGACAGTGAGGACTGACTAATGAAGCACACTGACTTGTGTACTGTATATACAGTAGATGCCTTTGGGTCCAACCAAAAACCGTGGCCGTCTTCTCGGAAAATGCAAAGTTAAAATAAAGAGTGTATACATGCCGCAATTAGGATGCAAGACTGACATTATACAGCTTTTGCCCCCATATGGCATATTTCATATTTAGCGCACATTTAGATATGGTACCGAGTGAACACATTTGGCAATTGCATTCCGTATTTGGCACTTCAGTCCAGTGATGTCAGCTCTCATAACGCCTTGCGGCCAGCCACCTTCTCCCTTCAAGTTGTTGTAGCACTGTTGTAGTGAATAGAGTATGGGACTCTCCTTTTCCCTCCCCTCACTTTTAACATTTGCCATTTCTCGCCATCCTGATGGCTTCATCAAGCACAGCAGGGGATGGTTTCAGCAAAAAAGTTACAAAAAGGTGGCTCCAAAGGGTGACTTTGGGACTGACCAGAGACTAATTGATAATTTTTCCATTAAAAGTATACTTCGCATTTGGTGAATTCAATTTTGGCAGTACTATTGGCAGACTAATTATTGTGCCACATGAGATGGGGGGGGGGGGCACTGTATTTCTTGTGGATCACTGAATCTTTAATATGTACTGTAAGTGTGTATGTAGAGTCGTGGTCATCATTTCTGCTACACTTTAGGGCCTCAAGCTGATTAATAGCCCTCCGAAATGCAGATATATGGTAAAGAATTGATAAGGAAATTCAGCCAGCTAAAGACTGCTTCAAAACTATGTATGAAAAAGTTGTGGTCATAAATTCTAAACATCAAAACCTCAAGCTGATTATTACAGTAGAGGATGTCAACAGAATGGAATGAAATGAGATGAGAATGGTGAGATGGATGTGTGGGGCCAGGCTGCAGGATAGATTATTATGTTACCTCCACCAACCGACTTTACTCCTAAACTCAATTAATGAAATCAACAAATACATGTGGCAGTCCAGGGATTCGAACCTAGGATCCTCACACCGAAATTCAGTGCATTTATCCATTGTGCTACGAAGACAAATGATGAACTGAGGAGACGTTTAGGTATAAAGAGTATTAGCGAGGAGATGCGTACAAGTAGACTGGGATGGTATGGACATGTGGAGAGACTGGATGAACAAAATTGGGTGAAAAGATGCAGGTCTGTGATTGTGGAGGGAGCTGCACCAAGGGGTGGACCGAGGAAGACCTGGGATCGAACTATACGTGCCGATCTCAAATCCAAAAACTTGACAAGTGAAGCAGCCCTTAACAGGGTTGCCTGGAATGCTGCCATTAGGACAAGAGACTGAAACTGCACGTATGTGTGGAGCACTCAGTCTTAAAATTTTATGTATGTATGTACAGTATGTACAGTTTTCCGCACATATTCCATTTCTCAACCATCCCAGTAAATTGAAACTTGGCAGCGCTGCACCCACCTCCCTCATTCCACCTCCTACCAATAGTGGAAGGTAGGAGGTGGAGCGAGGAGGGGGTTGGGGAAGTGGGTGAAGAGCTGCCAAATCACGACCCCAACGGAATAGAATATGTGCGGCAAACTGTACAGTACATGACCCTCAGAGATGCAGATATCAGGTAAAGAATTGATAAGGAAATTCAATCAGCTCATTTGCTCTACCCTATTTCGAGTTGCAGGGGTATGGGTTCAAGATTTCTGACCTCATAATAATAATAATAATAATAATCTGGTCTTTTATTTCTCGCAAGCGCCATTTCTTCCAGAGGAATTCACTAGCGCTCGTAACACATTGCATCACAATCAAGAGAAGTGTGGTGCAGTTCACCTGTAGTTCAAGCAACAACAACTATTTAACATGGCAGCAGTTAGTCTGTAACGACCTGTCACTGTGCCACTTGCAAGATCATAACTCCTACAGAAGAAAGGTTTTCAACTGTTTTTTGAAAGAGTCTATGGAGTTCAGTTGTCTAATTGATAAAGGCAACCTAGGAGCCATGAAAGAAAAGGACCGATCAGAGAAAGAGGACTGCTGGATAGCTACCGGTTCATCAAGACGCAGCACATCATCACTGCTTCTCAGGATCGCACCAGAATGTGCTAAAGGGCGTCTCAAGAGGTCAGCAAGATACTTAGGTTCGCCAAACATAAGTGCCTTAAAAGTCATAAGACACAACTTAAACTCTATCCTAGCTTTAACTGGCAACCAGTGCAGCTCTATCAAATATGAAGAAGTGGGGGTTCTTGGAGGTAATTCAAATATGAGCCTCGCTGTTCTATTTAGTATGGACTGAACTTTTTGTAGCAAGTAATTAGGAAGGCCAACCAATAAGGCATTACAATAGTCCACACGTGATAGGACAATTGAGTGAACCAATGTTAGAAGACAGCGCTTGTTAAGAAACCGTCTCACTGAATACAAGTTTCTGATTTGGAGATTACAAATTTTAATGACCTGATTGATGTGATTCTCATAGTTCAATTTAGAGTTAAAGTATACTCCAAGGTTTCACACTGAGCTTACTGGGTGAAGTTGAGAACCTCCTATATCCAGAGTCACTACATTTTCAGCATCATTTCCCCTTCTATTTCCATGAATGATAATGATCTCTGTTTTGTTCTCATTCAGTTTGAGTTTCCGCTTTGCCATCCAGATCTTAATGTCAGACAATAAAGATTCCATTTTGGTCTTAGTATCATTAATGTTTTCTATCTTCACATACAACTGAGTGTCATCAGCATAAAAGTGATAGGCAACACCATGAGCATCTAGCAAGGATGCCAAGCTGCTAGTGTAAACTATAAAGAGGATCGGTCCCAGAACCGATCCCTGAGGAACTCCAAACAACAGGGGGGCTTGGTCAGAGATGGTATGGCCAATCACCACCCGCTGAAATCTATCTGATAAATATGATTTGAGGAGCAAAAGTGCTCTTTCACAAACACCGTAAGAGTGCAGATCTTTTAACAGTAGGTCATGGTCCACTGTATCAAAGGCCGCAGAAAGATCCAACAAAACCAAGAGAGACGCCTTTCCGTTGCATGTGTTCTCCACCAAGTCATTCTGAATCTTACATAAAGAGGTCTCAGTTGAATGGTATTTCCTATATGCAGACTGAGCAAGAGGAACAGCTTTGTTCTATTCAAGCAATGGTAACAATTGATCAAGTATGGCCCGCTCAATTATTTTTGAAAGAAATTACAAGTTAGAAACAGGTCGGTAATTTGACATATCCTCAGCATCAAGTCCAGGTTTCTTTAGAAGAGGCACCAATAGAGCTTGTTTCTCAGATTGAACAGTTACCCTCCATGAAGCATCTGTTTACAATTTTACAGATGAAATCTGCGACATGCAGATAGACAAATGACATCTTGGATACATTAATAGGATCAAGCTTGCAGAAAGTTTTATTCATGTCTCTAACATAACTAATCATTTTACTTGTGTCCACTGGATGGAATGATGAAAGGATACGATTAATTATTATGTTCCTTCCAACAACCAACCATACTCCTAAAATCGATTAATGAAATTTACAAACACATGTGGCAGTCCGTGGACTCGAACCCAGGATGCTCACACCGAAAATCAACACCTTATACATCGCACCACGAAGACAGTTAAAGGTTGGTGGACACTGCCTACGATTTATTATGCAACTTCGAATCCTGCATATTAATCTAAGCATGTACACACATCCCAACTGCAACTCACGTAGGCTATGCATATGTGAATGGAAAGAGCAATTAATGGGGCCTTAACCACTTAGGGAAGTCCTCTCGATAAATTACTCCTGAACCAATATCAATTATTATGTTCCTTCCAACAACCAACCATACTCCTAAAATCGATTAATGAAATTTACAAACACATGTGGCAGTCCGTGGACTCGAACCCAGGATGCTCACACCGAAAATCAACACCTTATACATCGCACCACGAAGACAGTTAAAGGTTGGTGGACACTGCCTACGATTTATTATGCAACTTCGAATCCTGCATATTAATCTAAGCATGTACACACATCCCAACTGCAACTCACGTAGTTACATATGGAGGTTGGAAATCCACCGAAAACTCGTCATTGATCAATGTATTATCCAACTCATTTCTAATGCGTGTTATCTTAGTCGTGAAAAATTAAGAAAAATCAGAGGCCAGTCGAGCACTTGGCACGGAGGCAGGACAGGGAGCCATGTTCTTCCGACCTAACAAACCATTTACAACCTCAGCAAGCTTCTTTTGACCATTGCCACAGGAATCGACTCTGTTTTTATAATACTTAGACTTCTCAGCTTTCACTGCACATACATCTTTTCTTGCCGATATATATATTCCAGTCGAGTTTCCTCCTTTCGTTGCAAGCGCCACTTTCGTTCTGCTTTCCTACGTTGTCTGCGGAGAGAGTTAACTGGTGGGCCATACCAAGGTGAATCATCACGCACAATAATTGTCTTCACAATCTCCGGGCAATGAAGATCAAAGACAGATTGAAGTACCCTGTTATGAATCTCGGTTAGTTCATCGGATGAAAGAACCGAGCAGCTGATGGCATTTAGAGACTGGCTAATTTCATAGCAAATTTGCTCTTGATCAATATTTTTGTAATTTCTGAACCTAATTTCCTTTTTATAAGAAGACTTTGGGTACGCTGATATAAAAAGTAATTAAAGCATGGTCAGAGACTGTAGGATCTATCGGATCAACTTCAATACCCGACACACGATTGCAACCAACTGGAGATAAAACCAAATCAAGAATGTGCCCACAAATATGAGTCGAGTGGGACACGTGGTTGACAAAATTATTATGACCGATCAATTCAAGAAATTCAGAAGGAAAGGGCTTCAAAGATGGACTATCAATCCAATAATTAAAGTAACCACAGATCAGCAACCCACCAGTCTTACTAGCAAATACCTCCAAAAACTGACCAAACTCATTCATGAAGTTTCTATCCGTACCTCGATGACCTGGTCGATAGATAGTTGCAATTCTAAAGGTTTGCTGATGATGGTTAATTACTACTTCCAGGAGTTCAAAAGAAGATGGGACAGGAACATAGTCCGAGCGAGAAATACTTGTGATCGCGAGAGAATAAATAAGCGCTACGCCTCCACCAGGGTGGTCTGCAGAAGGTCTAGGCGCGCCAATTATGGAGTATGAATTGGGCAAAGCACTGCGAATAATGGATGTCGGATTCACACAACCAAGTCTCTGTCAGGCACAAGACATCGAGCTCAAAT
This sequence comes from Paralithodes platypus, assembly GCA_032716605.1. Taxonomy (NCBI): domain Eukaryota; kingdom Metazoa; phylum Arthropoda; class Malacostraca; order Decapoda; family Lithodidae; genus Paralithodes; species Paralithodes platypus. The sequence continues at coordinate 79,671,589 of CM064575.1, read as the reverse complement.
TCACTTAACGTCTCAATTATATGATCCATCTTGTTACGAAGGGAACGAATGTTTAGCAAACCCACTCTACCTGATTCCGAGGAGGTGTTAGGATTTTTTTTGAATCGGTGAAGCTTGTATTTTCAATTAATTTCTTACGCTGAGAAATCATAATCGGGCAGTGCCTGTTAGATGCAAAGTGAGCAAGTGACTCGGCCAAGAGTGGAGGACCGGAACCAGCCTCTCCAGGTTTTGAGGAAGAACAATTTACACACTTCGGCGAGTGTTTATTTGTACAGTCCTTAGAACTATGGCCACCGGCACAAAAAAACGCACTTAGGTTCAGCAAGTTTCTTGTTGCAATTGTCTTTGTAGTGCCCAAAGCCTTGGCAGTGATGACACTGGGTGACCCAGAATCTGCCGTATGCACGACATCTCATGAGCCCAACATAGACACAATTATGTTCATGGACAATGGCAGAACGTATCTCCGGGGATATTTTTAATACAGCCATCTTGTTGCTTCCTTTGTTCCTTGTGAATATTAATTGAAGGGTATGGTTCTTGTCCGACAGATATCTGATTTGGGGGTTTTTACTCAGAATGCTTGGGATAATGTCCTCGTCATCAAGCGTAACAGGGATACCAGTCAAGGTTATCTTAGGAAGCATTTTCTTAGGCTCTGTGATACAATAGTCACTGTCGGTGCCAAGACGGGAATTGAGCGCATTGCTTGCTTGAGCCTTTGCTTCCTCGGATGGGAGCTTTACCACTAGGGTACCAGAGTCCCTAGTGGCACAGCTGTCCACTGGTATGGAGGCAAGAGCCTCATTAATAAGGTCGGGATTAGGAGGGACAGTACCGGGCTGGGCATCAGGTTTTGTCTTTACTATCAGGACTTGTTGGTTATGAACTTTTTTCAGTTTGCCATTGTCCATTACTTCATCAACCCTCTTTGTTGATTTATTGGTCAATTCCCTCGTAGCTTCTGCAACCGATTGCTTAACAATGTTAGCAAATGAAGGAATATCAGGAGTAGCAGCTGGCCTTTCAAGAATATTCAGTCGGTCATTTATTTTGGAAATGTTGTCGGCAACCGCAGCAAGGGTCCCAGACACTTCACCAATTAGGGCAGCCTTCGGGTCGTCCAAGGTCTGCTGACTAATTGTTGCGCCCTTAGCAGCCAGGGGGCTGGTATCACAAACAGTGCAATGCCATTTAAAGCCGGGTTTTTTCTTGGACAAGACTCTGAGGTCTTCATCATCAACGTCAATGCAGCTGACGTGGAAAAAAGTGCCACAAGAATAGCAGCCCAGCGATTTGGCCTTGCCAACCACCCTTCCGCAAACACAACTTGGCCTACAAGCCATTGCCACAGCTTTGGATGAAATTACATTACTTGCACGAGAGAAATATATATAAAAAAATAACTCCCTGGGGCAAAAGCCCAGGCACTAATCTAAATTAAAAACAAACAAACTACCTTGGCTAAAAATAAATTAAACCAATCATTTAAAAACCTGATAAAATAAAATAACAACCTGGCTAAAAACCCAGGTAGCGCCGCCCCCGTTTGTGTCACCCAAGAAGAAGAAAAATTAAGGTATGGAAAAAGAAATTAATACTGGGTGTCTACGAGGATACCGCGGGCAGGTGGGGTGCGACTTGGCTACCCTTTGGAGGTAGCCCAAACCGAGGTGCGAGGAAGGATGGTGTATGTCTACTAACTTTAACCAATTTACTCTTTAAATGTTTTGAGTTTCTTTGTCAGTGACTGTATTATCCACACAACTCGGTATAACCTCATTGGTTACGATACTGCCACTGCGCAATCATAATCATAATGAATAGAGTATAGTTCTGATGTTTGTAAAATTCACCTAGGGGCAAAGGAACGCTAAAGTGGTACTGGACCCTAAGAATTGGAACTTTTAATGTTGTTTCAGTTAGAGCTCTGTCTCGAGTCAGCCACCCCCAGCTATGGGGTATGGGCCTGAGTAAATACATACAATACTGATGTTTGCGGATTTGCAGATTAACCCAAGAACTACGACGTTCCCTCCAGATGGCACACTTTAAGAGATGGGTCATTTTTCTAGACCCCCTTCTCCCTCTTGTTTAGCCCCATTAGTTTTCCGATTTTAAGATGCTTGCCCCTTTAATTTGTTGATTTTCAGACCTTTCACACTATTTCTTTGTCAATTTTAAGACCTTTCGTACTATTTAGGTGTCGATTTTTTTCCTGGCGAACGATTGTGAGCCTGTAATTTTGGAAGAACCGGCCGAAGGCGGGGACATTTTTCTACCGAAAAATGTACAAATTAATCTAGAAGAGGAATCTAATGAAAGTTTTTTTAACTTTGATGGAGGTCTAGCGAGGAAACTAAAAAATAAAGGAATAAATGAACTACTAGACCAAAAAAAACGCCCATTCAAATACCTTGCCAGTGCCATGAAATATCTTAAAGTTGGGCGACACATAGGAAGTAGTGGTATCTCTCCATGCCACATCCTCCCCCCTCAACCCGTACAGTACCGGTGACATTCTGCCAACTATTAGACGATATTATTCAGCTTAGGAAGGACCTCTACCAATTGAAAGGCTGCCAACTATCTCAAATAATCCATGTAGCTACCATATATCCTTCCTAAGCTTCATAAAATCGTCTAAATGTAGCGAGAATAAAGTATAACAGACGTCGCTGGTACTCAAAGGGTTAAATTTGACCTGTTATTTTGCACAGGATCTAGCAGTTCATCGATTAAATACAATAAAACAAAAACTTCTACCAGATGTGGCGATAAAGATAATTATGTTAAAATTAACTCTGAAAACTTGACTGAATGAAAAAAAACACTATTAGAGGAGCACTTTGACTTGAGCCATAAAGTGCTCCTCCACATAATTATTTGGCATTGATATAGTTGTAGGAAAACAAGGAAATGAAGGAACTACAATAATAACTAACAGCGATAAAAATGGCAGTGTTGTAATGTTGACGTGTTTATCATCTTCATAATTGACCTGGGTACGATCCCAGCCAAGGCAGACAGATTTAATGGGTGTGGTAGTACGTCCTAGCATGTTTCACGTGCTCACACCCAGCCGGGGGACACCTCGACGACGTATACAGACTAACACACACAACAAAGCCACTCCAACAGCTTCCTCTCTCCCCTCTCAACACTCTTCAGAAAGTAGATACGAGGTGCCGTTGTAAATGTTTATCCCTCAATACCTTCGCCTGACCTGTCAGGCTCGCACACAAGAGGTTTTTCATTTCGATAAATAAGGCTGTATCATTTTTATTCAACATACGTAAAATTTATGCTCCATTGTTCCCATTATGTACAGTACAGTTTTCCGCACATATTCTGTTCCATTGGGGTTTTGATTTGACAGCGCTGCACTCACCTCTACAACCCCCCTCCCTCACTCCACCTACCAATAGGTGGTGGAGTGAGGGAGGGGGGTTGGGAAAGTGGGTGAAGCGCTGCTAAATCACGACCCCAACGGAATAGAATATGTGCGGCAAACTGTACCTGAAAGTAATTCAATGTCTAAAACAAAACAATAATATGAAAATGTTCCTGTATTCCCTTTCACAATCACCTCCGTCTTAGCACAACAATACCCCAGTTCAGGACAAACAAAGGCAACAATGAAGCTGCATCGTTTTAGCCATTTAATCACTTTCGGCCAGGCAGCCTAGTGAACGACTACCACAACCTATACCGCTATCATCATCATCTTCACTGTCACCATCTCCAACATCTTGCTTCCACCTGAGGCACCCCTGGTAATAAATGGTAATGTTTGTATATGTATATACTCAGGCACATATCCCATAGCTGGGGGTGGCCAACTCGAGACAGAGCCCAAACAGAAAGAACAAAACATGACAAGAAATGGTAAATAAATAGGAGAGACACATTCAAGTTATTTATCCATACACACTCTTTCTGCATGCTCGTCATCAATCTTCTCCGTCTCCAACCTTTGATAAATTGAGAAATATTAATTATAGAAACTTGTCAACATAACTAAAATGCCTACCAAACACAGTACACAAAACAATAACAATAATTTCAACGTAAACATTAGCCAATGACTGATAACATTGACTGAGAGAGACTAAAACCACGCTCTCTGTGGATAAAACGGTCTTTTAACTTATATGTATGTATGTATGAAGAGAGATATGGAAGTACAAATAACAATAAAAATTATAACATGTTTGTCCTGTAGCCAGAGGTCATGTCGGATTATTGGATGACAGTATCAAATGCCGGATTACAGGACTTTTATTGTATAACGCAGCTGCTGTATTAATTAAGGGGAGGTTCTCATTTGTTCCCTATACTTCTATCAACCTGGGCTTCATTCTTCTCGTCACTGCTTCATCCGGAATACAAATCAGCACCAAATGCGAGGAAGTTTGGCTTTAACGTACCTGTAAAAATGGACAAGGTTAATTCTCAATCATTGGCGTTTACATTCTCAATAATTGGAGCTTACATCCTTATAAATGGATAAGGTCAATTCTCAATCATTGGCATTTACATCCCTGTAAATGGACAAGGTTAATTCTCAGTCAGTCCTACAAACACTTTTTCTAGGGCATATAAAATGGCACCTCTATAGAATCGGCGTCGGCCTAATCTCCCTAAAAACGGAAAGGGGAGATTGCCCGCATGTTGTTAGTACACCATAACCCAACCTATCGCACGTCAGTAGTCGGGGAAATGTTAGTGTACAGATTAAAGGGGTCATTGCAAGCATAAAACTCCTTACAGACTCCTTTCCTTCGTACATCATTCATTCAATTCTCCAAAACGACGGATGTGTGCTATTCCTCCCGCCAGACATCCGGAGCTTACATCCCACATATCACCGCTCCCTACAAACAGCTGGCCGGGGAACGTTGCTCGCGTGTCATTCCTCCTCCTTCATGGATCTGAGGAACTTGTATGTGTCGCGGGAGAAAATGTAGCTCAGGCCGGAACTCAAGGTGCTGGCCGCCGTCAACCACCTGAAATAAAAATCAAAAAAATCAAATAAATACCGCTCTAATGTTTTAACGAATACTAATTACATACAATTGCTGAATAATTCTTTTGCATCTACGGAGCAGAAATTTACATACAGTACAGAACTTACACGCTCTAAGCATATATATTATATATATACTGTACTATTGGTTACGAAGCTGACTCAATCGTATCGCTTTCAGTTGGGACTCGTATTGAATCAGGTCGTTCACCTCCCAGCAGATTAATTTAGCCTGGAGGTTTTCTGAATCTTGGATACAGAGGTACTACTTTTAACATCGTTCTTAACACCAATAACCCCCAAATGAAATTAATGAAAGCATGTGATTCTCCTAGGATTCGAACCTAGGATATCTCATTCAAAACTTACACGCTCTAACCATTACACCAACAAGACAGTTTATGAGTTAAAGGGGGGTTGGATGGGAGGAGGGATGCCTACTTACAGAGGAGCATGGCGTCTCTTCCATTCATACCCAGTCCCTCAGGGATTAGGGTATCTGGCAATAGATAGATTTTTCAGCAATAGAATGGTATAAAAGGTGCATCCAAACATTTTGGCTCTAACATTCCTTGATTTTGGCCGTGTCACTCCTTCAACTCTGGGGGAAGCACTCTTCTCAGTCAGTTTTGCCTTTTGTCTCCCTCATCTACATAGAACAAATATAAAAATACTGTACTACTAACCACATAGCCTTGAGCATGTAGTGGTCGGTATAAGCAAAGACGGGAGCTGCCAGTGCTGCCGTGATGAGTCCCAACTGTACCGCTGTGTTGACTTTACTCAGTGTGGTTGGGGCCAGGCGAGCTGTGGCGTGGGTCGCATCGAAGTACCGGACCAAGGTACGCTGGAAGAAGAGTAATATATGTAAAGTAGGGCATTCTAATATATGTAAAGTAGGGCATTCTAATATATGTAAAGTAGGGCATTCTAATATATGTAAAGTAGGGCATTCTAATATATGTAAAGTAGGGCATTCTAATATATGTAAAGTAGGGCATTCTAATATATGTAAAGTAGGGCATTCTAATATATGTAAAGTAGGGCATTCTAATATATGTAAAGTAGGGCATTCTAATATATGTAAAGTAGGGCATTCTAATATATGTAAAGTAGGGCATTCTAATATATGTAAAGTAGGGCATTCTAATATGTAAAGTAGGGCATTCTAATATATGTAAAGTAGGGCATTCTAATATATGTAAAGTAGGGCATTCTAATATATGTAAAGTAGGGCATTCTAATATATGTAAAGTAGGGCATTCTAATATATGTAAAGTAGGGCATTCTAATATATGTAAAGTAGGGCATTCTAATATATGTAAAGTAGGGCATTCTAATCGTGACAAAGCTTGCATAAATTTATAATGCAAAACTTGAAAAACAAACAAACCAAAACAGGGACGACACAATATAAAGACAAAAGAACTTATCAAAATCGCTATGTGGAAACCGATCATAGTACACAGAGAATATACTATACTATACAGCAAATTTTAATAGCTTCTCTATTTATTTTATCAATGCCGGCTTGATGTTCAACAGGCAAACACCCACTAGTCTGAAATTTGAGTTTCTGGACACCCAGGATCTGAAAGAAAGGAGCTTTACTCTATAAAGTAGGATTCTTATGCGGTAGCATAGGCTGCATATTCGCTCACCAGGACAAAATTGACACCTAAATGGAACGAAAGGTCTTAATATTGATAAAGAAATGGGGTGAGAGGTCTCAAAATCGACAAACTCATCTATCTTGTATCGTCCCAGTTTTAGTTTGTTTATTTTGCAAGTTTTACATTATAAACTTATGGGCAAACGTCTATCTATCTAAGCTTGAGGGAGAAGGAGGTCCACAAAAACAAACCATCCCCCCTTAACCCCTTCTGTACCCCAGACGTCATTGCAATTATATTCCAGCTATGCTTAGACGATTTTGTGCAGCTTAAGAAGGATCTGTGGTAGTAAAAAGGGTTAAAGGAGATAGTTCGAAGCCTGTATATTGCTAGATGTCCTTTTGAAACTGAACGAAATCGTCTGATAGTAACAAAATATAGTTACAAGGACGGCACCGGTACTAAACGGGTTAAGAAGTACAAATATAAATATGATACAGTGGGCCCCACAAGGGTGCGGTTACCTAAGTCCGAGACATGCGCGCACCCTTGTAAAACGCACCCTTGGAGCTTAAGAACCTATGGGAAATTCACTATGTAGTCCGGGGACTCTTCAAACTTACCCTTTTTTCGCCCAATAACCCCTGAAAAACATGAACTAAGCAAAGAATACCTGCACAGTATAGAAATGTGATTAGATATTAGATAGAATAGGGGTATTACACTCACTTTGGATGGTTTATGTATGCGTGGAGGTTGGGATTTTGGTCTTACTGAGGAGCCTCGGACCCTCAGTAAGACCAACATCCCAACCTCCACGCATACATAAACCATCCAAAGTGAGTGTAATACCCATATTCTCTCTAATATCTAATCACATTTCTATACTGTACAGGTATTCTTAACTTAGTTCATGTTTTTCAGGGGTTATTGGGCGAAAAAAACGCACGCTTTGCTTTTTTCGCGCTTTTTTCGCACCCTTGGGTTATAAGCACCACACGGACATCTGCCGCACGGTTGGAGAATCGCACCCTTTTAGTGCGCACCCTTGCGGGGCCGACTGTATTAGAACTACTCACTGGTGGAGGAAGACTTTTATATCGCACAAACGAGGCTCCCCCGATGATCAGCACGTCACGGTAAATGATCAACCCAGTCAGAGGCACTGTGGAGAACAACAGGGTTAGTTTGGTGGCAGGGAAATTCATTGAATGGAGAGAGATCCCATCACAGGTTCAAAGTACAAAAATAACTTTAAGCTAAGGTGACCTCAAGGATCGTCAAATAAGGAAAACAGCCCATAGAAAGAAAAATTTAATGTCAGCTAAAAAAATAGAAGAAAAATTGTCATCCTATAAATCTTACATGGAATGAGTCCGACGTATGTGAGTGAGAGGACCAGCACAGCCACCAGCACCTTGTCTGCCAGGGGGTCCAGGAAGCTGCCCAGATTCGATGCTTGGCTGGGAAAAGTGCGGGCGATCCAACCATCCAGCTGTTGACAAAGGTACCATTATTCAAGACTGAAAAATATATTGCATTGTTGAGGTTAGATGCTGTATATTTATTTAACCACTTCAGTTTCGGCTCGCTGCGTTCCTGCCTGCTGAGACTGGAACCTCTCCGGGTGGTCGGGGTAGTGCTGGAGGGACCTTGGTGATCCCTGGTCTCTTAAATTCCAAAGGTACAGGGAAACTTTAATTCTTAAAGGAAGTGGACTAGAACCTTTTTGGATTATCAGATTTCTCAGAGTATTGGGCTAGGTACCTCGGAAATCAATAGAAATAAATACAGTATACCGTACATAATTACTAATTAAATAGGTTACAGAAATCTACAACCAAATTAGTTGTTGACAAGTTGATGGACAATATGAGCATTCTAAACAACCTACTCAACTAACCTAATTCGTAAATTCTGCGAATATAAAGAGTCTGAGAGCTGCATAGTAGTACAGTACGACAGTATGGTGATGGGCTGGTCTATCAGAGTGAGAACTGAGCGATCTCTGCCATACCCATAGCTTACTCTGACTGTTCCTTTAACTTATATATTTTCTAGATCTCAAGTGACGGCGTCTTTTCCATGGATTGACCTCCCAATCTACCAAGATTGGAAGCCAAAGCGTCACATTTTTCCCTTGCCCCTCAACTTTCTCTTCATAATTGCTGAGGGGCATAGGGCCCTGGGTGGGGCTTTGGTTTCACGGGCGTTTCCGCACCCTCCTCAGCTCCCCGCCATGGAGTGGCTTCGGTCACCCAGGCTTTATTGTGGTCGGCAGGGAGGGTTCTGTAGGGCGCTCAGTTATGGCCTTGGCCTTGCTCGGGGCCTTGGGGCTGTTCGGCCAGGCAGCTTGGGGAACAGCAACAACAACAGTACGACATTACCACCAGGTAAGATGTGGTGATGGGCTGGTCTATCAGAGTGAGAACTGAGCGATCTCTGCCATACCCATAGCTTACTCTGACTGTTCCTTTTACTTATATATCTTCTAGATCTCGAGTGACAGCGTCTCTTCCGTGGATTGACCTCCCAATCTACCAAGATTGGAAGCCAAAGCGTCACATTTTTCCCTTGCCCCTCAACTTTCTCTTCATAATTGCTGAGGGGCACAGGGCCCTGGGTGGGGCTTTGGTTTCCCGGGCGTTTCCGCACCCTCCTCAGCTCCCCGCCATGGAGTGGCTTCGGTCCCCCAGGCTTTATTGTGGTCGGCAGGGAGGGTTCTGTGGGGGCGCTCGGTGATGGCCTTGGCCGTGCTCGGGGCCTTGGGGCTGTTTGGCCAGGCAGCTTGGGCAACAACAACAACAGTACGACGTTACCACCAGGTAAGATGTGGTGATGGGCTGGTCTATCAGAGTGAGAACTGAGCGATCTCTGCCATACCCATAGCTTACTCTGACTGTTTCTTTTACTTATATATTTTCTAGATCTCAAGTGACGGCGTCTCTTCCGTGGGTTGACCTCCCAATCTACCAAGATTGGAAGCCAAAGCGTCACATTTTTCCTTTGCCCCTCAAGTTTCTCTTCATAATTGCTGAGGGGCACAGGGCCCTGGGTGGGGCTTTGGTTTCCCGGGCGTTTCTGCACCCTCCTCAGCTCCCCGCCATGGAGTGGCTTCGGTCACCCAGGCTTTATTGTGGTCGGCAGGGAGGGTTCTGTGGGGGCGCTCGGTTATGGCCTTGGCCTTGCTCGGGGCCTTGGGGCTGTTCGGCCAGGCAGCTTGGGGAACAACAACAACAACCACAACCACCAGGTAAGACAGATATGACTCGCACTAATTCCTTGAATGTGACGATAGTGCGTAGTTATGTGTGCGATTAGTTTGCTTGGGAAACAGATTAACTTGCTCATGTAGTACCGTAATGCACACCATATGTGGTGGATTGTGTTCTTTTATTTCATAAATTTTATGTTAGTAAGCGTTGTTTCCACATAGCGATGTTGATTAGTTATTTTGCCTTTACAGTCAGGACCCCCAATACACGATTCCACAATGCGCGAAAACCCTAATACACGAGTTACCCCTCGAAAATAACATTAATTAATTAAACATTAATTACGCGAGGTGGTACCACAATACACGAATCGAGAGCTAAGAAGGTGCCAAATCTGCTATTCCCGCTTGATACGCGAGCACGTCTAAGTTTCGCGAGGCCCAGGCGTAGCTCCGAAAAGAGAGAAGACGGGCATACGCCTGCCTTCCCTCCCGCTTACCCTCCCTCCCACAGTCCCGCTCAAGCGCTCATAGCCGTGCGGAGTGACCAAACGTTTGTAGTGCCTGCCACTTTTTTTCGCCATGCCACGCCAATATAAGAAGATAACACAAAATGAAGGTGGAAGTGTTGGATCGCAAGAAAAAGGGAGAAGGAAACTGTGCAATAGGCTTGTCAGAGTAAACTGTTCGTACGATTTGGTCAGGGAGGGAGAAGTTGGAGAAAATCGTGAAGTCCTACGGTCCTAGTCCTAGCCTATCTACTACTAATTTTAAGGTAAGGTTTCATATTTTTATTCATTGTTGTTCTTATATAAGATATAGACTGTACTGTAGAGCCAAAAATGTCGAAAATAGGCCATAATTGAGAGATGTCACCCAATCTAATTATTCCCATTAAAAGTTAGTTCCACATTACACGAATTCACAATACGCGATGCCTCCTGTCGCCCCTATTCTCGCGAATTGGGGGTCCTGACTGTATATTGTCTTTGTCCAAGTTTTGGTTTGTTTAGTTTGCAAGTTTTAAATTTTAATTAGCAGGTTCAGTACCGTACTATGATCCAGATGTTCTTAGTACAGTATAGGTCTCCCTCATTATCCGATGCCCAAATTTACGATATTATTATAGGTTTTTAGGTGTTTGGGTTTTGGCTGGTCCGAGAGCGCGACCCCATTTACCCCATTCATTTTAGGGTTCGCTATACGATTTTTCTATTTAAAATTGGGTTTTCAGGAATATAACACAATCGTAAATCAAGGAGACCTGTACAATCTACTATTACTGAGTATTACCGTACATAACCAGATAAGACAGTACTGTACACGTGAGACAGTAGAGACAGATATGACACACACTCAGCAGGTTCACTACTATGGTTCAAATGCTATTATAGTATCAATCAATTAATGGGAGCTTACGCCGTAACAGCACGTAGCCGAACTCACTCTCTAACTCCACTTTGGGGTGTCTTAATGGGAGCTTACGCCGTAACAGCACGTAGCCGAACTCACTCTCTAACTTCACTTTGGGGTGTCACCCCGGGCGAGACAACAGTGAGTGGAGGCGGCCAAGGGGAAGACCACAGAACTCATGGCTGAGGCCAGTCGACCGTCGACCAATCTTGCGATAGGATACTTGATATGGGCTGAGCATATGCCTGGAGTCTACTGTTACTACTATTTTTTTTTTTTTTTTTTTTTTTTTTTTATAATCGTACAGTAGCACCTCCATTATCCGGCACTCAGGGGGATTTGAAAACTCCGGTTGATTGAAAATTACTCCTATAAATGCCCATAAACCCCAAGAAAATACCCCCTAATGGCTATCTGTATTATCAGCCTTAACCCTTCCTGCCCGGGCAACATTTTATAAGGACACCGCGGCAGATGGGCAGGAACCCGGGTGTGAACCTGGTCAGTAAGCTTGAAAGCCTATTCAGCTTGGTCTGAACGCTGTGCGTCCGACGCATGTAAACAAAGCCGATCGGTGCGTCACCGCATCTCCGAAAACAATAAGGAGACGTCGGATCAATGTTATTGTTGTGACGTCAGACGAAATTAGTGTCTGAAAAGCTCCAATATTGTCAACATCGCGGAAAAATTTGCTCCACGGAAATCGTCATCACAACTGAACCAGTTGACTTAGAGAGCTCTACTCAATGCCAGTCTACAGATTGGAAACCGCACTACGTTTAGGGATGCGTGGGAAATTTCTAGCAGTTAAAATAAAAAAATACGGTAGTCTAGGCCTAGACGTTTTTTGGCCAGATCGCCCGGATACGACCTCCATCCTTAGGAGGACCTGCCCGGGCCACGAGGGTTAATATAATAAAATATAATAAACAAACACACATTACTATACCATTTTAATAGTAATGTTCTCAACTCGCCAATTTATATGTACAGTAGAAGTTGGAAAAGGCGTCCAGCTGTTGCTGTGGTCGGCGGCGTAATGCGTATCATCGTATGCAAAGGCTAGGCCTTATCGGGAGGGAGAGTTCTGCAGTGCATTCAAAGTTTGACAGTAGCAAAACGAAACATAGAAAATACCCCCTAATGACTATCTGTATTATCAGCCTTAATATAATAAACAAACACACATTACTATACCATTTAATAGTAATGTTCTCAATTCGCCAATTTATAAGTAGGCCCAGCTGTTGTTGTTGTTTGTCGGCGTAATGCGTATCGTTGTATGCGGGAGGGAGAGTTATGCAACGCATTCAAAGTTTTGACATTAGGAAAACGAAACACTAATATCAAACTGTTTTTTTTTTTTTTTAGTTTGTCTTAGGTTTCTCACTTAATATCTAAATATATTTATGAAGTGGATGCTTTGGGAGAGGCAGCAAGGGGTGGATGCTTGCCACTCATCCACAGTTGTAGAGGTGGATGCTCTTGCACCATCCACCTCTCTCCATTCGTTTGGATATTTGTGTTTTTTGGTTCCAAGCTCAGAACCACTCTTTTGCATTTCTTCTGGTCACTATTGGCTTTCACTTTGTCCGACTTTACCTTAATCTTCGGCATGATAGTGATGAATCGAGTATAATATGTCCAATATGAGAATAATTGTATATACGGATCGATCGGGCGAGACTGAGTAGGCCTATTCTCGCGCTTTTGTTGTTCTTGTTGCTTGTTCTACTGACGTCGCTGCTACCCATATAGAACCACAAACTATTTTATATATATATATACAGTAGAATCTCGCATCCCACGATTTATTGGTACCGAAATATTACCGTGGGACCGGAATTCGTGGGAAGCAGAGTATTAAAGTAATGGGGAAAATTACAAAAGTACTGGAGGCTATCGTCGGGCGACTATTGACCATCACTTTACATGCCAATAATCCAAAGTAAGTTGCTTTAACCCTCCAGCCTCGGCTACGCATTCTATAATACCGGTAGATCCCCAAAACCTGGGGGATTTGGCCGAAAAAACTTCTCGCCTAGGCTACCGTATCTTTGTTATTTTGACTGCTTCCGCATTCCCGCGCATCCCCAAGCGTAGATGTGTTTCGTACCTGTAGAATGGCGTTGAGTAGAGCTCTCTAAGTCAACTGGTTCAGTTGTGATGATGATTTCCGTGGAGAGAACTTTGTGGCGATGTCAGCCACTTTTCGCTACTTTTCACTACTTAACAATAATACAATAACAATAATTGGTTGAGAGACTCAGACCAAGAGTGAGAGCAGTGGAAATTAATTACTTAAGGAGTGCGTGCGGAGTTACATGGAGGGATAGACAGACTAATGAGGAAGTAAGAAGGAGGTGTGGTGTGGAGGTAGATGTGCTGGAAAGTGTGAAAAGGAACAACTTGAGATGGTTCGGCCATATGGAACGTATGGAAAGCGAGAGAATGACTAAGAGGGTGTACGAGAGCGAGGTGGAGGGACAGAGGGGGAGAGGTAGACTGAATATGAGGTGGAAGGATGGAGTGAGGAACTACATGAACGAAGGCGGTGCTGGTTGGGGGGAGGGGCGTCGACTGACTGGGGACAGAGGTGCATGGGGGCGGTTCGTTCGTGGCCACCCCTTCGGGGATCGCGGCGTCAGGCAATAGATAGATAGATAGAACAATAATACAGCCACACAAGAACAAGCGACGCCTTACCGGCTGTTGTTTACATGCGTCGGACGGACGCCTTTCAAGCTGCTATGAAAAGAAAGGTAAGTAAAACACAAACAAAAAACTTAGAAAAGTTGATGAGGTGCTTATTGTGATGGATGTGGTGATAGACGGGAAGCGGATGTTTAGTTACCACCCTCCGTGGCCCCAATCTCGTTCTCCGTCACCCCACCCGTCGCCGCCAAAGCCCGTGAAATCATCGTCCATGGCATCAAGTTCGGCGTCCTGTAGAGCTTCCATTAGCTCTGCATCCGTGGGAATCGTGTGGTTTTTCGTGGGATGAGAATTCAGGTAGCCATTGGATAGTACCGTGGGATGCGTAATCGTGGGATCAAAATGCGTGAGATGCGTGACTCTACTGTATGTATGTATATATATATATATATATTTCTTATTGGTGTTTTTAAGTAGTTTTTTCCTAATAGTATATATTTATTATTTGTTATGATGCAAATATGCTGGTAAGACGATTTTTTTTTTTTTTTTTTTTTTTTAATAATTTCCTAAAACCTCCGGTTGTTTGAAGCTACCGGATGCCTGAATGCCGGAAAATCGAGGTGTTACTGTAGTTTAGCCAGACCACTGAGCAACAAAACGCAACTCTTATAGGGCTGGCCTGTTACTACTACTACATCACCAGATAAGACAGGTGAGAGACATATACAGTTTACACACATCTGGTTCTTATCCACTCATTAATATTTTCAAGCTATTCTCTCTTAAAGAATACCCTTCAGATCAAACATACAGTAATTACCACAACCCACCAAGTCAGTAAATCCGGCCAGCATGAAGAGCCCGAGAGCGGCATGGTAGTGAGACGTGATCACCATGTACGAGAGGGCCGGTGACAGACAGATGCGACTAATACACAACAGGTTCGGTATGGTCCAGATGTTCTCCCGCTCTATAATTTCGTCCATCCTCTCCCGAACTTTGGCCTTGGTCTCCTTGAAGTCGTCCAGTAGGTCCTTGCCAGCTTCTCGTATCCGGTTCTCCTTCTTCTTCATCACCTCCCATGACGCTACACTCTGTAACGTGTAATTCACATTTGTTTTCACCAACCCACTAATTAACTTACAAATAAACCTAACTAGTGAAATCAATGAAAGTAATGAATACATGTGGTACTCCAAGGACTCGAAGCTAGGATACTCACACCGAAATTCCGCACTAGGCTATTAAGTCAAGTCTTTATAATAAGGTCAGATCAGTTTACCCTTTCAATGCAATTATGTCATCTTCATTTATCCTGTCTATCATGAGACAATTTTGTCCAGCTTAGGAATAGCCTTCAGAAAACAAAGGTCAAATACCTATAACGATAAGCTTTTAGACTAACACAAATACAGTACGTACATAGAAGAAAAGAAAAAAACATACAGTACTGTACTCTCTAAAGTACAATTTTTTTTTCAATGATCTTATAATGTAAAGTTTGCAAAATAAACAAAATAAATAAACCAAAACAGGGACGACACAATTAAATACATCATGGTAATAAAGGTGTTACGGTAGCTAAGTCCTATCAGTCAACCTTGAAGTCGCCAACAACATAATCTACACTCCTGGAGAGCCCGACCGAAGCCATGTCCTTCCTTAGGGACTCGGGGCTGTTCGGCCAGGCAGCTTAGGGAACAACAAGTTGAAGTCGTCCAAAAGGTCCTTGCCAGCTTCTCGTATCCATTTTTTTTTCATCACTTCCCATGACGCTAAATTCTGTACGGTGCAATTATAAAAAGATGCTCAGAATATAAGTCATATTACCATGGTTAATAAAATGGGACCATTTGCATTAAATTCCAGCTATCATTAAATTATAAATAAAAGTAATAAAAAGATAAAAAACAAAAATCAGAATATTGCACTAACTTAATTCTGAATAGAATAGTTGTCACACAAAACTGAAAACTAGTTCGTACCCTCGACTGTTCTGAAGTGTCAACAGATTTGAGGATGACGCTGGTGGTGGATAGAGGTCTGACTGTGTGTGGTGTGGGGGTGTACAAGATCTCTTACTCTCCAATGCTCCCTTCTCATCGCTTCTCCTAATCCTCCACCAACCCTCGTATTGATGACTGACGGATACGGATCTTGCTGTGAAAGAAGAAAGAAGAGGATTGTTATAGTATGGTAGGCTATTTCAAATGTAAGGGAAGGATGTAGTATCTGGGCGTACGACTACGGTCGTCATTTTTACATAGGTCGTGCGCTCGCGATTACGTTCCTGTCTGTTTTGACAACCATTTTTTTTAAATTAGCCCCCTTGCTGGCAATACGGTACGGTATATGATAATAAGTCATGGGGGGGGGGGGCCCCAAACGGGATGGATGTAGAGTTCGGGCGTACGGTCGTCATTGTTTACATAGGGCGCTCGCACTTACATTCCCGTCTATTTCGACACTATATTTTCTGCTATTTGCCCCCTGTCATTACTACATGAATACTAGGTTAGGTTAAAATAGACGAGAACATGATGGGAAAGGTCCGACGCCAATACGCGTAATGTAAACAAAGATGGTGGTACGCCCGGTCACTACATCCTACCCCCCCAAACCTCCACAAACCATTGAACAGTCAAATGACTAATATAATTTGTAAAATTGTAAAGTATGTAGTATTCGGGCATACCGCCCGCCTTGTTTACACTACTCACACGCTCGTGATCATGTTCCTGTCTATTTTGACTGCTGTGGGATACAATAATAGGTTGAGGAGGGCCCTTTGCCCCCCTTACACCCCCATGAATTGTTATCATCATAGGGTATGTATTGCCAGCAGGGCAGGGGACATAATAGAAAAAATAGCCATTAAAATAGGCTAGACGGGAACGTAACCGCGAGTGCACGACATGACGACCGTACGTCCGGATACTACATCCTTCCCGTAAAAATACCCCAAATTAAGTTACGCATCATAGGCTATAAATATAGTCAACAGAAAATGGGTGCAGTTCGAGGGTAGGCTAGCCTACCTACGCCCGATAACACAACTTTTATCAATTTAGGCCAAACTTCTCAGCTGCTCAGCATGCTTAGCCTAAATACACTGAGCATTAGGCCTAGCCTAATTGTAGTATAACTAAATAAGTTGGTCACCAATTATTTTGCAATATTTCAAACAAATATGGATTTTATATGCTCTAAACATCATATGAATATATGTTTTAAGCCTCGGCCAAACCTAATAAAAATATATGGTACTAAGATGGAAATTTTTCGTAACATGGTTGTCAATACCTTCCTATAGACGGCACCGATTCGTAAACACGCCATTTTCACCTGCTTGCCTACTGATGTGACGTGTAAGAGGTAAGCTTTTTCGCATAGGTTTAAACTTCCGGAAATTAATGGGTAATACATACCACGTACTGAGTACTATGAATCCTCTGTAGCTGGCATGCAATCGCTAGTTCAGTATTCCACGTACTGGGTACTATGAATCCGCTGTTGCTGGCATGCAAGGGCTAGTTTAGTATGCCACGTACTGAGTACTATGAATCCGCTGTTGCTGGCATGCAAGGGCTAGTTCAGTATTCCACGTACTGGGTACTATGAATCCGCTGTTGCTGGCATGCAAGGGCTAGTTTAGTATTCCACGTACTGGGTACTATGAATCCGCTGTTGCTGGCATGCAAGGGCTAGTTTAGTATCCCACGTACTGGGTACTATGAATCCGCTGTTGCTGGCATGCAAGGGCTAGTTCAGTATCCCACGTACTGGGTACTATGATCCGCTGTTGCTGGCATGCAAGGGCTAGTTTAGTATGCCACGTACGGAGTACTATGAATCCGCTGTTGCTGGCATGCAACGGGCTAGTTCAGTATTCCACGTACTGGGTAATATGAATCCGCTGTTGCTGGGATTCAAGGGCTATTTTAGTATTCCACGTACTGGGTACTATGAATCCGCTGTTGCTGGCATGCAAGGGCTAGTTTCGTATTCCACATACTGGGTACTATGAATCCGCTGTTGCTGGCATGCAAGGGCTAGTTTAGTATTCCACGTACTGAGTACTATGAATCCGCTGTTGCTGGCATGCAAGGGCTAGTTTAGTATCCCACGTACTGGGTACTATGAATCCGCTGTTGCTGGCATGCAAGGGCTAGTTTAGTATTCCACGTACTGGGTACTATGAATCCGCTGTTGCTGGCATGCAAGGGCTAGTTCAGTATTCCACGTACTGAGTACTATGACTGATCCTCTTGCAAGTTGCTGGCATGCAAGGGCTAGTTTAGTATATTCCACGTACTGGGTACTATGAATCCGCTGTTGTCTGGCAATGCAAGGGCTAGTTTAGTATTCCACGTACTGAGTACTATGAATCCTCCTGTTTGCTGGCATGCAAGGGCTAGCTTTAGTAATTCCACGTACTGGGTACTACATGAATCCGCTGTTGCTTTGCATGCACGGGCTAGTTTAGTATCCCACCGTACTGGGTACTATGAATTCCGCTGTTTTCTGGGCATGCAAGGGCTAGTTCCTAGTATTCGCACGTACTGGGGTAACTAGCAATCCGCTGTTTGCTGGCATGCAAGGGCTACGTTCAGTATATCCAACGTACTGAGTCACTCTCATGAATCCGCTGTTGCTGGCATGCAAGGGGCTATTTTAGTATTCACACTGTACTGGGTAACTATGAATCCGCTGTTGGCTGGCATGCAAGGGCTAGTTAGTATCCACGTACTGGTACTATTGAATCCGCCTGTTGCTGGCATGCAAGGGCTAGTTCAGTATTTCCAACGTACTGGGTACTATGAATCCCGCTGTTGCTGGCATGCAAGGGCTAGTGTTAGTATGCCACGTACCGGAGTACTATGAATCCGCTGTTGCTGGCATGCAACGGGCTAGTTCAGGTATGCCACGTAACTGAGGGTAATATGAATCAGACCGCTGTTGCTGGGATGCAAAAAGGGCTACTGTTTAGTATTCCACGTACGGGGTACTATGAATCCGCGGGTTGCTGCTGCATGCAAGGGGCTAGTTTCGTATCTCCACATACTGGGTACTATGAATCCGCTGTTGCTGGCCATGCAAGGTGCTAGTTTAGTATTCCACGTACTGGAGTACTATGAATCCGCTGTTTGTCTGGCATGCAAGGGCTAGTTTAGTATCCCACGCTACTGGTTACTCATGAATCCGCTGTTGCTGCTGGCAATGCAAGGGCTCAGTTTAGTATATTCCACACGTTACTGGGTACTATAGCATCCGCTGTTGCTGGCATGCAAGGGCTAGTCATTTTTTTTTTTTTCAGTATGCCACGAAGATACTGAGTACTATGAATCCGCTGATTGACTCTGGTCATGCAAGGGCCTAGTGTTTTTAGCTAGTCCACGTACTGGGTAACTATGAATCCGCTGTTGCTGGCATGCAAGGTGCTAGTTGGTAGTATTGCCCACGTACGGAGTACTATAAATCCCGCCTGTTGCTGGCATGCAAGGGCTCGTTTAGTATTCCACGTACTGGGTACTAATGAATCCGCTGTTTCCTGGCAATGCCAGGGCTAGTTTAGTATCCCACGTACTGGGTACTATGAATCCGGGGGGCTGTTGCTGGCATGCCAAGGGCTAGTTTAGTATTCCACGTACTGGGTACTATGAATCCGCTGTTCTCTGGCATGCAAGTGTCGCTAAGTTCAGTAACTTCCCACGTACTGAGTAACTAGTGAAATCCGCTGTTGCTCACAGCCACTGCAAGGGCTCGTTTAGTATTTCCCACGTACTGGGTACTATGAATCTGTCCGCGTGTTGCTGGCATGCAAGGGCTAGTTTTATTATTCCCACGTACTGAGTACTATGAATCCGCTGTTGCTGGCATGCAAGGGCTAGTTTAGTATTCCACGTCACCTGGGTACTATGAATCCGCTGTTGCTAGGGCATGCAAGGGCTTAGTATTGAGTATTCCACGTACTGGGTACTATGAATCCGCTGTTGATGGCATGCAAGAGCTAGTTCAGTATTCCACGTACTGGGGTACTAATGAATCCAGCGTGTGTGCTGGCATGGCAAGGGCTAGTTCAGTATTCCACGTACTGAGTACTATGAACTCGACTGTTGCGTGGCATGCAAGGGCTAAGTTTTAGTATTTCCACGTACTGAGTACTAATGAATCCTCGGTATGCTGTCATGCAAAGGGCTAGTTCCAGTATTCCACGTACATGATACTATGAATCCGCTGTTGCTGGCATGCAAGGCCTAGTTTAGTATTCCACGTACTTAGTACTACTATGAACTCCGCTGTTGCTGGCATGCAAGGGCTAGTATTATTACATTCCACGTACTGGGGTATCAATGAATCCGCTGTTGGCTGGCATGCAAGGGCTAGTCTTAAGTATTCCCACGGTACTGAGTACCATATGAAATCCGCTGTTTAAGCTCGGCAATGCAAGGGCTAGTTTTAGTAATTCCACGTACTGTGGGACGTGCAGATTAAATCTATAGTACAGCTGATATATGTATCCTTGAAAAGATATTTCGAGGGAGTCCATACATTGGGATCTTATTTTTGAAGGGAACGGGACTTACAAGGTAAATATAGTAGTATTCCTCGAAATTTATAGAGTAGGAACCAATGCTGTTTGTCCCAAGATATAAACTAGAAATTTTTACTAAGCACTAAAAGTGATTGGTTTAATTTGAAATGACAAAAGAGCTTTGGCGTAGGCGTGATTGCCAGCTTGGGCTATATTAAGAAGAAGGAACACTGAGAGTAAATCGGCAATAAATATAAACAGAAAGGAATAGATATGTTAAGATAATTACAGGCCAAGTTAGAATGAACTATGAGGAAGAACATAGTAAATAAAATTGTGAACAAGTACTACCCTAGAATTATTTTATAAAATATATAAACAGTAAGTTGAAGGTAAAAGAACACAAATTACTAAATTAAGAGTTTGATGCTAGGACGTATGAACATGTAATCGGTACATGTGTGAGGTAATGAATCTAACAAAATTTGGGGTCAGTTTTTTACTACACAGAGAAGCGGAAGGTTTTGCACAAACCACAGGCGGGAGTACTGTAGAGTCCTTAGTAAGATTGAAATAACTAGGAGATGAGCTGTTATCTGCGATGATAGGACTTGAATAAGGAAAGCTTATGGACCGAGGATGAACGTGTCTGCCTGGGGTTTTTAAAGTGATCTGTGCAGAGCAATAAGTGGAGCACAGTGAGGGACTATAATTCAAGCTTCCCTTAAGATAAACGGACATGTTCCCTGTTTTGAATGGAAAAGAGCTAATA
>CM064575.1:79632127-79650252 GCA_032716605.1 Paralithodes platypus | reverse complement strand
GAGGAAAATGGTTATTTCTTAAATATTTTGATATTAGTTAAACAAAAATTTGCGAGATACAGCCCGCTGGCACTACTTTACTGCTTTTAATGCCTCTTATAACACTAAGACAGGATGAAGCTTAATATCGGAGAGATAACCCGTTCAAATGGCTTCAATTTGGATAGGTTCCGCTTTAGAAAATATGTAGTAAGCATTGGTTGGGAAACAAGGTTGTGGATATGTGGAATAGATAGTCTAGTGCAGCGATTGGCTAAGGAACGGTAGGATATTTCAAAAGCAAACTGGATAGTCATATGAATGATATGGGCTGGGTGTAAATGGGATCTACCTCGTGTAGGCCGGTCAGCTTCATGTAGACTTCCGATTTCTTATGTTCTTAAGTCCCTTTTGATAATGAACACTACGTATTGGACTATTGGTGTAACACAAGTTGTTTCATGTTTGTTTTTATTGGAATTTAGTTAGACAGAGATTTGTGAATATTCGACTTATTTTTTTCGAATTTGTCTTACTTATTCGACTATCATAACCTTAACATGTTAGATCATATTTTACCATTTCATGAACGATTTTAATTTACAGCCAAATCTACCCCCTAACCTATCTTGGTCAACCCAAAACAATTGTATAGTTGTAATGCTCACCTTAAACTAGCCCTACCTAAGCTATCGTAACCATATAACTTCTCTAATTACCTCCTCATGTCCCTGTCCTCTTTCGTGGTCATCTGTACATGCAAATTATGAAAGCTAATTGAAGACTGCCAAAAACGATGTGAACTAAAGCTAAAAGGTATATATTTCTCCATATTCCTCATCCCCATAACCTTCATTGATATTTACCATGCTTCAATCTTTGATTATTGTTAAAACAGGCAAACTAATACGTAAATATATATATTTTCAAATAATCTATAAACGATAATCTTACTGCTAACCTTTTTGGTTGACAAGTCTAGCCTATAGAATTTAATACGGAGGAAAAACAATTTTAGACGACATTTCTTGGAACCGAGAGTCGAGGGTGCCCAACCCCGAAAGGGTTTGAAATAGGGGAGTTATCCCCCCGTCAAAGGCGGCTTTCTAGGGCCTTTCCTAGCTGATACTGAGAGGATTGGGTTCTAGTCATGTGGTGATGGGCTGGTTTATCAGAGTGAGAACTGCGCGATCACTGCCATACCCATAGCTTACTCTGACTGTTCCTTTTACTTATATGTTTTCTAGATCTCAAGTGACGGCATCTTTTCCGTGGATTGACCTCCCAATCTACCAAGATTGGAAGCCAAAGCGTCATATTTTTCCTTTGCCCCTCAAATTCTCTTCATAATTGCTGAGGGGCACAGGGCCCTGGGTGGGGCTTTGGTTTCCCGAGCGTTTCCGCACCCTCCTCAGCTCCCCGCCATGGAGTGGCTTCGGTCACCCAGGCTTTATTGTGATCGGCAGGGAGGGTTCTGTGGGGGCGCTCAGTTATGGTCTTGGCCTTGCTCGGGGCCTTGGGGCTGTTCGGCCAGGCAGCTTGGGGAACAACAACAACAACAACAGGCAGTCTTAGTCTATGTAAATAAAAAAAGACACAATTTAGAAATATAATACTGTTCATTATTAATACAAACCAGAGAGAGAGAGAGAGAGAGAGAGAGAGAGAGAGAGAGAGAGAGAGAGAGAGAGAGAGTAAAAGTGGGTGAGTGAGTATATGGGAAACCACAACATTGATGAACGAAGATACGTGTCAGTCAAATTGTCTGTTATAGAAAAATTCCGATAATTTGAAAATCCCAAAAGTTCGAGTTTTTGAAGATCAGTATTATTAATATTAAAATTAGGAAAACTGAAAAAAAAAAATGCACGCCACAATCGGCGAGAGGGAGACATGGCTAGGTGCAGACGATGACAATATGCTACCCCCAACCACCTTCTACGAACTTACACTAATTATCCTATAACACTGTGACCACAGACCAACACCTACAATCTTCAAATTGTTTTCCACCAACAACATCTAAAAACTTAGCAAGCTTTACTATCCCCAAGTCAATTCTTAAGTTCACAACATTACGAAATTCACGGCCCAGCAATAACAACAAATCCTAAGCCATGCATCCGGTACATGGTTACATTGTTTTAGCCTAACTAGTTATATTCAATGTTTCTCTGTTATGTTATATTTATACATTAATTGAACTTCTTTATGTTATTGTATCCAAGAGAAATCAATATTGACAGTATATGACGAACTAATAATATCTGCCGAAAACATTACGAAATTTACGATCGATCAGCTGCGTCGTCTGTTTATTAAAGGGTCACCCCAACGAGAAGTGTCGGTCTCTGTTTTACTAAAGGCTCACCGTTTACTAAACTCCCACCGCATCCATGTTTTACTAAACTCCCACCGCATCCATGTTTTACTAAACTCCCACCGCATCCATGTTTTACTAAACTCCCACCGCATCCATGTTTTACTAAACTCCCACCGCATCGATGTTTTACTAAACTCCCACCGCATCGATGTTTTACTAAACTCCCACCACATCGATGTTTTACTAAACTCCCACCGCATCCATGTTTTACTAAACTCCCACCGCATCTATGTTTTCGTATACTAATTATCTATCAGTATTTGATATTATATGACAACTATTTGTTTTTGTTTTTATTGGTAATAACTTAAATGGTAATACAAAAAATAACTTGTCCCCTGGGCAACTGCCGGGCAGACTAGCGTTGCAAATCACTTTACCGGCAACATATCCGGGCTATACCTAATTTCCCAGCCTGCAGTTTATATATATATATATATATATATATATATACTGCAGGCTGGGAAATTAGGTATACCCCGGATATATATATATATATATATATATATATATAGAGAGAGAGAGAGAGAGAGAGAGAGAGTGTCATTTGATCCAGTTTCCCCTCTACGCCATTAATGAGAATGTATAACGTGTCTTCCTCATTATCACCTCTCTCTCTCTCTCTCTCTCTCTCTCTCTCTCTCTCTCTCTCTCTCTCTCTCTCTCTCTCTTTATGGAAGCAAACTTCCATAAACTTAGAGCTATGTTTAAAGAAACTGACTGGAGCTTTTTAATTAACAATAACGACATAAATACATCTTGGAAGTTATTCGAAACCACTTACCTAAAAGCAGTGCAAGACTGCATACCATCGAAAATACGGCGTCCAGGCCATAATAATAAGCCCAAATGGTGGAATAAAGATATTTCAAACTGCCTGCTTGCTAAAAAATTTGCTAATGATAGATTAAAATCCTCACAAAATGACGAAGAACGGGTGAAATTTGTAGAGCTACGACGCAAAGCCAAAAAGTTAATTAAGCAAAGTAAAAAGACCTTAGAGTTACATATTGCGAATCAAAGTAAAACAAACCCGCAAGAATTCTATAGTTATATCAGAAAGAAAAAAGTAGTTACTTCAACTGTTGGACCGTTAGTCGATGAAAAAGGAGAATACACCAAAGACGAAGTACAAATGAGTAATGCCCTCAATACCTTCTTTGCATCAGTTTTTACAACAGAAGACCTCAGTGATATCCCTACACCATCGCCGATTCAGATTGATAATTCAGATGTTCTAAGCAATATCACCGTTACAGAGAGAGAAGTATTGACTTGTTTAGATAAACTCAAGGTAAATAAAACGCCAGGACCTGATACAATCTCGCCTAGAGTTCTAAAGGAAGCTAAGAATGAGCTCTCCAAACCACTGACATTACTATTCAATAAATCCTTGCAGTCTGGAACTATGCCTGATCAGTGGAAGCTAGCCAACGTAACACCGATATTCAAAAAGGCAGCAAATCCCTACCCAGTAACTATCGTCCAATTAGCTTAACCTCAGTTGTATGTAAAATGCTAGAAACGGTCATACGAGACAGACTCGTAAATCACTTAAGAGGAAAATAACATACTTAAAGATACTCAACACGGCTTTCGTATAAAACGTTCCTGTTTAACAAACCTCTTAGACTTCTTCCACGATATCCTCAACCTCTACGATGAGAGTAAAGCTGTAGATATTATATACCTTGATTTTCAAAAGGCCTTTGACAAGTTCCCCACAAACGTTTACTGCTAAAACTAAAAGTGCATGGAATACAAGACGGTGTGTTGAAATGGATAGAAAATTGGCTCAGCAACAGAAAGCAAAGGGTAGTCATAAACGGTAAGGCATCTAAATGGACCAATGTAAGTACGGGGTACCCCAGGGATCGGTACTAGGACCAATTCTCTTTCTAATTTACATCAACGACATAGATGAGGGTCTCACCTGCACAATCTCAAAATTTGCTGACGATACAAAAATTGCAAATAGCGTACTCTCAAAAGAACAAGTTGACGATATGCAACACAATCTAGATAAATTGTCATGTTGGGCCCAAATTTGGCAAATGAGTTTCAATGCGGATAAATGTAAAGTACTACATGTCGGATACCTAAATGAGAAAGCAAACTATTCGATGAATGGCACTCAGCTTAAGAATGTAAACAGAGAAACTGATCTGGGAGTAACAATATCGAGTAACCTAAAACCGAGTCAACAATGTTCAGAAGTTGTTAAGAAGGCAAACAAAATAATTGGCTTTATAGGCATGTCATTTGAGCATAATTCCAAAGAAGTTATCCTAACCCTTTACAATTCCTTAGTCCGCCCTCTTCTGGAATACTGCGTTCAATCCTGGTGCCCTTATTACCAAAAAGATATAAACAAGCTAGAACGAGTTCAACGTAGAGTTACCAAAATGATACCTAGCCTAAAGAACAAACCATACGAAGAGCGTCTTAGAGAATTAAATCTATTTCCTTTAACCCAGCGCAGATTAAGAGGCGACTTAATTCAAGTGTTCAAAATCATCAAAGGCATCGACAATATGAACTGTAGTAAGTACTTCACTATCGACCAATCTAATTACACGCGGGGAAACGGTTGCAAAATTATTGGTAAATCTTTTAACTCGCACGAATCTAAGAATTTCTTCTTCAATCGAGTTGTCAACTTGTGGAATGGGCTTCCCCGAGACGTTATAGACTGCAGCACCGTTGATTCATGTAAATTCCGCCTAGACAAATATCTCGCATCAAACCCGCGACTGACTGCGTTTGTAAATGAATAACTTTATCCTCCCCTCAGTTACTAACCCATATGTCCCCTACTAACTTCCTAGTCCTGCCACGTTAGTGGCAGGGCAGTAGTTCCCTTTCCAATGTTCCCTTACCCACTCTAAACCACTGTTTGGACACTTGATCCTCAGTGTTTTGGAGGACAAGCCGCCTAGAAGGGTCACTAGATCTGTTGTTGCTTGATTTTTCCTTTGTACTCCTTTGTACTCTCTCTCTCCTCTCTCTCTCTCTCTCTCTCTCTCTCTCTCTCTCTCTCTCTCTCTCTCTCTCTCTCTCTCTCTCTCTCACCTACAACAGAGCCCCACTCACCACCCACCCATACCGCCAAATTACAAGCCTGGGAGTATGCTAATCTGGACTAGTCACGAAATGTAGGTGTGTGTGTGTGTGTGTGTGTGTATTAATGAGTGTGTGGTTCTGTGTACATTTCCGTGAACGTGCGTGTGTATGTAACTTGATCCAGGTACGTTTGTGTATGTATGTATGTATGTATGTATGTATGTACGTATGTATGTATGTGTGCGTTAATAACTTCTTCGGCTTGTTTACTTTAGCGATTATAAGACCTTTCGCACCATTTCTTTGTTAATATGTAACCCTTTCGTGCCATTCAAGTGTCGATATTAATCATGGCGCGAGATAGCAAACCTGTACATTAACCTCTTCCATAAGGTGTGCCACTTCAGCCTGGCTAACCGTAGATGATTTTATAGCGTAATTGAGTATGTATGTATGTATGTATGTATGTATGTACTCTATTAAGTTGAGGAAAATACACCATCTCTATCGAATTTTATGGCGTATTTGAGTATAGTTGAGGAAAATACGCCTTCTCTTTCGGACCCAAGGCATCTGCAAACTTGAACCTTTTCGACTAGGTGTCCAGTCCGGAATGTACCGGTACCAAGTATTTGTCCGGAGATCCGATACCCGGTTCAGACTACCACACCAGTATTTTAGTCAATGTCCAAAACAGTATGTAACAGTGGTGTTGGTGGAGTGATAGATTTAGTTGTGATTAGCCTTGGGTAAATAAATAAATAAAAATATCAATAAATAAACTAATATGTAGATACTAATTAACAAAAGGTAGAATTTCGACATAACCCTTCAACAATACGTCTACTGCTTGCATCATCTACCGTCGTAGCCTATATAAAGGGCACTTTCTGTCAGTCTATCTGTCTGTACCTCAGTTTTCAAGATGGAGATCCCATACTTGGCATGAATAGTAAGGGAGTGCCAGAATAGGTTTTAAGCCTATTTTGTTTAGTTCCCCCCCCCCCCCCCCGGACATAGCCAGCCCATACTTCCACTTTCCCCCGGGCAGCGCCGGGTACCTCTGTTAGTAGGTTATAATCCCTGCTACCTGAATATCCTGAGTTAAACTAGGAATAGTTATCATCAGAGAGTAATTAATTCACTCCCCCCCCCCCCTTCTTTCTCTCTTTATATATAATACTGTGTGTATATATATACCGGGTATATATATATATATTATATGACGTGTGGACAATTTACAGTGCAGAAAAACAAATTCGGAATCTCTCTCTCTCTCTCTCTCTCTCTCTCTCTCTCATCGTGTACTATCATCGATCAGCTGGTATTGCTTTAGTACGTGTGTAAATGAGTGCATTCATGTTTAGTGTGCGTGCGTGCGTGCGTGTGTGTGTGTGTGTGGGCTGCTTGTAGTGCGTGATAGTGAGTGAATGAGTGTCTGTTCAGGTGTGTGTGTGTGTGTGTGTGTGTGTAATTTCCTCTTAACCCCCACAACCCATGAATGTAATCAGTACATGTAAGGAGTGCCTACACATCTTTAATTACACACACCCACACATATACAAACACACACACACATCTTTAATTACACACACCCACACACATATACAAACACACACACATACACACACACCCAGTCACCGTATAAGGGATAATAAACCGAACAGAATTTTTTTTCACCCCAAACTACCTATAAGTGGTGCTATGTATGGGGCTAATTATATATATGTGTGTGTGTGTGTGTGTGTGTGTGTGTGTGTGTGTGTGTGTGTGTGTGTGTGTGTGTGTAATATATAACCTTTTATTCCGAGTCCTCTTAAAATATATATTAATTTCAAGTCTAAACTTGAAGTAGAGATAAAAATAAGAAATACTGATATATATATCTGTAGAGAGAGAGAGAGAGAGAGAGAGAGAGAGAGAGAGAGAGAGAGAGAGAGAGAGAGAGAGAGAGAGAGAGAGAGAGAGAGAGAGAGAGAGAGAGAGAGAGAGAGAGAGAGAGAGAGAGAGATGAATGATAAACGGCCCATGATGTTTTAACAATACAGACCAACAACTACCATAATTACAATGACTTCACACTATTGTACGGAAAGAGAGAGAGAGAGAGAGAGAGAGGGCTCTTTATATTATGGCTCTCCTATTTCATCTAGTTGTTTCTCTATCTATCTATTTAGCTATCTAACTACTGACCTACCTATCTATAGGCTATATATATATTCATTTATCTATCTATCATCTATCTATCAATCTAACTACCTACCTATCCATCTAACTAACTAACTACTTACCTACCTATATCTATCTACCTATAACATTTAGCTTATATTTATCTACATCTATCAATCAATCTAACTATTTTTCTATCTATTAATAACTTTTCTTTCCATATATCTCCATACCCATTATTAATTGACTTCCCTGTGTATATATATCTAATAGGCTAGTTACCTATACATATCTAATAGGCTAGTTACCTATACATATTGACTTCCCTGTGTATATATATCTAATAGGCTAGTTACCTATACATATTGACTTCCCTGTGTATATATCTAATAGGCTAGTTACCTATACATATTGACTTCCCTGTGTATATATATCTAATAGGCTAGTTACCTATACATATTGACTTCCCTAACTGTGTATATATCTAATAGGCTAGTTACCTATACATATTGACTTCCCTGTGTATATATATCTAATAGGCTAGTTACCTATACATATTGACTTCCCTGTGTATATATCTAATAGGCTAGTTACCTATACATATTGACTTCCCTGTGTATATATATCTAATAGGCTAGTTACCTATACATATTGACTTCCCTGTGTATATATCTAATAGGCTAGTTACCTATACATATTGACTTCCCTGTGTGTATATATCTAATAGGCTAGTTACCTATACATATTGACTTCCCTGTGTATATATCTAATAGGCTAGTTACCTATACATATTCACAATTTCTCTCAATACTAATTTAATCAATCTACCTGCCTAACACTATCCGGTCCGACATCTTGGGGGTTTATTATCGTATTTTGATTAATTAGTATTGAGGACTTTGATACATTTTGCCATTTTCGAGCAATGTATTAGAGTTGGTCCCCTAAGCTAACAAAAACGCCTTCCCAGAATTTCTTCAAGCTAAATAAAATGCCTACCCACACCCCCTTCAAGCTAAATTAGTACATAATATCTTCTTCCTCGCTATCGCTCACCCAGATCAAATAAATACATAAAATAAAACAATAAATAATAATAATAATTAATCTAAATTCTATACCTGAATGGGCTGAATCGTCTTATTATTTCTAAACTAATGAGATGAAACATCTTAAAGTCTCCAAGCTAATGGAGCGAAACAAGGGAGGTTAAAAAAAAAAAACCCACGGATCAAACAGGGTTAAATACAGTATATAGCTGAATGCCCCCCCCCCCCCCCCCACCTCTCTCTCTCTCTCTCTCTGCCCCTTTCACCACTTCCTCCACCCCCCACCCCCTTTCAACCTCCCCCACATTGACCTTCACCCCCCCCCCCCCCCACACACACACACACTCTCATTCTCTCTATGCCACTACCTTGCGCAACACACACACACACACACATTATACGTACACACAAATATACATACCTACACTTACCTGTGCATACAGTTACATACACATATATACATACACAGTTGCAAATACACACACTCACACTCTCATTCACACACACACACACACACACACACTTTATTAGTACAAATATACTGTACATGCCTAGTTACATATGCATATATACGCTTATACACATACACAGTTGCAAATACCCACACTCACATACACACACACCCATTCATCCACATACCGACTCTCTCTCTCTCTCTTCCACACATAAAAACACACATGTATACACATTCAATAATTTATGAAAACCACACCCACACCCACACACACTATCTCTCTCCCTCTAATAAACTCTTCTCTCTCCCTCTTAACTATCTCTCTCTCTCTCTCTCTCTCTCTCTCTCTCTCTCTCTCTCTCTCTCTCTCTCTCTCTCTCTCTTAAAAAATGCGGGTGTAAATCAACATAAATGCTACCTGGCTCCCGTTTTTTGTTGGGGCTAAGGTTCTACGTTTTCTTTAAGACTTGAGGCAATAGTGGTCAGTGTCATTGGTGTTGGTGTTGTTGTTGTTGTTGTTGTTGGGGTAATTGTTATTGTTGTTTATGTTTTGGGTCTTCTAGTAATTGGTGTTGATATTGTTACTGGTGTTGTTGTTGTTGTCGTTGTTGTTAGTATTAGTGTTGTTACTGTTATTGTTGATGTTATTGCTGTCGTTATTGTTGAGGCTACTGTTACTGTTCTTGTTGTTAATGTTAATTGTTGTTAAGTGTTGTTATTGTTGTCGTTATTGTTGTTGTTAATTATGTTATTGCTATTGTTTTTGTTGTTGTCATTGTTGTTATTGTTGTTGTTGTTGTTATTGCTATTATTTTTGTTGTTGTAATTGTTGTTCTTGTTATTGCTATTATTTTTGTTGTTGTAATTGTTGTTGTTATTGTTGTTGTTGTTATTGCTATTATTTTTGTTGTTGTAATTGTTGTTCTTGTTATTGCTATTATTTTTGTTGTTGTAATTGTTGTTGTTGTTATTGTTGTTGTTGTTATTGCTATTATTTTTGTTGTTGTAATTGTTGTTCTTGTTATTGCTATTATTTTTGTTGTTGTAATTGTTGTTGTTGTTGTTGTTATTGTTGTTGTTGTTATTGCTATTATTGTTGTTGTTGTCATTGTCATTGTTGTTGTTGTTGTTGTCATTGTCATTGTTGTTGTTGTTGTTGTCGTTATATTATTGTTAGCCGTGATAATGACACCATCGGCACGGTAATGGTAATATAATGATTCATTGTATCCATTGATGTATTGATCATCAAGGCTCTATTATTCCCATGGTACACAATTGGTGCTGGTGGGCGTGGAGAGAGCCTAACGGAGGGGGAGGGGGGGGGGGGGGGGGTAGGGGTACTTGGATTTATTTGTATATATTTGTCTATTTATTTATTTATTCTCTCTGTCTCGAGTCGGCCACCCCCAGTAAACAAAAATAAAAAATAGAAAATAAAAATATAAAAAGGGAGAATGGGTCTGAGCAAATAGATAGATGGATTTATTTATTATTATTATTATTAGTTTCCCCCCAAGATCTCTATCAAGCTTTAACACATTATACCCCTAAGAACCCCCTTTGAGACAAATTTATAAATGTTTCGGTAGAAATAATGTCCAGACGGAAAGCCGGTTCCTCATGAATTACAGGCTCGCTTTCGCTCACCAGGACAAAATCGAGACCTAAATGACACGAAAGGTCTTAATATTAACAAAGAAATGATGCAAAAGGTCTTAAAATCGCCAAACTAATAGGCGAACGATATATAATCTCAAAACTAATGGGGCTAAACATAAGGGAAAAGGGGGTCCCGAAAAACTAAAGACCTTAACAGTGACATTAGGGAAGTGTTATATATTGACTCAGTATTTTTATTCTGAAGGTTGGACTAATTTACAATTATTTATAATATTATATATTACAAATTAGTCAAAATGGTTATATCGGCGTTCTTTCTCTCTCTCGCTCTCGCTCTCTCTCTCTCTGTCTCTCTCCATCAAATTACCACTCCCACTCCCACTCCCACTCCCACCCCCATCATTCCTCTCCCCCTCCTCTCTCTGGTTTGGCTAACTCCTAGGCTCGATTTTCCAATTTAAATCATGAGTGGTTTCGTGTGTGTGTGTGTGTGTGTGTGTGTGTGTGTGTGTGTGTAAGAGAGAGAGAGAGAGAGAGAGAGAGAGAGAGAGAGAGAGAGAGAGAGAGAGAGAGAGAGAGAGAGAGAGAGAGAGAGATAATAAGTTATACTGTATACTAGCGTAATAGAGGCATCGATTGAAAGGAAATGTTTTAAGCCATATTACGCAACGCATATACAGTATGTACTATATCAATATCAATATGTATATCTATCTCTCTCTATATATATATATTATATATATATACAGTATATAGCATATACCGGTAACAAAAAATAAAGACACTAGTGATAAAAATCAAATGTAAACCTTAAAAATAAATCCAATATTATTATTATGTAAATAAGCATAACTTGCAATTAGTTTATTTGTGCTATAAATGTAGGTTATTTGTAGGGTAGTTATTGATAGGGGTCACTATGCTTACAGGTACCTACCCGATAGCACTATCGTTAGTGAGTGCTGTACTGTATTTTATATATTATTTTGTAATAGTATAGATATCTTATAATATCTGTATTTTGTACTATTTTAATGTCTTGTCATGTTGCAAATTTGATTTTAAATAATATTTTGACATTTAACATATAGTTTCTTTATTCATGCAGAGTTTAGTAAAATTTGCCAGAACGTCCCGGACTTCCCAAACTTGACTACTTCCTTTAACGTGACGATAGTGCGTTGTTATATGTGCGATTAGTTTGCTTGGGAAACAGATTAACTTGCTCATGTAGTAATGTACACCCTATGTGGTGGATTGTGTTCTTTTATTTAATAATTTTCATTTTAGTAAACGTTGTTTCCACATAGCGATTTTGATAATTTAATTTGACTTTATATTGTCCTTGTCCCAATTTTGGTTTGTTTAGTTTGCAAGTTTTACATTTTAATATTAGAAGTTAATAGCATTATTATATATTGTCAATGTAATATCATAAATTCATAATCAACATGACTATCTAGTACATATAGTCTATATGTACTTTGTACATATAGATATATGTACTTTGATAATAACCAAAGGTAGATGATACTAGGTAATTAACTAGGTAATACTAGGTAATTAACTAGGTAATACTAGGTAATTAACTAGGTAATACTAGGTAATTAACTAGGTAATACTAGGTAATTAACTAGGTAATACTAGGTAATTAACTAGGTAATACTAGGTAATTAACTAGGTAATACTAGGTAATTAACTAGGTAATACTAGGTAATTAACTAGGTAATACTAGGTAATTAACTAGGTAATACTAGGTAATTAACTAGGTAATACTAGGTAATTAACTAGGTAATACTAGGTAATTAACTAGGTAATACAGTAATTAACTAGGTAATACCAGGTAATTAACTAGGTAATACTAGGTAATTAACTAGGTAATACTAGGTAATTAACTAGGTAATACTAGGTAATTAACTAGGTAATACTAGGTAATTAACTAGGTAATACTATGTAATTAACTAGGTAATACTAGGTAATTAACTAGGTAATACTAGGTAATTAACTAGGTAATACTATGTAATTAACTAGGTAATACTAGGTAATTAACTAAACTATAATAACTATTCAAACAATAATAGATACATAATGATCACTGCGCTAATTAAGGGACCCCACCTAGCTTTGTTTATCTTTATCTCCCTCTCTCTTTGGCTTGTATCCATTCGGCCCTATTCAACCTACTCTTTTAAGACGTTTACCCCCATCCAGGTGTCAATATTTTCCTAGCGAGCGGTAGCGAGCCAGCATATATATATGTTTGTGTTGACAGCAATCTAAATTTGTACATTTTTCGATAGAAAATTGTCTCCGGCGAAGCCGGTTTCTCCATACAAAGCTGGCTCGCTATCGCTCGACAGGAAGAAATTGACACCTGGATGGGGATAAACGTCTTAAAACAGTTGGCTGAATGAGGCCGAATGGATACAAGCCAGGGAAAGAGAGAAAAGGGAAAGAGAAAAAAAAAGCCGGTGACCCCCCTTAAACCAAAAGATCAATACAAAAAGATAACAACGCCAAACCACAGATACACAGGAGACTATCAATAACCCAAACACAGATACATAGGAGACTATCAATAACCCAAACACAGATACACAGGAGACTATCAATAACCCAAACACAGATACACAGGAGACTATCAATAACCCAAACACAGATACATAGGAGACTATCAATAACCCAAACACAGATACACAGGAGACTATCAATAACCCAAACACAGATACACAGGAGACTATCAATAACCCAAACACAGATACACAGGAGACTATCAATAACCCAAACACAGATACATAGACTATCAATAACCCAAACACAGATACACAGGAGACTATCAATAACCCAAACACAGATACACAGGAGACTATCAATAACCCAAACACAGATACACAGGAGACTATCAATAATCCAAACACAGATACACAGGAGACTATCAATAAACCAAACACAGATACACAGGAGACTATCAATAAACCAAACACAGATACACAGGACTATCAATAACACAAACACAGATACACAGGAGACTATCAATAACCCAAACACAGATACACAGGAGACTATCAATAAACCAAACACAGATACACAGGAGACTATCAATAACCCAAACACAGATACACAGGAGACTATCAATAACCCAAACACAGACACAGGAGACTATCAATAACCCAAACACAGATACACAGGAGACTATCAATAACCCAAACACAGATACACAGGAGACTATCAATAACCCAAACACAGATACACAGGATACTATCAATAACCCAAACACAGATACACAGGAGACTATCAATAACCCAAACACAGATACACAGGAGACTATCAATAAACCAAACACAGATACACAGGATACTATCAATAACCCAAACACAGATACAGAGGATACTATCAATAACCCAAACACAGATACACAGGAGACTATCAATAACCCAAACACAGATACACAGGAGACTATCAATAAACCAAACACAGATACACAGGAGACTATCAATAACCCAAACACAGATACATAGGAGACTATCAATAACCCAAACACAGATACACAGGAGACTATCAATAACCCAAACACAGATACACAGGAGACTATCAATAACCCAAACACAGATACACAGGAGACTATCAATAACCCAAACACAGATACACAGGAGACTATCAATAACCCAAACACAGATACACAGGAGACTATCAATAAACCAAACACAGATACACAGGATACTATCAATAACCCAAACACAGATACACAGGATACTATCAATAACCCAAACACAGATACACAGGAGACTATCAATAACCCAAACACAGATACACAGGAGACTATCATAAACCAAACACAGATACACAGGAGACTATCAATAACCCAAACACAGATACACAGGAGACTATCATAACCCAAACACAGATACACAGGACTATCAATAACCCAAACACAGATACACAGGAGACTATCAATAACCCAAACACAGATACACAGGAGACTATCAATAACCCAAACACAGATACACAGGAGACTATCAATAACCCAAACACAGATACACAGGAGACTATCAATAACCCAAACACAGATACACAGGATACTATCAATAACCCAAACACAGATACACAGGATACTATCAATAACCCAAACGATCAATATAAAAAAGTGGAGGTCAAAATATTTAGAGCAACATAAAAGAAAACGAAATATGAAATCCAGTTTACTTAATAATTAGAGTACAAATGAATGTATTAATATATAAATTGTGGAGTCCTGTTCAATATGTCAGTCTAGTTAGTATTTTATATTGTAAACAACATCGAAAATACATACGGTACTAAATAAATAAGTATAAATCAGATAAAAAACAATAATGAGTTACAATAGAAAACGGTAATATTTATTATAGGATTCAGTGTATTGTTTGTCTAGTTCATAATCCAAATATATCAAAACGAGGAAATATATAAATAATAATAAATAGTAAACTCCACTGTAGCTTTCAGTACAATGTTTGGGTCTAGTTTACAATTATGTGATCAAAAATAATCAAAATAGATCCAAATTTATCATTGTAAACAACAACAACAACAAAAATATATATATGCTAGCTCCAGGTTTGTTGTCCGATGTAAACAATACATAACACGTGTGCTCTGTAAAACTCTCTCTCTCTCTCGTACATAAAGGTATAATTTATCTCTTTTCGCAATTCTGTATATTTCGCCCCCCCCCCCCCCCCCACCTCCCTAACTCCTTCCCTCCCCCCTACAATCCCTCCCCATACTTCCCCCTTCTACTTCCCTCCCCCCTATACTCCCACCCCTAACTCCTTCCCTCCCCCCTACAATCCCTCCCCATACTTCCCCCTTCTACTCTCTCCCCCCTATACTCCCACCCCTAACTCCTTCCCTCCCTCCCTCCCATACTTCCCCCCTAACTCCTCCCCTCCCCCTCCCCATACTTCCCCCCTACAAACCCTCCCCATACTTCCCCCTCCCTCCCTCCCTATACTTCCCCCCTAACTACTTCCCTCCCCCTCCCCCTACAATCCATCCCTTGTCCCCACTACAATCCCTCCCCTCCCCTCCCCCTCCCGCTACAATCCCTCCCCATACTTCCTCCCCCCTTACAATCCCTCCCCATATTTCTCCCCTCCAATCCCTCCCCATACCTTTTCCCTCCTCCCCCCTACAATCCCCCCTCCCCATACTTCCCCCTTCTATCCTCCATCCTCCGTCCTTGGAAATGCCCTGAATGTAATCGTGTGACTTTTGAGAAACGAGTGTGCTGATTTCTAGGCCTAAACCCATACCATTATTTTCCAGGCCATGGATGACAAACAAATTGTTGTGATACTTCCCACCCCCGTACGGTACAGAAGCGTACACAAATAACTTACAGAGATACAGATATTTATTATATTTACCCCAGGTTCGAATCCCGGGAGGATCACATGAGTTCATTAATTTCGTTGGGAGGTCTTTGGTGTTGGGAGTGAAATTAATAAATTAGATTACCATTATACATTAGTAAACCCTTAGAAGCTCTAACGCGTTTTAGCAGTTTATTTTGGCTATCATTAGACGATTTTATGCAGCTTAGGAAGTATCTGTGGGTATTAAAAGAGTAAATACTATCTCAATCAACCCTTTGACTTCCATATACCGTTACTAATCTGAATAAAATCATCTAATAGTAGCCAGAAACAGAACAGAAACGCGTATTGGAGCTTGAAAGGGTTGAAATACAAAGAACAAACAACATCGTAACTGTTCAAAGCAAAACTCAAATCTGCATATCTTTATAAAGTCATGAATAGCGAAAACAACATACATATAATCTAGTTGTACACACACACACACACACACACACACACACACACACACACAGATACACATATAGTACTCTGTATTGGGAGCGCTAGCTCTGGTGTCGGGGGTTCAATCCCTGGCGCCGGCACGGGAAGTTCTCTCAAAAACTTTCCCTGGCCGTGAAGGCAAGATCTGGGCGGATCGTCTCGGGGGACCCACAAAGTCTCCTGCCCACGTCCTACTCCCTTGGGAGTATGTAGGCGCTCTCGTTAGCTGCCAGGATCAGTCTGTTGATCCATTAAGATAAGATCTAGGTTAAGTCTGTGTATTTTCAGCCCCATTGGCTGCCGGCTTGATATAAACCGATTATTATTATTATTATTATTACACGTAAGCGCGCACGAATGAAAATAAACGAATGAAAGGTGTGTGTACTTACTCTAGTTGTACTTACTGTACTCTAGTTGTATTGCGGGAGTGAGCATGAATGAAAATAAACGAATGAAAGGTGTGTGTGTGTGTGTGTGTGTGTGTGTGTGTGTGTGTGTGTGTGTGTGTGTGTGTGTGTGTGTGTGTGTGTGTGTGTGTAAGTGTGTGTGTGCCTAGTCTAAGCTGCCCGATACTACTTGGTCTACCCATGCATCACTCAAACACCATAACACTTAAGGGGGTAGTGCTTGGTTTTTGGTCTATATATTTATTTATTAATATATTTTTTGAGTTTCCTCGCTAGACCTCCATCAAGCTTAGAAAAACACCCCCTAGACCCCCTTTCAAGATAAATGTGTACATTTTTCGGTAGATGTTTCCCCCCTGACTGAAGTTCCCCCCGGGAAAAGTGGCCTGGGCTGTTTCCCCCCCCCCCCCCCCCGGGGGGGGGGGAGAGTTCAGACCTAGGATATTTTACCCCCTCTTGGCCATTTTTCCCCCTTATATAGGAACCGTTAGTTGACATAATTTCTTTATTGTAGGACTGTTTAACGAGAGCGTATGAATGGTTCTTTATTTTAATAAGTAAAGGAATTCAAAAATATATAAATTTCATACGTAGCCTATCTTGTATTAAGGGGAGATTTCCACTTGAGGGATTATTTTCTTAACCCCTTTCTCCCTCATGTTTAACTCCACTGCTATTGAGATTTTAAGACGTTCGCCCCATTGGTTTGACGATCAGAACTTTTGCCTAATTTCTGTCAATTTTAAGACCTTTCGTGCCAATTAGGTGTCGATTTTTTCCTGGCGAGCGATAGCGAGCCTGTAATATAAGAGGAACCGGCCTTCGGCCGGGATATTTTTCTACCGAAAAATGTACAAATTAATCTTGAAAGGGGGTCTAGGGGGTGTAATCGTGAGTTTGATGGAAATATAGGGAACAAACTAAAAACCTCCCCTTATAATAAACAAACAAAATTATCAAAGGTTGAAAATATCTCCTTACTGGAGGGTATTACAAATATTTTAAAACTAATTTCGCACAATATAATACTTTGAAATTGTGTGTCGATGGGTGAGTCATCCAACTTTAATGTTTCATTCTGTTAGTGCTTTTAGTCTGATGGTCGAGTCATTGTTTGATGTTTCAGTAACCCCTTCCGTACCGGCGACGTCTTTT
>CM064575.1:79624627-79629627 GCA_032716605.1 Paralithodes platypus | reverse complement strand
AATGAGGGAGGGAAGAGGAGGAGAGTGAAGTAGGGAAGAGGGAAGGGAGGAAGAAAAAAGAAGTGTGAGAGGGATGGAGGAGAGGATAGGAAGGGAGGATTAAAGGGGGTGGGAAGGAAGTAGGGATGGGGGGAAGACAGAGGGATTGAGGGAGAAAGAAAGAGGGAGTGAGGGAGGGAGTGAAGAAGGAAGAAAGAGGGAGTGAGGGAGGACGTAAAGAAGGAAGAGGGAGGGAGTGAAGATGGGTGAAAGAGAGAGGGAGTGAAGGAGGAAGAAAGAGAGTGAGGGAGGGAATGAGGGAGTGAAGAAAGAGGGAGTGTGGGAGGGAGGGAGGGAGTGTGAAGAGGGAGTGAGGAAGTGAGTGAGGGAGTAAAGTAGGGGGCCTTGTTTCGGTCAGCTGGTCACTTTCACAGGACCTGATATGCTGACCCTGCCCTACCTCCCTTCTTCATTCCCTCACTCCCTCTACCTCCCTCACTCCCTCCCTCTACCTCCCCCACTCCCTCTTGCTTCCTTCTTCCCTCCCTCACTCTCTCTTCCCCTCCCTTTCCTCTCTTCCTTCCTTCTATATCCCTCCCTTCCAATCTTCCTTCTTGCTTCCGTCCTTCCCTCCCTCTTCCCCACCCACACTCCTCTTCCTTCCTTCTACTTCCCTCCCTGCTATTCTGCCTTCCTTCTTCCCTCCCTCTGCCCTCCTCCCTCCCTCTTCTCTTCTTTCTTACTTCCCCCCTCTTTTCTTCCTCCCTCCTTCTCTTCTTCAACATACCCAACACCCTCCTTTCTATTCTCTCTCTCTCTCTCTCTCTCTCTCTCTCTCTCTCTCTCTCTCTCTCTCTCTCTCTCTCTCTCTCTCTCTCCTATCACTATTTAGTTTACCCACACAACTATCAATATAGATACAGGTTAAGGTGGATGGCTAATATAGATAAGAAAATCCATTTACAAAGAGACTGAGGAGTTCACGCACGCACATGGTGAGTGTGTGTGTGTGTGTGTGTGTGTGTGTGTGTGTGTGTGTGTGTGTGTGTGTGTGTGTGTGTGTGTGTGTGTGTGTGTGTGTGTGTGTGTGTACGCTAATGTATTATGCGTATACAGTATGTGAATGAGAATGTGCGGTTCTGAGGTGTGTGTGTGTGTGTGTTTGTGCGCGTGTGTATGTATGTGTGTGTGTGTGTGTGCGATATATATATGTACGAATATAGGTGTGTGTAAATGTTACCAAATGTTTATAAACTAAGTACCGGTAACCAACCTTTGCTCCCACCACCACCACTCCCACCACCACCACCACCATCTCACCTACACCCTACAGTCATCACCAAAAGTTCAATTCTACCCTCTTATAAATGTCATCTTTATTTGTCTCCCAAGCAAAATGCAAGGAATATCCTAGCACATACGAAGAAGCCTATTTACTCAAGTGACAGTTTAATTGTTACCTTCCGTATAGTTTAACAAATATAACAACAACAACAACAACATTAACAGCAGTATGCCTAAACAAAAAAAATAGAGTCTCTTATTTTATCATCATCATCAGCCATTAGGAGTCCATTGCTGTAAAAAGGCCTCTCTTAAGGGGAGGTTTTTAGTTTGTTTCCTACTCCTCCAGCAATCTTAAAATTTCACCCCCTTGACCCCCTTTCAAGATAAATGTGTACATTTTTCGGTAGAAAAATTTCCCGGCCGAAGGTCGGTTACCCTTAAATTACAGGCTCGCTATCGCTCGCCAGGATAACATAGACACCTAAATGGCACGAAAGGTCTTAAAATTGACAGAATGGCGCGGAAATTCTTAAAATCACCAAACTAATGGGGCAAGCGTCTTAAAATCTCAAAAGCAATGGGGCTAGACATGAGAGAGAAAGGGGTCAAGAAAAAAGTCCCTCAAGTGGAAATCTCCCCTTAACCATGTCCATGACTTGTCTATATCAAGAGAAAAATAAATGTGTAAAGGCATCGTTGCAACACGGCTTTTGCGGGTGGGTGAGCATGCAACCTACCCTACCTAGCAGCAACCTGGTAATGCAAGTGTTAACATAGAACACACATTTAACTACCAACAGCCACATTATTCCACCTAAGCCAAACTAATGAGCCGAACGTCTTAAGGGGAGGTATTTAGTTTGTTCCCTAGACCTCCATCAAGCTTAAAATTACACCCCCTTCAGTCCCTTTCAAGATAAATTTGTAAATTTTTCGGTAGAAAAATGTCCCGGCCGAAGGCCGGTTCCTCTTAAATTACAGGCTCGCTATC
The DNA here is from genome assembly GCA_032716605.1 of Paralithodes platypus. Classification (NCBI taxonomy): domain Eukaryota; kingdom Metazoa; phylum Arthropoda; class Malacostraca; order Decapoda; family Lithodidae; genus Paralithodes; species Paralithodes platypus. The sequence goes on along the minus strand of CM064575.1, from coordinate 79,627,370 downwards.
GCTCGCCAGGATAAAATCGACACCTGAATTGCACGAAAGGTCTTAATATGGGGTGAAAGTTCTTAAAATCGCTAAACTAATGGGGCAAACGTTTTATAATATCAAAAGCAATGGGGCTAAACATGAGGGAGAAAGGGGTCAAGAAAAAAAAATCCTCCCCTTAAAGTCTGAAAACTAATGGTGTTAAACATGAGGGAGAAGGGGGTCCAGAAAAACCCTTGATCCCCGACCTCTCTGTAATTCAAAAGGGCCTAGAGCAAACTGGCTGTAAATACCCACACCTTATTACCTGGTGGACTCTTCCCAAATGAGAGGAATTTCAGCCCGATTGCTTTAATTAATTTCGAGTTAAGGGGTCAAGATTATTGCCAAGTTCGTCGGCGTTACCTATAGTTTCCTACCTGCTAACTGATTGACCTACTAATCTACCTAGTATTATTTCCATCCTGTTTAACTCACTCACTCTCACATTATCTCGGTCTCTCACTCTCATACACTCTTTCTCACTCGCACATAATCTCACTCTCTCTCTCACACACACACACACACTCTCTCTCTCTCTCCTTGCACCTATCCCCTTACTAATCTCCCTTTCTCTCTCACCGCCATCTGCCTGCAAGCATTTATCTATCTATCTATCTATCTATCTACTTATAGGTGTGTTTGATTTCTTGCTAGTATGTATGTACGCATAATTGACATAGATAGACTGACAAAACAGACTCCACGATCCAAACGAGGAGGTCAGGATAGCAGATCACCCAAATAAGTAAAAGTGAAATACATGGATAGTAATAGCAGAAGGGTCTCTATGTAGGATACCTGTTAAGGGCAGATTTCCACTTGAGGGAGTTTCTTCTTGACTCCTTTCTCCATCATGTTTAGCCCCATTGCTTTTCTAATTTTAAGACATTCGCCCCATTATTTTGACGATTTTAAGAACTTTCAACCCATTTCTGTCAATTTTAAGACCTTTCGTGCAATTTAGGTGTCGATTTTATTCTGGCGAGCGATAGCGAGCCTGTAATTTAAGAGGAACCGGCTTTCAGCCGGGAAATTTTTCTACCGAAAAATTTACAAATTTATCTTGAAAGGGGCTCAAGGGGGTGTAATCTTAATCTTGATGGATATCTAGAGACCAAACTAAAAACCTTCCCTTAAGGGGAGATGGGCTGTTTTTCTGGTCCCCCTTCTTTCAGCGTGTCTATGTCTTTGCAAGCAGTTCTGTTTGTGCAACCATCGTGTGTGTTTACTTGGAAGTCTGTCTGTGCTATATACCATGTCTGTTTATTTGGAAGCCTTTATGTCTGTCTACCTAACTTAACCAACCACAATGCTATGTCTGTTTATTCGCAATTATGTCAGTCTGTGGTATATCATGTCTGTTTATTCGTAATTATGCCTGTCTGTGCAATACCATGTATATTTAATTGGAAGCCTGTCTGTCTGGGTTATGCCATGTCTGTTCAATTACAAGTCTACCCTGTGCCTGGTGAACGTGAAGCCTGTGTAGCCTGTAGTAGCCTGCCAAAGCAACCAACCTGCTATCCTTCCAAGCCTGCCCTGCCTGCAACCCAATACCTCTGTGGCCAAGGTATAAACGACACCACTCTCAACTTACCAAACTATTAATTGTTCTCTCTCTCTCTCTCTCTCTCTCTCTCTCTCTCTCTCTCTCTCTCTCTCTCTCACATAATAATAATAATATTGTGTGTGTGTTTTAGATAGATATATAGATAGATAGATAGAGAGAGATAGGCAAATATACAAACACAGAGATATATAAATAGACAGAGAGCCAACAATTAAAGATCCCGGTAAGTTAAGAGTGATGTCGTTTATAATGTGTGTGTGTGTGTGTGTGTGTGTGTGTGTGTGTGTGTGTGTATGTGTGTGTGTGTGTGTGTGTGTGTTTATATAGTGATCGACAGACATCACAGGGGTCAGAGTTGCCTATACCCTGTGTCAGGTAACATGGCATACATCCTGGCCCTTTAACATCTTATAGCTTAACAACAATGCAGACAATGAAGCTGATATTTATATTATTTTGTAAGGGTAGACCAGTAAACTGATGTGTTGAATTACAGCCTGTTTGCTATAACCGTTTCTGAGATATAAGTAACACCCCGTTCTTAACATAAATCATCAATTACAAACTCCAATGTACTTGAATAAAATAATGAAAGCATATCGTCCTCCCGGGATTCAAACTCAGGACACCATACCCAGAACATATGCACCTAAACCATTACACCACCAACTCAGTTATGGATCAGAATTATTGTCAAGTTAACTGACACCGGGTTTAGTGGTATAGAAGGCGCTGGCTAATAATGTAAGCACTCAGCACATCCACTAAAGGCCTTGGTATGGGATAGTGGTGGCAAGAGTTCCAACCCACACACCATTCTGCCACACCCAACGATCACAAAATGAGAAAGGAATAATAGAGTGGTTCCTCCCTAGCCAAGCTGTACAATCAAAGCATCTTAGCAATTTCGGTAGTTTAAGCAACGTTCCGCGTCTCTAACAGCAAGTAACTAACTTAAGCCGGTGTCACACGAACTCTTTTTCCGACAATTTTCGATGAGCAATTGTTTTTTGTCGTGTTATGTTGAGGCTTTTTCGCATTGGAATCGGAAACTAGATTGAAGGTAGATTATGCTACGTAGTTATTTCTTATGGTACTTATATAATCAAGCTGCCAGAGGACAATTGCTCGTAAACATTGACGGAAAAA
>CM064575.1:79607127-79619627 GCA_032716605.1 Paralithodes platypus | reverse complement strand
TGGTGATGGTGGTGAAATAATGGTGATTGAAGTGTAAATTTAGGGGCATTAGGCTATATGAGTGGTAGTGATGATGGTGATGATAGTGGCAGTAATGGTGATGTAGGTAGTTGTGGGGATGATGGTGATAATGATAGGGATTGTACTACTGATGGATACACAAACCGCACATACAACGTGGTCGAAATGAGGGAGATCAGACGAATAACTACAATTAAATAGTAATAGTAGTAGTAGTAGTAGTAAGAGGAGGGGGAGGAGAACAGAGAGAGAGAGTGTGAGAGTGACTGAGAGAGAGAGAGAGAGTGTGTGTGTGTGAGAGTGAGTGAGTGAGAGGGGGGGGGAGGCATCACAACAAGTCATTCACTATCTTCAGTTCAACTACCCCCTCCCCCCCCCCCCCCCCCTTCTTTCAATTAACCTTCTTCTCCTTCTCTTTCTCTCTCTCTCTCTCTCTCTCTCTCTCCTTCTACTACTACAACTATCTATCTATCTATATATTTATCTATCTATCTACCGGTACTTAGCCAATCTTTCACATTAGCTATCAAAATCTATCTGGTTAAATATCTATATATATCTATACTATATTATCTCAAGTACGGTACTCAGGAAAGATATAGAGTATTCAGGAGTCCAAATTATGGTTGTGAAACTTACTCCAACGACTAGCCAACTGAGCTACAAAGACAAGTTGAGAGCTTCAGGTCCTTTTTAGTACCGTAAAAGACTCGTAAACTTCGAGGCCAACTCACAGAACAATTAAATGTAATTAACCCCTTCTGTACCAGGGACGTCCCTTTTATACCTTATTTTGGCAACTATTAGACGATGTTATTCAGCTTAGGAAGGACGTGGATCAATTGAGAAGCTACAGACTATTCTAGGAAGGACGTGGATCAATTGTAAAGCTACAGATTATTCTAGGAAGGACTTGGATCAATTGAAAAGCTACAGACTATTCTAGGAAGGACGTGGATCAATTGTAAAGCTACAGACTATTCTAGGAAGGACGTGGATAAATTGAGAAGCTACAGACTATTCTAGGAAGGACGTGGATCAATTGAAAAGCTACAGATTATTCTAGGAAGGAGACTATTCTAGGAAGGACGTGGATCAATTGAAAAGCTACAGATTATTCTAGGAAGGACGTGGATCAATTGAGAAGCTACAGACTATTCTAGGAAGGACGTGGATCAATTGAAAAGCTACAGACTATTCTAGGAAGGACGTGGATCAATTGAGAAGCTACAGACTATTCTAGGAAGGACGTGGATCAATTGAGAAGTTACAGATTATTCTAGGAAGGACGTGGATCAATTGAAAAGCTACAGACTATCTCAATTAATCCTTTTAGCTACCATATATCCTTCCTAAGTTGCATAAAATTGCCTAAATGTAGCTGAAATCAATTACAAAAGACGTTACCGGTACAGAAGGGGTTAATGGATTCGGTAATCCGGATAACAACAAGCATTTTGAACTTTAACCTCTTCAGTACCGGTGACGTCCTTTTCATTATATTCTGGCAATTATTAGACGATTTTATTCAGCTTAGGAAGAACGTCTACCCATTACAAGGTGACAGACTATCTTACTTAACCTTTTGAGCTACCATATGTCCCTCCTAACCTGCATAAAATCGTCTAAAGATAGGTACACACGACTAAAAAACACGTCACCGGTAATGAAAGGGTTAATATGAACACGAAACACATAAATGGATCCAAATAAAAGGTAAGGAGGTTTCGAACTTGGATAACTATATTTGGAAAGTTTGTTCGCATGTAAAGCCGGTATCACACGAGAGCATTTATAGTCAATATTCGATGATCAACATTTATCTGGCAACATTTATGGAATATTTTGCATCGGTATCGGAAACTAGACTGATGATAGATGAATTTAGGTAACCGAAATATGTTATATGTTGACCACATAAGCTCCCAGACCAGTGTTGAGGATAAATGTTTGAGTGAAAAAGCGCTCGTGTGATACCGGCATAATACCTGGTCTACCTGGAACAAACTTGCCTCGGAGGTTGTAAGTAGTTCTTCCAGCAAGACGAATTACAAATATATTAAACACATTTTTTTACTGCTATAGACGATTTTTTTTGTTTTCCCAAATGTTCTCAATGTTGCATCTCTCTCGCTATTCTATCGCTACTATTATAATCAGTGTTCCTCAGAGCTATCCCAGTGCATACCACCTCCTTTACGTAGGGCACGTGGTACCCGTCTTGCAACTCAATCACACCCCTACTCTGTGCAACTCTCCAACCCAAGAGTGAAACGTTACGCTCAAACTTTCTTCTACTCAACAGCTGAGCTCTGGAACTCTCTCCCAGAATCAGTCTTTCCCTCTTCCTATGACTTAAATTGCTTCAAACTCAGTGTGTCCAGGCATTTTGGCTCGAAAGTCCCTTGATTTTGGCCCTGTCACTCTTTCGACTATGGGGGAGGCACTCGCTATAGGCAGTTATGCCTTTTGCCTCCTTCAATCACATAGAAAAAAAAAAAAAATAGTATCATCTCCTTGGAATGGACTGCAAGGTTTTTGATATATTAACTATTCCTTGTAATTCCCTATAATTTCCCCTCTCCTATATACCGGTAACCTCGTACCGGCACTACCTAACTCAATTCAATTTCGGCTACCAAACTTCATCGCGCACCCCTCTCAGGCTCTCATTCTATAACCCCCCCCCCCCCCCCCCACACACACACACACACACATTTCTCTATCACACACTCTCAGAAACACTCTCACTCTCTCTCTCTCTCTCACACACACACACACTCTCCCACTGACCCATCACCCGCGGCACATACATACAGACATACAAGGTCAAACTTAGGCACGCGGGTATAGGCACACACACACACACACACACACACACACACACACACACACACACACACACACACACACACACACACACACACACACACACACACACACACACACACACACACACACACACACACACACACACACACAAACAAGGTCACACAGAGGTACGCGGGTATAGGCACATTCATAATTTCAAACACTGCTATGATGGACACACAATATTATTGAAAACAAAAACGAAAGAAACAAACTAATACTTGGTACGGTAGGGCCCCGTACAAAGGCTATTGGTAATAATTATAGAAGATAAATATTCACCCAGGATTGTGAGTGATTAGGATTATGATGATTTTCTTTTTTTTTTTTTTTTTTTTTTTTTTGCAGAACGAAAAAGCCTTGCCACCAGAAGTGATAAGTAATAAGATTCAGGACAAAAATATAATATTAAAGAGAACAAGGGTTAAAACACGTGAATTTTGCTATATATAGAAATATTAATAGATAAAGTTTAAGATAGATAGATAAGTAGATATAGTTATATAGATAGAAATATATCTTATAACATAGCCTACATAGCGCAATATTCGCCCTCTTTTACTTTATATCTATGAACTTATATTTTTCTATGTACCGGTAATATATTATGCTACGATAAGCCTACCAATCAATCACTGTATACCTAATATATTTAAATAGTTAATATGTATAATTTTAAACACACACACACACACACACACTCTCTCTCTCTGTCCTCCACCCGCACACTAAGGTCAAATCTACTTGGCCAATCAGCGCCTACCTCCACCTTTACCTCAGCCAATCACAGACCGCCTTCAATTGCACGGTAGTAGGTGATGCAACTCTGGCTCTCGCTCTCTCTCTCTCTCTCTCTCTCTCTCTCTATATATATATATATATATATATATATATATATATATATATATATATATATTATTATGTTCTCTCCAGTTAACCAACTCTACTCCTAAAATCGATTAATGAAATTAACAATCACATGTGGCAGTCCGGGGATTCGAACCCAGGATGCTCACACCGAAAATCAACACACTATGCACTGCACCACCATATATATATATATATATATATATATATATATATATATATATATATATATATATATATAATTATACCACAAATACACGTGAGCCACTAAATGTTTCTCCTGGCGGTCGGCGGTTCGAACCCCACTGAGAGATTAGAAACACATAATATATATATATATATATATATATATATATATATATATATATATATATATATATATACTGTATATCTATATATATATATATATATATATATATATATATATATATATATATATATATATATATATATATATATATATATACATACGGTTTATAATAGCCGTACGAAATATGTAAATGTATTGTATGTATGTATGTATGTATGTATAATTGTATATACTCTGGCACATACCCCATTGCTGGAGGTGGCCGACACGAGACAGAGTCCGAACAGAAACAACATTTAAAGTTCCTATTCTCAGGGTCCGAGACCACTTTCGCGTTCCCTCGCGTCTCGTCGAGTAGGAGAATTTTACAAGGGGAGGGGGATTTCTAGCCCCCTGCCCCCATATAATATACTACGTTATACATTATGCTTATAATAATATATTTACAGGTATACATAGATACACTGGTCACACAGACCTTACGATCCCTGCGAGGTGGTTAGGACTTAATTCTAGTAGAGATAGCAAACCCGATAGTAAGGAAAAGTGGAAGGAAAGGATAGCAAAACAAGAGAGAGAGAGTATACGCTACCCCTATACCTCCTGCTTGCTCAGACACAGACACACACACACACACATGACCACTCTGTCCCTCTAACCCTATTTAACCCCTTCAGTTCTCTCTCTCTCTCTCTCTCTTCTAAACCTCAATGCCTTATAACACTACAATGCATGTCATCACATCTTATATGCTAGCTCAAGCACCCACAGTCACCTCTCTCTCTCTCTCTCTCTCTCTCTCATTTAATCCCTTCCCAATGCCTAATAACTCACTCTTGTAAACGTCATGACCATCTTTTATGCTTGCTCAGGTACTTACACTCACACCATTAATGTTTCTCACACACACACACACACACACACACACACACACACACACACACACACACACACACAGAGGGTACAGAGAGCAGCTACGAGGATGATCCCAGGTTTGGAAAATTTGGAGTACCAAGAGGCTCGAGAGATTGAATCTACCTACACTGGAACAGAGAAGGATACGAGGACAGCAAATTCAGATATACAAATGTGTTAGAGGTATTGACAAAATCGACCAAGAAAACTTCATAGAGAGGGATGGAGGTGAGAGAACAAGAGGTCACAGCTACAAACTGAAAGTGCCTAATAGTAAATCTGATCTGAAAAGTAAAAGATTTCCTACCAACTCGATTAGTGGGTGGAACAAATTGCCAGCCGAAGTAGTGTCTGCACCATCAGTGCATAGTTTCAAAGTACGGTATGACAAACATATCTTAGGAGGCGGGAATTAACGAGCATGCTCACTCCCGCAAATACAACTAGTGTAAGTACACACACACACACACACACACACACACACACACACACTCTCTCTCTCTCTCTGTGTGATCTCACCCCTATATCTCATGCCCAGGCACTCACACTCACATGACTACAATATGCCTGTATCCCTTTCAAGTCTCTCTCTCTCTCTCTCTCTCTCTCTCTCTCTCTCTTAATTTATTTATTTGGTTATCTTTTTTGTACTCGTCTCATTTACCTAGGCTATATGCTTTAAAATGTTAGTCTCTCTCTCTCTCACACACACACAATGAAAGGTATATTACTATCACTATACCCAACGATCTTATAATTATACCCTTTTCCTTCCCTTTAGATACCCCCTCACTTTACCTCAGTTAACCCTATGTGGGATGGCGAACTATAAGGATTCATGGGACTCTGGTTAACCCCTTTTGTACCGGCGACGTCCTTTTCATTATGATTTTCTGGCAACTAGTAGACGATTGTATTCAGTTTAGGAAGGATCTCTTGCCATTATTATCAGCCTTTGAACTTTCTCAATCAATCCTTTTAACCCCTACAGTACCGGGGACGTCATTTTCATCATATTCTGGCAACTATTAGGCGATTGTATTCAGCTTAGGAAGGACCTCTAGCAATAATAAGGCTTCAAACTATCGCAACCCACCCTTTTAACTACCGCAGATCCTTCCTAAGCTGCATAATATCGTCTAACTATACCTAGAATCAAATATATCACACGTCGCTGGTACTCAAAGGGTTAAGGGGAGATCTCCACTCGAGGGATATTTTTCTTGACCCCTTTCTCCCTCATGTTTAGCCCCATTGCTTTTGATATTATAAAACGTTTGCCCCATTAGTTTAGCTATTTTAAGAACTTTCACCCCATATTAAGACCTTTCGTGCCATTCAGGTGTCAATTTTATCCTGGCGAGCGATAGCGAGCCTGTAATTTAAGAGAAACCGGCCTTCGGCCGGGACATTTTTCTACCGAAAAATGTACAAATTTATCTTGAAAGGGACTCAAGGGGGTGTAATTTTAAGCTTGATGGAGGTCTAGGGAACCAACTAAAAACCTCCCCTTAACCACCACAGATCCTTCTTCAGCTGCATAAAATCGTCTAAATATAGCTAGAATAAAATACAACAGACGTCGCCGGTACAGAAGGGGTTAAACATTGACCGCTTGCGAGTTTGGGTCTATAAGGAAGTTAGAGCTGTAAACTTCGATATTAAACAGAAATACAGGTAAAATTCTAGTTTCACGTACACAGCGACAAAAGGGAGGCGCCGTTGTAAAGGCATAGCTTCCCGACCAACTATGAAGATCAGGGAAATTGCTGGGTAAAAGACGTAATATAATGATAATAAACTACATTAACGACATTAGCCTAACCTAACAACCTTACCTAACCTAACCTACTATTATGTAATAGCTCTATGGTGCCGCATATGGAGATATTTTTTGTTTTTGTTTTTTACAGTAGGTATAATTCCTTATAATGCATTTCCGCCGCTTTGGACATATATAGGAATTAAGTATGGTATATGACAACTCTAAAGTAGCCATAGAAATTTATGAGTATGCTGTGAAAGCGAAACTAGAATTAAACCGAAATACAAGAATAATGTAGGTTTCTGATGGACACAAAGTATGTTGAATTGGGTTTTATGTGTTTCTATAAGCACTACAACCGCAATTTAGGTGATCATTCTGTTAATTATCGATGTCTACAGCTCCAACTTCCTTATAGCCCGAAACTCGTAAGGGGCCAATTCCTCGTTCCAATGTTTTTTTCTAGCGGCACGCGCCCGGGATTCCAACCCTGGATTCTCACACACATACACGAGACAGGCGCGCTATACCCATTGTTCCACGGAATCCCTCGTGACTATAAACACCCGCCAAATATCCGATAGTGGCTTGTAAGTATGTGTAAATATACCAGGAAAAAATGCCTATGTGATACCGCCTGCACTGTGAGAATTGTGTGCGAAATTTAAAAGTTGGGAAAAAAATGCCTGTGTGACACCGCCTGCACTGTGAGAATTGTGTGTGCAAATAATCAGTTAATGGCTTGTAAAAAATGCCATTGTGATACCGCTTGCATTGTGAAAATTATGTGTGTAAATTATACGTTAGTAGCGGAAAAATGCCTGTGTGATGCCGCTTGCACTGTGAGAATTGTGTGTGCAAAATATCCGTTAATAGGAAGTAATAAAACGGGGAACAATGCCCATATTACACCGACTAAAAGAATTGTAAGAGGTGTCACAAGAAGCCGAATCGAATCGTCTGTTGTAAGCCCACATACAGTCAAACATTGGTATTTAAGGAAGTTTCGTTCAATACTGCCACACAGTCCCCCTTTTCCCTCATGTTAAGCCCCATTAGTTTGAGATTTTAAGATGTTCGTCCCATTAGTTTGTCGATTTTAAGAGCCTTCGTCCCACTGTACTTTACCTGTAAGTTATAATGGCGGATATATATACCACTACCGTACGGTATAGTCTATTTTTTCCAGGTGAGGGTAAATTGCCATGTTTCTATCTTTGTTACTCAGCTATAAGGTAGATTTTGTAGCCAAATATGGTGTTAATTATGAAAACTTGGCATTAATACGACACACAGCCATAGTAGTTTCATATTTATTCATTAAGTATCGAGAAATCAGCTACTAAGGGATTCAAGTTATCATCAGCTGGGACAAAATAGACTATAGGCTATATACTGTTCCAAATGAATACTCCAAAACTGTTGAACATTGACCTCTGTAACTCATAAACTACCAGAGTAATCGAGCTAATATTTCAACCATTTGGGAAGGGTCAGCCAGGGAATAGGTGTGCATATTATGTAAAGCCCATTTGCTCTAGCCGTTTTTGAGTTATCAGAGAATGAGGTTGGGTTTTCTGGCCTACCTACTTGGAACAGGGTATAGGTATAATATACAACTATAAAACAACAACATGGCTACCTAAGTTGTCCACCATCCTTCAATAATACCCCCTTTACTTGACCCCAACCCCTTTACCGCTGTTGCCACGAAGCATAACTACAAAACAACAACATGGCTGCCGTAGTTGTCCACCATCCTTCAATAAAACCCCCTTTACTTGACCCCAACCCCTTTACCGCTGTGGCCACGAAGAATAACTATAAAACAACATGGCTGCCTGAGTTGTCCACCATCCTTCAATAAAACCCCCTTTACTTGACCCCAACCCCTTTACCGCTGTAGCCACGAAGAATAACTATAAAACAACAACATGGCTCCCTAAGTTGTCCACCATCCTTCTATAAAACCCCCTTTACTTGACCCCAACCGCCTTACCGCTGTTGCCACGAAGCATACACCGCCATTTATCTCCTCCAAAGGTGATACGCAGATTGCAGGGTAAATATTATGATTCAGTTACCGGCGCAGGAAAAGAATGATATAATGCATCTACTTCTAGACGTAAGAGAGACGGAATGGCTGAACAAAAGTGAGAGAGAGAGAGAGAGAGAGAGAGAGAGAGAGAGAGAGAGAGAGAGAGAGAGAGAGAGAGAGAGAGAGAGAGAGAGAGAGAGAGAGAGAGAGAGAGAGAGAGAGTGAGAGTGAGAGAGAGAGAGAGATTGAGTGTGAGAGTGAGATAGTCAGTGTGCGTGTGTGTGTGTGAGAGAGAAAGATGAGTGTGAGAGTGAGATAGTCAGTGTGCGTGTGTGTGTGTGAGAGAGAAAGATGAGTGTGAGAGTGCGATAGTCAGTGTGCGTGTGTATAAAGGAGTACAAAGGAAATCAAGCAACAACAGACCTAGTGACCCTACTAGGCTGCTTGTCCTCCAAAACACTGAGGATCAAGTGTCCAAACAGTGGTTTAGAGTGGGTAAGGGAACATTGGAAAGGGAACTACTGCCCTGCCACTAACGTGGCAGGACTAGGAAGTTAGTAGGGGACATATGGGTTAGTAACTGAGGGGAGGATAAAATGTGTATGTGTGTGTGTGTGTGTGTGTGTGTGTGTGTGTGTGTGTGTGTGTGTGTGTGTGTGTGTGTGTGTGTGTGTGTGAGAGAGAGAGAGAGAGAGAGAGAGAATCAAGCACAAGAGCCTCAGAAATATAAAGAGCAAGAGCGAGAGAAGAATGGCTGAAAGATGGCCACTTGAGATCTGAGACGCGCGCAATAAACCCGGTAATACAAGATATATCACACAGAGAGAGAGAGAGAGAGAGAGAGAGAGAGAGAGAGAGAGAGAGAGAGAGAGAGAGAGAGAGAGAGAGAGAGAGAGAGAGAGAGAGAGAAGGAATCACTTTACCCTGTTTCAGATAGGTAGGCCAGAAATCGTGAAACCTAACCTCTGAAACTACAAAAAAGGCCAGAACAAATGGGCTGTAAATTCCCACACCTATTCCCAGGCTGACTCTTCCCACATGGTAGAAATATTAGCTCGATTACTCTACTCGTTAGTGAGTTATAGAGATTAACGTTCAGGGGTCATTGGCCTACTTACTTGGCAGACAGACAGACAGATAGCGAGGAGATAGATATAGATATTATGTTGGTGGAGAGATAACAAAAGCCGTGAGTTTAGCGAGGAGATAATAATAGAACGTCAAGAGCACCGCACATGATACGCCGCCACAGCCAAGAAGAAGAAGAATGATTGATGATGCGTATGATAAAAGAAGAAGAAGAAGAAGAAGAAGAAGAAGAAGAAGAAGAAGAAGGAGCAGAAGAACTGATAAAGAAAGAAGCCGATGATTGATGACGGTGATGATAAAAAAGAAGACAGGGAAGAAGTACACGAACAAGACCAAAATACCCCCCCCCCCCCCCCCCACAACACGACCATAACACAGAAACAACAACAAGACCCCCCCCCCCCCCCCCAGTCACTACCCGACCATAATAAAGAAACAAGAAGAACAAGAAAAGACGGGGAAGAAAGTACAGTCGCGCTAATAAGTGATGTCTGGGCACCAAGTATGTTTTGATCAATAATTGGTATCAGCAATAGCTAAGCTTCATTTATTCATATCAAGTGAACTATACAAACCTGTTCCTACACTTACCAACCCTATTCAACATCTGACAGACATTAATACAGCACACAAGCCAAACGTAATGACAGCTGAGACATGACTTATTAGCGCGACCGTACACGAACGACGACATTACATTAATCACATATATTGCATTCTCAACAATAATTATTTACTGGGAGTTGCAATAAACTTAACAGCAGGAGAAATGCACAATCAACTCCAGTGCTGTACCAAAAGAACACAACAAAACAAGGAAAACAAGAACACAAACAATACAATCATAGGGTACACAACTGAAGCAGAACAAGCAGTGAAACGGCAAACAAAAACAAAACCAAAAAATGCCCAAAAAAATTGCTGGAGATATATAAAAAAAAACACGGCCTAAACAAAAACAAGCGCAAATGTATTATAAACTGAGAGAGAGAGAGAGAGAGAGAGAGAGAGAGAGAGAGAGAGAGAGAGAGAGAGAGAGAGAGAGAGAGAGAGAACGTATATGTATTTTCAACTGCTGGGGAAAACAAAAAACAGCATAACAAAAACAAACGTAAGTTTATTTTAAAAGGCTGGAAAATAAAATATAATATATATATACAAAACAAACATACATAGTCTGCTGGAGATAACACACACACACACACACACACACACACACACACACAAAGCCCGTAGCCTAGTAGGTGAGCTCTCGTCTCACACACGAGGGGTCGGGGGTTCTTGTCTCCTTTCATGTGTTAGCCTCAGTTCACCTAGCTGTAAATAGGTACCTGGAATAAGTGGACGACTTTGTGACGTCCCATCTGGGGTTGGCAAAAATGGTACAAGGCGAGATGGGTATCATATGGTTCACCTAAGCTGATGGCTACCTAAGCCTTCGGGCGAGACGGTACCGTCTATAGTGAGAATGGTACCATACAGATCCACCCTAAGCCTTCGTTTCCGATGTCACCAATTGGCTAAATACAGACTACACACACATCCACAGCCATTCCAACGATACATAAAACAATTAACATGCATTTCACGCAATACATTCCCAGTTAAGGAGGCGCGATAATAATGAGCTTAGCTCGCATTGCGTGGATTCCCCTTGACGAACAAGTAACTGAGTAACTGAGTAACACACACACACTCAACAAAACATACCGGTAACTAAAAAACAAACGTGTATTTTTGTCCACCTTGATATAAAAACTTAATCCTGAGAATCTAGGACGCTATTTTCACATATTATTATTATTCTGCTTAGCATTAACCGATGTTAACCCCTTCTGTACAGGCAACGTCTTTTTGCCTATATTCTGGCTACTATGAGACGATTTTATTCAGTTTACATAGGGCATCTGGTAATGAACAGGCTTCGAACTATCGCATTTAACCCTTTTTACTACCACAGCTCCTTCTTAAACTGCACAACATCGTCTAAATATAGCTAGAATAAAACAACAGAGACGTCGGCGGTATAGAAGGGGTTAAGGGGGGATGGTTACCTTTTCTGGACTCCCTTCTCCCTCATGTTAAACCCCATTATTATTTTTAGATTTTAAGATGTTCCTTCCATCAGTTTGGCGATAGGTAGGTAGGTAGGTAGGTAGGTAGGTAGGTAGGTAGGTAGGTAGGTAGGTAGGTAGGTAGGTAGGTAGGTAGGTAGGTAGGTAGCGTTAGGTGTTAGTAGTAGGTAAGGTAGGTAAGGTATGTAAGGTAGGCAGGTAGGTAGGTAGTATGATGGTAGGTAAGTAGGTAGGTAGGAAGGTAGGTAGGCAAATAGGTAGGTAGGTAGTTAGGTAGGTAGGTTGGTATGTAGGTAGGTAGGTAGGTATATAGGTAGGTAGGTATGTATGAAGGTAGGTAGGTAGGTAGGTAGGTAGGTAGGTATGTAGGTAGGTAGGTAGGTAGGTAGGTAGGTAGGTAGGTAGGAGGGTAGGTAGGTAGATAGTGTTAGGTAGGTTAGGTGTAGGTAGGTAGGTAGGTAGATGGATAGGGGTAGGTAGGTAGGTAGGTAGGTAGGTAGGTAGGTAGTTAGGTAGGTAGGTAGGTAGGGAGGTATGTGTTAGGTAGTT
>CM064575.1:79550841-79607027 GCA_032716605.1 Paralithodes platypus | reverse complement strand
TTACCAGTCTTGCTAAGGCAGCCTCCCAGAAGCTGGGTGTGCTCAACCGCCTTAGGCCCTGCACAGCTTCTTGCTCTGTACAGGGGCATAGTGCGCCCTTGTATTGAGTATTGTTCACATGTGTGGGGAGGTTCCTCTCACACCGCTCTCCTAGACAAAGTTGAAAGGAAGGCCTTTCGTATCATTAACTCCCGTCCACTCACCAATCTCTGCAATCTCTCTCTCTCCGCCGCAATGTTGCATCTCTCTCGCTATTCTATCGCTACTATAATAATCAGTGTTCCTCAGAGCTATCCCAGTGCATACCACCTCCTTTACGTAGGGCACGTGGTACCCGTCTTGCAACTCAATCCCACCCCTACTCTGTGCAACTCTCCAACCCAAGAGTGAAACGTTACTCTCAAACTTTCTTCTACTCAACAGCTGAGCTCTGGAACTCTCTCCCAGAATCAGTCTTTCCCTCTTCCTATGACTTAAATTGCTTCAAACTCCGTGTGTCCAGGCATTTTGGCTCGAACGTCCCTTGATTTTGGCCCTGTCACTCTTTCAACTATGGGGGAGGCACTCGCTATAGGCAGTTATGCCTTTTGCCTCCCTCAATCACATAGAACAAAAAAAACAAAAAAAAATCATGGAAATTACTAGGTTTATATTAATCAGAGGTGGTGTGGGTGTGGGTTTTGGTGTAGATATAGATTTATAAAATATATAAACAAATAAATAAACTAATAAATAAACTCTACCCCCTTAAAGGCATCTCGTGTATTGCTGATGAAAGGACAAGTGCATTAATCTCTCTCCATCCCCCCCCCCCCCACTCTCAGACCATCTTGGAGAACCAGTGCGGGTGTGGATATGTGGGTATGAGTGTGGATATTCAGTCAGTCAGGAGCCAAATGTGCACTACCTTAACTCCTTGCCTGCGGGGGTGTTTTGGCCCTACTTGACCTTCATTCCCTGCACATTTTCATGCATAAACAAGAGCCAAAACGTAATACAATGATATATCCGTAAACGTACAGTTATTGAGCTTTCCAATGACACCTGAATCATCTCTGTGCGACGTCTGGATGTTTTGCAACGATCTTGCAAACGTCAGCAAAAATTTTTTTAAATTCGCTGTTTTAGCTATGTGTAACGCTGCAGTGAGGTGGCAGATAGCTCGTGAGTTACGTCAGTGCGGGCCCAGCTTTGGTGGGCGACGGATTAAGGGGTCCTCCACTGCCTGCAACGGCTTGCCTCACCCCCAGGATACATACTAAGCGAATTTTGGTGCCCGTCAGGTGATAGGGCCCGTCGGGAAGGGGTTAAGGGGGATGGGTATATTTATTAAGTATTTATTTATGCTAGTTTGAGTGTTGTATATATGTATTTGCAGGCAACACAAACTAATCTCACCTCATCTCCCCCACAGAACATCTTGGAGAACCAGTGCGGGCGTGTGAATGCGGGTGTGGGTGGTGTCGGTGTGGGTGGTGTGGGTGTGGGTGGTGGTGGTGTGGGTGGTTTGGGAAGTACAACAACAACAACGGGTCCGGGTTCGAGCGCTGGTAAACGGGAGGCGGCCGCGGCGGTCTGTCTGTTGGTGCGGCTCTGTTCCACTCTGCTGGCAGGGGTTCAGGAGCTGCAGGTAGGTTGCTGGGGCGCTGGTTCCAATCCGAGTTGGGGTTACATATTTTGCTTCATTGGATTTTTGATTAAATTTGGCTAGATTATGTCGGTCTAGGTTAGTTTATGTTCATTATATTTATATGAAGTTAAGTTTAGTCTGATTAGATTAAGTAAATTAAGTCAGGTGGCGTTAGGTTAGGTATGGTTTGTTTAGTTTAGTTTAGGTTAGTTTATGTCCATTTTGTTTATATGAAGTCAGTTTTAGTCTGATTAGTTTAGGCAAAATAAGTCACATGGGCGGGCATTGTGGTGCGTTTCGCTGCTTGTCTGCCTGTTGAGACCGGAACCTCCCTGGGAGGTCCGGGACCTGGGAGTCTTATGCTGGGGACCCCAAATAGGCCTTGGTCTTTGGGTATTCTCCTGGATGTGTGTGAATATAAATATTTTTATTTCGTTTTGTTTTCTGTTCGAGCTCTGTCTCGAGTCGGCCACCTCCAGCTATGAGGCATGTACTTTAGTACATACTGTACATACAAACATAAATTTGGTTAGGTATGGTTTGATTAGTTTAGGTTAGTTTGGTTTATGTTAGCAAGTTGGGTTGTCAATATTGAATTACTCACTGGTTTATAACATTCTATACTTGTGTGCTTGCTTTTTGCGGGCGAACTGTTATGGGTTCTTCTCCTGTCACCTCTCTTTCCTTTCTTGAGTCTTTTGCTGATCCTCTCTACTCCTTGTGAGAGTAAGGGCTGGCTACTGACTGACTGACTGACTTGTAATATTTTCAGTTCACCGCCATGACGACGCTTAACAAGATCATCGACGCCTCCGTGGTCCACCGTATTGGCGACCTCGTCATAGACCCCGAGAACCACCTGCTTCCTCCGGGCACAGACAGGTGGGTGCTGCTCGAACTTTGGCCTTCAGTTGTACAGTCGCGCTAGTAAGTCATGTCCCAGCTGTCATTACTTTTGGCTCGCTCTGTGCTGTATTAATGTCTGTCAGATGTTGAATAGGGTGGGTAAGTGTAGGAACATGTTTGTATATTTCACTTGATATGAAGAAATGAAGCTTAGATATTGCTGATACCAATTATTGATCAAAACATACTTGGTGTAGAGACATGACTTATTAGCACGACTGTACTCCTGCAGTGTGTAGGAACTATAGTCGGTTGTATTTCAACTGACAGGTAAATTGAATCCCTTAGAAGCTTATTTATCGATGTTTTACGGGAAAATATGAAACTACAGTACTATGTTTTCTGCATCATATTAACCCTTTCACGCATTTATGACGCAGAGGTTGCCAGATTAGCAATAAGAAATAGAGTTCTCTCACTCTTATAATTACCTCACCAAAATTAGTTTTCTGCCCACAGCAACTCCAAGACAACTGCAGAGGTTGAAGTAATTAAACTAAAGGTTTCTAAATACCCCTGATGGTAACAAAGGCTTTAAAGTATCCCCAATAGGCTCAAAATCGCGTCATATGACGGAGAGGGTTAAGACCAAGTTTATATAATTTGCACCATATTTCACTTCAAAATCTTCAAAATTACTGAGAAAGCTTGATGGGCAATTATACCGTCAATTGAAAAGCAACAGAATATAGGAAAGGTGTGGGCATGAACTTGATTTGTTGGAGCTTCTTTTGGGTACATCATGTGAAGAAGCGTTGTACCAAAATAAAATGTAAAATGATCCAATATTGATAAATGTGTATGTGTATTATGAAAGGTGTTGTATGACCTGCACAGAGGGGTAGACATAAAAAGACGTGGGATCTCAAATATGAAAAAAAATCCTGACAAATGAAGCAGCTCTGAACAGCTCTGCCTGGAACTCGATATGTATTATTACTAATATATTTTTCCTGTTATTACATTTTTATTATTTCATAGTATTGTTTTTGCTAAATCCTCAATCAGTTATTTCCACATTTTTTTTCTTTTCTATATTCCAACTACTCCCTCTCGGGCATAGGCTGAGAGCCTGTACATTCCACCGCTCAACACGGTGAAGCCCGTGAGGTCTTGTTCCAGTCTGGGGAGTGAGACATGTGAAGCATCCATCATGGCTCGAAGCAGCTCCATCTCTGAAGCGGCTGGTTGCTTCGCTCAAGTGCTTCACCGTCTCACCCTCCAGACTCAGACCCTCACTCTCACAACGCCACCTATTGAGCAGTGAACTCACTAGGCATTGTCCCCCTGTAACATATTTTGAATATGGGAATATTCATACAGTGTTATTTAATCAGGGAACAATGAGGGTATTTTTTTGGCATTTCGGTGGGCTTTGTGGTAATGCACTGATACTAGGTACAGCACAAATTCAATCCCAATAATATCTTCCCATTGACATATCGGGATTTGAACCCGGGTCCATTGGATTACCAATCCAGTGGCATGACCACTCCACCACACCTCCCCACATAGTGATTTTGATAAGTTCTTATGTCTTTATATTGTGCCATTAATGTTTTGGTTTGTTTGTTTTTCAAGTTTAATTTTAACATTCCCCTACTAAACGAGACAGAAAGGAGAGAGGGAACGCGAAAGTGGTCCAGAACCCTAAGAATTGAAACTTTAAATGTTGTTTCTGTTCGGGCTCTGTCTCGAGTCGGCAACCCCCAGCTATGGGGTATGTGCTTGAGTATACTGTATACATACATATTTACAATTTATAATTATTATGTTCTATCCAACAACCAACTCTACTCCTAAAATCGATTAATGAAATATTACAAACACATGTGGCAGTCCGTGGATTCGAACCCAGGACGCTCACACCGAATATCAACACCTTATGCATTACACCACGAAGGCAGTTAAAGAATGGTGGACACTGCCTACGATTTATTATGCAACTTCGAATCCTGCATATCAATCTAAGCATGTACACACATCCCAACTGCAACTCACGTAGGCTATGCATATGTGAATGGAAAGAGCAATTAATGGGGCCTTAACCATTAGGGAAGGCCTCTCGATAAATTACTCCTGAACCAATATCAATTACTATGTTCTATCCAACAACCAACTCTACTAAAATCGATTAATGAAATATTACAAACACATGTGGCAGTCCGTGGATTCGAACCCAGGACGCTTATACCGAATATCAACACCTTATGCATTACACCACGAAGGCAGTTAAAGAATGCAGTTAAAGAATTAACAGAAGTGTGCCCCCAAATATCATTAATAATAACAATTCTATATTATAAAGAAATGCATGTGTGTATAATCCCTGACTAGCCAAAAAAAACATAGAATTATGTAGCCTAATCTTTATTCAAATATTTAAACATAATGTTGAACAAGTGTCTATGTGTATGTTCCCAGACGACCCAAGAACCAGCAGGCCAGTCCACAGTCGGGTACGGTGGGCGGCTCCACTCGTCTAACTCGACAGAACAGCAGAACAGGGGCCGACGTTACTACACCGAGCGGGGGCGGGGGTGCTGGGGCGGGGGGAGCGACGACCCCCTCCGAGCCTATGCCGGGTGTGGAGATGGGGGAGGGGGCGCACTATGGTCAGTGGTTAATGATGCTCCGACAATCCACCACTGTTCCGCCGCCGCCCTGCGCCGTCACTGCCGCCTCCACCTTCACCTCCGCCACCTCCGTCGCCGCCGCCGCCGCCTCCGCCTCCGCCACTGCCTCCACCGTCACCTCCCCCTCCACCGCCCCACTCTCCACCACCGCCCCCGCCATCCCCACCTTCTCCACCACCCCACCAACAGCCCCCACCAATACTACCTCCATCATTGGTCAGTAATGCATTATTGTACAGTCTCTTAAGGGAGCCCACCTCGCTTTTCTTATCTTTCTCTCCCTCTCTCTTTGGCTTGTATCCAATCGGCCCTATTCAGCCTACTGTTTTAAGACGTTTGCCCCCATCCAGGTGTCAATATTTTTCTGGCGAGCGGTAGCGAGCCAGCATATATATATTTTTCTTTTGACAGCAAGCTAAATTTGTACATATTTCGATAGAAAAATGTCTCCAGCGAAGCCAGATTTCTCCATACAATGCTGGCTCGCTATCGCTCGCGAGGAAGAAATCAACACCTAGATGGGGATAAACGTCTTAAAACAGTTATCTGAATGGGGCCGAATGGATACAAGCCAGAGAAAGAGGGAAAAGGAGATAAAGATAAACAAATGCAGGTGACTCCCTTAAAAAAATTCTGTTCTGCTTTATGATTATATACATATGTGCTGTATGGATTTTGTACTATAGGTAGTGCCAACGAACTTGACAATAATCTTTTGTTTCTCCTCAGGTGCGCTGGCGGGGATCTCAGCGGTGTCTATACTGAATGTGATGCACAACGCCATCACCCTACACAAACGGACAGTCGGGGCAAAGCAACAGTGTCAACCCAGCCAAAGGTAGAGTCTATTTAGTAGTTTTTGACACATATTTACTCTCATACTCACACAGACACACTCACACACATACATACTCACTCTACACAAACGAACAGTAGAGGTTAAGCAACAGTGTCAACCCAGCCACAGGTAGTGTCTGTATATTTAACTTTGACACATATTTATACACACACACTCACTCTACACAAATGTACAGATCGGGCCAAGCAACAGAGTCAACCCAGCCAGTCTCTTCCGTGGATTGACCTCCCAATCTACCAAGATGGAAGCCAAAGCGTCACATTTTTCCTTTGCCCCTCAACTTTCTCTTCATAATTGCTGAGGGGCACAGGACCCTGGGTGGGGCTTTGGTTTCCCGGGCGTTTCCGCACCCTCCTCAGCTCCCCGCCATGGAGTGGCTTCGGTCACCCAGGCTTTATTGTGGTAGGCAGGGAGGGTTCTGTGGGGCCGCTCGGTTATGGCCTTGGCCTTGCTCGGGGCCTTGGGGCTGCTCGGCCAGGCAGTCTGGGGAACAACAACAACAATGGTGATGGGCTGGTCTATCAGAGTGAGAACTGAGCGATCTCTGCCATACCCATAGCTTACTCCGACTGTTCCTTTTACTTATGTATTTCCTAGATCTCAAGTGACGGGAGTCTTTTCTGTGGATTGACCTCCCAATCTACCAAGATTGGAAGCCAATGCGTCACATTTTTCCTTTGCCCCCCTCAACTTTCTCTTCGTAATTGCTGAGGGGCACAGGGCCCTGGGTGGGGCTTTGGTTTCCCAGGCGTTTCCTCACCCTCCTCAGCTCCCCGCCATGGAGTGGCTTCGGTCACCCAGCAATTATTGTGGTAGGCAGGGAGGGTTCTGTGGGGACGCTCGGTTATGGCCTTGGCCTTGCTCGGGGCCTTGGGGCTGTTCGGCCAGGCAGCTTGGGGAACAACAACAACAACAACAACAACAGCAACCCAGCCAAAGGTAGGGTGGTTTTATTTACCTATGACTCACATATATACTCTCACTCTCACACATATAGTCTCACACTTACACACATTGACACACTCACTCATTCTACACAAATATACAGTAGAGGCTAAGCAACAGTCTCAACTAGGTCAGAGGTAGGGTCTGTTTATTTATCTTTGATATATAGATACTCTCACTCACGCACACTCACTCACCACACACTCACTCACACATACATACTCACTGACACATACACACTCACAAATACACACACACTCACAAATACAAACACACTCACACATACACACTCACACATACGCACTCACTCTACTCAAACATACGTTCATAAGTGGTAAAAATAATATCACCATAAGAATATGAAGTGGCATAACAACATCCCGGAAGTATTGAGTGAACACGGAACAACACCGACCGTTCTCTGGGCCCACTTAGAAAAATGTGCATATTAATTAAGGACCATTTTTTGAGTTGATCATTTCCGGGTTTGTTATTACACAACATATTCAGGCACTATAGTCAGTTCATTCTAGGTTGGGCAGAAATCCTAACCCCTAACCTCTCATAACTCAAAAAGGACTAGAGATAATAATCGAGCTAATTTTTCTAACAAATAGGAAGACTTGGCTAGGGAATATGTGTTGAAATTGACAGCTCATTTGTTCTAGCCCTTTTTGAGTTACAGAGGTTGGAGGTTACCATTTCTGCCCACCCTAGAATGAACGGACTATAGTTAAATTGCCAATTACTATACTTCAAGTAAAGTCTACGGTTTGAGACAACCAACTTTCGCTAACACCTTTCTTCATTTCATTCTGGCAATCTAAGAATTATTTATATTATATTTGTATTATTAATATTTGTATTAATTTTAAGTTTAAGGACTAATGGGAATCAATGAGCTTTTTGTGGTATTCTATTCACCTTTGGTTTCTATAGGTTGTCTTTGAGGGGGGAGGGTGTATATACTGTATATATATATATATATATATATATATAGAGAGAGAGAGAGTTTTTTTTTTTAGTTTCCTCCCTAAACCTCCATCAAGCTTAACCCCTGTCAAACGGGGATATTTGTAACTTCTACTACCTGCCTGGCGGGCATATTTACCCTAAACGAGCTTCATTCCATGCTCTTTTTCATGCATAAACAAGAGCCAGAGCGTAATACAATTATGTATCCGTGAAAGGGCGATAATAGAGCTTTCCAATGACACCTGAATCACCTTGTACGACCACGGGTTCTCTTGCAACGATCGTGCAACACGAGTGGAAAAACCCTAAAATACGGTAATTTCCGTAGTTTTTACCTTGTCTCGCGAGGCCGTGAATGTGTAATCTGGTGGGGACCTCAGTTGCGGTACTCGGTCCATGCCGAGCGGTCAGAGCCCGCCTATCGTCCTCCCAGCGCGTGGACTCTCTCTCAGAGCTAATAATGTGCTCAACATCCCGCCCGGATATTGTCGGGCCCCGCAGGGGTGGCCATGGTTCTCTCACCCGACATTTGACGGGCCCCGCGGCTTGAGTGTTGAAAAAACATCCCCCTTCTAGATAAATTTGTAGGCTACATTTTTTCGGTAGAAAAAATGTGAAGGCCAAAGGCCGGTACCTACTAAAATACAGGCTCGCTACAGCTCGCCAGGAAAAGATTGACACCTTAATGGCACGAAAGGTCTTAATATCGGCAAAAAAATGGGGTGAAAGGTCTTAAGATCGCCAAACAAAATTAGTTTGGAGATTTAATCTCCTATTAATTTTAAATTTTCAAAACTAAAGGGGCTAAACTTGAAGGAGAAGGGGGTCCAGAAAAAGCCGAAAAAATTCCCCTTAAACCCTTTTCCCCACACCATCTGTAAAAACAATGTCTCTCTCTCTTTTTTCTTGTATTATTATATATTTTCTTATTTTGCTAGTGTCTCCCTTATAACATCTCTCTCTCTCTCTCTCTCTCTCTCTCTCTCACACACACACACACACACACACACACACACACACACACACACACACACACACACACACACACACACACACACTTTTTTATAATAAGATTCGGTAGCTATTTTATCTGCCCAAAACTCCAACAAAAAACGATACTTCTATTACCCTCGCCAGGAAAACATCAACCCTCGACTCGAAATATAATCTAAATAAGCAAAAAAAAAAAAAAATAATCCAGGTTCCAATATTAATCGAAACCAATTTAAAAAAAGGGGGAAAAAACATGAGATTGACAACATCCCACTGACATGTACGATTCATTATTATAGCTTTAAAAAATAAAATAAATAAATATCATCCCGAGATTGGCAACACCCCACCACTGCCAGATGTACGATTCATTATTATATCTTCCAAAACAATTAACGAACCTTATGTACGATTCATTATTATATCTTCCAAAACACAATTAACGAACCTTTTACCGATATACACCTATGCTTTTTAGGGGTACATTATTACGAATTGTGTGTAGCATGTTCATATTTGCTTTTGTATCGACGTAATCATTGTTTGGCGGCCGTACAATAGGTTGTTTGCAAACTCTCTCGAGCTTTGTTTACCTGTGACGTCATGACTGGAGTACCCGAAATAACAGACTGGAAGTCAAGTCTTTAGGCGCCATTTTGTTTCCAAGTTCTCAGTCGATGTAGATGAATTACGTATACAGACTAATACCACACACAACAACAAAGCCACTCCAACAACTTCCTCTCTCTCCAACACCCTTTCCATGGACTACCCAGTCATGTCATTGAATTTAGGACTGTTGAAACTTTCAAAATACGCCTAGATAAATATCTCGCTCTTAGGCCACGAATAGCTGTATAGGCCTATACAAACGAATTGCAGCACATTTTATTGAATTGTTTTATATATAAGTTATTAATCAGGTTTTTCATAATTGTACACTCGGTCCCTTATATTTATGTCGATATAGGATTGGCTGCCTCTCAACTATTTAGGAATACAAACACTGTCCTTTATATTATTTATGTCGATATAGGATTGGTAGCCTCTCAATTTTAGGAATACAAAAGAGTCCCTTATATATGGATTATCAAAGTCTTGTATATTTATGTCGATATATAGGATTAGCAGCCTCTTATGTTTAAGAATACAAACACTCCCTTATATTTATGTCGATATATGATTAGCAGCCTCTCAACTGTTTAGGAATACAGAATCCCTAATATTTGTCCATATAGGAATTGGCTGCCTCTTATGTTTAGGAATACAAACAGAGTCCTTATATTTATGTCGATATAGGATTGGCAGCCTCTCAACTGTGTAGGAATACAAACAATCCCTTATATTTATGTCAATATACGATTGGCTGCCTCTCAACTGTTTAGGAATCAAGATGGCTTCCGAATAGCCAGTGGATATTATCCTGTCACACTAGGCAACCATAGTCACGAACTATGGCGCCCGCTGATTGGCTGCCGGGGTATCTATCGAGCTACAAACGTTTCTCTCCTCCTCTGCCCTTGCCTCCTCCTCTCACACACGTTTTTTAGGGGTAGACGTTCTTTCAGAGATAAACTTTTTTAGGGATAGACGTGTTTTTTTTTTTAGGGCGAGTTTTTTTTTTTTTAGGGAGATTTTTTTTTTTTTTTTTTTTAGGGATAGACGTGTTTTAGAGAAAGACAGGTTTTTCGGGATTGATGTTATTTAGGGATAACCGTTTTTTTAGGGATATGTGGAGGAATGGAGAGGAAATGAGAGGATGGCAATAAACGTGGAAATAAACAATAACGGAAAGAATTAACATGAGGAATAAATAATGACAAAAAAATGGGATGAGATAAAAGGGAAAAGGAGGAATGACGAGGGAGAAATTGGAAGATGAAAATAATATTAGTTATATTATTTCAGAATTGATTATTAATACAAAAATATACATTATCTCCCCCCCCCCCACTCTCTCACTCTCACACACACTCTTTCTCTCTCTCACACACACTCTCTCTCTCTCTCTCTCTCTCTCTCTCTCTCTCTCTCTCTCTCTCTCTCTCTCTCTCTCTCTCTCTCTCTCTCTCTCTCTCTCTCACAAGTAAGATAATTGAACAAAAAGAAAGGATATGGGGAATGGCGGAGAGAGTTTGAACTAAAAGAATATACCAAATTATCAATATAATAATAATAATATTATTATTAGTATTTGTATTATTATTAGCCTACTATTATTATTATTAGTATTAGTAGTAGTAGTAGTAGTAGTGGTAGGCTATTCATAAATAGATAACATGAGAATAGTTAGATAGAATATAATCATCATAACGTTACTATTATTATTATTAGTAGTAGTATTGTTGTTATTAATATTATTATTATTATTATTATTATTATTATTATTATATTGATGACGGGCAGGTAGTAATTACATCAAAGGCCATGGTTGACTGCAGTTTGTCAAAAGTTAGTTTCACCTACTGACTGATTGGATGGGTGTGTGTGTGTGTGTGTGTGTGTGTGTGTGTGTGTGTGTGTGTGTGTGTGTGTGTGTGTGTGTTTGTGTGTGTGAATATGAGACAGACAGACAGAGAGAGAGAGAGTGAGAGTGAATGAGACCGAGAGAGAGAGTGAAAGTGAATGAGAGAGAGAGAGTGAAAGTGAAAGTGAAAGTGAATGAGAGAGAGAGAGAGAGAGAGAGAAGTAATAATGGCTCAAGACAGAGTCAGAATAGGGACAACACAAAACACAACAGAAATCAATGAACACATACAAACAAAAATACAAATTCACACACATCTTACAAGGCACAAATTAGAATTATTAGATCATCTGTGAGAAATAAATTGACTACAAGGGGTACCGTATCTTGGTAGTGTTGGCAACAGCCTTCCAATAGGGTAACCTCATTAGAGTGAACCATTTCCTGCCAGAACGGGTGATTGTAAATATTGTAAAGGATAATTAGTATTAAGTAATTTAGAACTGTATAAGATTACCTTGGCCAAGTTAACCCATTGGCTGCGGCTATGTTTGGGCTATTTAGGGCATATTCAGGCACTCCTGAATGATAAATCAAGCATCTGCATTAAATGAAGTGTATTCTACGGAAAACTAGACGAAAATAGCTTCAAAATGACACCAGAACGGGCCCTGTTTGTCTGGTTCACCCGCAGTGGTGCCAGTGAAACGCGGGAAACCCGCTATTTGGTAGCACACGCTCGCTTGGCTACACTGCTGTGAGACACAGAGAGAGACCCGCACGAGACACAGTGTACTTCAGTGAGCCACTCGGTGCTCTGAGGGTCGGAGGTGGGCCCCTCACGCTCCCGCTCACTGACACAAGATTTTTACGGCTTTTACAGGCTTTTAAAGTCTGGAAATTGCTGTAACTTGCCAGGACGTTCCAGAATGTCACCCGCAACGAAAGGGTTAAATTAGTTATAAAACCTTGTATGATAAAACTTAGAGGTACTATATTAGGGATCAGTTTTGAAACTCCCGCGATTGCAGGCGCGATCCACAATTTGTGATAATTTCAACCCCTAGATATAATGTTACTAAAGCGTTGTGAAATGATAATTATATTAGTATTTATATAATTAAATGCTTATTTTTCATTTATATGATAAAGTGAAGAGGGAATGAACCCTTGGTAACGAATTAGTATATAATTTATTTAAGAGTCGGAAATTTAAGTTCCGATCAGACGCCAGTAAACATTTGAACAAACCGGACGTGTTCCGCGACCTCTCCCGCAACAATCCACACGCCCGGCCCAGTGGCCTGACCCTTTAACCCTTATCTACCGAAGCCGGAATCCTCTGAACTACACCAGGACCCTAGTTATAGCTAAGTCATTGATATACATAGCCATTTATACAATGTTTGATAAATCTACAGTTATACTACCCCTATTTTGTCGCTATTCTTTTGGAACTAATGGATTAATATTATTAGTAGTAGACTTAGTATAGTTTGATGATGCGCGGAAATGTATATTTGACTTGAAATAGATACATTGAAGTATTACAAACCTTCGCAAACCCATAAACAGGGAACGTGAGCAGGGTTTAGACCGTCGCGCACCCATAAACAGGGAACGTGAGGGGGAGTTTAGACCGTCGCGGAGACGGGTTACTTTTCGGTTAGGTTAGGTTAAGTTAGGTTAGGTTAGGTTAGGCTAATGTTAAAATTACTAAAATGCGACGGTCCTCGGTATTAAACAATACTGTATATCAAATAAAAAATAAAAAACAACAATAAATTACCTGAAAAAAGTCGTATCTGGTTGGTGATCATTTTTTATCAAAATATGTTTTTTTTCCAGTTTCCGCGTCTGCTGAACCATCCAAAAACACGCTAAAAGATGTGTTTTGAAGGGGGGAGGTGGTGGGGGGTAGTGGGGGAGGGGTAGTATAACTAGATTTACCCGAGCTCCATCTTCAGACTGATCCGGGAAATAAAAATACAAAACTACAACAAATTACCTGAAAAACTCGTAGCACATACGACCTCCGTCTTCGGGCTCCTTGTTCAAACTGAGCCGGGCCGGCCCGGCGAGGGGCGTGCCGCGTGACGTGGCGACTGAAAGACTGTGTGATTGGTTGATAATTTGATGGAAGGCTGTGATTGGTTCCATGAGTGACGGGAAGCATTGTGATTGGTTCGTGCTATGGTTCATGATTCCTAAAAAGACCGCTAGGTGTAGTGACGTTCGACTGAAAGATTGAGGGTAAGAGCTCCCGAATGACGGCCATTGTATACTATTGCGGCGCGGCCATCGACAGGAAGGTATTTTTTTACAGTTTCTCATATTTCACTTATAGCGAATTTGCGACGGTAAGTACATGTACACCAACAAAGTATCGTTCATGAAAGTGATAACACTAATAATCATCGATGGGGCCCGTCACTGGTTGGTCATTTACTTAAACCGAGAAATCAGATGCTAAGGGATTAAATTTACCATCAGCTGGAAAAAGATAGACACTAACCAAACTTATTCTCCGCAGGTTACGTCAATGTCGATCCCACTGTCTACAAATCCTGAGTTCCCGCGTGTTACTGTTTATGACCCACTGCCCCGCCATCCAGGCCCAGCTGGTGGAGGAGAACCGTCTGCGCTCCCTGGTGGCCGCTCTCGACACTACGCACGACCCGGTCAGTACAAAATAGTATTACAATTTTTGTATTAAACCTCTTGGTACAATTATGTTGTTTCCCTCTTATGATGGTTACTTAGAGCCTTTGAGTTTAACTTTGAATATTTATTTTGGATTTAGATGTTACCACTTCACCCATCTTTATCACAATTTAAAAGCAAACCTCGCTAACTTGGGTGCTCTGGTTATTACCATAAATTTGTTGTGAATCATAATCTGTTGTTGTTGTTGTTGTAGTTCCATAGACTCTCTGGCCGATCAGTCCGGAGTCCGGTAGACCGAAGTCGCTCCGGATGTTCGGGCCCCCGAAGGTGCCAGGGAGAGATGAGATCTGTCTCTGAGAGGGCAGTGGGGGAGGGGATCATCACCCCACAGGCTTGCACCCCCGGGCCAATGCCCCCGTCTTCCGAGCCCCCCTTGCAGTGCCACCCAATTGGGTGGTCTCGCCAGCAGCTAGAAGGAAATGTAGTACAGTAAAAGAGACAGACACAAATGGCTAGGGTAGGGTACAAGATGCCAAGCCTTACTCTGAATAGGACCAGCCTTCTACAGAGTGGTAACACCGTGGAGAACTGCTGTGGAGTACACACAAACTTGCATTAATGTAGGCCTTTAGATTACAAAGTTGTATTTTATCTTGTATGTACAGTATGTATGTATGTACAGTATATACTCAGGCACATTACCCATAGCTGGGGGTGGCTGACTCGAGACAGAGCCCAAACAGGGACAACACAACACAACACAAAAAACAAAATACAAATTCACACACGTCTAGGTCACCCAAGAGAAGACCCACAGACCAGGGATCACTAAGGTCACTCCAGCACTCCCCCGGCCCCCAACCTCCCAGAGAAGTTCCGGTCTCAGCAAGCAGATTTGCAGCGGAGCACACCACAGTGCCCGCCCACCATGCATCCAGGCGTACCTTTCATATATACCGGTTCCCCGGGCCAGGCACCTGACTGACTATTATCTAATCCAACTGGCGCCCGACCCCCTCTCCCAAACGACCGCGTTTTCACTCATCTACTGTATTCACCAGCATTCTCCATTAATTCCTATTTATGTTGTTGTTGTTGTTCCCCAGGATGCCTGGCCGAACAGCCCCAAGGTCCTGAGCAAGGCCAAGGCCATAGAGTGCCCCCACAAAACCCTCCCTGCTTACCACTAACAAAACCCAGGTGACCAAAGCCACTCTAAGGCAGGGTGCTAAGGAGGGCGCGTAAATGCCCGGGAAACCAAAGCCCCACCCAAGGCCCTGTGCCCCTCAGCAATTATGAAAGGAAAGTTGAGGGGCAAGGGAAAAATGTGGCGCTTTGGCTCCCAATCTGCCAACTTTTAGGTTGGCAGTAGGGAGGTCGATCCACGGAAAAGACGCCGTCACTTGAGATCTAGAAGATATATAAGTAAAAGGAACAGTCAGAGTAAGCTATGGGTATGGCAGAGATCGCTCAGCTCTCACTCTGATAGACCAGCCCATCACCACATGACTAAAACCCAATCCTCTCAGCATCAGGTAGGAAAGGCCCTAGAAAGCCGCCTTTGGCGGGGGGATAGCTCCCCTACTTCAACTCCTTTCGGAGTTGGGCACCCGCCCATTTATATATATATCCTATTTATTATTATTATCGGTGGTAGTAAATGGGAGTAGGTGAGATAGTTTGAAGCCTGTTAATTGCTGGAGGCTCTTTTTAACCTGAATAAAATTGTCTAATAGTAGCCAGAATAAAGTTGAAGAATGGCACTGGTACAGAAGGGGTTAATCATCTAACGTTCTACTTACTTTTAGCAGCATATAGGATCCCAACTTGATATTGACCTCAATATTGGGTAGCGACTTATCTGTTTTCCAAATGGATGTAACCCTGATACTCTACGCTGCTGTAAATGATCCCCAATATACCTCGATGAACAACAATAATCAGGTTCACTAATATCATGATGGTGTAATGGTTAGAGTGTTTAAGATCTGTATGCCACTAATGTTGTAACCCAGGTTTGAATCCCGGGAGGATCAAATGCTTTCATTAATTTCATTGGGAGGTGTTTGATGTTGGGAGTGAAATTAATAAATTAGATTATCATACTGGTAGTGCCATTCATGTTTTTTTTTAATATGGCGAATTTTGTGGACAGGTAAAGTCTTAATTACTCTGGCGACCTAAGTGCTGTTTGCATTACTTGTACTTGACTGCATCTCTATCTTTCGATATTCGGCATCAACAAGTTAGGTTGGAGGTACTTTAGGGTAATTATTGAACGGATATTACCATCACCTTATGTTTTCAATCTTCATTATATAGGTCTCCCTCGAGTTACAATTGGGTTACGTTCCTGAAAACCAGATCTTAAGTAGCAAAATGTATAGCAAACCCTAAAATTAATGGGGTAAATGGAGACCAGCCAAAACCCAAACACCTAAAAACCTATAATAATATCGTAAATCGGAGCATCGGATAGTGAGGGAGACTTGTAGTTGCCAATGTGTTTGATAAAGTTGTGTACGTTACTACCTCTACGACTCAAATAGGTAAATAGGATCTCAATAAACTCTCTTCATAACATAGGTTGTTCTCAAACTGCCTAAAATTTTCTACTTTTAGCCAGAATCGAAGGTAGCCTACAAAGGCGTCATGGTGCTGAAAGAGTTAGATATTTTGGCAATTTAGGTGCTGTATTAATTAACCTAGATGTGTGTGAATTTGTGTTTTGTTTTTGTGTGTTCATTATGTATTTTGTTTTGGTCATTTTGTTCGGGCTGTCTCGAGTCGGCACCCCCCCCCCCCCCCCAAAAAAAAATGGGGAATGTGCCTGAGTAGATAGATAGATTGTATGTATGTATGTAATCAGACCCATTCCCCATTTTTTCCTTTTTTATTTTTCTGGGGGTGGCCGACTCGAGACAGAGCCCGAACAGGGACAACACAATACTGTAGATAGATAGATAGATTAATTCAACTGTTGTTTACGTTATTTTCGTGCCTTCCACAGCAACTTCTGTGTGCGGTGCTGCAAGTAGTAGCGACCTTGGCTCTGAACCCCCACCACCACCCGGCACTGCTCTCGGCCAAGATCCCCGACGCCCTCACCCAGCTGATCCTGCCCTCCGACGAGTGGTTCTATACAAACCACTCCACCCGACACGCCCGCTACGTCAAGCACCACGCTGCTCGCACCTTGGTCTACCTCGGCCTGCAGCATAGAGTCAACCACAGGGTCAATGTTTATGATCTACTGTTGGGTAAGTTGGAGTCGAGTGAATTATATTATTGTTAAGTTGGATTGGTCGGCGGATTTAGATTGTTTATATTTTGTTTTACCGGTATAGTGGTAGGTTCGGGTGCCCATCGTCTCCCTCATGTTTAACTCCATTAGTTTTCAGATTTTAATATGTTTGTCGATTTTAATACCTTTCACTCCATTTCTTTGTCAGTATTAAGACCTTTCGTGTTATTTAGCTGTCAATTTTTTTCCTGGTGATAGTGAGCCTGTAATTTTAGAAGAATCAGCCTTCGGCCGGGCCATTTTTCTAACGAAAATTGTACACATTTTTCTAGAAGGGGGATGTAATGGATGTCTTTTTTAAGTTTGATTAGAGGTCTAGGGAGGATACTAGCAAAATAATGAATAAATGAAAAAATCTACCAAAATGTGAACCATCCTCTCTTAATGAAATGCTGCCCTGTAGTATTGTTCAACAGTGAATCACTGCATAATTTAACAAGTACAAACCGTTGCAAGTCTCCCATGATAATTCCTTGACAGAGGTGGGGTGACAAATTATGTAGCCACGGTTGGTGGGCAATACAGCACCTGGTTTAGTACATTTTACACTAAACACGGCAGTTCTCCGCCCCTATGCGTATATTGATGAGTGCATATTTGTGGTGAACCTCAATTTCTGAAATTATAATGTAAAACTTGCAAAATAAACAAACCAAGACTTATACGAACACAGTAAAAAGACAAAACAACTAATCAAAATCGCTATGTGGAAACAACGCTTAAGTAAAAAAAATAATTTATAAATAAAAGAACACAATCCACCACATAGGGTGTACATTACTACATGAGCAAGTTAATCTGGTTCCCAAGCAAACTAATTGCACATATAACAACGCACAATCGTCACGTTCAAGGAATTGACGACTTGCGAGTTTCGTTCTATAGGGAAGTTGGAGTTATAGCCATCGATATTTAGCAGAATAAACAGCTACAATACGGTTTCAGTAATGATAAAAATACATGAAACCAAATTCAACATACTATTTATCCATCAGAAACCTACATAATTACTATATTTGTGTTTGATATCGATGTAAGCAGGCCGAACTTCCTTATAAACCGAGACTCGCAAGTGGTCAATTAGTCAATTTGGGAAGAAAGGGGTGACTAGTGTAGACACAAACACCTTATTGGTTTATCACCTATGAATTTTTCCATTTCCAGCTCCCCCCACCAGTGTTTCGTCTTCCAACTATATCCCCAACTTTGATTAATAAAATATATCTTTCTTTAATTTCTTGTTCTCACCCTCATCATGACCACTTCTCTGTATTCACCTTTATTCATTCAATCACTCTGCAGTCTGTGTCTAAAGCTTGCTCTTGCGCTTTAAAAATCTTGTATGTTTTACTATTCCTTATCCCGTCTAATCCTGCTTACAACAGAACCCATTTTAAGGTATATGTGTGCTATAGCTATTACCCACAATGCTATCGGCCTTATTCTCAGTCACCAACGCTACACTCTTCCCGATATTACGATCCGTTGTACTTACGAGAACCAAGAGATTATAATGTAAAACTTGCAAAATAGACAAACCAAAATGGGGACGACACAATATAAAAACAAAAGAACTTATCAAGAATCAAGGAGGGAAGTCATTGTGATTGGTTGGTCGTGAAGCCCAGCGATTGGTCGGTTTGGGTGGGGATTGAGAATACGGCCCTGTGTTTGGAGTGGTCCCCCATACATTTTATGGCAGCTACAGTGCTACTGTGTTTGGAGTGGTCCCCCATACATTTTATGGCAGCTACAGTGCTACTGTGTTTGGAGTGGTCCCCCATACATTTTATGGCAGCTACAGTGCTACTATGTTTGGAGTGGTCCCCCATACATTTTATGGCAGCTACAGTGCTACTGTGTTTGGAGTGGTCCCCCATACATTTTATGGCAGCTACTGTGTTTGGAGTGGTCCCCCATACATTTTATGGCAGCTACAGTGCTACTGTGTTTGGAGTGGTCCCCCATACATTTTATGGCAGCTACAGTGCTACTATGTTTGGAGTGGTCCCCCATACATTTTATGGCAGCTACAGTGCTACTGTGTTTGGAGTGGTCCCCCATACATTTTATGGCAGCTACAGTGCTACTGTGTTTGGAGTGGTCCCCCATACATTTTATGGCAGCTACAGTGCTACTATGTTTGGAGTGGTCCCCCATACATTTTATGGCAGCTACAGTGCTACTATGTTTGGAGTGGTCCCCCATACATTTTATGGCAGCTACAGTGCTACTATGTTTGGAGTGGTCCCCCATACATTTTATGGCAGCTACAGTGCTACTATGTTTGGAGTGGTCCCCCATACATTTTATGGCAGCTACAGTGCTACTGTGTTTGGGGTGGGTCCCCCTACATTTTATGGCAGCTACAGTGCTACTGTGTTTGGAGTGGTCCCCCATACATTTTATGGCAGCTACAGTGCTACTATGTTTGGAGTGGTCCCCCATACATTTTATGGCAGCTACAGTGCTACTATGTTTTCTTTGGCCGTAGCTTTTCAATGTGAAGTTCTATGATGTCCTTAATTTTGATGTTTGTAATCTTCAGGTCATTGTTTTCAACCTATTGTTTGTAAGGTTGTAAAGATCTTTAGTTTCTACAATAGAAGCAGTCTCATAAGGACCTGCCTCGAGGTCTCTATAGTCTCAATATTCAGTACTGTATATGATCTTGTTTGTTAAGGTTTTGAGGTCTTATAATTCTTGAGATAGTTGAGGCAATTAGGATGATAGCGTCTCTGCCTCCCATCCCAGTAGTCTCGCGTTCAATCCCCACTCAGATTGTTGAACAGTTTTTCTAGGATATAGCCGGCGGTTACCGGGTTTCCATGAGCAAGGGAGATGGGTAATGGTCTTTGGTTGATAGAAGAAGGTCCAAGCGCTTGTGAACCCTCGAAGGAAGATATTTAAAAAAAAAAAAAAAATTGTTTGCTAAATGCTGTAATTCCCAATAAGTAACCAGATTATTATTTTTTGTTTTCACTTTATTCAGGTTTTTATTAGATAATTTTACTCAGCTTTGGAAGGCCCTCTTCGAATCAAAGAGGTAAAGTATATCCCAAATAACCCTTGTACTTCCAAAATAAATAGTCTACTGATGTAAGCCCTGTAAATTGTGGCAAGAGCTTAAATGGAAAATATGATACAGAAAATAGCACCATCTTTTAAATACTATAAGGCATTCAAGGGTCGCACATATTTACAAAGGCAGACGGTCTTTATTAAAGTACCATAACTTGTTCATGAGAGATCACATTTTGAGTACGGTGTCTTAAGCTGGTATCACACGAGAGCTTTTATAGTCAACATTTGATGATCAACATTTTTCTGGTAACATTTCTGGAATATTTTGCACTGATATCGGAAACTAGACTGATGGTAGATGAATTTAGGTAACAGAAAATTATTAAATGTTTACCTTATGAGCTGCCAGACCAGTGTCAAGGATAAAGGTTGAGTGAAAAAGCGCTCGTGTGATACCGGCTTTAGTGTACGCCTGTTTGGGATATACAATTATTTAGCTGGAACTTGACGATAGGGGCAGCCCAAAACACAGTCGCCTGGAGTGCCGCCATTTAGGACGTGAGACTAACCACACACTCTGTGGATGAAACGGTCTCTAAACTTGTATAAATGTATTTATGCTTTGAGTCAGTTGTTTAGATTGGGTCGGACTTCAACTATTGATCACAACGTCAATTGAGTTTGGCTCTCTGTCACTCTTTTGGCTCTGGGGAGATACTCGTTACAGGCAACCTTCCTTTTGTCTCCTTAATACACATAGAAACAAATAAAACTGAGTTGGTTGGTTATCGTACGCTTTAATATTCCATGACTTGCAGGACGTCATAAGACAGAAGGTCAGTGTGTACAACCTGATGAAGGGTTTTTGTGTCCACCTCTCTATTTAGTTATGTAGATCACCTTTTTTGTAAGTAGAATAGCCCTAGAAGATTGGCTTGTCATGACGCAAACTATACCAAAGAGATTCATCCCATACGATACATAATTTTGTCATCATATTCATTGTCTTTAGTCCCCTGTGAAGTATAGTCAGATACCATAGCCTCTAGCCCACTCATAAATATTCCTGGACTTCAACTATTTCTAATTATGGAAGTATATCTTTAGAAGCTAAATTACGAACACAATTTTCCTTACATCAACTACAAAACCATATATACTATTTATTGATGAGCAGGTTTTATCCAAAATTCAATCCAGATTGTTATAATTGCATAAAGTTAAACATAGGCGGTCCACATATTCTTATGAGTGAGTAGAGACTATGGCATCCGAGTGTACCATATCTACAGGACCACCCCTTCTCTTTTGGATTAATCAGGGGAGGACCCTATTCAGAAGTGCAATATATCTGGTTGTTTGAGCACCAGATGATTAATTTGTCATGAAGCAAATTTGACCAAAGAGATTCATACCATACAGGGTAAAAGTGAGAAACAGGTATGATATCCCGACTGAATACCATGTGTTCAGACATCAATATTACCGTTTCTGACTATTAGATCTCTCTTTCAGACCTTGCCAAAAAGAGTGGGGAAAGCCCAAACTCTATACTTTCTCTGAAATCCTTTAAGAAAGCCTGTTGTCCAAAAGAGAAGGGGTTTTCTGTAGTACATTGTTTAAGTTTTCTATTCATTAATCTTTATTTTTGTTCCTTTTCAGATCCCTAACAAGGTTTCCCTTCGATTTAATCAAGTGAAAACTAAGAATTTATTTCAAGTTTGTCCGTCCCATTTATTTTATAATCTCTCCCTGAGTTTACGAGTCTCCTCCATTTCCCCCCAGATGAGGCGCCCCCTCCGACCCCCATGGGAGAGAGCTCTGAGGACGACTATATAATGATGACCTCCGCCCCTCCCCCCCTGGTCACCGCCCACAACAGCAAGCGCATCATGGGCATGTCTGTCGAGGGCATGGTGCTGCATACCTTGAAGACCCTTGAGGTATGGTCACAGTGTAAAGTCAGTAAAAATAGGTTAGCCTAACTGAGGAAGATGTGGAAATATACCTGAGCTGACCAGGCCAAGTGAGATATCTCTATTGGTCTAACTGGTAAGGTTTCATGCAACGTACCCAAGGGTCCCGGGTTCGATTCCCGCCCTGGGTATATATTTTTTTGCATCAAACGAAGTTTAGGTGTGTTGGTAAAATTGTCAAATTGTTGAAAATAAGATCGAAGCTCGAGAACCTCCCTTTCGGGCATGGTGTAAGAACATAATCCTACAACAGTTGGAGGTGCCCTGGGCAACACTTGAGGTTCAGTTGGTTCGGGTGTCATACCAGGGCAATAGCGTAACTTTAACTTCGTATATCTAATAATAATGACTACAATAAAGTTACCCTGTTTTTGGTCAGGGGGTAGATAGTCTCTCGTTTGACATCCTCCAGTTAGCAATAACCAATTGGCCCCACCCTGGCAATTACACCCAGCAATTACTCACTTCAGTTTAGTTTATTGAGGGATCAACTGATGTATACTTGATATTATAGCTGTAATTAATATTGATTGTAATTGGAGAGATTGATGCTGCCAAAATATATTTACCAATTACCACAGGCTGTAGCATGGTCGATAGTCCGTCAGGCTGCTGGCCGAAGGGTCTGAAGCTCGATCCCACTCAGTGCTAACGGTATACGGCAGAAGTTTGGGCAGCTCGTTCTAACAATTTGTGGCAAATATCCAGTAAAGTCCCTGTAACAAGGGCACGCGCTAGGCCTGTCAAGTAAGGGAGTGTACGGTCGCGCTAATAAGTCCTGTCACAGCTGTCATTACGTTTGGCTTCCTCTGTGCTGTATTAATGTCTGTCAGATGTTGAATAGGGTGAGTAAGTGTAGGAACATGTTTGTATATTTCACTCGATATGAAGAAATGAAGCTTAGATATTGCTGATACCAATTATTGATCAAAACATACTTGGTGCCGAGACATGACTTATTAGCGCGACTGTACAGCATTAAAAACTGCATCACTTACCATCACCATTACATAGAGATATATTTCACCCAGTATTACCAGGCAGTATTGTGAGAGTGGAGTCCATGGAACTTAAGGGGAGATGGATCGCTTTTCTAGACCCCCTTCTCCCTTATGGTTAGCCCCATTATTTTTGAGATTTTAAGACATTTACCCCATTAGTTTGTCAATTTTAAGACCTTTCGCTCCATTTCTATATCAATATTAAGACCTTTCGTGCCATTTAGGTGTCGAGTTTTTTCCTGCCGAGCGATAGCAAGCCTGTAATTATGGAGGAATCGGCCTTTGGCCGGGACATTTTTCTATTGAAAAAATTACAAATTAATCTTGAAGGGGGACCTAATGGATGTTATTTAATGTAGTTTCTTTATTCATGCAGAGTTTAGTACAAATTTACCAGAACGTCCCCGACTTCCCAAATTGATTAATTCCTTGAACGCGACGACAGTGCGTTGTTATGTGTGCGATTAGTTTGCTTGGGAACCAGATTAACTTGCGCATGTAGTAATGTACACCCTATGTGGTGGTTTGTGTTCTTTTATTTATAAATAATTATTTTACTTAAGCGTTGTCTCCACATAGCGATTTTGATTAGTTATGTTGTCTTTTTACTGTGTTCGTATAAGTTTTGGTTTATTTATTTTGCAAGTTTTACATTATAATAGGTCTAGGGAGGAAACTAAAAAAAAATAAACATATGACAAAATCGACCAAAAAATAGACCCTTCCTCCCTTAATCCAGCAAATTCAGTAGTGTGTTGACCTCTCTGGGACTGGGTGGTCAAAGTAGTCTATATAGTCCGCGGGCCCGGGTAAAGAGCAGTACCATCAAAGAGGACGTTTACCTACAATTGTGGTGATGGGCTGGTCTATCAGAGTGAGAACTGAGCGATCTCTGCCATACCCATAGCTTACTCTGACTGTTCCTTTTACTTATATATTTTCTAGATCTCGAGTGACGGCGTCTCTTCCGTGGATTGACCTCCCAATCTACCAAGATTGGAAGCCAAAGCGTCACATTTTTCCTTTGCCCCTCAACTTTCTTTTCATAATTGCTGAGGGGCACAGGGCCCTGGGTTGGGCTTTGGTTTCCCGGGCGTTTCTGCACCCTCCTCAGCTCCCCGCCATGGAGTGGCTTCGGTCACCCAGGCTTTATTGTGGTCGGCAGGGAGGGTTCTGTGGAGGCGCTCGGTTATGGCCTTGGTCTTGCTCGGGGCCTTGGGGCTGTTCGGCCAGGCAGCTTGGGGAACAGCACCAACCACCACCACCTACAATTATAACAAACAAAAACTCTTATTTTTGTGAAGATGTTATTTCAGTATGATAATCTTGGTCAATAAGTTCCCATATCACTTATTATAGTCTGTTTATGTTCAGCTGAGGGTAAATTGCCATGTCCTCATCATGATTACTCGGCTGTGATGGAAATTTTGTACCAAAATATGTTGTTATCAATAAAAGTTAGCGAAAAGCCGGCCCGGGGAGCCAGTGCATAGGAAGGGTCATGCCTGGATGTGAGGTGGGCGGGCATTGTGGTGTGCTCCACTGCGTGTCTGCCTGCTGAGACCAGAACCTCTCCGGGAGACGGGAACTGGGAATCTTTTGCTGGAGACCCCAAATGGGCCTGGGTCTCTGGGTCTTCTGGGCGACCTAGATGTGTGTGAATTTATATAAATTTTTGTTTTAATGTTGTGTTGTGTTGTCCCTGTTCGGGCTCTGTCTTGAGTCAGCCACCCCCATCTATGGGGTATATGCTTGAGTATATACATACATTTATGTATATATGTATGTATGTATGTATATACTCAGGCACATACCCTATTGAATTCGGCCCTATCACTCTTTCGGTTTTGGGGGAGACACTCGTTACAGGCAACCTAAAAAAAAAGAAAATTTATACATAAAATATACCCTTCCCCTGACGTGACCTGAGTACCACGTGATGCCGATTTAACGTGGTGGTTCCTTTCCAGAGCACCGCCTGTGGAGCGACGCCACCGCCGGGGAGCGAGGGCCGGAGCAGCACACCCATGGACTGGCTGATGGAGGGGGCCGACCAAACACCAGGTAAACAGGTGGATTATTTAGTTCATAATATGGTCTCTAGGTCTTCTCCTGGATGACCTACAGTAGATGTGTGTGAATTTGTATTTTGTTTTTGTGTGTTCATGTTTTCTGTTGTGTTGTCCCTATTCTGGCTCTGTCTTGAGTCGGCCCCCCAAAAAAAAAAAAAAATAAAAAAATAAAATAAATAAACAAATAAATAAATAAAAATAGG
Source organism: Paralithodes platypus (assembly GCA_032716605.1). NCBI lineage: Eukaryota > Metazoa > Arthropoda > Malacostraca > Decapoda > Lithodidae > Paralithodes > Paralithodes platypus. The sequence continues at coordinate 79,581,369 of CM064575.1, read as the reverse complement.
AAAAGTGGGGATTGGGCCTGAGTATATAGATAGGTAGATAGATAATATTGTTTTCCTATATCTTCCTTAATTGAGAATTGCCTGTACCACCATTATGTGACCAATTGTTCTGGAGATCCTTAACCCATTCACTTTGATAGGTCTTCATTTATTCTTAGGTCTTCATTGTTGTTGGAAGGAACATAATAATTCATTATTATTAGGTGAGGCCTTATACCATATACATCATATTAATTAAGATTTAATCCCTTTGACTATGAGATGTATTTCTTAAGCTCAATAAAATTGTCTTTTACTCAGATTAATAATATATCATCATAATTACAGTATGTAGTAAATTCCTTCACCACCATTACATAATTTTCATTCTATTCTGGATACCATTAGACGATTTTCTTTAGTTTTTAATCTACCTCTACGACTCATATGGGTAAATTCGATCTCAATAAACCCTCTTCATAACATAGGTCCTTCTGAACTTGCATAAAATCATCTCATTTTAGCCAGAATCGAAGGTATAAATGTGTCACGGTGCGGAAGGGGTTAATTGCTGATGATGACCTTGTGTTGCAGGTGTGGGCATGCGGGGGCGGCGAGGCTGTGGGTCCATGCGAGGGGAGGAGGGTACTGGGAGCCTGGGTCGGGGGGGCGGTGGTGTTGGGTGCGGAGTGGGTCGGGGTGAGGAGAGTGCGGTGGGGCGACGGGTGCTCTCCTGCCTGTTGTTGGGGCTGCCACTGGTCCTCCACCCGGTTATCTTCCTGCGGCTCCTCCTTCACCGCCTCCTTACCTCCATGCAGCACCTGGCCAAGTGGAAGTCTTGTGCCTCTCGTTCCTCCTGGACCTCGTATTCATCGGAGGTGTGGCGAGGTCGATCCCGCACCTCGTCATCGGATACCGACGCCTCAACTCTGCGTAAACGACGGCGGGTCAACCTCACACTGGATTTTGCCGGTTCGCACCCCGAAGAACCAACTCCTGCTCGACCCCGCCTGGCTCATTCCATCCTTCGCGCCAACAGTGAGGAAGCCCCACCCCGCCATCAAGCCCATCAACCACTGTCTAGAAAACCTTCTACGCCGGGCACAGCAAGCGGGACTGCAGCAGGATTGGGGTCTGGCCGCCGCCTGAGGGACACTTTAGCAGCCATCAGCACCACGGATGTTAGTATGACACTTCAGCAGCTGTTGCCTCAGCGTCTTCGTACTGCCGAGTCCCATACTTCAATATCATCGTCATCCAAGGCCACCACGCCCTCCGGCTCCCCCTCGTTCTTCCAAAAGCGCAGTTTTAGGTTCTCGTCGCTGCACAAGAAGCGGTCCAAGAGTGTCCACGGGGCCATCACTTCCTCAGGATCCACCCCCAATATCTGTCAGTCTAGAGTGGACCTGACACTGTGTGAAGAGGAGCTGGTGGCCTTCCAGCGGCAACTACAAAACCTTCCCTCGTATGACACCCTGGACCAACCGGACATGATGACTGACCCACCGCCTTTCCGGCAACGATCACGCTCGGTCCCACGCGTCACCTTTCAATCCAAGTCCATGTTGCTGGTCCCCCGCGCCTCTCAGCCTCAGCCCTTTCCGCCCTTCCCTCGCCTCCCAACGCTGACCCTACCCCCCAGTCCCCATCTATCCCCGGAGGTCACCGCCGCTCACATGGCCGCATCAACACCACTACCTTCTCCAGTACCAGGTTCTCCTCGTAATTTAGCCTCTCCTGTGTCCTCTCATGTCTCCCCGGTTTCCCAGCGCCACAACTCCTCCCCGTTCCTCTCCCCCGGGTCGCCTTACTCCCCATACTCTATATCATCACCCCGGCTACGCTCCCCCGCCCTCTCCCCCATCGCCCCTCCAAAGTACCTAACTCGCGGAGTAAGTGAGGATCCCACCATGTGCTGCTTAGGGGGCGAGGACCGAGCGGGGGGATCATCGCGGTCGTCTTCAGTCACCCCAACCCGTTACCGACGCTTCGACTCTCCGGTCTACATTGTGGTGGACATCCCAGCAGCTCACAGGGCTGTGCTACTCTGCGTTCAGGTACGGTCTTTAATTTTTTGGTATTTAAATATTGTAGATCTTGAAGTTATTTTGGTACAGGTCTCCCTCGATTTACGATTGGGTTACGTTCCTGAAAACCCGATCTTAACCCCTTCAATACGATGACGTATTTTTCATCATATTCTGGCTACCGTGGACGATTCTTTTTTACCTTATAATATACCTCTAGAACTCAAGAGGGGTAAATACGATCTCGATAAACCCCCTGCATAACATAGGTCCTTCTGAAACTGCATAAAATCATCTAACTTTAGCCAGAATGAAAGGTAAAAAGACGTCATCGTGCTGAAGGGGTTAATTATTGTAGATCTTATTTTTGGTACACGTCTCCCTCGATTTACGATTGGGTTACGTTCCTGAAAACCCGATCTTAAATGGAAAATTGTATAGCGAAGCCTAAAATTACTGTAATGGGGTAAATGGGGATGCGTTCTCGGACCAACCAGAACCCAAACCCAAACACCTAAAAAACCTACAATAATGACGTAAATTGTGGCATCGGATTGTGAGGGAGCCCTGTGATAAAGATAGATAGATAGATAGATAGATAGATAGATAGATAGATAGATAGATAGATAGATAGATAGATAGGTAGGTAGGTAGGTAGGTAGGTAGGTAGATAGGTAGGGAGAAAGAGAGAGAGAGAATGAAACAAGAAAGTGAGTAAGAATGTAGGCACTGACATATAAATAGATAAAGAGAGAGAGAGAGAGAGAGAGAGAGATAGCTAAATACCTATGCACCCAGAGCAATAACACCTGTCTTGTAAAGCCCGTGTACACAAGAGACTTCCCAGAACACGAGTCATCATTCCACCACACACACTCCACATGTTTTTATGCAACCCAGATGTGACCATTCTTAAGGGAGCCAACCTCACTTTTTCTCTTTCTCTCTTTCTCTCTCTCTCTCTTTGGCTTGTATCCATTCGCCCCATTCAGCCTACTGTTTTAAGACGTTTACCCACATCCAGGTGTCAATATTTTCCTGGCAAGCGGTAGCGAGCCAGCATATTTACATTTTTGTTTTGACAGCAAGCTAAATTTGTACATTTTTCGATAGAAAAATGTCTCCGGCAAAGCCGCATTTCTCCATACAATGCTGGCTTGCTATCGCTCGCCAGGAAGAAATCGACACCTTGATGGGGATAAACGTCAGTTGGCTGAATGGGGCCGAATGGATACAAGCCAGAGAAAGAGAGAAAAGGAGAAAAAGATAAAAAAAGCAGGTGACCATTCTTAAGAGGGAAGGGTAGCCGTGGCGGTCTAGTTGATAGCACACTCACGTGTGAATCAGCTTGACCTGGGTTCAATCCCAGCCAATGCGGACATATTTAGTGGGTGTGGTAGTACGTCCTAGCGTGTTTCACATGCTCGCACCCAGCCGGGGGACATCTCAACGACGTTTATAGTCTAATAACACACCTAACAAAGCCACTCCAACAGCTTCCTCTCTCTCCAACACCCCTACTTCTCTCTCAAAACTTAGGGAAGTAGCTACGAGGTGCTGTTGTAAAGGCTTATCCCTCAATACCTTCACCTGACCTGACCTGACCTGGTTTATTTGTTGGTAGATTTATTTATATTATTTTATTTGTTTATAGTTTCCTCCCTAGATCTCCATTAAGCTTAAAAGAAACATCCCTTAGATCCCCTTTCAAGATAAGATTGTACATTTTTCGGTAGCAAAATATCCGGGCCAAAGGCCGGTTCTTCCAAAATTACAGGCTGGAAAAAATCGACACCTAAATGGCATGAAAGATCTTAATAATGACAAAGAAATGGGGTGATGGTCTTAAAATAGCCAAACTAGTAGAACGAACGTCTTAAAATCTCAAAACTAATAGCGCTAAGCATAAGGGAGAAGGGGGTCCAGAAAAAGCAACGACCTCCCCCATGAAGAAATGGCTGTTTTTTTACGTGATTTATAAGTTCGCAGCTGAAAATGAGAACCAAATTTCTTAAAACATGAATAAAGTATCTAAATACAGTACTAAAAAATGTAAAATGAACTGTTAGATTATTGCGGATACCAGAATCGGATACAGATTATCGGATACCAGAATCGGATACAAGTTCCCGTGTGACACTTAGTTACACATGGTAGTACTGTGTATCATCTAAGCAACTCTACATGCATATAATTCCACTTTGACACCCTTATTTTTTATTGAATTCTTATATTTTGTATCGATATAGACTAGATTATATAATAGTACAGTATACCGTGTATAATTTAGTCTAGAATTCTGGACTACTAACCTCTCGTAACTCAAAAAGGACTTGAGCAACTGACCTTATATTTCTAGCATTTGGAGGAGTTAGGGAGGGAATAGGTGTGAACAATAACAGCCTATAAATTTGATCTAATAAATTTAGAGTTAAAAGATCTATCTGTCAGATGCTTTATTGCCCTTTCTAAGGGTGGCTATACACAAAATGCCCCCCAGCGGACCTGTCCCATGTGAGAAAGACAACTCGTGCCAGTTTATTCAAGGACTTACAGGATTCACCATTCAACTTAAGGAATAAGGTCCGTCCATCTTTGAGGCTCTCTATGTATCTTTTTAGCACTATTTATCAACAATGGTGGGTAGCTGGTTCATCCACCAACCTGGTTAGCAGTATGGATTTGTAATAAGGTGTACTCCCCTAGACAGGTTGCTGACCAAGGCTGTCGAGTCCCATACACACAGAGATGTTAGTTGAAAGTACATGATCTTACCGAAATCAAACATCATCACAATTTCGTAAATTCATAAGCTTACCATCAAACTATACTGTATATGAATGTGTGAGAACATTAAATCTGGTCGCTAAATCAATATCTGGTCGCTAAATCAAAATCTGGTCGCTAAATCATAGCATTTGTACCAGGTGCATATCTTGGGAACTGTACATGTAGGCAGAAGTGGGTTGCATTAAATATACTTTGTTGCTGACCCACCTGTTGCTCACGCTAGAGACCCTATAGTCACAGAGATCGGCCAACCTCCGCCATATTGGTGCCACTGGGGATGTACAGTAGTCCTCTCTTTATGTTTACGCTCAAATACCTCCATACCCCACAGTAAACATTCGGGTATGCTGGTACAGGATATATAGTTTGGTCTTTGGATGTAATACACTATATTTTACACAATCATAAACTTCGTTGTTTGAAAATTGAGGCACCAAAATGATGTCCTAACACAAAGATGGTCTCTCACTCACTCTCTCTCTCTAAAGGCACTCCAGTTCACCCCCCCCCCCCTTTCAATACAGCTGTCCTAACACTTGTATACTATATTCCCCCCCCCCCCCCCCTTTCAACACACCTGTCCTAACACTTGTATACTATATCACCTGTATACAGTATAGGGCAGTGTGGTGGTGGTGGAGCAGGTGTAGAGAGAGAGGGGGTGGTGGTGTGTATTCGTTGTGATAATGTAGCCTACCGATAATGCTAACAATTTATGGATAACTTCAGACGATTTCATTACTCTTAGGTGCACAATAAAGAAAATAAGAAAACAAAAACATCGTAAAGGAATACATGAAAAACGAAAAACGAAGTGCTAAGAGGTGAGGGTGATGTGTGTTCGCTGTGATAATGTTAGGCTTGATCATTTATGGATATCTTCAGACGATTTCCTTACTCTTAGGATAAAAAACAAATTATAAGAAGACAAAAACAAAATAATTAATAAATAAATAAATCAAAATGAAGTGCAGATTGGAGGTGGCGCTGTGTGTTCAATGAGATAATGTTAGGCTTGATAATTTATGGATAACTTCAGACGATTTCCTTACTTTTAGGTACAAAATAAGAGTACAGTATAAGAAGACAAGAAAAAGAAAAGAACGAAAAATTAGGTGCTGTATGTTCGCTGTGATAATGTAAGGCTGATCATTTATGGATAACTTCAGACGATTTCCTTAATCTTAGTAGCAAAATAAGAATATACGAAGATAAAACAAAATAATAAAGAAAGAAAAAAAGAAAAACGAGGTGCAGAGTTGAGGTGGTGGTGTGTGTTTAATGAGATAATGTAATACTAACAATTTATGGATAACTTCAGACGATTTCCGTACTCATAGGATAAAAAAAGAATATACTGTATAATTATATAAGATAAAAAAAGAATATACTGTATATATATAAGATAAAAACACGATAAATGAATAAATAAAGTACGAAAAACGAAGTGCAAAGAGGTGTGTTCGGTGTGATCATGTAAAAAAAAAAAAAAAAAAAAAAAAGAGAAAAAAAAATATAGAAAAAACGAGACAAAAACGGGAGACGAAAAAATACGTTAAGTCAAGAATGCAAGAACTTTAAGGGGGGTGACCTGTTTTTGTTCTGTACTTTTCTATCTTTCTCTGGCTTGTATCCATTTGGCCCCATTCAGCCTACTGTTTTAAGACGTTTATCCCCATCCAGGTGTCAATTTTTTACTGGTGAGCGGTAGCGAGCCAGCATATTTTTTATTTTTGTTTGACAGCAGGCTAAATTTGTACATTTTTCGATAGAAAAATGTCTCCGGCAAAGCCGGATTTCTTCATAAATGCTGGCTCGCTATCGCTCGCCAGGAAGAAATCGACACCTAGATGGGGATAAACGTCTTAAAATAGTTGGCTGAATGGGGCCGAATGGATACAAGCCAGAGAAAGAGAGAAAAGGACAGAAATAACAAAAAGCAGGTCACCCCCCTTAAACCAATATAGAGACCCATTTACCCAAAGTCATAATGGCAAATAGTTAACGAGTAATGGAGTAAGTGTTGAATAATCTGTGGGTTCCAAGGTATCCTCCCCTGTTCTGGAGCAGTATGATGTGAAGCGATTCGGGGGGGAAAGAATAGGGGTAGGGTCATATCTACGTACAGGTCTCCCTCGATTTACGATTGGGTTATGTTCCTGAAAACCTGATCTTCTATCTATCTATCTATATGCTCAGGCCCAATCCCCATTTTGGGGGTAGCCGACTCAAGACAGAGCAAGAACAGGGAAAACACAAAAACAACAAATAAACACAGATAAAAAACACAAACTCACACACATCCAGGTCACCCAGGAGAAGACCCAGAGACCAGGGTCACCAAGGTCGCTCCAGCACTCCCCCAGCCCCCGACCACCCGGAGAGGTTCCGATCTCGGCAGGCAGACATGCAGCGGAGCCAAAGCCACAAGCCCTCCCACCACAGTTCCAGGCGCACCCTTCATATTAATCGTCTCCCCGGGCCAGGCGCCTGATGGACTGTTATCTAGTCCAACTTGCGCCCGACCCCTTACTCCAAATGACCACGTGTTCACTCAACTATTCACAAGCATTCTCCATTCACTCCTGTCCACCACCACTTCCCCTGCCTGATCTATAGTCATTCCTCTATCATCCAAAGCCTTTCTTACACAGTCTCTCCATCTCAATGGGGGTCTTCCTGCCCTTCTATCTCCCCTTGTACCTGACTCACAGATCTTAAATATAAAAAATCATACAAACCTTAAAATTATTGGGGTAAATGAGGATGTGTTTTCAGACCAGCCAAAATCCAAACACAAACCCCAAGAAACCTGTAATAATATCGCAAATCAGGGCATTGGATAGTGAAGGAGACCTGTATCACATATTTCCTTTCCTAACCTACTGCCGCTACACCTCAACAATTTAAACAAATACAAAAATAAATAGAGAACTCAAAAATGGTTGTTGACCCTAAGAATTGGAGCTTAAAATTATGTTTCTGTTCGGTCTCTGCCTCGAGTCGGCCACCCCCACTATGGGGTATTTGCCTGGGCGACCTAGATGTGTGTGAATTTATGTTTTGTTAAGATTTTTTTTTTTTTTTTTTTTGCGTTGTCCCTATTCGGGCTCTGTCTCGAGTTCCCCCCCCCCCCCCAAAAAAAAAAGGGTGGTATGTGCCTGAGTGGATAGATAGATAGATATACTGTACATCTCTACATTTATCAGTTTATCACCTCTTATAATAATCCACCTATGCCTTCTGCAGGAGTGGCTGGAGTGTGGCGGGGTGGAGGTAGAGGGCGGTGCTGGTGTAGGGCGGGAGTTGAGCGAGTTCCTGGTGAGGGTGGGACAGTGCGGCGCCCCCTACCAACAGTGGTGCGATGACCTCAGGGCGCAGTGGAATATCTCCGTAAGTATCCCATATTCCCCTTAATTTTTTAGTTTGTAGCTTGTATATCCTCATCCAGGTGTCGATATAAGTAGCCTACCTGGCGAGCGATAGCGAGCCTCCATATTTTCAATAATGAGTTAGACAGCTGGTTAAATTTGTACATTTTTCGATAGAAAAATGCTTTGACATTTAGTCTGGCTTTCATTAAACGATTCTGTACAGTTTAGGAAGGATCTGTGAGAGTTAAAAGAGTAAAGACTGGCCCAATCAACCCTCCGACTTCCACACACCCTTCCTACTCTGAATAAAAGCGTCTAATGATAGCCAGAATAGACTGTCAAAACGCATCACGATCCTCAGAGGGTAAAGGGGGAAGGGTGTATTTTTTGGTCGATTTTGTCATATATTTATTTATTTTGTGTTTAGTTTCCTCCGTAGACCTCCATCAAACTTTAACAAAAAACATGCATTAGATCCCCCTTCGAGATTAATATGTACATTTTTCGATAGAAAAATGTCATGGCCGAAGGCCGGTTCCTCCTCAAGCAGGCCTACAGGCTCGCTATCGCTCGCCAGGAATAATAATAGACACCTAAATGGAACGAATGGTCTTAATATTGACAAAGAAATAGAGCGAAACGTCTTAAAATTGACAAACTAATGGGGTAAACGTATTAAAAACTGAAACATTAATAGGGCTAAGCATGAGGGAGAAGGGGGTCTAGAAAAGTGATCAATCTCCCCTTAATTAACTTCATATAATAACGAGAGAGGCGACACCATTGAGCAACTTGCATAAATCTGCCTCAGTTTACCCTCCATATTTCTTTGTTTACATGGTTTTCTCTAATGCCTCCGTTTGCGTTCGTTTTCTTTTAGGAGTGTGATGGCAGCGACGAGGAGGAGGATAGTGAGGAACAAACTGATAAAGATTACTATATGGTGAGTACACGATTTATAGTATTATTCTATTATATATGGAGATTTTCATATGGTGAGTGTTTATATATGTTCGTATTTATGCTTTGGTAGCGTTTGTTTAGCCAATAGAAAACAGGAATTGGACAATTATTCAATATGACGGGAATGGGATTTGGCAGGAATCCAATTTATAGGAGTCTTCGAAATAAAATTCACACACACACACACACACACACTTTATTATCTTACTAATATTTATGGAACATGGGAATGGGAATTTTGAAGGTAGTGCTACATTATATATATGAAGTTTTATTTTTAAGATTTTTTCAAAGTTAGACGTAGTTTTAAAACTACGGGGGCTATTGAGAAGGAAAGTGAATTTATGGGCATATTTAAATGTCGGTTACCTTTGTATAGTGATGGGTTTATTTATGGATTTAATTATTTTATATGTAATTGATTCATTCAAAGAGTCATTTTATATATTCCAACTACCTTCAGACGATTTTATTCAGATTAAATTGGACCTGTCGAAATTATTGGGTTGAGATCTTGATTACCCCTTCGATTCTTACAGGTCCTGACTAAAGTAAGCAAAATCGCCTGAAAGTAGCACAATGGCATAGCATAAACTAGTGTCATCTGGTTAAAGAACGTATTTATTTTTCTATTATGGTGAAGAAAAATAAAACACATACACATACCGTAAAATCGTGTCGTCTGATTGGATAACGTTTTTTTCTGGTTTGTATCATATAGAGAAAGAGGGATATGGCGTGTGTTTGTTAATATGTTTGTTTTCTGTGTGAGTGTAAGAGAGAGAGAGAGAGAGAGTTTACCAATGTGTAGGTGTAAGTTTATTTGAGAGATGTAGAGGAAGACAAATTTAAAACGATACCCTAATATTTGCCATTAATGATTAATATGTGTGTGTGTGTGTGTGTGTGAAAGAGAGATTAAGAATAAAAGTGAGTATGAGTAAGATTCTCAATGTGTGTGTGTGTAGTGTGTGTGTGTGTGTGTGTGTATGTATGTGTGTGTGTATGTATGTGTGTTTGATAGAGAGTGACCGTTAGATTACCATTGTGTGTTTGTGTGTGTGTGTACCCGTACTGAAGGGGTTAATATTAGCTGTGTTTATATAATATGAGGTTCTAGGAAGTGTTATTAAAGGTGTTCTGGGTTGTCTAAACTAACTGTCTTGCACGCTGGGATATCTCACTCACACGCACACACCCACACACACCCACCCACACACACACACACACACACACACACACACACCAGTACAGTACACACACACACAATCTTTTGTACAGTCGGGGTTTAGGTTTATTTTTTCGTATATATCGAGAGAGTGGAATGAAGTCTAATTTGTAAAGGTGGGAGTGTATGCTTTGTGTCCGACTGTACATCAATAAGAGATAGACAGAGCCCCTCAATAATACTATACATTAATACATACAAACACACACACACACACACACAGCTTCCTCTCTCTCTCTCTCTCCGTATATATATATATATATATATATATATTGTGACATACGGAGCCCTGTATGTTAATTTAAGAGTTAGAATTAGAGTTCAAGGAGCCAAACTACCCAAGTGGTGAAGCAGACTAGCGAGCGAACGAGCGAGTGGGCAAACCATCTCGCCCCATACCTCGATGACCGATGCTATGACGTATGATCGACGCCAGGAGCTGTGAGTGGACGACACACCTGTTATGTGATTCGAGGAGCTATGATTGGAGCGCGCACCACCCGCCGCCTCCTGATTCGTTCCTACACCATCATTGTTTGGTATATAAGACCCGAGTTGTGGGCATTCAAATCAGTCTCATTTGGAGTTGGGGAAGGTGAACTTGCAGCTGGAGGAAGACGGGGTGAAGTATTATAATGGGATTGTGACTGTCAGTCAGATTATATAAATGTGTGTTAAGTGTGTTCGGTGTAAACACTTATGTTATGTTGGTTAGTGAGATATGTGATTGGGAATTAACGTGATGTGTTTAATGTGTGTAATGTGTTTAACGATTTAATTGGGAATTAACGTGAACGCTACTATTATGTGTTTAACTATTTGATTGCGAATTAACGTTAACGCTACTATTTATGTACTTAACTATTTGATTGGGAATTAACGTTAACGCTCTTATTATGTACTTAACTATTTTAGTTGACTAACTTGTGGACTAAAGCAACTCTTTAAGTAATTGGGTTATGATGAAAGTAATACTATTGTTTTATATTAATACTTAAGAGTTCTTTCATTTTCTTTGAATTAAGCTTACATTGCTTAATGGTGCTTAGTACGGTGATGCTATTGTCTCGTATTAGTAATATCGCCTTAGACTAACATGGCTGTGTTAATATTACTTCTAGTGATTTCCTAAGCTGAAGAAAATTCTTTTGCTTCAAAATATTATATTTTGCTTTTCATATTATTTGAGTGAGACCTGAATCGAATCTATGAAACGATCCTGTAACTTTATTTACTCATAATCAAACCTCAATGTTACGTGGTTAAGAAATAAATTTAACTAATTATTAAATATATATCTAACTTTTTATGTGACTTTGATATTACTCCTGATGATAATAATAATATAATACTATTAACGTAAGACAAGAACCAAGAATAATTACATTAAATATAAATAAAAGGACATAAGAAAACTATCTATTCATTTCAAGGAGGGTAAGAGACAGAAATATTCTTACTTTAATATTTATCTTTCAAGACTTTTTATAAAATTAATAGTCCTTCTTTAGCTATAACTTATTCGGTTCATAACCATAGCCTACTAAGCTTCGGTTAAATAATAATTCTTTATAAATACTACATGACTTTAATTAGTTTCAGTATTTTTCATAAGTAAAGAGTATCAGTCAATAAAGGATACCAAGTCCTAAGATCCAAAAGGAAAGGAAGCAACAACAGGAAATTATTTTATTAGATTTTACTTTTGTTTTGCCTTCAGCTGACTGATACCTTAATATATATCTCTGTGCTATCTAGATTCATCAAGTTAACCACTTGAGGATCAAGATACGTAACAATATATATATATATATATATATATATATATATATATTATCCATTCATCCATCCATCTATCTATCTATCCATCCACCCACCCATCTATCCAACCCAGCACCTTCCACCACAACCACCTCTATCCTGTATCTCTCTATTTATCTATCCATCCATCCCAGCAGCCTTCCACCACAACCACCTCTATCCTCTATCTATCTATCTATCTATCTATCTATTTATCTATATGTTTATCTATATATCTATCCCCCCCCCCCCCCACCCCACCCCACCCCCTTGCCTCAGCACAAACAGTATTATCACCAAGGGTAAGTAGACCTTGGGAAAAACCCAATATTTATTATAAACTTTGTCAATATACATCATAAAACCGCTCAGTCGTCAGGGTTGAAAAGAAAAAAACAATAATAATAAATAACTTAAGTGACTGTAAGGTGGTAGTGCTTGTGTTTTGGTTGTTGTTGTTTGTTGTTGCTGTTCCTCAGGCTGTCTGGCCGAGCAGCCCCAAGGTCCCGAGCAAGGCCAAGGCCACAACCGAGCGACCCCACAGAACCCTCCCAGCTTACCACTAATAATGCCCAGGTGACCGAAGCCACTCAAAGGCGGGGAGCTGAGGAGGGTGCGGAAACGCCCGGGAAACAAAAGCCCCACCCAAGGCCCTGTGCCCCTCAGCAATTATAAAGGGAAAGTTGAGGGGCAAAGGAAAAATGTGACGCTTTGGCTCCCAATCTGCCAGGGTTGGCAGTAGGGAGGTCAATCCACGGAAAAGACACCGTCACTTGAGATCTAGAAAATATATAAGTAAAAGGAACAGTCAGAGTAAGCTATGGGTATGGCAGAGATCGCTCAACTCTCATTCTGATAGACCAGCCCATCACCAGTGTTTGGGTGTAGTCATTTGTTTATTCATTTATTTTCTGGTTTCCTCCCAAGACCTCCATCAAATTTTAAATTAACATCCATTAGATCCCCCTTCTAGATTAATTTGTACATTTTTCGGTGCCAAAATTAAAGGCTCACTATCGATCGCCAGGAAAAAAAATCGACACCTAAATAGCGCGAAAGATCTTAATATTGACAAAGAAAGGGGGCAAAAGGTGTTAAAATCGCCAAACTAATGGGGCGAAAGGTGTTAAGATTGCCAAACTAATGGGCCGAACGTCTTAACATTTCAAAACTAATGGGCTGAAGATTTTAAAATGGGGCTAAACGCGAGGAACAAGAAGGGGGACCCTCTGGTGGCGCAAATAATAACCACTTGCGAGTTTCAGGCTATACGGAAGTTGGAGCCGTAAACATCGGTATTAAACAGAAATACAATGATAAAGTAGATGTCTAATGGATGAAACGTATGTTGAATTGAGTTGTATGTATTGATAAATGTACTACAACCGCATTTTAGCTGGTGATCCTGCTAAATTATCAATGTAAACAACTCCAACTTCCTTATAGCCTGAAACTTGCAAGTGGTCAAATGTTGGTGTATAAGGAAGTTGGAGCCGTGGCCGTCAATGTTTAGCAGAATTATCAGCTAAAATACGGTCATTATACATTTATCTAAACATAAATACGGTCATTATACATTTATCTAAACATAAATACGGTCATTATACATTCTACATTTATCTAAACATAAATACGGTCATTATACATTTATCTAAACATAAATACGGTCATTATACATTTATCTAAACATAAATACGGTCATTATACATTTATCTAAACATAAATACGGTCATTATACATTTATCTAAACATAAATACGGTCATTATACATTTATCTAAACATAAATACGGTCATTATACATTTATCTAAACATAAATACGGTCATTATACATTTATCTAAACATAAATACGGTCATTATACATTTATCTAAACATAAATACGGTCATTATACATTTATCTAAACATAAATACGGTCATTATACATTTATCGAAACATAAATACGGTCATTATACATTTATCGAAACATAAATACGGTCATTATACATTTATCGAAACATAAATACGGTCATTATACATTTATCGAAACATAAATACGGTCATTATACATTTATCGAAACATAAATACGGTCATTATACATTTATCGAAACATAAATACGGTCATTATACATTTATCTAAACATAAATACGGTCATTATACATTTATCTAAACATAAATACGGTCATTATACATTTATCTAAACATAAATACGGTCATTATACATTTATCTAAACATAAATACGGTCATTATACATTTATCTAAACATAAATACGGTCATTATACATTTATCTAAACATAAATACGGTCATTATACATTTATCTAAACATAAATACGGTCATTATACATTTATCTAAACATAAATACGGTCATTATACATTTATCTAAACATAAATACGGTCATTATACATTTATCTAAACATAAATACGGTCATTATACATTTATCTAAACATAAATACGGTCATTATACATTTATCTAAACATAAATACGGTCATTATACATTTATCGAAACATAAATACGGTCATTATACATTTATCGAAACATAAATACGGTCATTATACATTTATCGAAACATAAATACGGTCATTATACATTTATCGAAACATAAATACGGTCATTATACATTTATCGAAACAAATACGGTCATTATACATTTATCTAAACATAAATACGGTCATTATACATTTATCTAAACATAAATACGGTCATTATACATTTATCTAAACATAAATACGGTCATTATACATTTATCTAAACATAAATACGGTCATTATACATTTATCTAAACATAAATATGGTCATTATACATTTATCTAAACATAAATACGGTCATTATACATTTATCTAAACATAAATACGGTCATTATACATTTATCTAAACATAAATACGGTCATTATACATTTATCGAAACATAAATACGGTCATTATACATTTATCGAAACATAAATACGGTCATTATACATTTATCGAAACATAAATACGGTCATTATACATTTATCGAAACATAAATACGGTCATTATACATTTATCGAAACATAAATACGGTCATTATACATTTATCTAAACATAAATACGGTCATTATACATTTATCTAAACATAAATACGGTCATTATACATTTATCTAAACATAAATACGGTCATTATACATTTATCTAAACATAAATACGGTCATTATACATTTATCGAAACAAATACGGTCATTATACATTTATCTAAACATAAATACGGTCATTATACATTTATCTAAACATAAATACGGTCATTATACATTTATCTAAACATAAAACCAAATTGATCATACTTGTTATCAATCAGACACTCACATTATCATTGCATTTCTCTTTAAGGGGAGGTTTCCACTTGAGGGATTTTTTTCTGGACCCCTTTCTCCCTCATGTTTAGCCCCATTGTTTTTCTAATTTTAAGATGTTCGCCCCATTATTTTTACGATTTTAAAAACTTTCAACCCATTTCTATCAATTTTAAGACCTTTCGTGCCATTTAGGTGTTCGATTTTATTCTGGCGAGCGATACCGAGCCTGTAATATAAGAGGAACCGGCTTTCAGCCGGGACATTTTTCTACCGAAAAATGTACAAATTTATCTTGAAAGGGGCTCAACGGGGTGTAATCTTAAGCTTGAAGGATATCTAGAAAAACCTCCCCTTAACCCTTTGAAGCTTTGACGCGTTTTAGCAGTTTACTTTGGCTATCATTAGACGATTTCATGCAGCTTAGGAAGTATCTGTGGGTATTAAAAGGGTAAATACTATCTCCATCAACCCCTTTGACTTCCATATACCGTTGCTAATCTGAATAAAATCGTCTAATAGTAGCCAGAAAACAGAACAGAAACGCGCATTGGAGCTTGCAAGGGTTAATATCGATGTTTACGGCTCCAACTTCCCTATAGCCTGAAACTCGCAAGTGGTTAAGTATCAACCACTCGGGACTCTCTAAGGGGGTATACTGCTTGGTTATTGGTCTATTTATTTCTTAGTGATTTCGTTTATTCAAGTTCATTGGGGGTTTGTAATGGATGATTAGTGTTAAGAACGGGGTGTTGTTTTAGTTTCCTCGCTAGACCTTCATCAATCTTAAAATACTAGACTCCCTTTCAAGATAAATTTGTACATTTTTCGGTAGAAAAATGTCCCGGCCAAAGGTCGGTTCCTCTTAAATTACAGGCTCGCTATCGCTCGCCAGGAAAAAATCGACACTTATACCGCACGAAAAGTCTTAAAACTGACAGAGATAGGGCGAAAGTTCTTAAGATCGCCAAACTAATGGGGCGAACGTCCTAAAATCTTAAAAGCAATGGGGCTAAACATGAGGAAGAAAGGGGTCCAGAAGAAAAAAATCCCTCAAGTGGAAATTTCCCCTTAAGGCTATAAGGAAGTTGGAACTGTAAATATCAGTAAGTGGCAGAAATACGAACATTGTACGTGTGTGTGTGTGTGTATTTGTGTGTGTGTGTGTATTTGTGTATTTGTGTATATGTGCGTGTGTGTTTGTGTATTTGTGTGTGTGTGTGTGTATTTGTGTATATGTGCGTGTGTGTTTGTGTATTTGTGTGTGTGTGTGTGTATTTGTGTGTGTGTGTGTGTGTATTTGTGTGTGTGTGTATATGTGTTTGTTTGTGTGTGTGTGTGTTTTGAACGGTAGAAAGTTGCAGAAATATATTTTATTTATTTTAATTTTTACTGTAACCATATTTCTCTTTAAGTTAAAGCTCGCTATCGATCGCTCAGAAAATAAAAATCGACACCTGAATAGCACGAAGCGTCTAAATATCGCCAAGCTAATGGGGTGAAGCGTCTTATTATTTCCAGGCTAGGGTTGGAGAGGGTTGAGGAAGACAGAGAGTCATTAAGTCGCGGTTCACGAAATAGTTTAATGTGCTTCTCCCGACCACAGGAATGTTTGGGTGGGAAGAGACTTAAGGGGGGGGGGGGGGATGAGGGGGGTTTATTTTAGTGGGCGATTTATTCATTTATCTATTATTATTAGTATTAGTATTATTATTAGTATTAGTATTATTATTATTATTATTATTATTATTATTATTAGTATTAGTATTATTATTAGTATTATTAGTATTATTATTATTATATATATATATATATATATATATATATATATATATATATATTAAATATATATTCTAATTACCTTTCAATTATAGCATTAGTTAGGTATGTATAAATCCTTGGTGTAGTGGAGTATAGCATTAACCTTCCCTTAGAGCACAAAGAACTGTAGGTGTGTTATTAGCGGTGGGGGAGGAGTTGTGGTTAGTGGGGGAGAGGGGATAGTTGTCCTGGCGCTGATCGTTGTTACGCTGGTTTGGTAGGTTTTGTGTTTATTTTTTTATTTTATTTTTTTTATTTTTTTGGTGGTGATGGTAATGATGATGACTGGTGGTGGTGATGGTGGCTCTGGTAGTAGGTGGTGATGATGATGGTAGTAATGGTGGTGGTGTGGATGGTATAGTCTATTCGCTGTAAGTAGGCGAGAAATCATGACCTCTAACCACTGTAACTACAAAACGACTAGAGTAATCGAGCTAATATTTCTACCATTTGGGAAGAGTCGGTCAAGGAATAGATGTAGACATTTACAGCCAATTTGCTCTAGCCCTTTTTCAGTTACAGAGGATAGAGGTCATGATTTCTCGCCTTCTTACAGCGAATAGACTATAGCCTACCCTATAACACATGTCGCTGGTACTCAATGGGTTAATTTGGGTGTTTTGGTTGCCTATTTTGGTTGGTTTTGGTAGTGATGGTGGTAGGGGTGGTGATGATGGTGGATGGTGGTGGTAATGGTGATGATAGTGGTAGTGGTGGTGGTGATAGTAGTAGTAGTAGTAGTAGTGATGGTGGTGAAGGTAGTAGTGGTAGTGATGGTGGTGGTGATGGTAGTAGTGATGGTGGTGGTGGTTGGTGATGGTAGTGGTGGTTAGTGATGGTAGTGGTGGTGGTGGTGATGGTAGTGGTGGTGATGATAGTAGTGGTGGTGGTGATGGTAGTGGTGGTGGTGGTGATGGTAGTGGTGGTGATGATAGTAGTGGTGGTGGTGATGGTAGTGGTGGTGATGATAGTAGTGGTGGTGATGATAGTAGTGGTGGTTGGTGATGGTAGTGGTGGTGGTAGTGGTGGTGATGATAGTAGTGGTGATGATGATAGTAGTGGTGATGATGATAGTAGTGGTGGTAGTGATGATGGAGGTGTTATTAATTAAATGCTGGTGGTGTAATGTGTTGTGATAAAGAGCTATAGGGTCCTAATATATACAGTATATCCTCTTGTTGTTACAGTACTTATGAGGTGGTAATGGTCGCGTTACAGCGGTTGGTTACTGTACAGTCGGCCTAATAAGTCATGTCTCGGCTGTCATTACGTTTGACTTGCTCTGTGCTGTATTAATGTCTCTCAGATGTTGAATAGGGTGGGTAAGTGTAGGAATATGTTTTGAGTATCTTGCTCAAATAAGAAAAAATCATTATGTTTGGCTCGCTCTGAGCTGTATTAATGTCTGTCAGATGTTGAATAGGGTGGGTAAGTGTAGGAATATGTTTGTGTTTCTTGCTCAAACAGAAGAAATCAAGTGTAAATATTGCTGATACCAATTATTGATCAAGACATAGTTGGTGTAGACACATCACTTATTAGGCCGACTGTACCTTTGTTCTGTATCCTGTTGTTGTTGTATTACCTTTGTTAAGGGGAGATGGCCTTATTTATTTGCTCATTTATGTATCTTTTTATTAGTTTTCTAGTTTCCTCCCTAGACCTCCATCAAACTTTAAAACATATCCATTAGATCCCCCTTGTAGATTAATTTGTACATGTTTCGGTAGAAAAATAATGACAGGCTCACTATCAGTTTACCCAATATTATTGATAGCATAATGGTTAGTGCGCGGAAGTGTGAGTATCCTAGGTTCGAATCCTTGGGGTACCAAATGTATTCATTAGTTTCATTGATTTATGTAATTAGGTTTATTTGTAAGTTAATTGTTCTTAACATTAATCCCCCATTACAAACCCCAATGCACTTCAATAAATTAATGAAAACATATGGTCCTCCCGGGATTCGAATTCGGGACACCACACCCAGAACATAAACACCTAAACCATTACACCACCAACACCTGTCAGCTAGTGTTATTAGAGTGTGGGTGTGTGTGTGGGGGGGGGGGGGGGCCCTCTTACCGGATGCATTAAGTTAACCCTTCCATACACCAAACCGACTTAGTGTGTGGGTCTGCTAAATATCAATGTCTGTACTACGGCTTCAACTTCCTTATAGCCTGAAACCTTTAACCCACTCCGTTTCCTTATATTCTGGCAACTATTAGATGAATGTTATTCAGCTTCGGAAGGACGTCTACCAATTATTAAAGGGCTGTACACTATCTCGGTTAATCCTTTTAGCTACCACATATCCTTCCTAAGCTTCATGCAATCGTCTAAATGTTGCTGAAATCCAATAAAAAATACGTCGCCAGTACAGAAAGGGTTTAAGGGGAGGTTTTTAGTGTGTTTCTCAGACTTCCATCAAGCTTGAAATTACACCCCCTTGACTCCCTTTCAAGATAAATTTTTACATTTTTCGGTAGAAAAATTTCCCGGCTGAAAGCCGGTTCCTCTTAAATTACAGGCTCGCTATCGCTCGCCAGGATAAAATTGACACCTGAATGGCACGAAAGGTCTTAATATGGGGTGAAAGTTCTTAAAATTGCTAAACTAATGGGGCAAACGTTTTTTAATATCAAAAGCAATGGGGCTAAACATGAGGGAGAAACGAGTCAAGAAAAAAATCCCTCGAGTGGAGATCTCTCCTTAAGTGGCCACATAGTTATATAAGCTTTACCACTACCTTTGTTATATTTTACGTATAATTATGTGTGTAACTTCTGTGGTCAATTTGTGGTTGTTGTTGTTGTTGTTGTTGTTTGTCTTACGTTCCTTGTGTGTGTGGGGAAATGCTAAGGTATGGTGGTGAGATAGTGATCAAATGGGTATGGAAAATGTGCAAACTAGCATAGGAGAAGGGGAGTGCACCTGATGACTGGAAGACAGGCATAATAGTCCCCCTATATAAGGGTAAAGGGGAAAGAGGAGTGTGTGGTAACCACCAAGGAATATGTCTTCTAAGCGTAGTAGGGAAGGTGTACAGTAGGGTAGTACAAAGGAGTACAAAGGAGTACAAAGGAAATCAAGCAACAACAGATCTAGTGACCCTTCTAGGTTGCTTGTCCTCCAAAACACTGAGGATCAAGTGTCCAAACAGTGGTTTAGAGTGGGTAAGGGAACATTGGAAAGGGAATTACTGCCCTGGAACTAATGTCCGTGGCAGGATTAGGAAGTTAGTAGGGGACAGATGGGTTAGTAACTGAGGGGGGGATAAAATAAAGTTATTCATTTACAAACGCAGTCAGTCGCGGGTTTGATGCGAGATATTTGTCTAGGCGGAGTTTAAATGAATCAACGGTGATGCAGTCTATAACGTTTCGGGGAAGCCCATTCCACAAGTTGACAACTCGATTGAAGAAGAAATTCTTAGATTCGTGTGAGTTAAAAGATTTACCAATAATTTTGCAACCGTTTCCCCGCGTGTAATTAGATTGGTCGATAGTGAAGTACTTACTACAGTTCATATTGTCGATGCCTTTGATGATTTTGAACACTTGAATTAAGTCCCCTCTTAATCTGCGCTGGGTTAAAGGAAATAGATTTAATTCTCTAAGACGCTCTTCGTATGGTTTGTTCTTTAGGCTAGGTATCATTTTGGTAACTCTACGTTGAACTCGTTCTAGCTTGTTTATATCTTTTTGGTAATAAGGGCACCAGGATTGAACGCAGTATTCCAGAAGAGGGCGGACTAATGAATTGTAAAGGGTTAGGATAACTTCTTTGGATTTATGCTCAAATGACCTGCCTATAAAGCCAATTATTTTGTTTGCCTTCTTAACAACTTCTGAACATTGTTGACTCGGTTTTAGGTTACTCGATATTGTTACTCCCAGATCGGTTTCTCTGTTTACATTCTTAAGCTGAGTGATTGAGAGAGTGAGAGCGAGAACGAAGAAATGGATAGGTGACGAGCAGGGCGGTTTTAGGAAGGGAAGAGGATGTGTAGATCATATTTTTAACCTGAAATGTGTTGTGGAGAAGCAACAAAAGATGTATGTTGCCTTTATGGACTTGGAGAAGGCCTATGACAGAGTGGATAGAGAAGGTATATGGAAAGTATTTAAAATATACGGAGTAGATGGCAAGTTGCTGAAAGCAGTGAAGAGCATGTATGAGGGTGCAAAGGCGGCAGTACGTGTGGAGAATGAGCAGAGCGAGTTCTTTGATCTGAATGTTGGGTTGAAACAGGGGTGTGTGATGTCCCCGTGGTTGTTTACTGTATATATGGATGGAGTCATGAAAGAAATACAAGGAAGAGCAGTGGATGTTGGTGTATCGCTGAAAAGGGAGGGAAAGGAGTGGAAGCTACCTGTACTGCTGTTTGCTGATGATACAGTTCTGATGAGCGATAATGAATGGGAGTTGCAGGGTCTGGTAAATATGTTTGGAACAGTGTGCGAAAAACGGAATCTGAAGGTAAATGCGGGGAAGAGCAAGGTTATGGTCTTCGAAAGGGGTGAAGCCACAGAGTGTGAGGTGAAGTTGAATGGTCAGGCTATGGAGATTGTCAGCTCATTTAAGTATCTGGGCAGTGTGTTAAGTAAAGATGGTAATCCCGACACTGACTTACGGAAGCGAAGCATGGACGTTGGTGGAGAGACTCCGACCAAGAGTAGGTGGAAATTAGTTACTTGAGAAGTACATGCAGAGTTACATGGAGGGATACACAGACGAATGAGGAAGTAAGAAGGTGTGGTGTGGAGGTAGATGTGCTGGAAAGTGTGAAATGGAACACCTTGAGATGGTTCAACCAAATGGAACGTATGGGAAGAGAGAGAATGACTAAGAGGGTGTACAAGAGCGAGGTGGAAGGACAGAGAGGAAGAGGTAAACTGAGAGAGAGGCTGAAGGATGGAGTGAAGAAGTATATGAAGAATATGTGTTGGTTGGGAGGAGGGGCGTTGACTGACTGGGGACAGAGGTGCATGGGGGCGTTTCGTCCGTGGCCATCCCTTCGGGGATCACGGCGTCAGGCAATAGATAAATACATAGATACATTACGTAATGTTTACCTCTGTGTGTTGTCAAGGTTGAGTTCTTGTCATCTGTTTACATGTGTGTGAGTGTGTGTGTGTGTGTGTGTGTTTATCAAGGTAGTGCTGGTTAAGTTGTCGTTGTTGCCTTGTCTTTGTTACGCTTACTTTGTCTAATATTTGTTTTTGTGTCTATAAGCTGTGTTGTTGTTGTCCTTGTAATTGTTCTTGCTGACGTAGGTTTTATGTATACACAGTATATATATATATATATATATATATATATATATATATATATATATATATATATATATATATATATATATATATATATATACACACAAAAAATTACCACTACCCCTCTATTTTGTGGTAATGTGATCTGTATCTCTTTGTGCTTTGTCTTGTTTGTCTTATATTGCTTTCAGTAATTTATTCAAGTGCATTGGGGGGTTTGTAATGGAGGATTAATGTTAAGAACGGGGTGTGCCTTATTCTGTTTACAAGGGGGAATTAGTATTGTCGTTGTCATTGTTGTTGTTTGTGCTGTTGCTGTCATTGTTTTTGTTGTTTTTGTTCTATCTTGGTTGTCTTTCTGTTTATTCTATTTACAAGTGGGAATTACTGTTGTCGTTGTTGTTGGTATGAATGGGAGGTTCCGGGATCTTGCTTAGCTGTATACAGGATGAGAGAGAGAGAGATTTGCAAGGGAGTTACCATGAATAGTTAGTATGTCAATGACCTTACGTTCCATTCCGGGGAGATAATCTAAGTGGAAAGAGAGAAATCGTATTATTATTATTATTATTATTATTATTATTATTATTATAGGTAAATGTATGTATGTATTTATGTATATGGTTGTGCTTGTGTAGGTGTGTAAGTGTATGCGTGTAGTTGGTTCATTGTCCCCTACATAGCCTTACTCCTCTCTATATTTACACACACACTCTCTCTCTCTCTCTCTCTCTCTCTCTCTCTCTCTCTCTCTCTCTCTCTCTCTCTCTCTCTCTCTCAATTTAATCCTGTATGTTATAGTAAATTAAAACAATCTATTTTCCTCTTATAATTCTACTGCTAAGCAATTATGTGTAACTTTTGAATGACTAAGGAATCTAGGAAAATATACTGTAAATTAAATAATATATATCCAATTCTTCAGAGAGAGAGAGAGAGAGTGAGAGAGAATGACTAGCTCAAACTTATATGTTTGTTTGTATCTCACTTAAGGATAACTCTTTTTCTCTTACACACACACTCACAAACACACACACACAGACACAGACACACACACAATCATTCTCTCTCAATATACATCATAAGCATTGTTTGAAAGCAACTTAAAGCACTTCTCTCTCTCTCTCTCTCTCTCTCTCTGAAGAATTGGATATATTTTACTTTATTTACAGTATATTTTCCTAGATTCCTTAAATTAATTCAAAATGTATACATAATTGCTTAGCAGTAGAATTATTAGAGGAAAATAGATCTTGTTGAATTGACTAGCAGATACTATGACTTACAGGGTTAAATTGAGAGAGAGAGAGAGAGAGTGTGTGTGAGGGTAAGTACTAGAGTGAGTGTAATCGTGTATGTGTATTTATGTGTTTGTGTGTGTGTAAGAGAGAGAGAGAGAGAGTGTGAGTGAGTGTATGAGAGAGAGAGACACACAGACTGACTGACTGAGAGAGAGAGAGACACAGACAGACTGACAGAGAGAGAGAGAGAGAGAGAGAGAGAGAGAGAGAGAGAGAGAGAGAGATTCAGATTCAGATTCAGATTCAGGTAAGGAAGAAAACTATTATCAAAGAAAACACATTATAGGACCAGTATCTAGTTCACCTCCCCTCCCCTCCCCCACCCCTTTTCTTCCCTCCCTCACCCCCCTTCTTCTCTTCTTCCCCTTTTATCCTATTTTCTCTCTCCTCCCTCCCTTCACTCCCTCCCTCTTTCTAATTTACATCAACGACATAGATGAGGGTCTCACCTGTACAATCTCAAAAATTGCAAATAGCGTACTCTCAAAAGATCAAGTTGACGATATGCAACACAATCTAGATAAATTGTCATGTTGGGCCCAAATTTGGCAAATGAGTTTCAATGCGGATAAATGTAAAGTACTACATATCGGATACCTAAATGAGAAGGCAAACTATTCGATGAATGGCACTCAGCTTAAGAATGTAAACAGAGAAACCGATCTGGGAGTAACAATATCGAGTAACCTAAAACCGAGTCAACAATGTTCAGAAGTTGTTAAGAAGGCAAACAAAATAATTGGCTTTATAGGCAGGTCATTTGAGCATAAATCCAAAGAAGTTATCCTAACCCTTTACAATTCCTTAGTCCGCCCTCTTCTGGAATACTGCGTTCAATCCTGGTGCCCTTATTACCAAAACGATATAAACAAGCTAGAACGAGTTCAACGTAGAGTTACCAAAATGATACCTAGCCTAAAGAACAAACCATACGAAGAGCGTCTTAGAGAATTAAATCTATTTCCTTTAACCCAGCGCAGATTAAGAGGTGACTTAATTCAAGTGTTCAAAATCATCAAAGGCATGGACAATATGAACTGTAGTAAGTACTTCACTATCGACCAATCTAATTACACGCGGGGAAACGGTTGCAAAATTATTGGTAAATCTTTTAACTCGCACGAATCTAAGAATTTCTTCTTCAATCGAGTTGTCAACTTGTGGAATGGGCTTCCCCGAAACGTTATAGACTGCATCACCGTTGATTCATTTAAACTCCGCCTAGACAAATATCTCTCATTAAACCCGCGACTGACTGCGTTTGTAAATTAATAACTTTATTTTATCCCCCCCTCAGTTACTAACCCATCTGTCCTCTACTAACTTCCTAATCCTGCCACGGACATTAGTTCCAGGGCAGTAATTCCCTTTCCAATGTTCCCTTACCCACTCTAAACCACTGTTTGGACACTTGATCCTCAGTGTTTTGGAGGACAAGCAACCTAGAAGGGTCACTAGATATGTTGTTGCTTGATTTCCTTTGTACTCCCTCCCCTTTTTCCTCTCTCCCTTCCTCCTTCCATCTCCCTTTTCCCTTCATTTGCTTCCCTCCTCCCCTCTCTCTCTCTCTCTCTCTCTCTCTCGTCTAGAGGCCTACCTGTTTGGAACAAGGTATAGTTATAATTATTATCGGGCCCAAGCTAAGAAGGCGGGAACAGCAACAAGAGAGGGGGGGGGGGGGCATTGACGTCTCGCTACCAAGTATAACCGCCCACACGAATGCCTGCCAATACACTTATATACGTGTTGGTGGTATAATGGTTTTGATGCTTATATTCTGGGTGTGGTGTCCCGAGTTGGAATCCCGGGAGGACCATGCATGTGCTTTCATTAATTTATTCAAGTACATTGGGGTTTGTAATGAAGGATTATAGATAAGAAAGGGGTGCTCCTTAATTTATAATAATTTATACTATAGTTGTGATAATACCTAACCTAGTTCTGGGTAAGGTTCGTTCTACTTTTATTTTCCTAACGAATTGCATGGTTTTCATTACTTTCATTGGAGTTGTTTGGTGTTGTGGTGAAATTAATAAAATATAGATTATCGTTTATTGTATGCGAAGTGGTCATGTAGCGAATTGTCCAGCATCCACATCAGCACAAAAACACCACGCCGCGTTGGCAACACTCGCCGGCCGGTGTTGCCAAGTGTCGCCTTTTATTTCATCTTTTATTTTGGACGCTTTCAATTCGCGCTAAATAAAGCTTAATTAAATCATTCATAGCTCTGCAAATAGTTCATTAAGGGGCTATTGGCTGGATATTTGGTATATTAATTCATGTATTCATATATATTTTTAGTTTCCTCGCCAGAGGAAAACACTCCCTAGAAACCCCCCATTTTAACATAAATTCGCACATTTTTCGGTAGAAAAATGTTCCGATCGAAGACTGCTTCCTCTTAGAATTACAGGCTTGCTATCGCTCGCCAGGAAAATATCGACACCTAAATTGCACGAGAGGTCTTAAAATTGACAACGAAATGGGGTGAAAGGTGTTAAAATCACCAAATTAATGGGCTGACCGTCTTAAAATCTCAAAACTAATGGGGCTAAACACGAGGGAGAAAGAGGTCCAGAAAACCAAGCACTACCCCCTCAAGGGAATGTCCAGATGGGGGGGGGGGGATGATGTTTATTTGGGTGACACATGTTTCGATTTAGTTATTGAGAGTCTTTGATGCTGAATGTTTGAATGATTATTGCTGATTTTGATTGTAAATAATGATGTTATATTATGACGGTGATATTGATGATGATAGTGAATGTTGTGATGAGTTGGATGTACCCTATAATGTGGTGTAAAGGTGATAATGGAGAAGATAATGATAACTAAGAAATGTGATGGTAATTATGATACAAGATGAAGGTCATAGTTGTAGGGAATGGTTTAACGATTAATTATGTAATATATATGTACAGTACTTTATGATTATGTAAGTTATATGTACAGTACTTTATGATTATGTAAGTTATATGTACAGTACTTTATGATTATGTAATATATATGTACAGTACTTTATGATTATGTAAGTTATATGTACAGTACTTTATGATTATGTAAGTTATATGTACAGTACTTTATGATTATGTAATATATATGTACAGTACTTTATGATTATGTAAGTTATATGTACAGTACTTTATGATTATGTAATATATATGTACAGTACTTTATGATTATGTAATATATTTTAGTGCATACTAAGCATATCAAAGTATATCAGAACTGTGTGTGTGTGTGTGTAGGTTATATATGTATATATATACAGTATATATATATATATATATATATATATGTGTGTGTGTGTGTGTGTGTGTGTATTTGGTGCTTCAGAGACATAAAATCGTTTCTCTCTCTCTCTCTCTCTCTCTCTCTCTCTCTCTCTCTCTCTCTCTCTCTCTCATGATAGTGGAACACTTGAACCAACGTTGCCACTAAATCATTTCATTCAGTACAATAACGCAATAATTTAATGTTTATGCTGGCTACCACTAGATGATTCTATTAAGGGGGAATGGCATATTTCTTTGCTCATTTATGTAGGCCTATAGTTTTATTAATGTATTAGTTTCCTCCCTAGACCCCCATCAAGCTTTATAAAAAACACCTGCCCAAGACGCTCCTTCAAGATAAATTTGTACATTTTTCGATATAATGTTACGGCCGAAGGCCGGTTCCTATTAAAATACAGAAATTCGACACCTACATGATACGAAAAGTCTTAAAATTGACAAAGAAATGTGGGCTAAAGGTCTTAAAATCGACAAATTAATGGACCGAACGTCTTAAAATCTGAAAACTAATGGGGCTAAACATGAGGAAGAAGGAGGGCCAGAAAAACGACCCATCTCCCCTTAATTAAGAGTCAGCAGGGGCCTCTTGAAATCAAAGGGGTACAAATTCCATTTTACCGCTTGGCTGCCACAGATCCTTCCGAAACTAAATAAAATCGTGAATCGTCCAATGGTAGAACAGATATGCTGAAGAAGTATGTCCCTGTAGACTGAATTACTAAGCTGAAAAATATCGTCCGAAGGTAGTGGGAATAAAATCGTTTGATAATACTAAATCATTGTGCTATAAAAAGAGTGATATCGTATATGGATTAATTATACTTTGAGATGTGTGATAACCCTAAATAATTGCATTATAAATAGTGATATCGTATATGGATAATCATACTAGGTTCGATAACCGTAAATTATTGTTATAAACAGTGTGATATCGTATATGGTTAAGGGGGAAGGATTTATTTTTTGGTTGATTATTTCATATATTTATTGTTTAGCTTCCTCCCTAAACCTCCATCAAACTTAACAACAACATTCATTAGATCCCCCTTCCAGATTAATTTGTACATTTTTCGGTAGAAAAATATCGCGGCCGAAAGCCGGTTCTTCCATAATTGCAGGCTCACTATCGTTCGCCAGGAAAAACATGACAAGCACGAAAGGTTTTAATATTGACAAAGAAAGGTCTTAAAATCGACAAACTAATGGGGCGAAAGTCTTAAAATCTCAAAACTAATGGGGTTAAACATGAGAGAGACGGAGGACCAGAAAAACGGTCCCTCTCCCTTTAATCATACTATAGCATAGAGTGTTATAAAAAGGGTGATGTCGTATATGGTATTGTAAAAGTTGAGTAGATAAATTGTAAATACTATGTGCTTTTCATCTTCATAATCTAGGATCGTTGGAGTGGGGGGGCGGGGCTTAAGGGGCATCAGGGGCGGAGTTACGTTGGGCAAAACGTCAGATACTCAGTGCGGGTTGAGCCCTGAAGGAGAGTGGGTGTGCGCGCGACTCTCCCCTTGGCCTTGGATTGTGGTACCTCACAATGTTGGTTCAAGGAAATAGTTGTAGTGGTGGTTTCAGTCATTGAGAGAGTTTGAGAAGGGAATATTGGAACCATAACGATTTTAAAGGTGCAAGGAAATGGAAAATTTAATTCAAACGGACAAATATTTACCAATGAGATCAGAATGTGATATCTATATTTCCACATGTGAAATTATTATACGCATGTATGAATCGATTAATTATGCAAGTGTTTCGATTCAGATAAGGAAAATGTGGAGTGGAAAATGAAGTAATAAATTATACGAAATACCGGCAAATATTTGTGGGTCGGGTTTGGAATAATTTATAACTGAAGAAGAAAAAAATAAATCGATATAACTTAAGGGCTTATTTATTTGCGCATTTATATATATTTTCATCATTTGTCTAGTTTCCTCCCTAGACCTCCACCAAGCTTAAAAAAAAAAAAAAACATCCGCCCAAGACCATCCTTCAAGATAAATTTGTACATTTTTCGATAGAAATGTGTCCTGGCCGAAAGCAGGTTCCTCTTCAAATACACGCTCGCTATCGGTCACCAGGAAACATTGACACCTAAATAGCACGAAAAGTCTTAATATTGACAAAGAAAATGGGCGAAAAATTCTTAAAATCGCCAAGCTAATGGGCCGAACGTCTTATGATCTGAAAACTAATGGGGCTAAACATGAGGAAGAAGGGGGTCAGAAAAAACGGCCCATCTCCCCTTAAGGGGAGGTTTTTAGTTAGTTCCCTAGACCTCCATCAAGCTTAAAATGTCACCCTCTAGGCCCCCTTTCAAGATAAATGTGTACATTTTTCGGTAGAAAAATGTCCCGGCCAAAGGCCGGTTCCTCTTAAATTACAGGCTCGCTATCGCTCGCCAGGAAAACATCGACATCTAAATTGCATGAAAGGTCTTAAAATTGACAGAAATGGGGCGAAAGTTCTTAATTATGGTGCGAATGTCTTAACATAATTATCAAAAGCAATGCGGCTAAACATGAGGGAGAAAGGGGTCCAGAAAAAATCCCTCAAGTGGATATCTGCCCTTAAGTGATTCTGGTTATTAGGAAATTGAGGCCTTTATTGTTTATTATTTCTTTGCGTACTGTTTGTTCGTAAGTATATTTTGTGACAATTGATTATTATTTTGTTTGATGTATATGTATATTTTGAGAGGGTGGTAAAAACTAGAAAACATATAGCCTAAACAGTTCTTGAATCTCGATATTAATTATTTGGAGTTTAGATGTGAAGTTGGTTGGTGTAAAAAATATAATAATTTGTTCCGCTCAACTTGATAGGCCTATCTTAGCATGTTATGTTTATTAGTTTGTTAGGCTAACAAAATCACCTTCCCAGACTTTCTTAAAAAAAAAAAAAAAAGTATTAATAATAATAATAACAATATATAATTTAAATAGAAATGCCCACACAGACCCTTTTCAAGTTACAATTGTAAATGTTTCGATAGACAATGTCCCAGCCGAAAGGCGAAATTGTTTAACACCTTATTGGCGGGTGGGTCGGTATATTATACCGTACCGCACAGCGTTTTTTTTTAACCCTAAATAGGGTTGTTTCTGTGCTCATTTTCATGCATAAACAAGACCCAGAGTGTAAAACAAGTATCTATCCCTGAAAGGGCATAAACAGAGCTTACCAATGACACCCGAACCATCCTTGTACGACCACTGGTTCTCTTGCAACGATCGTGCAACACGAGTGCAAAAACCCTAAAATAAGGTAATTTCCGTACATAATTCCCTGTGTAGCGAGTGAGAAAGGGGGGAGGAAGGTGGTATACAGTTCAGTACGTCCACGGTGGTCGTGGGGAGCGGT
>CM064575.1:79454618-79550741 GCA_032716605.1 Paralithodes platypus | reverse complement strand
CAGCTGTTGTAAGCAGTGCAATAAATAAAATGACGGACGGAAAAGCTGCAGGTTGCTCTGGCATTGTAGCTGAGCATGATTGAAGCCTCAGGTGATATAGGATGTGAGTTTGGTCCACAGAGCTATTTAATTCCATCATTAGATAGGAAATCATCCTTGAGTGACTGGCACAAAAATGTGATAGTAACACCAAGGGGCGGACCAAGAAAAGACGTGGGATCGGACTTTGCCCCCCCAGTCTGAACCGGGCAAGTGAGGCAGCTCTTAACAGGGGCTGCCTGGAACGACGCCATTAGGACGTGAGACCAGAACCAACACTTGGTCTATAAATTTATGTATGTATGTACGGTATGCTACAAGTGATGTTCTCGCGGCACCAAGTATGTTTTGATCAATAATTGGTATCATCAATATCAAGGCTTCATTTCTTCCATGATCGAGTGAAATATACAAACTGTCCCTACACTTACCCACCCTACTCAACATCTGACACACATTAATACACCACAGAGCCAGCCAAACGTAAAGGACAGCTGGGACATGACTTATTAGCGCGACCGTACAGGTAATGTAATCTAATCAAGTACAGTACTCAGACCCAACTGCACACTAAATAGCCTAATGTTTTAAAGTGAAAGGAAAGCTGAATGTTTTAAGTGAAAGGAAAAGAATATATTTTTACATAGAGACCCCCCACCCACCCACACACACACACACACACACTCACCATATTCTCGAAAATCTGTATGTTTGGCCATGGCCTTAATTTCCTGAAGTATAATTCAGTAACGCCCCGATGCGCCTTGTCCTTAAAGTGGTCGCTGGCATCATGAACTCTGCAATACAGTAAAGGGAAAAATAGGTTAGCTTGCTGCTGTTACTAATATAATGTTAAAACTTGCAAAATTATGTTAAACTTGCAAAATAAACAAACCAAGACTTGGACGAACACAGTAAAAAGACAAAACAACTTATCAAAATCGCTATCTGGAAACAACGCTTAAGCAAAATAATAATTCTTTATATATAAAAGAAACACAATCCACCACATAGGGTGTACATTACTATTATTCTTACAGTTTCTTACAGTAGATCCTCTGGGAAAAAGGCAAACTAGGCCTGTGTGTCCAGCTCAGTACCAGTACTTGCACTGCTGCGGTCGTTCACGGTGTTGGCGGCGGCGGTAGCAGACGCAACATTGTTACTATTCTGTATTTTTGTTTTATAATCAAACTTCAAATCTTGTCTTCCCCATGCTTTATCAAGATTACTTTCAAACTCCCTTATTGATTCGGAATCGACTACATACTGGGGCAGTGCATTCCACTCATTTACCACTCTATCACAAAATGAGTTCTTTGCCTTCTCAAGCCTATTTCTTTCTTTGTAAATTTTCTTAGAGTGTCCTCTCGTTCTTGTTCCATCCCGCATCAAGAAGATACCTTCACACACATCCTCATCATACTTTCCTGACATTATCTTAAAAGTCTCTATCATATCCCCTCTCTTGCTCCTATATGCCAGTGTCGGAAGCCCCAGTGTCCTCAACCTCTGCTCATAGCCCGCGTTCTTCAACGTTGGTACTAGCTTGCTAGCTCTCCTCTGCACTTTCTCCACTGCTTCTATATCCTTTACCATATATGGAGCCCACACCTGGTTCGCATATTTCAGGTGTGGCCTAACCAGCGCTGTATAGAGATTCCTGAAGATTTCTTCGTCAAGTGACACAAATGTCCTCCTTATCAGCCCTACAATTCTATTGGCTTTGTTTATCTTTTCCACTAAATGTTCTGAAAAATTTAACTTATTGTCTATTACTACTCCTATATCCTTTTCTGCATTCACTTCCTCCATCGCTTCATACATACTGTATCCTACCTTGTCTATCTTGCTTGTCCCAATCCACATGTACTTGCATTTTTTTGGATGAAAAGGCATTAACCAATGCTCAGACCATCCCTTCATGCCCTCCACATCTCCTTGAAGCAAACCCACATCTTCCTTACTCCTCACTCTTCTATACAGCTTAGTGTCATCCGCATACAGGTATACCTCACTTCCATTAGTTATAACTTCAGGTAAGTCTTCTAGAATTTGCATCCAATCATCTACCACCTTAATTAGCTGTAGTACCGTCGACCTCCCCGGCAAGAATCCGAACTGTCTCCCACTGAAAAGTTGGTTTGATTTCATATGATCCATTATTCCTTCTCTAATTACCATTTCCATTAGTTTACACACAACACTTGTCAAACTGACTGGTCTATAATTTCCTGGGTCATTTCTCTTTCCCTTCTTAAATATAGCTGTTATGTTCGCCTCTCTCCAGTCCATCGGGATTTGTCCTGTATTAAACGATACCTCAAATAACATTTTCAATGGCTCTACTAACATCTCACCTCCTTCCTTTATGATTCTTGGGTGTATCCCATCCGGTCCCGGTGACTTACTTCTGTTCATTTTTTCTATAGATAGCCCTTATTAGTTCTAGTGCAGGTGCCTGTTTGATGGGAATAGTAGGCACTGCATCATCAGACTCCACTGTTAGTACCCTCCCAAAGTATTTCCCCAGCACCTCTGCTTTCTCCTTATCAGTCTCCGCTCTGCTCCCATCATCCAACCCCCCTACCAGCTCTGGGATCCCTACTCTTCTTGTTAACTTTTCCTGAATGTACTTCCAGAATATTTTTGGATTATCCTTCAAATTTCTAGCAATCTCTCTCTCCCTCTCCTTCACCCCCCTCCTTGTCTCCCACCTTATTTTATTGTTTATTTGTCTGCGTTCCAGATCCACTTCTTTAGCTTCTATACTAGACCCCCTGTTCTTTTTTATTTTTTTTAACAATTTTAGTCTTTCCCACAATCGTTTCTTTCTTCTAATCAATGTCCAAAGCTTTCTTTTCATTGGCAATTCTGGGTTCGTTCTTTTCCTCAATTTTGTTTTATCCTTATATTCCCTTACTGGTACACTTTTGGATACAGCATTCTCCAGTTTGACTCTAATTTTCCTCCATTCCTTCAGCATCTTCACCGTTCAAGTATTCCCCCCAGTTAATGTCCAAACACCGTCTCAGCAGCTCATAATCTGATCTATCATACATGTATATTTTTTTATTGCTTCTATTATCCCTCTCTGTTTTAATATTGCAACTAAAGCTTATACAGGCATGATCACTACGACCTATAGGGCTATCCACATTGACATGTTCCACTATATCCTCTCATTGCTAAAAATCAAATCAAGTACACTCCCCTGCATCCCATCTGTATATCTTGTCATCTCTGTAATATGTTGCGTTAAAAAAACAATCTCTCAGTTTCTCTATAACTTGTTTTCCAGGCTACACTGTCCGCTGGAGTAGTATAATTTACCCAGTTGATCCTTGGCAAATTGAAATCTCTAATCAAAATCTTATAGTTCTCTATTATCTATTTCTTCCATTGCTTTCAGTAGGTTATCCTCTTCCCTACTATTATTCTATATAGAGGCAATTAGAATTGATCCTTTTGCACATTTTACTTCAATACACAAATACTCACAATACTGCTGTCTCATATCCACCTCTTTAACCTTGAGCTCTTTCTTACAAAATAAACAGTCCTCTCCGACCTCTGCTCTAATAGCATTCTATCTATCTATCTATTGCCTGACGCCGCGATCCCCGAAGGGGTGGCCACGAACGAACCGCCCCCATGCACCTCTGTCCCCAGAAAGTCGACGCCCCTCCCCCAACCAGCACCGCCTTCGTTCATGTATTTCCTCACTCCATCCTTCCACCTCATATTCGGTCTCCCTCTTCTTACAATCGCTCTCGTAACCCTCTATCATTCTCTCACTTCCATACGTTCCATATGGCGAACCATCTCAAGTGTTCCTTTCACACTTTCCAGCACATTACCTCCACACCTCTTCTTACTTCCTCGTCTCTAATAGCATTCCTCTCATATAACTCAAAACCCTCCAAACTATACTCCACCAGTTCCCTTTCAATTCTAGCATTTTTTGGTCTTACTTCCTGTAAGGCTATGACATCAGGTTTTTCCTCTTCATCCTGCAACCTACATATCAGTTCTCTGTTCTTGTCCTGGGTAAACATATCCACATTACTAAACATAATCCTTAATCCATCTACCATTCCTTCAGCAACTACACCATCCCGCTCCTCCTGTCCGTACCCTACTCCCGTTTTTTCAGGAACGTAACCCAATCAAAGTTGTTACTTGCACATCAGAAATCTCTATTTGGTGAAGCCGTTTATAACCAGACGTTGCCTCCTGACGTTGGTTCACTCATTGGTCTTCTCTCGTGTTGATTATTGCAATGCCCTGTTGGTGGGTCTTCCAAATTATATTTTGAAGAAAGTTCAGTCTGTTCTTAACAGGGCCGCAAGACTAATTTTTGGTGTTCCACCTAGAACTCCTACTACATCTCTTCACATAGAACTGCACTGGCTGCCAGTAAGAGCAAGAATAGAATTTAAGTTGTGTTTGGTGACTTTTAAGGTTCTCAAATTTGGTGAGCCTAGGTACCTTGCGGAGCTGCTCAGGCGCCCACCGGCACACCATGGTGTAGTTAAACTGTGCGTCATGATAATGAATGACCCTTTTCGTCTTGATGAACCAAGGGCTTTCCAGCAGTCTTCTTTCTTTGAGAGGTCATTCTCCTACATGGCTCCGAGGTTGTATAACAGGTTGCCGCTGTCATGAGACAACTGAGTTCTGTTGAATGCTTCAAGAGACAACTTAAGACTTTTCTCTTTGAGAGAAGCTATGATCTTGAGAGAGGTGTTATGACAGATGGCTATAGAGTTTAGGCTATTTTGCCACTGCTAGTGATTGTTAAATGTGTGTTGTATATAAGCCTTCTTTTGATGCATTGATTTTGTTCTTTTTTCTTTCTCTTTCCGAGCGCTAGTGAATTCTTCGGAAAAATTGGCGCTTATGAGAAATAAGTAACATGCTTATTATTATTATTATTATTAATCATAAATCGAGGGAGACTTGTAGCCTAAACAAACCGCACATGACTTAACTGTAATAAATTTGGTCTTGGAGGCGCTGGATGCTGGTGTATTACTGTGGCTGTTACTGCTGCTGCTGCGAGGAGGAATGTTGCAGGCGTTGCAGCGGAAGGCCTCTGTGGGGAGCATCTCAGTGTCCTGTGATTACAGTAGAGTGGTTATTAGATCATTTATAGGCAGAGATACATACACATTATACATACATACAATGGTTTAACGTAATTTTTTCATTACATGCATTGTAACGGCTCAGACGGGGTTGCCTTTCAGTAGTTGGAGTGTACCGTAAAGTGGGGTAACTTCGGACTTGGGTCATAACTTCGGACATCGGCGATAATAAGGGTAATTGGACATTGTCATTATATAATGGAAACGCTTTTTATTTATTTTTTTGTGGGGTCCGTTTAGAGAAATGGCAAAGGAAGAGCATGTAAAAGTCCTAGGGAAATGACATGAGTATATGTACAGTACACTAAAAAAAATATTATATACTGTATATTGTATGACGAAAATATGTAAATTTTTCGCTACCCTGCCAAACTTCTATCACCGGGCGGGTGCCCAACCCCGAAAAGGGTTGAAATAGGGAGGTATCCCCCCGCCAAAGGCGGCTTTCTAGGGCCTTTCCTAGCTGATGCTGAGAGGATTGGGTTCTAGTCATGTGGTGATGGGCTGGTCTATTAGAGTGAGAACTGAGCAATCTCTGCCATACCCATAGCTTACTCTGACTGTTCCTTACTTATATATTTTCTAGATCTCAAGTGACGGCGTCTCTAACGTGGATTGACCTCCCAATCTACCAAGATTGGAAGCCAAAGCATCACATTTTTCCCTTGCCCCTCAACTTTCTCTTCATAATTGCTGAGGGACACAGGGCCCTGGGTGGGGCTTTGGTTTCCCGGGCGTTTCCGCACCCTCCTCAGCTCCCCGCCGTGGAGTGGCTTCGGTCACCCAGGCTTTATTGTGGTCGGCGGGGAGGGTTCTGTGGGGGCACTCGGTTATGGCCTTGGCCTTGCTCAGGGCCTTGGGGCTGTTCGGCCAGGCAGCTTGGGGAACAACAACAACAACTTCTATCACCCTGAAGAAATTTGTTTATATGAATGATGTTGTGACTGATATAATTTTGTAGTAACATTACCAGAGACAACATCCACCAAAGGAAATTTGTTACACTTGTATAACGCTCTAGCTAGAACACTATCATTTAACCGATTGTGTTTAAAAAAAAAAACATGCTAACTTCGGACATGGAACAAAACAATCGTTTGTTATTATTTGCCCTATGAAAATCATTCATAATACTTGTCCATCATTAACATGGTGGTAAAAGATCAAATAATCATTCTCTGAGTCCAAAAACCCATAAAAATATGATAATATGCTAACCGATTTATGTATTTCGGATAATTCTGGATATATAATATATATAAATTAGGAGAAGCATATATCTTGTCCAAAAATGTTTTTATCTGCCGAAAGAAACACCAACAAAACGTTATACCTATGCGGGCAGACAAAGGGTGGTGAGGTCAACTCAACCTATATTGCAGTCTTGCTAAGGCAGCCTCCCAGAAGCTGGGTGTGCTCAACCGCCTTAGGGGGTTCTTTTCCCCTGCACAGCTTCTTGCTCTGTACAGGGGCATAGTGCGCCCTTGTATTGAGTATTGTTCACATGTGTGGGGAGGTTCCTCTCACACCGCTCTCCTAGACAAAGTTGAAAGGAAGGCCTTTCGTATCATTAACTCCCGTCCACTCACCAACTCTCTGCAATCTCTCTCTCTCCGCCGCAATGTTGCATCTCTCTCGCTATTCTATCGCTACTATAATAATCAGTGTTCCTCAGAGCTATCCCAGTGCATACCACCTCCTTTACGTAGGGCACGTGGTACCCGTCTTGCAACTCAATCCCACCCCTACTCTGTGCAACTCTCCAACCCAAGAGTGAAACGTTACTCTCAAAACTTTCTTCTACTCAACAGCTGAGCTCTGGAACTCTCTCCCAGAATCAGTCTTTCCCTCTTCCTATGACTTAAATTGCTTCAAACTCCGTGTGTCCAGGCATTTTGGCTCGAACGTCCCTTGATTTTGGCCCTGTCACTCTTTCAACTATGAGGGAGGCACTCGCTATAGGCAGTTATGCCTTTTGCCTCCCTCAATCACATAGAAAAGAAAAAAAACAAATAATAAAAACTCGTCACACACTCCGTTCTCCTCGCCACACGCTCTCCTCCCCGAGCCTCTCCTTTGCCTGATGTTTCGTCCCCTCGCACTCCACCACCACGCACTATATTGCAGTTCACACCCACACTCAGGGCAACTATGCAAACACCAATTGCTCGATCTTCTAATACTCCTCAGAGAGCCCTTACAGCGACATCCAATCCCGTGCAACATGAATCAAACCCTCTACCACTTCCACCGGCTTCCAGTCCTGCTCTCCCTATAGTGGCTTGTACTTGGGGAGCTTGTGCAGAAGGTGGCTGCTTGACAAGGCATCAACGTAGGCAACTTTCAGGCTTGTAAGTGGTTAAGAGTACGAACTAACGTAAATTAATAGTACGATGGAAGATCAGATATTTCCTTTTAATAATATAATGACTATAAACTTAGAAACTTAATAAATGTAGACTTTTATTTACCAATGTCCCTAGAATACTTGGAAGAAATGAGTTTTAATAATTTTACCAATCCTAATGACAACTCTGATAATTTCAATGACATGGATCCAGATACTTTTCTTCAAAACTCCTTGGGTTTAATTAACCCAAACAGTAACTACTACTTTCCAGATATCTCGCTAAGAAATATTCTCGAGCCTCCTGGTAAAAATATACTGTCAGCGATAGGTTTAAATATAAATAGCATTCCCCGCAACCTTGATACTTTCCTGGATCAATGTATTACTCCAATGAATCACATTTTTGATATAATGGGGTTTTGTGAAACCAAACTCACTGATGCTATAGCACATCTTTTTTATATTGAAAATTATTATATGATCTCTAACTCTCGCTCTCGTCACAGGTGACTTCAACCTAGATTTGCTTAAGAATGATAATGTGTATGTGCAAGATTTAATTACAATGTTCAACTCTAATTTATTTTTTGAAAGCATTACTCACCCAACAAGAGTTAGTCCAAACTCTGTAACGCTTATTGATCATTTATGGACCAGTCAACTATCAAAACTTGACACAAGTGGAATTATCTATGCATCTATATCAGACCACTTCCCTATTTTCTCTACTTTCAATGTTTCAACATGTGCCAATACGAATAATAACATATCCTTTACTTATAGAGATTTTAGCAAGGCAAATGTTGCAATATTTAAGGAACATGTATCCAATATTTGCTGGGATTTAGTATATGCCTCTAATGAACCAAACATTGTTTATGATAATTTTTTCTGTTATATTTTCTGCAAGTTTCAACAAAATATTTCCTTTAAAATCTAAGCAAGTTAAAGAGAAATCCTACAACAAACCATACATAACAGCTGATATTAAGGCACTCATTAAACAAAAGAATACACTCCAAAGGAAGTATGCTAAACGACCGATTACCTACGGAGAGGATTTTAATCCCTTATTGGCGGCGCACGACTTAAGTCGTGCACCAATTTGCAGCAAGTTAGGAGCATTATTAAGGCTTTTAAAGGGTTAAAATAGAGTGCAAATGGCCGGGAGCGCAGCGGGCCAGACAGCCGACTCCCAGGGCTTACCGCCACCCATTAACCCATGTTCCCTGTGTTCTCGAGAGGCCGGCAGTGTAGCCAGTAGTGAGCATAGCTGGGAAAAATATACCGATATATGCTAAACTTCCATGTTCGTGGCACCACTGCAAGAGAACCACGAGTGCTACGTAGCTCGTTCTGGTCTCATTTTGAAGCTTTTAGTGCCTAGTTATTTGCTAAAAAAAAAAAAAAAAATTATGCAGATGCTTGATTTATCATGCAGGAGGGCCTGAATATGCCCAAATGAGCACAAAACACCCCGCTAGACAAGGGTTAAACACTTGCGCAACAAGGTCACAAAAGTTATTAGAGCTGCAAAGCAAAAGTATTATTATCAAAAGTTATCAACAAACAACAATAACTGCAGAAAAACTTGGAAGGTTATCAATTCAATTCTAAATAGAACCGAACCCATTGAACCTCAAAATATGATCATTAACCCTTTCACGCATTTATGACGCAGAGGTTGCCAGATTAGCAATAAGAAATAGAGTTCTCTCACTCTTATAATTACTTCTCCAAAATTAGTTTTCTGCCCACAGCTAACTCAAAGACAACTGCAGAGGTTGAAGTAACCAAACTAAAGGTTTCTAAATACCCCTGATGGTAACAAAGGCTTTAAAGTATCCCCAATAGGCTCAAAATCGCGTCATATGTCGGAGAGGATTAATGAAAATGAAGCTAGTGATAGAGCAGTAATTGCAAACAATTTTAATTATTATTTTGTGAATATTGGTCGTAAGTTGGCTGACAAAATATCTAGTACCCAAGTAAACTTTAATGATTTCCTGGGAACTAACCTTGATTCTTCAAGTTTGACGCTCAGCCCTGTAAGTGAACCAGAAATGATGTTGGTGATCACTCAGCTAAAAAACATTCCCCAGGATACGATCAGATACCGGCTTCCATCATCAAGGCTGTTTTCGCCTACAATTTGCCCTGTTTTACTCTATTTATGTAACTGTTCTTTAAGTTCGGGTGTATTTCCAGACAAATTAAAAGTAGCAAAGGTTACACCTATATTTAAATCCGGCACAAAGAATGACATTAGCAATTATCGACCCATTTCTGTACT
This sequence comes from Paralithodes platypus, assembly GCA_032716605.1. Classification (NCBI taxonomy): domain Eukaryota; kingdom Metazoa; phylum Arthropoda; class Malacostraca; order Decapoda; family Lithodidae; genus Paralithodes; species Paralithodes platypus. The sequence continues at coordinate 79,540,909 of CM064575.1, read as the reverse complement.
GCCAACTATTAGTAAAATACTGGAAAAAATTGTATACAACAGACTTGAAACATACCTCACTGAACATCATATATTATCCGAATCACAGTTTGGCTTCAGAAAACATAAATCAACTGAAAGTGCTGTAATCAATCTAGCCAGTCACAAATATGGGGCCTTTGATAAAAAAGGAATTTACTCTTGCTGTATGTCTTCATTTCTCGAAAGCTTTCGATACAGTAGACCATTCCATACTTATTAAGAAACTTGATCATTATGGCATTAGGGGAGTTGCTAGTACCGGTAAGTGGTTTCAATCATACTTGTGTAATAGAAAACAATATGTTGCTTACCAAAACTCTGACTCTTCTCATTTAAACATACCATGTGGCGTACCTCAGGGGTCCCTTTTGGGTCCTCTACTGTTTATACTGTATATCAATGATATTGTTAGAACAAGCTCCTACTTGAATTTCCTTATGTATGCTGATGACAGCAAATTTTATAGGTTAGGTGGCGATGTGAATGAAGTCATACGAAACACGAACAGAGATCTTGCTACAATTCACGGTTGGATAGCATATAACAAACTTACTGTGAACTTAGACAAGACCCACTTTATAATATTTAACCGTAACAAAGCTCTTCCCCAAACTTTGTTGCCAGTGATGATGAATGATAAATACCTTGTCCTAAAAAATGAAACTAAATTTCTTGGCATAATCATAGACAATAAACTAAATTTCAAAAACCATATCAATCTCATTAAGAATAAGATCAACAAGCAATGTGGAATTTTATACCATACTAGAAACTCATTGACAATTAGTGCCCGTAAACTTGTCTATTTTTCATTGATATATCCAAATCTAACTTACTGTCACACAGTTTGGGGAGCGGTTTACCAGACAAATATCAGACCAGTCATTACGGCACAGAAAAGGGCAATCAGAACAATAGCTGGACTAAAAAAGTATGATCACACTCATGATGCCTTCTGCTTTTTGAAGTTGCTTAACCCCTACACCACGGAAGGGCTCTTGAACGCCCATAAAAAAGCATATAACAGGTACCCGGAAGGGCTCTTGAACGCCCAGTGGTTGAAAGCCTGTGAGCTTCGTGTGCGAGGCGTCGGTCCGACGCATGTAAACAACAGCCGGCTGGACCGACGTCCCGCATCTCCGGCCACAAGAAGGAGAGCGTCGCTTGTTCGTGTGTGCCTGTATGTTGTTGTTAAGTATCGAAAAGTAGTGTAAAGTGGCTGTTTTTGCCATAAAGTTATCTCCAATGAAATCATCATCACAACTCAACCAGTTGACTTAGAGAGCTCTACTTAACCCTCTCACCACGGAAGGGCTCTTGAACGCCCATAAAAAAGCATATAACAGGTACCCGGAAGGCCTCTTGAACGCCCAGTGGTTGAAAGCCTGTGAGCTTCGTGTGCGAGGCGTCGGTCCAACGCATGTAAACAACAGCCGGCTGGACCGACGCCCCGCATCTCCGGCCACAAGAAGGAGAGCGTCGCTTGTTCGTGTGTGCCTGTATGTTGTTGTTAAGTATCGAAAAGTGGTGTAAAGTGGCTGTTTTGGCCATAAAGTTATCTCCAATGAAATCATCATCACAGCTCAACCAGTTGACTTAGAGAGCTCTACTTAATGCCATTCTACAGGTAAATAACACAGCTACGCTTGGGGATGCACGGGAATGCGGGAAGCAGTCTGATTAACGAATATACGGTAGCCTAGCCTAGAAGTTTTTCGGCCAAAACACCCGGGTTTCGAGGAATATATATATAATACATAGCCGGGGCTGGAGGGTTAACGCCATTCTACAGGTAAATAACACAGCTACGCTTGGGGATGCGCGGGAATGCGGGAAGCAGTCAGAATAACAAATATACGGTAGCCTAGCCTAGACGTTTTTCGGCCAAAACACCCGGGTTTCGGGGAATATTTATGTAATGCGTAGCCGGGGCTGGAGGGTTAAGTATAGTGAACTTAACCCTTTGGCACACCTATAGTTTCCAATCAAAGTTTTTCCCACTCCCAAAGTATATCTCAGCTCACTCAGAGCCAGTTTTGTGCACGGCGATAATTTGTTTCTGTGACGTTTTTATCCACCAAAAAATCCTTGTATTTGGATTAATGAGGTACCATCGGCTTCGTTATTGAATGAACTTGAAGATAAGTGAATAAAAACAGAGAATAAATACAAAACAACCACATTGGAGCACTCCGAAATAAGAATTGTAAAAAAAAAAGTATATACCTTATCTCCAACTCGCGCTAGCTCAAAATTTTGCCCGCAACATTTTTGATTTGCATACATATATGGAAGCGGAATTTAATGAGGATTCCACTGGTAACTTCAGAATTACTATAAACCAAATAGTTACTGAGATACACGAATAAACATGAAAGTATCGAAACACAGACTGAGCTGTACTCTGCTCCCTTCCCAGCCAGCCGTGAGTAAACGGTTAAACTGAGGGGGTTGCCAATTGTACCCATTGAACTAGACGTAATACTTAATATCTATGCCAAATATGACGCGCGTCAGACGAAAACTTAATTTTGGGCGAATATTTTTAAGTTTAATGACTCTTAACGAGTCATCGTGCGCCTAGGAAAAACATACCTAATGACTCTGAACGAGTCATCGTGCGCCAAAGGGTTAATATATATTTATGTGCTCTTTTTGTGTACAAGTCCATTCATAATTTTACAACCCCCATGTATACATATAGAGCCAACCAAAGATATCCACTTAGATCAAACAATTTATTAAAGCTTCCAGCTGTAAAATCTATCCAGTCGAAATCTTGTATATCATATCATGGCGTCAAAATGTGGAATGGCTTACCCACGTATCTTCATAGCTCACCCTCTCTCTTGTCTTTTAAAAATACACTCAAACATTATTTATTTTCATCATATAGTCAAGTATAATTGGTATAATTAAGTTTTACTGCTAAACCAGTTCCCATTTTTTTTTTTTTTTTTGCACGATTTTTGCTTATTTTTTATGAATATTGCTATATTGACCATTGAGTGCGATTATTATTATTATTATTTTTATTATTATTATTATTTATATAAATATTATTCCTTTTGGAAGGAATCTGAGTGTAAAATGGAGGGAGAGTAAGAAACTGTTCTGGAAAGAAGTCAAGAAAGTTAGGGAAGGTAGCAGGGAAAGCAGTAAGGGTGTGAAAGATAAGAATGGGAGAATGCTAGCCGAGAAGCAAGAGAGAGTCGAAAGATGGAGGGAGTACTTCAGTGAGTTGCTAAATGTAAGGAATGAAGAGCCAGCAAACATAGCTGGATATGGTATGGGAGGGAGAAGAAGAGAAGTAGTGGAGGAGGAGGTGGGGATCAGGAGGTCAGAAGTGTGGGAAGTAGGGATGTACCGATGTATCGGTATCGGTGGTATCGGCCCTTTTTTAGAGTATCGGTATCGGCTGATTTTCTACCGATACTACCGATACCTAGAAGTAATTTGCTATGTCACATATCACTCACTGAAGGAGTGAAGGTTGCTTGGTTCAGCAGTGATTGGTTGTTTTATATTATGAAAAATATATATTTGTTGGAATCTTGGTACATATCTGATAACAATTACATTAAGTACCGTACATAATGTGTAGCCTAGTAGTGCAGTCCATTCTTTATACTTATAAGCCTTAAAGCCTGGTGCACAGGTATCGGTATCGGTATAAATTTGTGGTATCGGTCAAAATTTTGGTATCGGTACATCCCTAGTGGGAAGCCATGAAAAGAGTGAAGTTGGGGAAAGCACCAGGAACAGATGGAGTGTGTGGGGAAGTGTTGAGGTATGGTGGTGAGATAGTGATAGAATGGGTATGGAAAATGTGCAAACTAGAATGGGAGAAGGGGAGTGCACCCGATGACTGGAAGACTGGCATAATAGTCCCCCTATATAAGGGCAAAGGGGAAAGAGGAGAGTGTGGTAACCACCGAGGAATATGTCTTCTAAGCGTAGTAGGGAAGGTATACAGTAGGGTAGTGATTGAGACAGTTGAGAATGAGAACGGAGAAATGGATAGGCGACGAGCAGGGAGGTCTTAGGAAGGGAAGAGGATGTGTAGATCAGATTTTTACCCTGAATTGTGTTGTGGAGAAATATCTGGAGAAGAAACAAAAGGTGTATGTTGCCTTTATGGACTTGGAGAAGGCCTATGACAGAGTGGATAGAGAAGGTTTGTGGAAAGTACTTAGAATATATGGAATAGAGGGCAAGTTGTTGTTGTTGTTGTTGTTCCCTAAGCTGCCTGGCCGAACAACCCCGAGTCCCTGAGGAAGGCCATGGCCACGATCGGGCTTTCCCACAGAGCTCTCATGGAGTGTAGATTGTGTTGTTGGCGTAAGTGGTTGTGTGAAATGCAGTCTTCTATGATGTATTTAATGGTATGGGGTGCTGTGTTACATCCCGGGCAGGCGTCGACAATGGAGTCATCCAGTCTCTTCTGATAGCTCAGGAGAGCTGGATGGTGTCCGCATCTCAGCCTGGCCAGGTGGACTCTGTCCTCGCGAGGAAGGGAGGATTCGGAAGGATGGATTTCGGGAGGTCGTGCTTGCAGCTGCGTATTGTCTGTGAGTGAGTGGATGGATCGGTGAGAGATATGAGTATGGATGTGCTTCTGGAAGTTGGTTCGGGGTGGGCAGGGAGGGAGAGAGGACGTATAATTGTGTGTGATACCGTGTGCTGGGTGTTGTTTTGATATTTCTTGGTGTCTGTGGGTGTGTTGCCATGTAGTTTAGTGGGTGGTCCTGGTTCGTGGAGGCTGCTGCCAGGAATTGAGTGCCTCTCATGTCCAGATGGTCTTTGACTTTGAGGATTTTGTTTTCTTGATGTAGGTGATCTGTGGGTGCAGTAGCTGTGCAGCCTGTAATGATCTTCAGGGCTTTGTTTTGAATAGTCTGTAAGGTCTTATGATGTGTTTCAGCTAGGTTAGAAGCCCAGGCTGGGCTTGCGTATTCCATCACTGATCTTATGTATTGTTTATATACTGTGGTGGTAGTTTCTTTGTTGTGTCCAAATTTTGTGTGAGCAAGTGACCTAAGGGCATTAAGTCTGGGTGTCAGTTTCTTTTTAATGTTTGTGGTGTGCTGTTTGAATGTCATATGAGTATCATATGTTACTCCTAGGATTTTGGGTGTGTGTGTATGTGTTAGGGGTGTGTTGTTTATGGTGAGTTGAGGGATGTATTCGTGTTCTGTCCAGCTTGTGAGCAGGGTTGCGGTGGATTTGGCTGGGGCGAAAGGCCTTCCTTTCAGCCTTGTCTAGGAGAGCGGTGTGAGAGGAACCTCCCCACACATGTGAACAATACTCAATACAAGGGCGCACTATGCCCCTGTACAGAGCAAGAAGCTGTGCAGGGGAAAAGAACCCCCTAAGGCGGTTGAGCACACCCAGCTTCTGGGAGGCTGCCTTAGCAAGACTGGTAATATGGTCCTTCCAAATAAGAGCAGAAGAAAAAGAGACACCAAGAATATTGAGAGAAGATGAAGGGTTGATTTTTGTATTGTTGAAGAATAAGGAATAAGGGCTGGGAGATCCTGACGGGTAGATAGATGGAGAAATTGGGTTTTGGAAGCATTAAAGGTAACAAGGTTTTCTATGCCCCAATTGGAGATAGTAATTAGATCAGAATTTAAGAGTTCTATGGCTTCATTACGTTTGTCGTTAAGGGATTGCTGGCTGGGGCGTTCTGAAAAAGTAATGGAGTAGTGTAAGGTTGAGTCGTCTGCGTATGAATGGATGGGAATTAAGGTACAGTTACGGAGATCTTTTATCAAAATTAGAAAGATAAAAATTAGATGGTGGTGAAATCATGAAATGTAGGTGTTTTTTGTGTTGTGTAAGTCCACGCACATATATAACTGTATTGTATGTATTGCGTGTATATATGCATCTGTGTGTATGTACCAATCTAAGTTTATACCTCCTACCTAAGTTAACCTAAGTTAATACTTAATGTACACTTTGTAATTGTATTATGAGCAGAATAATCACTTTTAAGTGGAAATAAACATTTTATTATTATTATTTATATTGTGCGGAGTTTTGTTTCTTGTAAGATGGCATGTGTATGTTGTGTTGTTTGATGAAGTGTGAGAGTTCGTGTTTCTTTGTGTTGATGCCATCTATGTTCAATTGGAGAATGTTAATGTTATGTGCACGATGTATGTTGGGTGCTGCTGCACGAGGATGGGGTGGGGGTGAAGGAGGGGGTGGGGGTGGGGGTTGGGATGGGTGAGGTGGGGGTGGGGATTGGGGTGCAGGAGATGGGGGTTGGAATGGATTAGGATGGGGTATGGTGTGTTGAGTTGAGGATGTGGATGGTATGGGAAGGTTAGGTGGGTTAGGGAGGAGAGGTGGGCGGGTTTTAGGGGGGGGAGGGGATGATATGGGAAGGTTAGGTGGGTTGGGGAGGAGAGGTGGACGGGTTTTAGGCGAGGGATTTGACTGGCGAGGGAGGGGCATGAGGAACAGGTCCAGGTGTTCGTGTAGTGTTTCTTGGAGGCAAGTGTTGTGCAGGTGAAGTGGGTCCAGTTCCTGCATGAATTGCAGAGAACTGAACCCTTAGTGTGGCGACTCGAAGTGATGGGTTTTGAGCAAGTTGGACATATGTATGTGTAGGTGGGTCCTGGGTTGCTCTCAATGTCTCCGGCTAGAAGAAGTCTTCGAGAAATGACAGCCGGAGAGTCATTTCTCGGTGTAGGAAAAACTGTGTGATGTGTGTGTGTGGTGTGAGAGGTGTGGAAATTCCCGGCGCGACCAAAGCCGCTCCAAGGACCCGTGCCCCCAGGGAGGGGGCAGGGGATGGTAAGGGCAAGTTGCTGAAAGCAGTGAAGAGCATGTATGAGGGTGCAAAGGCGGCAGTACGTGTGGAGAGTGAGCAGAGCGAGTTCTTTGACCTGAATGTTGGTTTGAAACAGGGGTGTGTGATGTCCCCGTGGTTGTTTACTGTATATATGGATGGAGTCATGAAAGAAATACTATCAAGAGCAGTGGATGTTGGTGTATCGCTGAAAAGGGAGGGAATTGAGTGGAAGCTACCTATACTGCTGTTTGCGGATGATACAGTTCTAATGAGTGATAATGAATGGGAGTTGCAGGGTCTGGTAAATGAGTTTGGAACAGTGTGCGAAAAATGGAATTTGAAGGTAAATGCGGGGAAGAGCAAGGTTATGGTCTTCGAAAGGGGTGAAGTCACAGAGTGTGACGTGAAGCTGAACGGTCAGGCTATGGAGATTGTCAACTCTTTTAAGTATCTGGGCAGTGTGTTGAGTAAAGATGGGACTATGGATGAAGAAGTTCGGGAGAGGGTACAACAGGGGAAGAGGGTTGTAGGAACGCTAAAAGCAGTAACAAGAAATAGGGTGGTCAGTATGGAAGTGAAGAAGTCCTCGCATAACAGTGTGGTAATCCCGACACTGACTTACGGAAGCGAAGCATGGACGTTGGTTGAGAGACTCAGACCAAGAGTGAGAGCAGTGGAAATGAATTACTTAACCCGTGGAGCCCCAGCGACGCGTCTGTCGCGTCGGCGATGTATGTAACACACAGCCCCAGCGACGCATCTGACGAGTCACCCTAATTGCTCCGACCGTAACCTCAGGTGTAGCCACTCGAGAGGGCTCAGATTTGTATGGGAACTGTGTACGTATCCCACGCAACCGTGCCGATGGTTGAAAACTCTCAAAGTCCACGTGCGTGCGCGTGAGCGCGTAATAACCCGGTTTTTTGGGGTAATTGCCTTCAATTTTTTACTCTTGTAAAATACATTTTCGGGGGCTCTGTAGGACCATTCTTAAGCTTTTTGAGCGGTTTTTCGTGGTTTTTCCTTCATTCCTAACCCATTCGCTATTGTTTCTGGAATAAAACCATTTTTTGAAAACCGGCCAAGTTCTGGTGAACAAACAATACAAAACTAGCCGGGGCTCCACGGGTTAAGGAGTGCGTGCGGAGTTACATGGAGGGATAGACAGACTAATGAGGAAGTAAGAAGGAGGTGTGGTGTGGAGGTAGATGTGCTGGAAAGTGTGAAAAGGAACAACTTGAGATGGTTCGGCCATATGGAACGTATGGAAAGCGAGAGAATGACTAAGAGGGTGTACGAGAGCGAGGTGCAGAGAGGGAGAGGTAGACCGAATGAGAGGTGGAAGGATGGAGTGAGGAAGTACATGAACGAAGGCGGTGCTGGTTGGGGGAGGTGCATGGGGGCGGTTCGTTCGAGGCCACCCCTTCGGGGATCACGGCGTCAGGCAATAAATAGATAGATAGATAGATAGATAATTTCGCTAACACCTCTTTTCACGAACTTTGTTTTAAAAATCCTGCTTTGTAATAAACACTAGTTTAGTTTTTATGTAAAAAATCTATTGCATTTTATCATCTAGCCTTTGTTTTTCTCAAACAAATACTGTAAACAGTGTCTTAATTTTAGTCTATTCTTGGTGCCTCCTCAAGAGAGTATAAACTCTCAGGAGGCTCAGCCTTAATATTTTTATAACACATGTACTGTATATAATGTATGTTGTTGTTGTTGTTGTTGTTGTTCCCCAAGCTGCCTGGCCGAACAGCCCCAAGGCCCCGAGCAATTCCAAGGTCATAACCGAGCGCCCCCACAGAACCCTCCCCGCCGACCACAATAAAGCCTGGGTGACCGAAGCCACTCCATGGCGGGGAGCTGAGGAGGGTGCGGAAACGCCCGGGAAACCAAAGCCTCACCCAGGGCCCTGTGCCCCTCAGCAATTATGAAGAGAAAGTTGAGGGGCAAGGGAAAAATGTGACGCTTTGGCTTCCAATCTTGGTAGATTGGGAGGTCAATCCACGGAAGAGACGCCGTCACTTGAGATCCAGAAAACACACAAGCTAAAGGAACAGTCAGAGTAAGCTATGGGTATGGCAGAGATCGCTCAGTTCTCACTCTGAAAGACCAGCCCATCACCACATGACTAGAACCCAATCCTCTCAGCAACAGCTAGGAAAGGCCCTAGAAAGCCGCCTTTGGCGGGGGATAGCTCCCCTATTTCAACCCCTTTCGGGGTTGGGCACCCGCCGTATAAATGTATGTAATGTAAATGGGCTAAATAAAACAATTCATATCTTATCTTAATTCTTATCTTTAAAAAATGCTCAAATTCATAAAAGTGTATATGCAGTGATATACTGTAGTATACATACCTATATATTTTCACTAGGCCTAGTTAATTTTTGAGTTATTGATTTGACAGCATTGGTTATTTTTCCTGCTCAATATTTTCTAAGAGTGAGCTCAATGCCTAACGAGAACAGATCCAAACAGAATATATGTTAATATTCCCAAATTGACTAATTCCCTGAACGTGACGATAGTGCGTTGTTATGTGTGCAATTAGTTTGCTTGGGAACCAGATTAACTTGCTCATGTAGTAATGTACACCCTATGTGGTGGATTGTGTTCTTTCATTTCAAAAACAAATTTTAGTAAGCGTTGTTTCCACATAGCGATTTTTGATATTTTGTGTTTACTTTATATTGTCTTTGTCCCAGTTTTGGTTTGACTTTGTTTGCAAGTTTTACATTTTAATTAAACATCAGATATTACTCCATCCTATACTGATTATACAGGCCTATAAGTATTGACTGTGCATTTTCCACTATAACATCGGACAGGAATAAGCAGCAATAATAAAATATTCATATAAAATAGTAGGAGCCGAAAAATGAATGAAATAAGGCCACGAACGTACGTCCAAAGTTCTCCTCCGTTTGTCCGGAGTTATCCCAGCTTTCTTGGCAACCATTTTCCATAATAAATCACCGTATGTCCGAAGTTATCCATACATTAAAATTAAAATGTAAAACTTGCAAACTAAACAAACCAAAATTGGGACAAGGACAATATAAAGTCAAATTAAATTATCAAAATCGCTATGTGGAAACAACGCTTACTAAAATGAAAATTATTAAATAAAAGAACACAATCCACCACATAGGGTGTACATCACTACATGAGCAAGTTAATCTGTTTCCCAAGCAAACCAATCGCACATATAACAACGCACTATCGTCACGTTAAAGGAAGTAGTCAAGTTTGGGAAGTCCGGGACGTTCTGGCAAATTTTACTAAACTCTGCATGAATAAAGAAACTACATGTTAAATGTCAAAATATTATTTAAAATCAAATTTGCAACATGACAAGACATTATAGTAAAAAATACAAATATTGATAAGATATCTATACTATTACAAAATAATATATAAAATACAGTACAGCACTCACTAACGATAGTGCTATCGGGTAGGTACCTGTAAGCATAGCATGCCTCAAGTGACCCCTATCAATAACTACCCTACAAATAACCTACATTTATAGCACAAATAAACTAAGGAAATCGCAAAAGTAAGCAATTGATACTATCGACAATGAATACATATAATATAAAGAGAAATAATTGCAAAATATGAAGTAACAACAGATTTAAACAAAGAGTACTCTTTTAACAAGAACAATAAATTTAAAAAATCATCAATATTAATAATAATAATAATAATAGAAAAAGAAAAAGAAAAAGATAAACAATAAATACAGACAAAAAGTAAGCAGAGGTTATACAAGAAACTTCAAGTTAAAAATGCTTGATTAAAATTATTGATGTCAAATTTTAGAATACAGTCAAGGAAACTTCGGACATCATTTAGGATAAGGATAGCTCTCTTATTATGGGGGATAATTTTAGGAGGCTTCTGGATTACGGCGCACTATCACCATACATCACTTGACCTAGTTAAATCTCTACAATATGTTTACACTCAGGAGAAATTGTTAAAAAACCTCGAAAAATTTCCGAAGTTACCCCATTTTACGGTACTGGAGTACAATAAAGTCCCACCACAGCACTGCCCCACCAAGTCATCACTGTGGCTGATGTTGGTATAGTGCTAACCGTGCCTCAGCAAGACTCAACAGAGTCCCCCTGCAGCACTTGCACCTGCAGTATCTGCAACCACACCCAGCCTTAACAGTTACAAAAAGACAGCACCATAACAAAACTCTACTGTATACAGTATTAGGCAATTGGACTATAGAACAATAAAGTCCTGCCCCAACACTGCTCCAACATGCAAACACTGTATGTATGTATGTATCATAGCCTGAAATTCATTCATGGTACAGTACTGTAATTTTACACCCCTTGACTATACTGTACTCTGTTTCTTTTACACCCCTTGACTATACTGTACTCTGTTTATTTTACACCCCTTGACTATACTGTACTCTGTTTCTTTTACACCCTTGACTATACTGTACTCTGTTTATTTTACACCCCTTGACTATACTGTACTCTGTTTCTTTTACACCCCTTGACTATACTGTACTCTGTTTCTTTTACACCCCTTGACTATACTGTACTCTGTTTATTTTACACCCCTTGACTATACTGTACTCTGTTTCTTTTACACCCCTTGACTATACTGTACTCTGTTTATTTTACACCCCTTGACTATACTGTACTCTGTGTCTTTTACACCCCTTGACTATACTGTACTCTGTTTCTTTTACACCCCTTGACTATACTGTACTCTGTTTATTTTGAGCTGACAAAAAAATGAATCCCTTAGCAGCTAATTTCTCGATACGTAAACGAAAAAATATAAATCTACATGACGATGAAATTAATCCCTTAGCAGCTAATTTCTCGATACGTAACAACAAAATATAAATCTATGTGTCTGCATCATACTAAGACCAAGTTTATATAATTAGCACAAAATTTCACAACAAAACTTTAAAATAACTGAAAATCTTGATGGGAACTTAACAATTTACCATCAATTGAAAAGAAGAGTATAGACTGCTATCATCATCTGTTAGCAAAAAATAAATAAATAAATAAATAAAAAAAGAAAGAAAATACTGGCCAAAAAATATAACAACAAATTCATTTTTTCACCAACCAACTTTACTACTAAACTCAATAAATTAAATCAACAAATACATGTGGCATTCCAAGGACTCGAACCTAGGATACTCACACCGAAATTCCACGCATTTATGCATTACGCTATCAAGAAAGTAAAGTATACTGTATAATAAAACATTAAAGAAAGCGGTACTATACCAAACTTAAGCCATTAAATCGATAGATAATGGAGAACGGAAAACAAAATTACTTGAAAATAACTCACCTCTTCCACTTCGTCTTCTGTCGCATCTCCCGCTTTGGTCTCTCCCGTCGTACTGAATTCCTCGGCCAGGTCCTTGACAACCTTGGCGATATGTTTAAGTTCCTCATCTGTCGTAGCGGCTTCTATCCCATCTTTTGCGGCTGGAGTGGATTTCTCGACCGAGCTCATGTCATCTATGGTAGCATCCCAGTCCAGTTCGTCATCCGTCCCCTCTCCACTCTGTCCCGCCACTGCCGCATACTCCTCGACCAGGTCTTTGATAACGCTCCCCTTGGCCAATTTTCTAAGTTCTTTCTCTCTCGTAGCGGCCTCTATCCCGTGTCTTGTGGCTGGAGTAGCTTTCCTGCCCGAGCTCATGTCGTCTGTGGTTGTATCTCCGTCCAGTTCGTCATCCGTCGTATCTTCATCTCCGCTGCTCTGTTCCGCCACTGCCGCATACTCCTCGACCAGGTCTTTAATAACGCTCCCCTTGGCCAGATTTCTAAGTTTGTCTGATGCTTCTCCCTCTTTGCTCTCTCCTGTCGTTGCTGTAATACTTGATAACGTTCCCCTTGGACAGATTTTCTAGTTGGTCCTTTGACATAAGCCGCATCTGTCCCATCTGTTGTGGCTGTAGTGGATTTCTTGACCATGTAGTGTGCGGTTTCATCTCGGCTGTCGGCTGTAGTGTCCTTCCTGGCTGCAATTATCAGTCTGTCGTCTTTTGTAGTTACCCCTTCGTTTTCTCTCACGGTTCCTATGTTTTCTTCCTTGGCCAGGTTGCTTCCGTTTTCTCTCATAGTTAGGTTGCTTCCGTTTTCTCTCACGGTTACCACGTTTTCCTTGGCCAGGTTGCTTCCGTCTGTAGCTGCAGTTTGAGTGTTAGCCGTATTATGCAGTCTGCTCTCTTCTCTAGCGGTCTCTGAGGCTTTCTTTCCCACAACGATGCTGTAGTCGTCTGTGGTTTTATCTCCATCGCCGGCATTTTTGGTCGCATCTGTTTCTACCCTTTCTACTTCCTTTTCCTTGATGCTGTCGTAGTCTATGGCTGCATCTTCGCTATCACCTATAGTACTGGCAGCATTTTCGGTTGTAGCTGTCTCTGCACTTTCCGTTTTCTTTTCCTTGATGCTGATGTCGTCCATGGCTGCATCTCCACTATCCTCATCTATGACTAAATCTCCACCATCGGCTGGGACACTGGCTGCATTTATTGTTGTATCTGTCTCTCCATTTTCTGTTTTCTTTACGTTGTCATCGTCTGTGGTTGTATTATTGTTGTACCTGTCTCAGCAATTTCTGTTTTCTTTTCTGTGATTTTGATGACGTCCATGGCTGTATCTTTATTATCGGCTGAAATACTGGCACCATTTTCTGTTGTATTTGTCTCGGCAGGTTCCGTTTTCTTTTCCTTAATGCTGATGTCGTCCATGGGTATATCTTCACTATCGTCATCTACGGTTGCCTCTCCACTATCGGCTGTAATATTGGCTTCATTTTCGGTCGTAGCTGGCTCTGCACTTTCCGATTTATTTTCCTCAATGCTGATGTCGTCTACGGTGGTGCCGATAGTTCCAACAGTCGCCGCAGCACCCTCCTTGCTGCCAGCATTTCCAACAGTAGACGTGGCATCATTTTCGTCATCATTTCTACCACTGCCGTTGCTTCCCACATCATCCGCATCGACCTCTACGGCTATATTTTCCAGTTGGGCTGCATCATCCGCTGCAATTTCATCCTCCGTCAAACTACTGTCATCGCTGTGGGGTGGTAAGGTACAAAGTTTGTTTAATAATGCTATGTATGTAGGTATATATGTATATACTCAGGCCCAATCCCCACTTTTCCTTTTTTTTTTGGGGGGGGGGGGGGGGAGGGGGGCCGACTCAAGACAGAGCCAGAATAGGGACAACACAACAGGAAACAATGAACACACACAAACCAAATACAAATTCACACACATCTAGGTCATCCAGGAGAAGACTACTGTATAACCTTCACCTTTAAGAACCTTCGCTAAAAAGATAGCACCGGTACTAAAAGGGTTAAAAGTCAAAACATTAATATACAGTACTGTATAATAAATAAATAACACCTCGTTCTTAACATTAATTACAAACCCCAATGCACTTGAATAAACTAATGAAAACATATGGTCCTCCCGGGATTGGAACCCGGGACACCACACCCAGAGCATAAGCATCAAAACCATTACACCACCAACACAGTACAGTATAATAAAAAAAGATGCTCCCAATCTCCCTGAACCTACACTTCATTTATCAGACTTGCTTGTCATTTGCTGTACTTTATATTTCTTTAACCTTAGCAGCGGATTTCTGATTTTTTTTCCTGTGACCAAAAAGAAGACAAAAAGCAAAGCTGTCTGTAACAAGTGTCCCCCCAATAAAAATTTAAAGTGATAAGAGAGCCAAATTCTCTATCAAGGTACGTTATAGTCAAATGATGAGATAATAATAAACTGACATGTCCCTGTATCATATTAACCTCTTCTATACCGGAGACATCTTTTTAACTTTTTTCTGGCTACTGTTAGACGATTTTACTCACTTTAAATACGGCCTGCAGCAATTAACAGGCTTCGAATTATCTAGCTTATCCCTTTTTACTACCACAGATCCCTCTTAAATTTCATGATATTTATTATTTAGGGTTATTTGTAGGGTAGTAATTGTTAGGGGTCACTTGAAGCATGCTATGCTTACAGGTACCGGTACCTACCCGATAGCACTATCGTTAGTGAGTTATATTTGTATTTTGTACTATTGTTATTATCTTGTCAAGTTGCAAATTTGATTTTAATATAACATTTGACACTTAATGTAGTTTCTTTATTCATGCAGAGTTTAGTAAAATTTACCAGAACGTCCCCAACTTCCCAAATTGACTAATTCCTTGAACGTGACTACAGTGCGTTAGTATGTGTGTGATTAGTTTGCTTGGGAACCAGATTAACTTGCTCATGTAGTGATGTAGGGTAGAGATACCAAAGGAGACGAATTGTCCAGTAGAGACGCACTTCATGCAAAAAAACTGCCATGCAAAAAACTAAAGTACCTGAAAAAAAAAAAAATACATCAAAAAATACTTTATGCTATTAGTGATGTTCTCAAAGACTACCAGCCTAATAGGACACACATTTATCTTGAGAAAAAATAAACAAAAATAAAAATGAGATTTTCGGGGTATCTCTTAGCCCAAACCTAAGAAAGCGATTTTTTCACAGCTCATTTTTTTCCTACTTCTCTAACTCGGATCGTTTTTCTTTTGTTTCAAATGGAAATAGCATGTCTTGAACTATACTCCTGCATGGTTTCATGACTCTTGCATGAACGAGTGCTCGTGAAAGTGGGTGCGTCCCCATTGGTTCATGATATGGTCCAAAAACTCTATCAGAACAAGTCGTAAATTGCTTAAAATACATTAAAAGTACTCATAAAAGATATTGTAATACCATCATGAGAAGAACTGGCATTAACTATTATTGGAGTGTTGACAATTCGTTAGATGTTATTGATAAAATAAATACCATGCCGAAAGTTACCTCGGTACATAGCTTCGACTTTTCAACTTTGTATACCAATTTGCCTTTAGATTTAGTATATTCAGAGCTTTGCTTTATTATAGATTTGCACTTTGACAGGTTCGTTAGGAATGGTAATTATTTCATAATTGTTTATACATATTTTAATAATGCATCACTTAGCTCTACTCCCACTAGTTCTGTATATTTTGATAGAACTAAACTTAAAGATGCCCTTAAATTCCTCCTTTTCAATACTTATGTTAGATTCGGGCCTTACATTTTCAAACAAATATTAGGAATTCCTATGGGTGGAAATGCTAGCCCTTTAATTGCAGACTTATTCTTGCTTGCTTTAGAATTTAAATATATAAAAGACTTAGTTGACAGTAGCAAGAAAAATAAAATCCCAGAAAAATTAGCACTTGCTAAATTGTTAAGTAATAATAGTAGATATATTGATGATATTCTCGTTTGCAATTTGTTAAATTTTAATCAAGTTGCTAAACTTATTTACCCTAATTCTATTCCCCTCACACAATGTAACGTAAATTATAAAGTTGAAAATGTTCTATCTATCTATTGCCTGACGCCGTGATCCCCGAAGGGGTGGCCACAAACGAACCGCCCCCATGCACCTCTGTCCCCAGTCAGTCGACGCCCCTCCCCCCAACCAGCACCGCCTTCGTTCATGTAGTTCCTCACTCCATCCTTCCACCTCATATTCGGTCTACCTCTCCCCCTCTGTCCCTCCACCTCGCTCTCGTACACCCTCTTAGTCATTCTCTCGCTTTCCATACGTTCCATATGGCCGAACCATCTCAAGTTGTTCTTTTTCACACTTTCCAGCACATCTACCTCCACACCACACCTCCTTCTTACTTCCTCATTAGTCTGTCTATCCCTCCATGTAACTCCGCACGCACTCCTTAAGTAATTCATTTCCACTGCTCTCACTCTTGGTCTGAGTCTCTCAACCAACGTCCATGCTTCGCTTCCGTAAGTCAGTGTCGGGATTACCACACTGTCATGCAAGGACTTCTTCACTTCCATACTGACCACCCTATTTCTTGTTACTGCTTTTAGCGTTCCTACAACCCTCTTCCCCTGTTGTACCCTCTTCCGCACCTCTTCATCCATAGTCCCATCTTTACTCAACACACTGCCCAGATACTTAAAAGAGTTGACGATCTCCATAGCCTGACCGTTCAGCTTCACCTCACACTCTGTGACTTCACCCCTTTCGAAGACCATAACCTTGAAAATGTTCTAGATATAAATATAGAGATTGTTAATGAACAGTGCATACTTAAAGTATATCACAAAGTTGATGATTTTAATTTTAACGTAATAAACTTTCCTTTCCCTAGTAGTAATATCGATAGTAAAATAACTTATAATTGTTTTTATTCCCAGTTAATAAGATTTTGTAAAATCTGCACTAAAGTAGATGACTTTTGGGCTAGAGCTAGGTTACTATACAGACTCTTAGTGGACAGAGGTTTTGAGGCAAGTAAATTGTTCCATAAATTTAATCTTTTTAGGGTCAATTATTGTGACTATTCTAAATTTGACATCAATAATTTTAATCAAGCATTTTTAACTTGAAGTTTCTTGTATAACCTCTGCTTACTTTTTGTCTGTATTTATTGTTTTTTGTCTGTATTTATTGTTTATCTTTTTCATTTTCTATTATTAATATTAATATTGATGATTTTTTAAATTGATTGTTCTTGTTAACCCTCCAGCCCCGGCTATGTATTATATATATATTCCTCGAAACCCGGGTGTTTTGGCCGAAAAACTTCTAGGCTAGGCTACCGTATATTCGTTAATCAGACTGCTTCCCGCATTCCCGCGCATCCCCAAGCGTAGCTGTGTTATTTACCTGTAGAATGGCATTAAGTAGAGCTCTCTAAGTCAACTGGTTGAGCTGTGATGATGATTTCATTGGAGATAACTTTATGGCCAACACAGCCACTTTACACCACTTTTCGATACTTAACAACAACATACAGGCACACGAACAAGCGACGCTCTCCTTCTTGTGGCCGGAGATGCGGGGCGTCGGTCCAGCCGGCTGTTGTTTACATGCGTCGGACCGACGCCTCGCACACGAAGCTCACAGGCTTTCAACCACTGGGTGTTCAAGAGGCCTTCCGGATACCTGTTATATGCTTTTTTATGGGCGTTCAAGAGCCCTTCCGTGGTGAGAGGGTTAAAAGAGTACTCTTTGTTTAAATCTGTTGTTACTTCATATTTTGCAATTATTTGTCTTTATATTACAGTATATGTATTCATTGTCGATAGTATCAATTGCTTACTTTTGCGATTTCCTTAATTTATTTGTGCTATAAATGTAGGTTATTTGTAGGGTAGTTATTGATAGGGGTCACTTGAGGCATGCCTATGCTTACAGGTACCTACCCGATAGCACTATCGTTAGTGAGTGCTGTACTGTATTTTATATATTATTTTGTAATAGTATAGATATCTTATCAATATTTGTATTTTGTACTATTGTTAATGTCTTGTCATGTTGCAAATTGATTTTAAATAATATTTTGACATTTAACATGTAGTTTCTTTATTTCATGCAGAGTTTAGTAAAAATTTGCCAGAACGTCCCGGACTTCCCAAACTTGACTACTTCCTTTAACGTGACGATAGTGCGTTGTTATATGTGCGATTAGTTTGCTTGGGAAACAGATTAACTTGCTCATGTAGTAATGTACACCCTATGTGGTGGATTGTGTTCTTTTATTTAATCATTTTCATTTTAGTAAGCGTTGTTTCCACATAGCGATTTTGATAATTTAATTTGACTTTATATTGTCCTTGTCCCAATTTTGGTTTGTTTAGTTTGCAAGTTTTACATTTTAATTAACCAATGGAGACGCATTTTTTCAAACTGGGTTTAGAAGGGCATAAACCGCATGCATGGTAAACCCCAATCTCGCCCCACCTCCTCCTGTATTCATGGTCGAGTTTCCTTTGATGGTGGTGGAGCTACCTTCATTTGACTTCGAGGCCCAATGGAGACGCACACGTGCGGGCCATATAGAGACGCGTCTGGATGGGGTGGTGGTGTGCGTCTCCATTGGTTTAGTGTTATTTATCAAAGTTATCTGCCCTATTTATAATATTATATCTTATTTCAGTTGCAAGAATATTGAATTAATAGTGCATGAACTACAACTACAAACTAACAGAAATGGAAAATAGAAATAAATAGTGTATGAACTATCGAATAAAGACTAAATAATGACAGAAATAATCGTACAATTTGTTTTTGTCACGTAGGTCTAAGTGTGAGCTTTCGATACCCAGCTTCACAACACACACACCCACACACTCACACACTCAGGGGTCTAAATGTGGCCAAATTGCACTTTTTCATTGACCGTGACTGAACATCAACGAGACATAGGTCTACTTGTTTGGACGTCCCTCTGACTCCCTCACTGGAGTGACTCGTGCTGCCGTGCGGTGGGGCCAGTGGCACAACCCTTTAGTAGAGGGTTGTGCCAGTGGGGGGTGAAGGAGAGAGGGAAATCGACACTCCTTTATTTCTCTCTCCTCCCCCACTTCGCGAATCGGTAATTTGTGGGTTATTTTGCATATTTCTTTGTTACTATGCATCTTATATGCATGCATGTGCTTTGTGGTGATATAATATTGATATATATGAGAGATATAATCGCTATTGCGTATTTTCCCCCTCCTTTCCTCCCCCCTCCCTCGCAAACTAGCTAGGCAGGGGAAGGGTGGCGGGGTTGCTTTTTACCAACAAATGTGCAATTCTCGACCATTGTAACTTCACTGCGGCGCGATATTTTAAAGAATATATATAGAGTCGGATGTTGGTTGGTATTCACTACACGTTGATGTAGTTTTCGTAGCTATTTGGAAATGTTGCCAAAATTGGCTTAGGATTCGGGCAAAGTCTTTCACAATATATTTTCTCTATAGATGTACAATGTAGGCCCACTATCAGCATGCAACTACTTTAGTTTAAGCTAGAAGTATAAGTGGTATAAATATTATCTACTAAATAATCCAATTACTCACATATTAACCCTCTCCGACATATGACGCAATTTTGAGCCTATTAGGGATACTTTAAAGCCTTTATTACCATCAGGGTTTTTTACAAACCTTTATTTTAGTTACTTCAACCTCTGCAGTTGTCTTTGAGTTAGATGTGGGCAGAAAACTAATTTTGGAGGTAATTATAAGAGTGAGAGAACTCTATTTCTTATTGCTAATCTGGCAACCTCTGCGTCATATATGTCTGAAGGGGTTAATACAAAAAAACAGACGTTCGTCTGCACTGGACTGGGGTGTGTCTACTTAGGGTTTGGTGGTCGTAAGGAGACGCACTTGATATTGGACCTCTTATCTCGGAAAATACTTGAAATATATCAAACATTGACACATCCATTAAAAGAATAACCATTTGGTAATATATCAAGTGAGTTTCAAGTTAAAAGAATGAATGAGCTTGACACACTGATTTTTTTCTTGAAAACTTTCATACTTTTTGCGTCTCCTTTGGTGCCTCTACCCTACACCCTATGTGGTGGATTGTGTTCTTGTATTTATAAATAATTATTTTACTTAAGCGTTATTTCCACATAGCGATTTTGATTCGTTGTTTTGTCTTTTTACTGTGTTCGTATACGTTTTGGTTTGTTTATTTTGCAAGTTTTACATTATAATTATTTAAATATACCTGTAGCTAGAATATAAATACTCATACATTGCCGGTATAGAAGGGGTTAATGCCAAATTTTCAAAATTATTTAGATATTTGGCTACAATAGCTTGGCTGATGGAAAAATGTCTTGTTCCTATCTGTGGTAGAGTTCCGAGCTCTATTGAATTTATCTGGAATCCTCTTTGGTACAATGGATTCCAGAGAATTCCATAACAAAGGAATTAAGAAAAAGTAACTACCAAATCCCTAAACATACAATGCCAATTTACCGTACAATAGACAATCTTTTCAGTCTATTATCGTTTGGGATGTGGGTCTTACGAAAGTCGAATAACACGCATAGCTTTATTTACATACCAGTACGGTGGCGCTAATAAGTCATGTCCCAGCTGTCATTATACATTTGGCTCGCTCTGTTCTGTATTAATGTCTGTCAGATGTTGAATAGGCTGAGTAAGTGTAGGGACATGTTGGTATATCTCACTCAAAAAGAAGAAATCATGTATAAAGATTGCTGATATGAATTATTGATCAAAATATTATTGGTGCTGAGACAGCTCTTATTAGGCCGACTGTACATACAGTCTGACCTGCCAATACGCGAGCTTTTAATACGCGATTCACCTTATACGCGAGGAGGGGGTCGAATCATACCCAAAACTTTCAAAACGCGTGATGTACCTTTAAAACGCGAATTCGGGGCCGATATAAGGGCAATTCCGGGGAGTTCAGCTAATATGCGAGGCCCCCCACCATTTCGCGCATCCATCTGCGCAGGGACGCCAGTTACGTAGGCACGCAGGGCATTGTGGGATACGCCAGTCCACGCTCGCGCAACAGCAGTCCGACTCGTGTGCAGTGATATAGTTTTTTGCCCCCATCATGCCCCCTCGCAAGAACAAACTTATCACCCACCAAATGAAGCTGGAGGTCATCAAAAGAAAAGGAAAAGGAGAAGGAAACTCAGCCATCGGTCGAGCAATGGGTTTAGCGGAATCGACAGTTAGAATGATCTGGGCTAACCGAGAAAAGATCAACACCATCGTGAAGTCCTATGGTGCTGCCATGATGGACCAACGTTGCAGGAGCAACAATCCAGCTATGGTGGTCATGGAGCGATACCTGGCAGCATTCCTAGCCCGCAAACACCGTGAGCAAGTCCCGGTGGATAAGGCCTATATCAAACAGCAGGCTAAACTCTTCTACACCACCGCAAGTGCTAGGACAAAGTCTGGCCAGAATTTTAATTTTAAGGCATCCAACGGTTGGCTTCATGAAACGGAAGGACCTAAGGAACATCAAGGTGTCCGGAGAACGTGGGTCTGCAGATGTGGTGGCAGCCAACACATTTCCTGGGGTGTTGAAGACCATAATCGAGGATGGTGGCTACACAAAGGATCAGATTTATAATGTGGATGAAAGTGGCTTGCAATACAAGTGTATGCCAAAATCTACATATCTTGCCAAATCTGTGAAACAGGCAAAGGGCCGCAAGATAGACAAGTCAAGGTTCACTGTCATGTTTACTGTGTACCTTTCCGGCAGCCATAAGATGCGGCCTGTAGTGGTGCACACAGCTGCCCACCCTAGATGTTACAAGAACCTGCGCGACATGAATGACACTGGAACTTATTGGTACACGAGCGCTAATGGGTGGATGACTAGTGCCATTATATCTGACTGGCTTGTCAAGCAATTTGTTCCTGACGCCCGCCTCAAATGCCAACAACTAGGCCTACCTTTCAAGGCCCTGTTATTGATGGACAACGCCCCTTGCCACCCACACTATTTAGAGACTCTACATCCCGACGTACAGATTGTTTTCATGCCACCAAAAACAACATCTCTCATACAGCCACTGGACCAAGAAGTCATATCGAATGTGAAGCTCTTTTACCAGACACGACTCTACAATTATCTACGCCAGAAGACAGAGAGCAATGAAGAGATTTTGGCTATGCAGCAGGAGTTCGCATCATCGTCTGATGAGGAGCAGGCACCCCAGGCACCCCAGGCAGAGGCACCCCAGCCAGCGGCAGCAGAGGCACCCCAGGCAGCGGCAGCAGAGGCACCCCAGGCACCACAGGTAGAGACAGAGATGACCGTGACACACTTCTGGCGTGTTTTTACCATCAAATACGCAATCGACTTCCTTCTTCTAGCATGGGCTGATATAAATGATGCCACAATTAATCATGCCTGGCGAGCACTTATTCCTCATTTATGTGCTCCCAAGGCCAACAAAGTCCAGTCAGTCACCGAGGCTGAGCATAGAGGAAAGGGAAAAGTTGAGAGAAGTTCAAGCAAGGGCTGACGATGAAAATCGAAAATTGTCAGATGAGGAGAAAAGGATTTTTTTTTGGAGAGTAAAGGAAGGGAAACTAAAGAAGTGGTACACTCAGAGTCAGAAAGAACGGAAAATACGAGGAGAAATGAACAAGGAGACAATGAGTCAGGTAGTGGATCAAATCGGGGACAAGGAGATAGTGAGGGAGGAGCAGGAGATAGAGACAGTGAGTCAGGTAGTGGATCAAACCGAAGACAGAGAGATGGTGAGGGAGGAGCAGGGGATGGAGACGGTGAGTCAGGTAGTGGATCAGCCCGAGGACGGAGAGATGGTGAGGGAGGGGCGGGAGATTGTGGAGAGGGGGGGGGGGGGAGAATAGAACTAGCAGGGAATGTGGAGGTAGGTCAGGGAAGGGATGGAGGAGGAGGTGAACCTGATAGGAGGCAGGGAGGGAAGAGAAACAAGGAGGAGGATTCCAATATACTGTGCTACTACACTAATATAGATGGAATAAACAGTAAAAAGGTAGAATTGGATGATATATTAAGAAAGGATCAACCACAGATAGTCTGTTTGACGGAGACAAAGCTGAACCAGGACTTTGACAGCAATATAGTGTTTAGTGAAGGATATAATATATGGAGATATGATAGAAAGGGAAAAAGGGGAGGTGGAGTGGCAGTATTAGTTAAGAACCCTATAATAATAATAATAATAATAAGCATGTTACTTATTTCTCATAAGCGCCAATTTTTCCGAAGAATTCACTAGCGCTCGAAAAGAGAAAGAAAAAAGAACACAAATCAATGCATCAAAAGAAGGCTCATATACAACACACATTTAACAATCACCAGCAGTGGCAAAATAGCCTAAACTCTATAGCCATCTGTCATGACACCTCTCTCAAGATCATAGCTTCTCTCAAAGAGAAAAGTCTTAAGTTGTCTCTTGAAGCATTCAACAGAACTCAGTTGTCTCATGGACAGCGGCAACCTGTTATACAACCTCGGAGCCATGTAGGAAAATGACCTCTCAAAGAAAGAAGACTGCTGGAAAGCCCTTGGTTCATCAAGACGAAAAGGGTCATTGTCATGACGCACAACTACACCATGGTGTGCCGGTGGGTGCCTGAGCAGCTCCGCAAGGTACCTAGGCTCACCAAATTTGAGAACCTTAAAAGTCACCAAACACAACTTAAATTCTATTCTTGCTCCTACTGGCAGCCAGTGCAGTTCTATGTGAAGAGATGTAGTAGGAGTTCTAGGTGGAACACCAAAAATTAGTCTTGCGGCCCTGTTAAGAACAGACTGAACTTTCTTCAAATATAATTTGGAAGACCCACCAACAGGGCATTGCAATAATCAACACGAGAGAAGACCAATGAGTGAACCAACGTCAGGAGGCAACGTCTGGTTATAAACGGCTTCACCAAATAGAGATTTCTGATGTGCAAGTAACAACTTTTAACTATCTGGTTTACATGCTCTTTGAAATCTAATCGGGAGTTCACATATACACCCAGATTTCGAACAGAGTTGGCCGGTCGCAGCTGAGATCCACCCACATTGATGGAGAGGGCACCTACCATATCATCAGCTCTTCTATTTCCTCGGATGATGAGAATATCAGTTTTACCATCATTTAGTTTAAGTTTTCTCGCTCTCATCCACTTCTTGATATCAGACATCAACAATTCCATCTTACTCCGTATATCAACTATATTTGTGATTCTCACATAAATCTGGGTGTCATCTGCATAAAAGTGAAAGGTGACATTATGTGCACGAAGCAGAAGAGACAAACTGCTAATATAAATTATAAATAGGATAGGACCCAAAACTGATCCCTGCGGAACACCATACTGCAGGGGTGTCGAGTCCGAGACCACTTGATTTACCATCACACTCTGGGATCTACCTGACAAGTACGACCCAAGAAGCAAGAGAGCGGAGTCACGCACACCACAATCATAAAGATCACTCAATAACAACTCGTGATCCACTGTGTCAAAAGCCGCAGAGAGATCAAGCAAGACCAATAGTGAGGCCACACCATTGCAAATGTTCTCAACTAGATCATTATGTACTCTAATCAATGCTGTTTCAGTTGAATGATGCTGTCGGTAAGCAGACTGAAAAATTGGGATAGTTTCATTCTGCTGAAGTAGTGGTTGTAATTGGTCAAGTATTGCACGCTCTAATATCTTTGATATGAAGGACAGGTTGGAGACAGGACGATAGTTCAACATGTTCTCAACATCAAGTCCAGGTTTCTTTAGAGTAGGTCGGAGTAGTGCATGCTTTTCAGAATGTGGGAAGCTACCTTCAGAGAAGCACTTATTAATTATTTTGGAAATAAACTCAACTGTGTGATCATAGACTCTTGGTAGCTTGGAAACATTTATGGGATCCAACGGGCAAAATGTTTTATTGAGGTTTCTTATGTAGGACGAGATCATGTCCACCTCTACTGAGTGAAAGGATGAGAGGACATTATTAGGAATGTGTCGGGGTTGGAGTACAACTGAAAGTTCTTCACCAACAGAAGCATCATCCAATTCCTGTCTTATGCGAGTTATCTTGCCAGCAAAAAATGCCACAAAGTTGGCAACTCGGCATCAGGTACAGAAGGTCTTAAGCTGACTCTTGTTTTTCCAAGTAAACTGTTTACAATTGAAGCCAACCTCCTCTGGTCGTTACCACACGAGTCAACTTTTCCCTGATAATACACTTTCTTTTCATCTTTGATTTTGTAGACCACAGCTCTTCTGGCTGACAGGTATTGCAACCATGTAGAGTCTGTTTTATTTTTTCCGCCATTCACGTTCAGCTCTTCTACGCGCTCTTCTAAGAAATTTAACTCGAGTGCTATACCAGGGCGAATCATCTCGTACTATGATTTTCTTCTCTACTTCTGGACAGTGATGATCGAACACTAATTTAAGTGCATTTCCATGTACCTCCACCAGCTCATCTGAAGTAAGGTTGGAAGTATCAATACTTCCCAAGTACTGTTTTACTTCACTGCTAGCCAAATTTAGGTCTGCATTTTTATAATTTCTAAATCTGATTACTTTTTCATGTGTGAGTGGCTTAGGGAAATCAAAGCATGATCAGAGGTATTAGGGTCAGCATTCTCAACATCAACATCCAGAACACCACCACAACCCACAGGAGAGAAAACCAAGTCAAGGGTGTGTCCTAAGATATGAGTTGGGTGGGACACATGGTTTACAAAATTGTTCTGATCAGTCAACTCAAGGAACTCAGGAGAGAATGGCTTCAGATGAGGGCTGTCAACCCAGTAATTAAAATCTCCACACATCAAAAGTCTTCCAGTTTTAGCAGAAAATTCCTCGAGAAACTGCCCAAACTCTTCCATAAAACCCCTATCTGTGCCACGATGGCCAGGCCTATAGACAACTGCCATTCTTAGAATTTGTTGATGGAGTTTTATTTCCACTTCCAACAGTTCATAATAAAGAGGGGCTGGGTTATGGCTTATTTGCAAGATATTCACCAGAGATGTGGAGTAGACAACTGCCACTCCACCACCCGGATGATCTCCCCTAGGCCTAGGAACATTTATTATGGAATGGGTTTTAGGCAATGCCGCCTGGATAATATTCAGATCTGACTCGAACAACCAGGTCTCAGTGAGACATAATACATCAAGGTTACGTTCATCCAAGATCTCGCAAATATGATCCATTTTGTTACGCAAGGAACGAACATTCAACAGACCCAGTTTCAACCGGCTCCCATGTTGACAGCAAAGCAAGTGGAGTTAAATAATGACAAGGCAGAAATAATGGCAGTTGAACTCAATGATATAGAAGGAAAAAGCTAGACATAGCAGTAGCTTACATGCCACCAAAGACCAGAGCATGGAGGGAGTTGGAGTTTGAGGAGATGGTCGAGGATATGATTCGGTCGTTGAAAAGATTGCTTTTAAGGAAGAATCGATTGATCTTGGTAGGAGATTTCAACTGTAGTGAGGTTGATTGGGAATCGGGAGATGCAGGGCCAAATCAGAGATCTTGGGGAAGTCGGCTAGTGGAGTTGGTTACGGAAAATGTACTTGCACAACATGTGAAGGAAAATACAAGAATGAGGGGTAATAACGAACCTTCTAAACTCGATCTGATTTTTACAAAGGATCCTCACGAAATTAGTGATATAAACTATCTATGTCCTGTAGGTAAAAGTGATCACCTATTACTAAAATGGAAGTTGACCTCGAGTAATGCCAATAGATTAGACAATAGCTACATAAATGACAGATTAAATTATAGTAAAGCTGATTATGTATCCTTGAAAAGATATTTAGAGGGAGTAGATTGGGATCTTATTTTGAAGGAACAGGACGTACAAGGTAAATATAGTAGATTCCTCGAAATTTATAGAGTAGGAACCAATCTGTTTGTCCCAAGATATAAAACTGGAAATTTTACTAAGCAGAAAGATTGGTTTAATTTGAAATGCAAAAGAGCTTTGGGTAGGCGTGATGCAGCTTGGGCTAGATTAAGAAGAAGGAACACTGAGAGTAATTGGAATAAATATAAACAGGAGAGGAATAGATATGTTAACATAATTAGGCAAGTTAAAATGAACTATGAGAAGAACATAGTAAATAAATGTGAAAGTGACCCTAGATTATTTATAAATATATAAACAGTAAGTTGAAGGTAAAGAAACAAATTACTAAATTAAGAGTTGATGCTAGGACGTATGAAAATGTATCGGACATGTGCGAGGTAATGAATAACAAATTGGGGTCAGTTTTTACTAGAGAGGAAGGTTTTGACGAACCACAGGCGGGAGTACTGGAGAGTGGTCTTAGTAAGATTGAAATAACTAGAGATGAGCTGTTATCTGCGATGAGAGGACTTGAAGTAAGGAAAGGTATGGGACCGGATGAAGTGTCTGCCTGGGTTTTAAAGGAGTGTGCAGAGCAATTAGTGGAGCCAGTGAGGGACATAATTCAAGCTTCCTTAGATAAAGGACAGGTTCCTGTTGAATGGAAAAGAGCTAATATCATTCCGATATACAAGAATGGAAACCCTGAGGACCCTCTAAACTATAGACCAGTTTCACTTACTAGTATTGTATGCAAGATTTGTGAAAAGCTAATTAGGAAGAGATGGATGAAAATGTTGGAGAGAAAGAAGATAATAACCCCAAAGCAATTTGGATTCAGAGAAGGGACATCTTGTGTTACCAGTTTGCTATGTTATTACAGTAGGGTGATAGATGTACTCCTAGAAAGAGGCGGATGGGTGGACTGCGTCTACTTAGACCTTTCCAAAGCATTCGATAAGGTACCACATAAGAGATTGTTATCTAAGCTTGAGACGCTAGGATGTGTCAGGGGGAGTTTGCTGAAATGGATGGAGAGCTATTTAACAGATAGGGAAATGAGGACCAACATTAGAGGAACTTACTCATCGTGGCGGAAAGTTGAGAGTGGTGTGCCGCAGGGATCTGTGTTGGCACCTCTCATGTTCCTTATGTACGTGAATGACCTGCCGATAGGCATAAACTCCTACATGTCAATGTTTGCAGATGACGTACAAATTATGAGACAAATAACAAATAAAAGTAGTTGTGAGGAGCTGCAAGGGGATTTAGATAAAATATACGAATGGAGCACCAAGTGGAAAATTAAATTTAATATAAGTAAATGCCATGTGTTAACCCATAACTGTCGGGGCGCAACATAAGTCGAGTATAATAAATCTGGACTATCTGGCGGCGCTCGACATAGGTCGTGTGGCAATTTCAGCACGTAATGTGGCTGAGAGAGAGACAAGTGGTGGCAGGAGAGTAGCGAGCGTATGACTGCTCCAGACCACCGCGGCGAACCTACTGACACGAATCCCACCTCCTCCCTCCCTCTCTCACTCGCTATATACGGAATTGTATGGGGAAAGTGCCGAATTACATGCTTTTTGCACTCGCGTTGCACGGTTGTTGCAAGAAAACTAGCCATCATAAAAGGATCGTTATGGTGTCATTGGAAAGCTCTGTTTATGCCCTTTCAGGGATAGATACTTGTTTTACGCTCTGGGTCTTATTTAGGCATGAAAATGATCACGTAAACAGCCCTATTTTGGGTAAAAACACCCCGCTGGTGGCTACATATTATATACCGCCTAGGCCGCTCGTAAGGTGTTAAATATGGGAAGAAGTGTGAATAGACCAAATTGGGAGTACAGGATGGGAGATAATATAATTAGCAAGGCCGAAAAAGAAAAGGATTTAGGGTTGATTATACAAGATAATTTGTCGCCAGATAAACATATTAACCCGTTGAGCCCCGGCTAGTTATAATATTTTGTTCACCCCAGTCCCAAGCCATTTTCACTTCTTTTTTTTGTTTGCTAAAATGGAAGACAAGGATGAGAAATGAAAAAAAAAAAAAAAAAAAAAAAAACACAATCACCTCGGACATTTTTTTTTTGGGGGGGGGGGGCCTCAAAAAAAATTGTTGAGCCAAAATGGAAGAGAATGGTGAGAAATGAAGACAAAAATATAAAAAAACTCATTTCGGTCATTTGGGGGGCGGGGGGGTTCGAAAGTTCGTCTCCCCCGCATGACCACCCGCCCGGGAGCACTAGGGTAAAAACTGAGTATGGCATTGTACGGCATACATCCTAAGGAGTGTTTCACATAAATCTCAAGCCTCTAGCTCCCATACGACGGAGTAATGAAGGTTCAAAGTGGCGGTGAACTAAGGGTGTAAAGTATCCCCACTAAGCCCACCACCACCAGCCGCGCGGCTGTCTCGGCCCGCTCACACCTACTGGCCCGGCTCCCACACACACTACGGTACCTCCCCCTCCTATTCTCCCGCCATTTCCTACCTTACGAGCCACGTAAGTGTTTTTTATATGTCGGACGCACGTGATGCGTCGCTGGGAGTTGGTGATCAAACACTGCCGACGCAACACGTGCGACGCTGGGTCTCACCGGGTTAACAAGCTCTTTAGCGGAATGTATGCAATGGCCGGGAATATGAAAGTTGCTCTGAACTACTTGGATGAGACCATGGTAGCGAAAATTATGAAGAGTATGGTTAGACCAAGATTGGAGTATGCAGCAGTGGTGTGGTCCCCGCATCTAGGGAAGCATATTCACAAGTTAGAAAGAATCCAGAGAGCAGTTACTAGATTGGTTCCAAGTCTCAGAGAACTGCCATATGAAGGGAGGCTAGACAAATTAAATCTACCGAGTCTAAAAGAGAGGAGAGAGAGGGGAGACATGATAATGATGTACAAATGCACCCGGGGGCTGGAGAGGCTGGATAGGGAGGATATATTAATTATGGATACAGGAATAACTAGAGGCCACAGCTACAAAGTAAAAAGACCTACCTGCAAGAACGATATCAGGAAGTTTAGCTTCCCCTATAGATGTATTGACAAATGGAATGGGCTGGAGGAGGAGGTGGTAGGGGCAAGGAATATCCATATTTTCAAGAAAAAATTGGATAAAAAGTAGACTGAGAGACGGGACAACACAAGCTTAGCTCAACTCCTGTAAACTACAATTAGGTAAATACAATTAGGCAATTAGGTAAATACATTAGCTGAACTCGCCCTGCCTCGGAGGGGGCCTGCCTCGGAGCCCCCACCCTTCATATCTACAGTTACTGTTAATTTTAAGGTGAGTTATTATTATTGTTATATTTTCTTATGATTTGGATGTTTATGTATACATATATGTACCTTTTGTGGCAATTGACAGAGATAAATAGGCCTAAAGTAGACAACTTGGAGTCAGTGCCGCCCATATCGATTTATTCCTATATAATACTCTATTGCTAATACGCGAATTTTCATTCCGCGCCCTCGCGTGTCGCCCATATTCTCGCGTATTGGCAGGCCAGACTGTACATACATACATAATTTAAACACCGAGTGCTCCAATCTCGCTTCCTAATGACGGCGCTCCAAGCAGCCCTGTTCAGAGCTGCCTCACTTATCAGGTTTTTAATTCAAGATCAGAGCATACAGTCTGAAAGGCCTTTTTTTAGCCAATATTTCATTGAATCACTAATAAATATTATTAACAATCCAGGTGGATCACAATCATGCTTTCATATATTTCATGGGAGGTGTTTGGTGTTGTGAGTGAAATTAATAAATTACATTATTTACCTCATGACATCAGGTTTGGTTGGACTGGCTGCCGGGAGGAGGATGGACGGCGTGCGGGTCCACTCGGCATTCTTGGGGATCTTTATCAGTATGCTGCCTGGGGGTTTTGGAGTGTGTGCAGTTTGTGGAGTCTGCGGCTGCGGAGAGGGCGTCCTCGACGGCGTCGGTGGAGATTGCTTTGTCGATGTTTCTGGAGAGTTTGCCTTTTGTTTCGGAGTTTGCCTATTGTCTTGGTACTGTACCAGCTTGATTGGAATGTTATATATTTGCCGGGCCTGAAGATTTTGCCAGGCCTGAAGATTTTGCCGGGTCTGAAGATGCTGCAACTTCTTCTTCTTTGCAGACTGTGTCCCCTTCATCTGTGGAGGTGGCATTTGTTTCTGTACCGGCTGTGTCCATTGTGGCTGTGAAGGCGCTGTCTGCATATGTGGAGGCTGTGTCTGCATATGTGGAGGAGGTGTCTGCATATGTGCAGCAGGTGTCTGCATATGTGGAGGCTGTGTCTGCACATATGGAGCCTGTGTCTGCATATGTGGAGGAGGTTTCTGCATATGTGGTGGAGGTGTCTGCATATGTGGAGGAGGTGTCTGCATATGTGGAGGCTGTGTCTGCATATATACAGGCTGTGTCTGCATATGTGGAGGAGGTGTCTGCATATGTGGAGGAGGTGTCTGCATATGTGGAGGAGGTGTCTGCATATGTGGAGGAGGTGTCTGCATATGTGGAGGCAGTGTCTGCATATGGAGGCAGTGTCTGCATATGTGGAGGTTGTGTCTGCATATGTGGAGGCTGTGTCTGCATATGTGGAGGTTGTGTCTGCATATGTGGAGGTTGTGTCTGCATATATACAGGTTGTGTCTGCATATATGGAGCATGTGTCTGCATATGTGGAGGCTGTGTCTGCATATATACAGGTTGTGTCTGCATATATGGAGCCTGTGTCTGCATATGTGGAGGCTGTGTCTGCATATGTGGAGGCTGTGTCTGTATATGTGGAGGCTGTGTCGTCGGCATATGTACAGGCTGTGTCGTCGGCATATGTACAGGCTGTGTTTGCATATGTACAGGCTGTATCTGCATATGTACAGGCTGGGTCGTCGCCATATGTACAGGCTGTGTCATCGGCATCTGTTTATGCTCGGTATATTGCATCTGTGAGGCGGTAACTGCCTCGAGTGGGTGAATGTCTTTTGGTGGGAGGATCCGGCTTGCTCTGTGTGAGATGGACGTTCCTGGTTAGATTTGATGCTTGGTTCACAGACATCATTTGAAGCACTGAATTGACGTTGGTCTGAGGGACTCCCACGGCGCCATACTCCATGGGAGCTTCCATAGCTTCGTTCTACCGAGGAGCTGAAGTTTGGTTTACCAGACGCACCACTTCGCTGTCTATCAGGCTGGTTGAAGTATGGTTCACAAGAGGCTACCGGCGATCTGTCACGAGCGTCGGGGCTGGCGGGCCTCTTGACAGAAGGGGCAAAGATCTTATCAAGTGAATATTTCAGCTGGGAATCACGAGAGGGGCTGGTACGTTCACGAGAGGGGCTGGTGCGTTCATGATAGGGGCTGACATGATCACGAGAGGGGCTGGTGCGTTCACGGGAGCGGCTAATGCGTTCATGATAGGGGCTGACATGATCACGATAAGGGCTGGTGCGTTCACGAGAGAAGCTGAAGTCTTCAGGGGATGAGGTCAATTTTTTCTTAAGGTAAGAAGTGATT
The DNA here is from genome assembly GCA_032716605.1 of Paralithodes platypus. Taxonomy (NCBI): domain Eukaryota; kingdom Metazoa; phylum Arthropoda; class Malacostraca; order Decapoda; family Lithodidae; genus Paralithodes; species Paralithodes platypus. Next base: position 79,508,315 of record CM064575.1, on the reverse strand, counting down.
GATACAGGAGGCGGACTACGTTGGTTTTGACGAGGGGGGCTGGAGCTCCTAAGGTAAGAAGTGATTGGTACAGGAGATAGGCTAAGTTGGTTTAGACGAGAGGGGCTGCAGCTCCTAAGGAAAGCAGTGATTGATACAGGAGATGGACTACGTTGGTTTTGATGAGGGGGACTAGTGCTTTTCACACGTAGACTTGCGTTATCCATCCGAGGGTGGCTAATGTTGCCTTGACGAGCAGTGCCGTGACTAATGTATTCATGGGAGGGGCTGTGTTCACGAGAGAGGCTGAATCTTTCAGGGGATGAGGTCAGTTGGTTCTTAAGGAAAGAAGTGATTGATACAGAAGAAAGACTACGTTGGTTTTGACGAGGGGGGCTGGAGCTCCCCACACGCGGACTCAAGTTATCCATCTGAGGGGGGTTTACGTTGCCTTGACGAGTAGTGCCGTAACCTTTCCGAGGGGGGCTGAAGTCCTCTTGGAGACGAAGATTCAAATCGCCCTGACGAGAAGTGTTGAAATCTCGCCGAGGGGGGCTGAAGCTACCTTGACGACGAAAACCCAAATCGCCTTGACGAGGACTCAAGTCACCCCGATGATCAGTGCTGCAATCTTGGTAAAGGGGCCTGCGATCCCTGCGAGGGGGGCTGCTATCCCTGCGAGGGGGGCTGCTATCCCTGCGAGGGGGGCTGCTATCCCTGCAAGGGGGGCTGCGATCCCTGCGAGGGGGGCTGCGATCCCTGCGAGGGGGGCTGCGATCCCTGCGAGGGGGGCTGCGATATCCTTCCCTCTGGTGTTCCGTACCCAAATCATGATGTCCTACAAAGGGTTCCTCCTGCGAAAGACATGTAGAGTGGTATTCTTAAACAATTCCTACCCTTCGCTGAGCCGTTAATGGATGAAATACTGTAGCTTGAAAAATTATGTTACCTTGAGAAATGGGAGTGCTAATCTGTGTAATCTCTGTAAACAACACTCATTCCCACAATATTTGCTCGATATTAGGCACTGCAAAAGGAAAGAAATTTTTAACCCCTTCTGTACCGCAGCGTCTTTTTAACTTTATTCTAGCTATATTTAGACGATTTTGTGCAGTTTAAGACGAATCTGTGGTAGTAAAAAGGGTTAAGTGAGATAGTTCGAAGCCTGTTATTTGTTGGAGGCCCTTTTTAAAATGAATAAAATCGTCTATTAGTAGCCTGAATAAAGTTAAAAAGACGTCTCCGGTACAGAAATTTTTAAGAATACCACGCATATAGATTCCACTCAGACCACATTGTAAGGGAAGTGGGAAAGCCTATAATGTGTCTTTTCAACTGACGTTAAATTGCAAAAGTTCCCATCAAAATTTCTCAGTTATTTTGGAGATCGGCCATCCCAAAAAAAAAAAAAAAAAAAAAAAAAAAAAGGAGGGGAAAAAAATAGGAAAAGTGGGAATTGGGCCTAAGTATATAGAATATAATTTTGGAGATTTTGGAGTGAAATATGGTGCTAATTACATAAAATTAGTCTTAATATGATGCAGAGATATAGAAGTTTCATATTTTTCCATTAGTTATCTAGAAATCAGTTGCTAAGGGATTCAATTTACCGTCAGACGAAATTAAACCAAATATAGGACAAAATTACAAGTTATAAAAAGGCAAATGCAAGTTTAGTTTTCCATATAGAAGTATTGATAAATAGAATCAGCTAAACTAATGGGACTAAACATGAGAAAAAAGGGTGACCAGAAAAACGACCCATTCCCCTTCTAGATAAATTTGTAGGCTACATTATTCGGTAGAAAAATGTACCGGCCAAAGGCTGGATATTCCAAAATTACAGGCTCACTATCGTTCGCCAGGAAAATAAAATTGACACCTAAATAGCACGAAAGGTCTTAATATTGAATGTGGCGGAAGGTCTTAAAATTTGAAAACTAATGGGGCAAACATCTTAAAATCTGAAAACAAATGTGGCTAAACATGAGGGAGAAGGGGGTCCAGAAAAACAAAGTACTCACCAGTGCAACGAGGGAATCTATTAGATTTCTCAGAGCGGAAGCTTTGGAGAGGCTGGCCACGCTATCTCTGTATCTCTCGTTGCCACCGTCTCCAGATCTCTCTTTACCAGCATCTCTGTATCTCTCTCTGTCAGCATCTCCAAATCTCTCTTCTAGGGTCTCCGAAACTGTCTATTAGAGCAGTGTCTCCTAGTCTGTCTGTCACGATGTCTCCGAATCTGTCTCTTTCCAGCGGCGTCGAATCTGTCTCCAAGTCTGTGTCTCTCAGAATCGCTGAATCTCCTCTCTCTTCCGGTATCTCCAAATCCTTCACTTGTGGCATCTCCGTGTCTGTATCTCCCTGGATCTCCGAGTCTCTCTTCCCCGATATCTTCACCCCCATCGTCCAAAATATCTCCCTTCCACTATCTCCAAATCTGTCTCTCCCACCATCTCCGAATCTGTCTCTCCCACTATCTCCCAATCTCTCTCTTCCACCATCTCCAAATCTCTCTACCCCACCATCTCCAAATCTCTCTCCCCCACCATCTCCGAATCTCTCTCCCCCCCCATCTCCGAATCTCTCTCTTTTCTCTACGGATCTCTCTCCCCCACCATCTACGAATCTCTCTCTTTCAGTCTCTCCACACCTATCTCTCCCTACGTCTCCCGGTCCGCTGCTGCCTTCGTTCGGCCCGAGTCTCTCCCAAATTCTGTGACTTTTCAGTGGACTGCCCTGAATCCAATATCTGTGAAGAAGAGAAGGGGATACTTAGTTATTATAATGTAAAACTTGCAAAATAAACAAACCAAAACGTATACGAACACAGTAAAAAGACAAAACACTAATCAAAATCGCTATGTGGAAACAACACTTAAGTAAAATAATAATTTATAAATAAAAGAACACAATCCACCACATAGGGTGTACATTACTACATGAGCAAGTTAATCTGGTTCCACGATATTTACAACCAGGGTGTTAAACTGGAGCAATTTTGTTTGAGGACTTGAATGAATATGAGAAGGAATACAAGAAAATTATCATGGAATAGCATTGTTTTGGCTATAATATCACTTCCAGACATAATATGAACTATAAACCAAAATTTTATCTTTACATATACAATAATAAAGACTAATAATGATGGACTCGGCTTTCGTTCGACACCCTGCACTCAATATCTGTGGAAAAGAGAAGGGGGTACCGTAAAATGGCCTAACTTCAGACATTTCTGGATACACATAGGCCCTATTTAAGATACAGTTATGGAAAAAATAGCTCTGCATTATGGAAGAACACCACATACATACTTGTTTTTCCATAACATTATGCATTTATCCCATAACTACAGTTCATTATATTTCTTTCTCCAGAATGTCCGAAATGATGTTCTCGTCCAGAGTTACATCATTTTACCGGTACTGTACTGAGTTATATACTGTACAGTACAATATTTAGTCCCTTATTACACATGTTTTGTCTCAATGGCCGAGTTCCCGTTTTGTAAGGCTACAGATTACAGGTCTCCCTCAATTTACGATAGGGTTACGTTCCTGAAAACCCGATCTTAAATTGAAAAATCATATAGCGAACCCTAAAATTAATGAGGTAAATGGGGATGCATTCTCAGACCAGCCAAAACACTAACACAAAACACCTAAAAACCTATAATAATATCATAAATTGGGACATCGGATAGACTGTGAGGGAGACCCGTACTGTACTTAGTTATACTACACAATATTAAGCCCCTTATTACACAATTTACACAAAGACTGAGTTCCTATTTTGTAAGGCTATAGACTATCTAATTTAAACCTACCCTCCAGACCCGGTTGGGCTCTGAGGCCTCCATAAAAAACACACCCCGCACTACCCGGTAGGGCTCTGAGGCTCCGGCAGCTTGAAAGCCTGTAAGCTTGGTGTGCGCATGTAAACAACAGCCGGCTGGACCGACGCCGCGCATCTCCGACCACAAGAAGGAGTGCGTCGCTTGTTCGTGTGTGCCTGTATGTTATTGTTAAGTATCGAAAAGTAGTGTAAAGTGGCTGTTTTTGCCACAAAGTTATCTCCAATGAAATCATCATCACAACTGAACAAGTTGACTTAGAGAGCTCTACTTAACGCCATTCTACAGGTACGAAACACATCTACGCTTGATAACACATCTACGCGGGAATGCGGAAGCAGTCAAAATAACAAACATACGGTAGCCTAGGCGTAGACGTTTTTCGGCCAAAACCCCCGGGTTTTTGGCAAATTATAGAATACAATAGCCGGGGCTGGAGGGTTAAGCTATCACAGATCCTTCCTAAGCTGAATAAAATTGCTTAATATTTGCCAGAATATGATAAAAAGGACGTAACTGGTCCAGAATGGGTTAACCCAGGAGCTGCGACGGTCCTCCCGGAAGCACGGCATTCAAACATGTGTAAAAACAACCCTTCAAATACTGTGTCAGTGCTGGGAAATGTCTCAAAATTGACCACTTGCGAGTTTCGTTCTATAAGGAAGTTGGAGCTGCATACAACGATATTTAGTAGAATTACCGGCTAAAATACGGTTATAGTGCATTTATAAATGCATAAATATTCATTCAACATACTCGACCTATGAGAGTTCCGTATGGAGCTCAGTGGTCTGGTTAATCTGCTCTACATAACATAAAAATTCAACATACTTTTTATCAATCCAGAAACCTACATTAGTATCACATTTGTTTAATATCGATGTGTACGGCTCCAACTTCCTTATAGTCGGAAACTCGCAAGTGGTCAAGGGTGACACCTAGAAAGTACTGGCATCTCTCCATACCGCATTCTTTACTCCTCCCACCCTTTATACCTCACCCCCCCTCAACTTCACCTATTATTTCGCACAGGTTTTATAGTCTATTCGCTGTATGTAGGCGATAAATCATGACCTCTAACCTCTGTAACTCAAAACCGACTAGAGTAATCGAGCTAATATTCCTACCATTTTTTTTTTTTTTTTTTTTTTTTTAAAGAGACAATGAACGGAGGAAGGAAAAACACAGATAAAACAAAAAGGTCCATGTGCCTAAAGGCATCCTCTATTCGTAAAATGTTTGTAACAACTGGATTTAAAAATTTGTAGATTGTAAGTTTGTGGAAAGCAATTCGAGGGAAGTGAATTCCAAAGAGTAGTAGCTCTGGGGATAAATGAATTCTGATAAGCAGAAGTTGTGCATTGTGGAGGAGAAAGTGTAAATTCATGGGCGCTCTCAGCTGCCCTAGTTCTACGGGGAAAGATGTGGAGAGGCGGCACAATTGAAGCAAGTTCCTCGGAACAATTGCTGTGAAAATATCTGTAGAATAATGCAAGGGATGCAACGTTTCTTCGTATGGATAATGTAGGAAGGTCCTGTGTGATTGCAGGGTTATTGATTAATCTAATAGCTTTATTTTGAATTTTGTCCAACTGCCTCAATGCAACCACTCCACTTCCACCCCACAGAGGTGAACAGTAATCCATCTGAGAACGCACATGACTTTTATATATTACGGCCAACTGCTCGCCAGTGAAGAATTCTCGAACTCTGTACAGGAGTCCCAGTTTTTTAGAGGTATTCTTAGCAATGCTTCTAACATAATGTGTCCAGCTCAAGTTAGTACCGGTAGTTAATGTTACACCGAGAATGTCAATACTAGGGGAAGTGGGAATATTTACATCATTAACAAATATATGGGAGTCAGTGAGATTCTGTCGGTTAGAAAATTGAATGTACTTGGTTTTCTGTGCATTAAAGGAAACTAGATTCTTTTGTCCCCATTCATTAATTCTAGAAAGGTCCTGGTTCAGAGAAATTGCAGTGTTTATTTTTGAATTTATAAGATTGGGTTGGGTGAAAGAATTGGTAAATGTGAAGGAACTGTGGAGTGTTGAGTCATCTGCGTAGGAATGTATTGGATTATGAGTGGTAGATATGAGATCATTGATATGAATGAGGAACAGAGTTGGGGCCAAAACTGATCCCTGGGGAACACCAGCATTTATTGAGTGAAATTGAGAATAAAGGCCATCTACCATTACACGTATTTTTCTGTTATGAAGATAAGAAGAAATTAGTGGAACTAATGATGCAAGGCCGTAGTGTGACATCTTCGACAATAAGGATTGATGCCAGACTCTATCAAATGCCTTTGGTATATCCAGTGCTATTGTATGTGTTTCACCATGTTGGTCTGTAGCTTGGTTGATTTGATGCGTAAGAAGGCAAAGAATGTCTGCAGTTGATCGACATCGTCTAAAACCATATTGCCTATCACTGATTAATTTATTATTCTCAAGATGCTTAATTATGTGATTATTTAATATAATTTCAAAGACTTTACCAAGAGTGGAAGTTATAGCTATTGGTCTGTAGTTTGATGGATCTGAAGAGGCACCTTTTTTAGGAACTGGATGGATGTTTGCTTCTTTCCAGGGTACTGGGAAGCATGAGGTATGAGTACACAGACGGAAAAATTTGCCAATACAGGAGCGAGCACCAAGGAGCAATTCTTAAGTACTATTGGAGGAATTTCATCTGGACCAGGAGCCTTATCTACTGAGAGATTCTGCAAAATAGTTTTGACATGTCTGGTGTGGATCTTAAGTGAGGGAATTTCAGGCGAATTAAAATTAAGTACAGGGACATCTTGATTTATTTCATCTAAGGTTGAGTTGGTGGAGAAAATATCCGCAAGAAGGTTAGCTTTACCTCGTGGGTCACTTACAAGATTGCCAGTCGGAGATTTTAATGGTGGAATGGATGAAGCAGTAGTGAAGTTGGATTTGAATGAGTTAAGAGTAGACCAAAATATTTTGTTATCATTTAGATTATTTAGAAGTTTATTTGCCTGCTTGTGGAGAAAGTTTGATTTAGTTAGGTTTAATACAGTTTTGGCATGATTTCTGATGTTTCTAAAGTAATTAAGTATTAAAGTTTCTAAGTAAATTTGGGAGGTGTCAGTCAAGGAATAGATGTGGAAATTTACAGCCAATTTGCTCTAGCCCTTTTTGAGTTACAGAGGATAGAGTTCATGATTTTTCGCCTACTTACAGCGAATAGACTATAGCAGTTCATGGGTTCAGGAGCAATTTATAGTGAGGCCTTCCCGAGGTTTAAGTGCCTCAATAATTACTCCTTCCATTCGTCTATACATTAGGCTACCATAGCACAGTTGGAATGTATGTACAGATTAATATGCAGGATTCGAAACTGCATGATAAATCGTAGGCTTGCGCATAATTCTTTAACTGTCTTGATAGCGTAATGCATAAATGCGCAGAATTTTGGTTGAATATCCAAGGTTCGAGTCCTTGGATTGCCACATGTATTGTTGTTGTTGTTGTTGTTGTTCCCTAAGCTGCCTGGCCGAACAGCCCCGAGTCCCTGAGAAAGGCCATGGCCACAATCGGGCTTTCCCACAGAGCTCTCATTGAGTGTAGATTGTGTTGTTGGCGTAAATGGTTGTGTGAAATGCAGTCTTCTATGATGTGTTTAATGGTATGGGGTGCTGTGTTACATCCCGGGCAGGCGTCGACAACGGAGTCATCCAGTCTCTTCTGATAGCTCAGGAGAGCTGGATGGTGTCCGCATCTCAGCCTGGCCAGGTGGACTCTGTCCTCGCGAGGAAGGGAGGATTCGGAAGGATGGATTTCGGGAGGTCGTGCATGCAGCTGCGTGTTGTCTGTGAGTGAGTGGATGGATCGGTGAGAGATATGAGTATGGATGTGCTTCTGGAAATTGGTTCGGGGTGGGCAGGGAGGGAGAGAGGACAATAATTGTGTGTGATACCGTGTGCTGGGTGTTGTTTTGATATTTCTTGGTGTCTGTGGGTGTGTTGCCATGTAGTTTAGTGGGTGGTCTTGGTTCGTGGAGGCTGCTGCCAGGAATTGAGTGCCTCTCATGTCCAAATGTCTTTGACTTTGAGGATTTTGGTTTCTTGATGTAGGTGATCTGTGGGTGCAGTAGCTGTGCAGCCTGTAATGATCTTCAGGGCTTTGTTTTGAATAGTCTGTAAGGTCTTATGATGTTTCAGCTAGGTTAGAAACCCAGGCTGGGCTTGCGTATTCCATCACTGATCTTATGTATTGTTTATATACTGTGGTGGTAGTTTCTTTGTTGTGTCCAAATTTTGTGTGAGCAAGTGACCTGAGGGCATTAAGTCTGGGTGTCAGTTTCTTTTTAATGTTTGTGGTGTGCTGTTTGAATGTCATATGAGTGTCATATGTTACTCCTAGGATTTTGGGTGTGTTTTATGTGTTAGGGGTGTGTTGTTTATGGTAGTTGAGGGATATATTCGTGTCTCCTGTCCAAACTTGTGAGCAGGGTTGCGGTGGATTTGGCTGGGGCTAGATTAAGTCTGTTTGTAGTGCACCAGCCATGTAGTGTGTTGAGATAGGGTTGAAGGAGATCTGTTGCTCTTTTTGGGTCATGGTGTGTGCATGTGAGTGTTATGTCATCTGCATAGGAGGCTAAGTTTATTTGGGGCGTATTGGGTGTAGTTATATCGTGCATGTACAGATTGAAGAGTGCGGGCGATAAGACGGATCCTTGTGGGACTCCGTTTGGAAAGTTTCTGATTTTAGATGACTGACCGGCAAAAGATACGTGTGCACATCTGCCTGCTAGGAAGTTGGCCAGCCACCTTTTTGTGTTGTTGTGCATGTTTGTGTTGTAGATTTTGTTTGTTAGGTTGTGGCGGGGGATGGCATCGAAGGCTTTACTAATGTCGAGTGTGGCTAATAGTGATCTGTGTGGTGGTCTAGCTGAGTTGATGCTGTCGAAAGCTCTTTGTGTAAGGTCTGTGAGAAGAGTGTTTGTGGAGTGCAGTGGCCTAAAGCCATGTTGTGTTGGAGCTAGGGGTAGGTCAGGTGTAATTAGTTGTAATACTAGGCATTCCATGACTTTGGAGGGGGAGCAAAGGAGTGTGATGGGGCAGTGCGAGGAGGGTAGCGTGGGGTCTTTGTTGGGTTTGGGGAATGTATTTACCTATTTGTAGTATACAGGAGTTGAGCTTTTTAGGCTCGTATTGTCCCGCTTCCTGAGTTACAATTATCTAACTTTGCCTTAAAAATATGAATGTTTTTGGCACACACCACTTCCTCTTCCAACTGATTCCATTTACTTATACTTCTGTAAGGGAAACTATACTTTCTCACATCTCCTTTACATCTTCCTTTCATTAGCTTATATCTATGCCCCCTAGTTCTACCATTATCTTTCACAATATAACCCTTCTTGTCCACCTTTTCGAGTCCTCTCACACATTTGTACATCATAATCATATCGCCTCTCTCCCTCCTATCCATTAGAGATGGTAAATCTAATTTCTTTAATCTCTCCGCATATGGTAATTCTCTCAGTTCTGGTATCATCCTAGTTGCAGCTCTCTGAACCTTCTCCAGCTTCTTTATATGCTTTTTTAGATGTGGTGCCCACACCACTGCCGCATACTCCAGTCTTGGTCTCACCAATGTTTTTATTATTTTCTCCAGCATCTCCTCGTTTATATAGTTAAAGGCTATTTTTATTCTGTTTAGCAGTCCATATGTTTCTCCCACTATCTTATTAATATGATTCTCAGGTGAAAGATCACTCCTAACAGTTATCCCTAAGTCCTTTTCTTTCTCTGATGGGTTAATAGTGTTTTCTCCTAACTTATATTCCATATGAGGCCTTCTTTTACTTACTCCCATTTCCACTACATGACATTTATTTGTATTAAATTCCATTTTCCACTTCTTGCTCCATTGATCTATCCTATCCAAATCCCTCTGTAATTCCCTACCACTGTTTTTCATCTTCTATACGCTTCATGATCTTGGCATCATCTGCAAACATATTCATATATGCATTTATATCCTTTGGCATGTCGTTAATGTATATTAGAAACATTATGGGAGCCAGCACCGCTCCCTGCGGAACTCCACTTGTGACATCTTTCCACGTAGAAAATTTATCTCTGATAGTAGTCCTCATCTGTCTCCCTGAAAGATAGTCCTCCATCCAATTTAACAAACTACCCTGAATCCCTCCATACTCTTTTAATTTCCACTTCAGCCTGCTATGCGATACTCTGTCAAAAGCTTTCTTCATGTCAATATATACGCAATCCACCCATCCATCTCTCTCTTGTAATATGTCAACCACTCTGTCATAAAAACTGAGTAGATTTGTAACACATGAGGTACCCTCCCTGAATCCAAATTGCCTGTTAGATAGTAGATTATTCTTTTCCAAGTAAATCATCCATCTTTTCTTAATTATTTTCTCACAGATTTTGCACACTATACTAGTAAGTGACACAGGTCGATAATTCAATGGATGTTCCCTGTTCCCACCTTTATAAATCGGTACAATGTTGGCTCTCTTCCAGTCCATTGGTAATTTTCCCACTTCCAGAGAGTATTTCATTATCTCATATAAGGGTTTCACTAGTTCGTCAGCACATTCTTTCAAATCCATCCCGCTACATTGTCAGGTCCCACTGCTTTTTTCACATCTAGTCCTTTCATTATTTCTACTAGCTCCTCTGGGAGAAAATTAATCTCTCCCAGTTTATCACCAATTTCACCTACCGGTAGTTCTTCAAAGTTATCACCATTAGTATATACTGAGCGTAGTGTATTGTTCATAATTTCACACATATTCTGGCCGTCATCATAAGTGGTCCCTTCAACCTTCAACCTCACTATTCTATCCCTTACCTTCATTTTACTATTTATAAACCTATAGAACAGCTTAGGATCACTCTTACATTTTTTCACAATGTTCTTCTCATATTCTCTGGCTTCTTGTCTCCTGATTGCAGCATATACATTTCTTAATCTCTTGTATCTGTTCCAAGTTTCTCTATTACACCTTTTTCTAGCTGCCTTCCACGCTTGGTCTCTCTTTTCCTTGGCTTTCCTACATTTTTCATTAAACCAATCCTTTACCTTCGCTGACCTATTACCTTGTTTAGGGACATATTTATTAACTCCTTCTTCATATATTGTTTTAAATACTCCATACTTCTCGTCTACACTATTTCTCTGATGTATTTCACTCCAGTCAACATCTCTAAAGTATTGTCTCAGTGATTGGTAGTCTCCTTTTGCATAGTCAAACCTAGTTTCCTTGTGCTCCTCCCTCTCCTCCATATTGGAATAACCCAATAGGATTTCTATATCCATTACAACGTGATCGCTCTTGCCTAAAGGTGGTAAGTATTTTATATCAGAAATTACATCTGGGTCTCTAGTAAACATTAGGTCCAATCTGGATGCTTCATCATTTCCCCTTCTTCTTGTATTTTCCTTTATATTTTGCACCAATAAATTTTCTGTTACCATATCCAGTAGCCTATACCCCCACGAGTTCACGTTGCTACCAGCTTCTCTCTGCTCCCAATCCACCTCTTTACAGTTGAAGTCCCCTACTATAATTAATTCATTGTTTCTACGTGTTAATTTTTCAATACAAATAATCATCTCATCTTTGACTAAGAGGGTGTACGAGAGCGAGGTGGAGGGACAGAGGGGGAGAGGTAGACCGAATATGAGGTGGAAGGATGGAGTGAGGAACTACATGAACGAAGGCGGTGCTGGTGGGGGGGAGGGGCGTCGACTGACTGGGGACAGAGGTGCATGGGGGCGGATTCTTCGTGGCCACCCCTTCGGGGATCGCGGCGTCAGGCAATAGATAGAAAGATAGATAGATCTTTGATAAATTTGTATTCCTCCTCTTCCCAAGCCCCTGTGTAGGGCAGCATGTAGGCCACTACAATATCCGCCTTTTGATTGTCATCATATGTCAATTCTACTGCTAATATTTCCGCTTTACTATTATTCAGATCAATCATTCTGGTTTTCAATTTATTATGTGTAAGAATTAGCACCCCTCCCCCCATCTTGTCTTCTCTATCCCTTCTCCAGATATTATAGTTGTTCCATCCCATTCCCTCCAAACTTATCCCATTATTTAGTTTAGTTTCACATAGACACAATATTAAGGGCTCTTCCTGTCTGATGTAATCATTTATTTCTAATTTCTTTGATGGCAGCCCATCCACATTGCTATAGACCATCTTGCACCTGTTGCTTTTACCATTATGATTGATATTCCCTGTCTTTATCCTACCATTTCCCCTTCCTGTTGCACCTCTCCCTCCAATCCTTCTTCCTGTACCACCACTTCTTTTCTCCCCCCCTCCGCCCCTATCCTCTCCCCCTTCTTCAGGTACCACTTCCTTACTTTCCCATCCATGTTTCTGTAGAAAAAAAAGCCCTTCTCCACTTCTGATCTATTATCGTTCTTTTCTTTGACTTCTCTATTTATTTCTCTAAATTTTTCCCTCTCTTCCGCATTTAGATCTTTCCTTAGTTTAACATTTCTGTATTCCCCCTCCTGACTTAACTTCCAGCTGGATCTGAGTACCTCCTCTGCTACTTTGGTTGACTTAAATCTAATCTTCATTGGCCTCATTTCTCCTTTCTTGTATTTCCCTAGTCTCCAACAATCCTCTACCTCTCTTCCATCCCTCTCCTTATCTTGTCTATCCATCACATCAATCATCTTCTCAACTTTCTTCATCTCCACACCCTTTCTCGTATTTCTATCTAATATTTCCCCTTCTACATCTCCAAACATAATTACACATCTCTTCTTATCAATAATATCACTGACCTGTTTCTCATTTTGTCTGATGGCATTAACTACCCTCTTGTTCAGGTTCTCCTCCTGCTGTCTCTTTTGCTCCTCAATAATTGCTTTTAGTTGTACCTCTGCTTCACCCACTCGATCACCCCAGACATTTTTCATTTGAGATACCTCTTCCTCCATTTTTTGTGTCCTGTCCTGATTTGTTTCCACTCCTTGTGGAATGTGATGATGATACCATGCTTCCAAATGTCTGGTATTGTGTTGTGTGAATAGCTGTACACGTAGTTTGATATGTTAGTGAGTGCTTGTATGCCTTGTGGTCCCAGGTGTCTGAGGTGTATGTTGCTTATGTTATAATAATAATAATAATAATACTTTATTTCAGACTCACACAGTACAGAGGGGACCATACTGGGGTCCATATATACCTTACAGTAACATAAATATATATAAATATATATAAGCTACTGTACATAGGCTACATAAAATAAAAAGAAATTAATAATACCCAGCTTGCTATCATGTAGTTCACAGCACTGCCTCAACCAAAAACAGTGGTCATCAAACTACTGTGTTACCAAAACCACTGTCCTAATTGTGTACAGTACCATGCCTCACATCATTTAGCTTCCGGTACAGTATGTTGCTACAGTACAGTATAGGAATATCGGTACTGTACTGCACTATGAGGATCAGTACCGGTATGCTAATTCTGTAGAGTAGCAGACCTGAAATCATTACTTAAGGTTAAATATAGAGCAACTTCCTCCAGTGTGCCTGGATCCTGGAGGTGTACACTATGCTTGGAGTTTGTAGCATTTTAATGATTCTGTTCTCAGAAGTGTTAAGGCGCTGAATGAATTTATATGTTAGCTTTCTAATGAGTGATTTGTAACAGTGTAAGTTCATATAGGCACATAGCGTACTTGTACTCTCATATTTTGAGAGCCCCAGAAACATTTTCATGATATTGTGATATGAGATACTTAGTCTATTCACTGTAATTTTCTTATAGTTCCACCATAGTTGTGCTGTATACATTGGTGAGCAGTAGGAGTTGAACAATGTTATTTTTGTATCCCATGTACACATATGAAAATGTTGTCTAGGCCACAGGCGGGTGAGTGCTTGAGATTGTTGATGATATGCTTTGTCTGGTGATTGGTGAAGGGTGTATAGTCAGGGTCTGTGGGGAATTGTCTCTTACGTCGGTCGTCTTTGTGAGGTTTTAGGTGGCTGACATGTGAGAAGTGATTGATGAGAGTGTTTGCTTGTTGTTTACATGAAGGAGTAGAGTCTGTTGTTGTGATTGCAGCATGTGATTGTGTTGTGTTGCTGTTGGAAAGTGTGATGATGTTTAGTGTTTTGTAGAGTTTTTTGGGGTTTGTTTTGTGATCAAGTGTTTGTAGGAAGTTCTTCCAATTTAGTTTTTGTTGTTCTTGTATTTTGTTGTTAGTTTGGGTGTTGAGTGCTTGAATTTGTTGTGTGATGTCTTGTGTGGGGAATGCTGTGGAGTGTTACAGTGTGTCGCATTGTCTGATGAAGTTTTGAATTTCTGGTGTGAAGTTGGGTTGCGTCTTTTATCTGTTACCTCTTGGAATGTGTTTCTTGTCAGCATTTTGGATAGTTTTATAGTGAGTATGTGTACAGCATTGTTGATGTTAGTGATGGGTGTACTGTTTAGAGTTGTGAAGTGTTGTTCTGTCTCATTTGTGAATGCTTCCCAGTTAGCTCTTTTATAATTGGTGTATGTGTGTTTGTGGCCAGCTGGGGTGAGTCTGGTTTTGGTGGTGATAATGATCGGGAGGTGGTCAGAGCCTAAGGTTCTGACCACCCTCCAGGATGTTGTGGGCGAGTTCTGGGGAGCAAAAGGTGATGTCTGGACATGTATTTGTTGATTTAGTTAGTTTAGAAATAAAGTTGGTTGGTGAAAAAATACGAATTAATCCTCATGACTGTACCTATGGAGCAGGACAAGGGATTACACTCTACTTTATCACACACATTTCAGCTATGTACAGTAGTGCTAATAAGTCAAGTCCCACCTGTCATTAAGTTTGGCTTGCTCTGTGCTGTATTAATGTCTGTCAGATGTTGAATAAGGTGGGTAAGTGTAGGAACATGTTTGTATATTTCACTCGATATGATGAAATGAAGCTTAGATATTGCTGATACCAATTATTGATCAAAACATAATTGGTGTCGAGACATCACTTATCAGAGCGATTGTACAATTGCCCATATATGTTCTGTTCCTCTACATAATCTTATACAGTAAACTCCCTTTTATATTATATACTCCAGTGCCTCCGGGTGTTTTGTGTGGATTGATCTTGATGGTGTTTCTGCACCCTGGTTGGAGACTTCGGCATCTCATATAATAATAATAATAATAATCCAAAATTCAAATATAAAACATTTAAATTATATAACCAAAGTTTTTGTTATCAGTATTTTTCACTAGTTTTCACTTATATAAGCCACTCTGAGTGCTTAATTGCATCAATTTAACCCCTCGGAAGTAGACATAGCTTGAATTAGATGATAATTTGAAGCTAAGACAGCCTAGAAATGGTTTATGCATTGAACACAGTATCTTGGCCATTTGTACACATATTTAGATCTATATAGAGGGACTCGTTTATCCGTAAAAATAGCTTATCCAAAATTTAAAAAGACTCATGATTTTTGGATAAAAGAGAGTTTACTGTACAATACATGGATATATAATGCGAGAGATTGAATTACGAGTGTAGTGGTTAACTCCTCTGACTAGTCAACTGATAATTAAAGAAACCACACTCACAATTCATTCATTCCAATTTTACTTTCATTATTCTGTCTCAAGTCGGCCACCCACAGCTTAAAAAAAAAAAAAAAAAAAAAATGGGGTGCCTGAGTATATAGATAGAGGACAGATTTTCCATACATAAGAGCATGACGAGGAGC
Organism: Paralithodes platypus; assembly: GCA_032716605.1. Taxonomy (NCBI): domain Eukaryota; kingdom Metazoa; phylum Arthropoda; class Malacostraca; order Decapoda; family Lithodidae; genus Paralithodes; species Paralithodes platypus. Next base: position 79,492,726 of record CM064575.1, on the reverse strand, counting down.
AGAACTTACGAGGGGAACTGTACATACAAGATTTCTATCTATCTAATTCTAGGCTATATACTCAGACCCAATCCCCACTTTTCCTATTTATTTAAAGTTTGGCTGGGCGGGGGGGACTCAATACAGAGCCCGAATAGGGATAACACAACATAAAACAATGAACACACAAAAAACAAATACAAATTCACATACAGTACATCTAGGTTTACTTACGACTTATCTCCAGAATCACTCGGAGGTTGTTGGTCATCCATGGTTGGTGGTGGGTCACGGACTCACGGTAGTCGCCACATCAGGGTGTCTAACGGGGACATTTTGGCTTCAAGACTGGAAGATGAGAAGAAATGTAGGGAAATTAGGACCGGTACAAAATTAAAATGTAAAACTTGCAAACTAAACAAACCAAACTGGGACGATACAAGATAAATGTAAAATAACTTATCAAAATCGCTATGTGGAAATAACGCTTACTAAAATAAAAATTTCTGAAATAACAGAACACAATCCACCACATAAGGGTTTTTTTTTTTTTTTTTTTTTTTTTTTTCTATATTCCAACTTACTTCCTCTCGGGCATAGGCTGAGAGCCTTAACATTCACCGCTTTACAATGAACAGTGAAGCCTGTGAGGTCTTGTTCCAGTCTAGGGAGTGAGATATGTGAAGCACGTAGAGCACAACGAGCACCTGCCATCTTGCCTTCACATGAGGCACGGTGCTCACTCATGGCCCGAAACGACCCCATCTCTGAAGCCACCTCGTTCCCGTGCTTCACTGTCTCAACCCCTACACTCGGACTCTCACACTTACACACACACAACGCCACCTGTTGAGCAGATAACTCACCATTACCTTATTACATTACTACATGAGCAAGTTAATCTGTTTCCCAAGCAAACTAGCCTAATTGCATACATTGCTTTGGCCATTATATCAGTAGGCTATCACTTCCCAAGACGTAATAAGAAAGTCTGCAAAGCGGAGCCATTTTGGGTACGTTACTTATTACCGAAACTACCACTAAATATTTCTCAATATTTGAAGGCTATTATAGAATAAGGATGTTGCAAAGATCATATTAAAATGTGTTTCAACCATACATTTTATGTGCACTATATAAAGTACCGGTACCGGTACTGTAAAAAAAAAAAAAAAAAAAAAAAATCTCTCCCTATTGACGGCAGTGAAAGTCTTATTAAGCCCCCTACTGTTAAAATAGATGCTGATTTCAATAAGTCATGGGGGGGGGGGGGGTGAGGGGGAGCAAAGCCGCCCCCCACCCCCCCTCAACCCATCCTGTATCCAAAGGCAAAAAATCTTTCATATTACTCTGAAATGACTTACATCCGAGTGTTTTAAGATCGTTGGATAATGGGAGAAAAAATTTTCTGGGAATTGTAACTAATTTCACTACCGTACTGTATAATGATGATATACCGGTACCTAAAACCAAAAAGAAAAACCATGGGAAAATTAGTGGTAATTTCGGTTATATTTTCCCAATTTTGTTTAAAGGCTAAATATACAGTACAGTATATGACTAATAAGAAGGAATACAAGAAAATTTGATAATCTTCAAGGACACTACATCCGCCATATTAGAAACAATTTATTAGGGAAAATAGGGACCAATAGACTCGCCATATTTTTCTCATTGTAGGTTGCATGGAGGAATTTCGTTATCGACACTTGAAAAAAAAAACTGCGACCAGGCAGCTCCCTTTCTTCCACTCTCCATTCCAGAAGTCGGTTGGAGTTGGTGCTGGGGTATCCTGGTGTTGGTGGCCGGTCCGGTATTTTGGCCAGCCACATGTCCAAGTGTTTCTTGAAGGTGTCTGGAGACACCCCGGTCATGTTCCTGAGAGGGGCTGGTATACAGTTGAACAGTCTGGTTCCATTGTATGTAAAGCTGTGATGGATCAGGGATTTAATTTTTTGTGTTGATCCCGGCGTAGTCCTCACATAGCACAGCCTCCCTCGCCTTTGGTGCTGAGTCTCTTGGATGTTTGGATTTGGTACCTTTTTTTCCAAAATCTTCCAGACGTAGATGATGATGTATCTCTCCCTACGTCTTTGAAGTGAGTACAGCTGCAGCTCCTTAAGTCTCTCCCAGTAGTTAAAGTGTTGAAACCCATGGATTTTACTGGTGAATGTCCTCTGGGTGGCTTCAATTTCTGTTATTTCTCCTACTTTTTGGGGAGACCAGAGCTGAGAGCAGTACTCCAGTCGTGGTAGGACCAGTGACTTCCCACAGTGTTAGCATACACCTCTTTTCTTGTGTTGGAAGGTTCTCAGGATCCAGCCTGCTATTTGTTTTGCTGTTGTTGTGGCTTCGGTAATATGCTGGGAAAAAGTGGCGTCACTGCTCATATTTACTCCCAAGTCCTTCACTGTGTCCTTGGCGGTAATTTCTTGCTGTCCTCTTGTAGTTGGTTGTCGTTTTGTAGTGCTCTCTTGTTCCCGTACCTTAGAAGCTCGAACTTGTCTCCGTTTAGGGCCATGTTGTTTTCTTCTGCCCACTTCAGGATTTTGTCCAAGTCTTGTTGTAGTAGCTGAGCATCATGTTGTGAGGTGATTTTCTTCATGAGTCTGGTGTCGTCTGCAAACGATGTGGCTGTTGAGTGTTCCAGGTCCCTGTCGATGTCTCCTATCATGATGAGGAATAGGAGAGGGTCCCAGTACTGATCCTTGTGGTACTTCCGCTGATGACCCCACCTGCTTCTGATAGGCTTCCTTGAACCGTGACTCTTTGTTTTCTGTTGGTGATGAAGCTGTGGAGCCATCTTCCAAGGTCTCCCCCTATTCCCAGTGATTTGAGTTTATGTAGAAGGATCCCATGGTCCACCTTGTCAAAAGCTTTGGCGAAATCTAGATATATGACGTCTAAATTTTCTCCGTCTTGAATATCCTGTAGGATTTTGTCGTAGTGTGATAGTAGTTGTGAGAGGCAGGAGCGGCCTGTTCTAAAGCCATGTGTGCCCCTCGTTGAACGCCTCGTTATCTTCCAGGAAGCTGACCATCTTAGCTCGTATTGTTCTTTCTATGATTTTAATAAGATGTGACGTCAGCACCACTGGTCTGTAATTTTTGGCTATGCCTTTACTACCCACTTTGTGTATTGGTGTGGACATTACCTTCTTTTAGGGATTGTGGTACATATCCAGTTTTGGAGGGACTTGCTCCACAGCAGTTTTAGAGGCAAGGCTAGCTGATGTTTGCAGTTTTTTAGCAGTTGGGCATGAAAGCCGTCTGGTCCTGCCGCAGAGTTTGGTCCAATCTTGTCGATGGCTGCTATTATGTCCTCTGTTGATACTGTTACCGAGGAGAGTTGATGTGGTGTCCCTGGAGCGTTGCCAAAGAAAGTCGTTGCATTCTCGATTTTCATGTCTTCATTTGGCGGGCTGAAGACACTTTCGTACTGCTGTTTTGAAGTATCTTGGCCATTTTCGGTTGGGTCACTCTCACGTTCGCCCGTAGGTTTTTGCAAGTGGTCCTATTGTTGAGGTGTTCCTGAGTCTTCTTTGTGTGTATGCATAGAAGAATTTGCTTTTTACTCGTATGTTTGCAACTGCTTGGAGTTCTTCGCGTGTTCTTTGCTCTTGGTGTGACTGGATGAGTTTACGTTCAACTTCATCGAGCTCTTCTTGTAGTTTGGTGATATTGTGCGCATAGCTGGTCTTCCTTTGCTTGGCTCTCAGGTACGTCCTTTTCTTCATTAGTATTTTTCTATCTCTGGGACTCTGCTTGATCTGCTCCCTGCTTGATTTGGGTGGTATGATGTTTTTACAGGTCTCCAGGCATTGTTTCTGGAGGATACTGAGAGTTTCGTCGACGTTTTTATCTTCGAATAGTGCCCTCCAATCAGTTCCTGCCAGTTCTGCTCTGTCTGTCCCAGTCTATATCTTTGCTGTAGAAGTTGAGATCTTTCAGAGAGGTGCAGGGTATTTGGCTTGATTCCTGTTGACATCTTCTTGGTGGTGTGGCGGTTGGTGTGGGGGTTCTAACTTTGATGAGGCTGTGGTCGGACATTATAGTTTTTACAGTTTCGTACGAGTGTACCAAGTCGAAGTTGTTGCCAAATAGTAAGTCCAGTGTGTTGTCTTGTAGGTTCCTCAATGTATTGCTTCATGTATGCAGTGTCCATGAATAGTCATTAGCTCCTTGGCTTGCTGTTTTTTCATCCCTGGTTCCTCCATCTATTTTCATGGTTGCCCAATTGATGATGGGCAGGTTGAAATCTCCTGTGATGATGACATCTGTAGCGGGAGTTGGAAGATTTTGTAGGAGTGGAGTGTATCTTCTCTGTGACCTCCTTGAAAATTTCCCCTGTGGTGTTTGGAGGTCGGTACAAAATTATGATGAGCATGTCGTTTTGTCTTATGTGTACTGCTAGTAAGCTCTGTTGTGCCGTTTGAGAATGCAACTAAAATTTCGGTATTTGCAGCCATATCCTCCCTTAGGTAGAGTGCTACTCCTCGCCGGCTTCTGTTCCTCTCTGTCGGCTCTGAATATAGTGAAATTATGGATATTGATCTCTGCATCCAAAATGTTTTTCGTTCAGGTGTGTTTCTGTGAGGGCTAGAAAAATTGAGTTGTCCTCCTCTGCAATTTCTTCCAACATAGGAGACTTTACATTGATTGTTTCGTGGGAAAAGTCCTCTGCTGTTGCCCACAACAAAATTAGTTAGTGGTAGTTGCACCTTCCTCTGTGGTTCATGTCTGGCCCCTCGGTTTGGGCTAGGAATCTCTCCATTATCACTTGAGACCGTTTTTTCTACTTCCAGAAGACGTCCCATTACTAACTCTAAAAAAAGCACCTTGGTCGGGCATAGCCGTGTGTACCGCTGCTGGTCTGACCTTGTGAGTTTGCTGGATGGTTGGCCACCTTCTGAGGGCATTGCGTTGGCTTTCTAATTTTTTCCTCATGAGTTGGTGTGTAGGCAAATTCCCCTTGAAAGTGTCCTGTAGCGTGTTCCCTTGGTTTGTTGACGTTGTTTCTCGGGCGTCAGTATTTTGGTTCCCTTAATGTGTGGAAAGATTGCAGTCCTCTCATAGTACATGCCCCTTTTGTTGAGTGAGATTCTGCATACATATGGGTGGTAGTCGATGCACTTCCATCCACGCTTGCAACTGATTCTTTCATCCCGCCCGTGCTTCATGAATTTTTGCACATATTTTTGGGTGGTCTTGTTTGCATCCCCTGCCCACTACTCCATATCGGCATTCATTTCTTAGGTAAACATTGCATACTTCCATGCTTTTCCTCCTAATATCGGTGCCCCTGTTTTCAGCTCTGGGCCCTAGGTCTCCATGAATTTGTATTTACAGCACTAACCTCACCTGTTCTTCTGTATGTAGGAGCATTATGGCTGCATCCGTTGCATGTGGGGTGTGTGCTCGTTGGGGTCCCCGACCTCACCTGTCTTGCTGCATTTTGAGGAGGCTCTGCCGTGTCTGCTAGTGTTGCGGGGGGGAGGCTATGGGCATCTGGCATTGTGATGCTAATATTAACCCTTTCACGTTTTTATGATGCAGAGGTTGCCAGATTAGCAATAATAAATAGAGTTCTCTCACTCTTATAATTACCTCTCCAAAATTTGTTATGCCCACAGCTAACTCAAAGACAACTGCAGAGGTTGAAGTAACTAAACCAGCATTTCCCAACCTGGGGGAAATTTCCCCCTGGGGGGAAATTTTGAAGCTACCAGGGGGGAAATTATTGCATGATTACACTGCCTACTACTACTACTACTAGCAATACAAAAAACAAAATCTCGGAGATGGATTTTCTCATGCCCGAGAGAGAGAGAGAGTGTAGTCACAGTGTGTTTCGACTACTCTTTCCTGCCACATGAAGGGGGAAATCTGGATGGTTGAACTGGTTGGAGGGGGAGGGGAAATGACAGAAAAAAGGTTGGGAATCGTGAACTAAACTAAAGGTTTAATACCTGATGGTGACAAAGGCTTTAAGTGATCCCTAGGCTCAATATTGCGTCAGAACGTGAGAGGTTAAGTTCAGACCCAAACACATTGCGCACAATGAATCTCCTTCTTTTTTCTTGTTTTGAATGATGGGGTGGGTGCGATTCACCCAATAAATGGAAATGAGCGTTGCTCACAAAACGAGAATACCGGCACCTGTTTTGCCACCTGGCCCTAGGCTTACAGATCTACTATATGAGGATGACAATAAATCACGGGGGGGCCCAGGGGGTCAAAACGACGCTGTTTTTTGAGTGATAACGCAATGAATTTTTGTGAATAACAAGCCCCCCCCAAAAAAAAAAGGCTAGGCTAAATTGACACAATTTGGTCTCCATATTTCCATCTTGATTGTTTTTTATTGCAGAAATACCTTTTTTAGACACCTAAATTCTCAACAACAAAAATCTGGGGGAATGCCCCCGGACCCCCCTAGAGGTGGCGCCTTCGCCGCGCTATAATGATAACAAATAATAATGAAAACACCTGGTCATATTACGAGTCACACCACAGCTGGGATCTCATTTTTAACGGTAGTTTTGGGTTCCTATCATTCTATGCTTCATTGCTATATACTCTTTATCCACCGGAAAAAAATAAAAATAAAAAAATAAAATTTAGGCTAGGCTTTTTTTTTTTTTTTTTTTTTTTTTTTTTTAGCATTAGGCTAACCTAGGCCTAACCAAAAAACCTAACCTAACCGCCCCCAAATACATTTAGGTTAGGTTAGGTTAGGTTAATGCTAAAAACAATAAAAATAAAAAATAAATGGCCTAAAAAAACACAAGAAAAAAAATATATTTTCCGGTGGATAAAAAGTATATAGCCAATGAAGCATAGAATGATAGGAACCCAAAACTACCCTTAGAAATGAGATTCCAGCTGTGGTGTGACTCGTAAATATTGACCAACACAATTCATATTTTGTGGATTGACACCCTGAGCTTAGGGTATTGATGATTTTGACAATGGCCATTCTGATTGTTTACATTAGAGATGATTGGACCACCTTTGCAACACCAAGTTACCAACCCACCTCACTCCTAATCTGACACCAATTGAGACGTTTCGCTCCATCATATCACTCTCACCTGGTGCTATATAATGAGTTGGCAGTCAGGCATCACCCTATCTTCAGTCTTCTTATTGTTTAAATGTGCTTTATTTCATTCACAGCGGTATTATCCGAAAAACATGGGTGTTATCGCGACGGGTCAATATCAAACTCCTTCTGTGTACTCGGTGGCAATGTTGTACCTCATGTTGGAACGGGGGACACCCAACAAATAGTTATAGATTTGTGGTCATTTGATCATTATTTAATAGCTAATTAGGTAATATCATAAGATCAATATCAAAGACAATAAAATATAGAGTAGTGATTGGGGAAGTAATATTTGTCCTTTTCTCCAAACTTGCCACGGAGTACATTGTAGTCACAGAGATGGGAAATGTCATATAAACGGCTCCACATTCACTGTATAATTTGTTTATATATGTACAGTACTGTACTGTACTTCCTATGATTAAAATACGGATTAAAATAAGAGTCAAATGGACAGTATAGGTATACAGTACGATGTACTGTACCTCTATTTGGTAAATAGGTCCATGATAATGTTTAGTCAGATCTAGCCCATATAAGCCAATACAGTATCATTGATTTGTCCTTTTTCAATTTCTACCTATTTTTATTCTCTCAAAACCATTTTAGCCTCCCTTTTTAGTATTCTTATTTATCCTCTAGTATTTAATTACAGTATTTTTTTCTAGGCATTCTCTTCCACAGATTATTATTGTCTGCAATCTATTTATCAAACGTACATTCTGCTTCTCTTAAGTAACACCCCGTTTTTACATTAATACAATGTACTTGAATAAACTAATAAAAGCATATGACTCCCGGGATTCGAACTCGGGCACAACCCAGAACATAAGCAGCTAACCCATTGCACCACCAGCATGACATCTTCAATTTCCATACTTATTTATGTTTGTTAGTTATATATATATGATTACCATACTAGATACCCTTAGAATAAGAATTATACCACTACATATGTCCTTTTCATTGGTATAGCTATCCCTTCATTTTCCTCAAATTATTCATATTATCATATATACAGGTATTTCAATTTTCCAGATACTATTCATGATCCCCAAGGGGTGGCCATGAATAAATTGTCTCCATCATCTGTCAGCAGTGCCCCCTCCTCCCATCCAACACCACTTTCACTCTCATACCTTACCTTTGATACCTTTTGATGTGTTCGCCGCTTCTAGCGGCACCAAGGAGCGCGACGCCCTCGTTATGGGTGGTGATTTGGTGGCCTGTAGACTGTTTGAAGCGACAGCTCGCTCCCTTGCGAGGATGGGCTCGTCTGGCACTTTTTGCAGTTCCGACATCTAGGGCTCTCTTGAAGTTGTCTAACGAGATGTCCCTCATGTCTCTTACTCGCCGTGGGAGTTTGTTGAAGAGACGTGGGCCTCTGTGTGATAACCAGCCCTCTCGCAGAGAGCCCATAGCACCCCTGTTATTCATCGGGGGATTTCGCATTCCCAGCCTCTCCTATCACTGAATTTCATGACTATCGGAGTATGTAGGTTTGGTACTAAACCCTCTGCGATTTTTCACGTGTATATTATTAGGTAACGTTCTCTTCTACGTTCCAGTGAGTACAGAGTCAGTGCTCTTAAACGCTCCCTATAGTGTAGATGTTTTATTGAACTTATATGCGAAGTGAACATTCTTTGTACACTATCTACGTCATTTATTTCACCTGCTTTGTATGGGATGTTTAATACGCTACAGTATTCAAGCCGCAGTAGCACAAGAGATTTGAAGGGCTTAATCATAGGCAATTCCACCGCGTGTTTTAAAAGTACGCAGAATCCAACCCGTTCGACGTTTCGCAGCCGCCACTTTGACCTGGTTATGTACTTTGAAACCCATATTTTCAGACATTAATACCCCAAGGTCTTTCACACTGTCTTTCCGTTATATTATGTGGTTTAGATTCTGTTAAGTAATTTGTAATTTCTTTAGCACCATTATTATCTCCGTACCGTAATAATTGTAATTTTTCTCCTTTTAATGCATGTTGTTTTTCCCTGGTCCCCACTGGAACACTACATTCATGTCTTCCTGCAGTCGGCCCGTGTCTTCTTGTGTGTTTACTATCTTGCTTAATTTTGTGTCTCAGCAAAAGACGACATCGTACTGTGTCTGGTGTTGGTATCTATGTCGCAAATTAGTATGAGGAACAGAAGGGGCGCTAGCACTGTTCCTTGGGGCACTGAGCTTTTGACATCCGAAGGCTCAGAAGTGACTTGGTTGACTGCTACCGATTGTTTTCGGTTTTACGAGGAAATTGTATATCCACCGTCCGATTTTCCCAGTTATACCTTTTGCTTTCAGTTTGTGGGCTATTATATCATGGTCACATTTATCAAATGCCTTAGCAAAATCGGTGTAAATGACATCCACGTTTTTCTTTTCTTCTAGCGCTTTAAGAATTTTGTCATAGTGTTCCAAAAGTTGTGAGAGACTGATCTTCCCCCGCTCTGAACCCATGTTGACCGGTGTTGTGTAGTTCATTTGTCTCCATGAATGTTGAAATTTTGCTTCGCAGGACTCGCTCGAAAACTTTAATGATGTGAGAGGTTAGAGCTACCGGGCGGTAGTTTTTTGGTAGTGCTTTACTCCCTCCTTTATGCAGTGGGGCAACTATTGCGTTTTTCAAGCTATCTGGTATGTCACCAGTGTCCTAGACTCCTTCTCCACATTATAGCCAGGGGTTTTGAGAGGTTTTCCTTACATTTCTTCATTAGGATCGAATTCCATGAGTCCGGGCCTGGTGCCGAGTGGGAATGGCCTCTTCTATGTCTTTTGGACCGAAATCAATATCCAGCATCTGAGGGGTTTCCGTGGGGGGAGGTTTCCATGAAAAATATATTTTGGTCTCTGATGACTTTTGTTTCATCAGGCTCACTGAATGCCATTTCATACTGCCTTGCTTAAGAGTTCGCTCATTTCCTTTTTGTCCCCTGTGAAAGAGCCGTCCCCTTTGCTCAGTGGGCCGATGTTTGATGTTGTTTTAGCCTTTTGTTTGGTGTATGAAAAGAAGTATTTGGAATTTTTCCTTTATAACCTGCAATAGCTTTCCTCTCCTCTTTCCATATGTTGTGTTCCATGATATTCTTAGCCTTTGTTTAATTTCCACAATGTCTCTATCTATTTTCGACCTTTTGCCTATCCTGTAGATTTTGATGTGTGCGTCTTTGTGTGAGTAATTTTTCTTCTTCTGTACAGCCTCCTTCCTTTTCCCGATCTAGTTTGCTTCTTCGTTTTTGTTTGTCTTGCAGGTATATGGTGGCTACAGATTTGGGTCATGGTTTCTGTTATTAAGACTAGACATTCTGCTGGTGTCAGGTTATCCATTAAATCTTCCCAGTCTATTTCCTCCATTTCTTGATTTACCTCTTCCCCACCCTAATGTTTTTTGTTATTGAAGTTAAATTTACTGAAGGGGCCGGTTTTTGTTCTCGATTCTGAGGTTGTCAGTACACTTTCTAAGGTTGTTTTGATCTCAATTAATTTATGATCTGAGTATGTTGTGTTTCGATTATGTTAATGCTGTGTACTAGAGAGTCGTTGTTAGTGACGACCAGGTCTAAGATATTGTTTTCCCGTGTGGGTTTTCAGCAATATGTTGGGTAAGACTAAAAATCACAAAGTTCAAAAAGCTCTCTCGTATTAGTATTTGCTTCTCGGTGTTATTTGCCACTACTGGTTTTCTAGTTGTCTCCCATTTAATGTTTGGTACTGTAGGTTAAAGTCTCCTAGCCATATAATATTTGGTGTTGGGTTCCCCAGGGTTTCCACTTCTGATTTTATTTTGTTGAGCTGGGTTTTTAATTCTTCTCGGGTGAGTCTGGAGGCCTGTATGTAACAATAACTGCTAAATTTAGGGATTCTATTTTAACTCAAAGTATTTCCACCACTTCATTACTGTTATTTAGGAATTCAGTACATATCAGTGAGTCATGTATGTACAAGGCTACACCTCCATGTGATCTATGCGTTCTGTCCACCCTATGTATGTTGTAACCAGGAATCCATACCTCACTATCTTCCTGATCTTTAATGCGAGTTTCTGTGAGAGCCGCAAATATAGCGTTTCCTTCTTCTAGCAGGCCCCTAATATATGGTACTTTGTTCGTGGTTCTATTTTTTAGGCCTTGTATATTTGCAAACAAGATTGGGGAGGGATTGTTTGGAGTACTATGTGTACCTAATAGTCTTCGGGATGTATTGGCCACTCTTGGGAGGCCAGGAGGTGCTCGAGGTGTTCTATGTGCTCTTCCATCTCCCTCAGTCTCTTCATCTTCATCTGCCCTTTCCCTCCTTGCCTTTTTCCTCTGTCCTCGTCCTCGCATAGCTAGAGAGTTTTTTGGGCTACCATTCGTGTTAGGTCTAGCATATCTCCAAGTCCCTTTAATATGAAAAGCTGGGCATTTCATATTGTAGCAGGTCTTGTTCTCAAGTGATGTCTTGCAAAGGGATGGGTGGTGGTATTTGCAGGTTTCACCAAATCTACATTTTCCATGACTGGTTCCATGTTGTTGCAAATTTTGGGATGAGCAAATCTACATGAATTCCCATTATATTCGCCCTTTTGACCAAAGTAGCACCTTCTTTCCAGATAATATCTGCACACTGGTGTAGACAACCCCAGTAGGTGTGGCTGGGGCTGCGAGGGGTTATGTGGTGAGCTAAGTGTGGTTGTGGGTGATAGTGGGCTTGGTGTATGGGTGGGTGAGGCCTGCAGGGGGGTGGAGTTACGGGTCGGTTGCGCTCAGTCTGCCTCTCCCTCTGTCCTTCCACCTCACGCTCATACACTCTAGTCATTCTCTCGCTCCTCCATATACAGTAGCCTACTGCCTACTGTCAACTTTTTAATGAATGTCAGACTGTAACTTGCACTATCTGTTTGTATATCATTGTACTGTACTGTAGTCAATAAGTGCTTTCTGTTCCTGGTGGATTGTGGTCTTTTATTTCAAATTTGATTTTAATAAGCGTTGTTTCCACATAGCGATTTTGATTTATTCCTTTGCGTTTATCTTGTGTCGTCCCAGTTTTGGTTTGTTTATTTTGCAAGTTTTACATTATAATATATAGTAATTATGCCATGTATACCTGAATGTGTCAATACTGTACTCAGTGAGTACAGGGGAGTCCATTGATACAAGGTCAAATTATATTGGGTCCTTATCTTGGGGCACAGGAGCATTTGAAAATTGAAAAAGTGTCTTTTTCGAACGGTTTTCTGATCTGGCCAAAAAGTAATTTGCCACAATATAGCACCTATTTCAATTCTGATGCTACCAATGGATCCAGGGGGTTGTAGTCTATCTCTATCTATTGCCTGACGCCGTGATCCCCGAAGGGGTGGCCACGAACGAACCACCCCCATGTACCTCTGTCCCTGTCAGTCGACGCCCCTCCCCCCAACCAGCACCGCCTTCGTTCATGTCCTTCCTCACTCCATCCTTCCACCTCTCATTCGGTCTACCTCTCCCTCTCTGTCCCTCCACCTCGCTCTCGTACACCCTCTTAGTCATTCTCTCGCTTTCCATACGTTCCATATGGCCGAACCATCTCAAGTTGTTCCTTTTCACACTTTCCAGCACATCTACCTCCACACCACACCTCCTTCTTACTTCCTCATTAGTCTGTCTATCCCTCCATGTAACTCCGCACGCACTCTTTAAGTAATTAATTTCCACTGCTCTCACTCTTGGTCGGAGTCTCTCAACCAACGTCCATGCTTCGCTTCCGTAAGTCAGTGTCGGGATTACCACACTGTCATGCAAGGACTTCTTCACTTCCATACTGACCACCCTATTTCTTGTTACTGCTTGTAGTGTACTTGGTAATATTAGGTGGGCTTATTCCATACATTCTTACCCAGGGATATGGGCCCATATTAATGTTATCGAATCTATGAACTCCCCATGGTGTAAGGATTCAAACATATTCTTACTTTAATTGTTCAATTTGCCACAACAATTAATTTTCCAAAAATCCTTGGGTCATAATAGCCTTGGAGAATGCAAGAAAATTGTATGTAATTTTCCGAGTGTCTATCTACATAGGAAAACGTCCTCTAGCACCCATAGCTTGCTCTGTCTTTCTCCATGACTTGAGTCCCTCTCTTCAGTTTAGTGATGATGAGCATATGCCTTTGGTGTCAATGTAGAGCTTGTGAAAGACGCTCCTATTCAGGCAATTCATAACCTTTTGTGTATACTGTATATTGTGCGGTTCCTGTTTTGTGTATACTGTATATTGTGCGGTTCCTGTTTTGTGTATACTGTATATTGTGCGGTTCCTGTTTTGTGTATACTGTATATTGTGCGGTTCCTGTTTTGTGTATATTGTGCGGTTCCTGTTTTGTGTATACTGTATATTGTGCGGTTCCTGTTTTGTGTATACTGTATATTGTGCGGTTCCTGTTTTGTGTATATTGTGCGGTTCCTGTTTTGTGTATACTGTATATTGTGCGGTTCCTGTTTTGTGTATATTGTGCGGTTCCTGTTTTGTGTATACTGTATATTGTGCGGTTCCTGTTTTGTGTATACTGTATATTGTGCGGTTCCTGTTTTGTGTACAGTATACTGTATATTGTGCGGTTCCTGTTTTGGTTTGCTGGTTTTCCAAGGTTTGTATTTTAATTACACCAATCACATGTCCTACATACAGTACTAGTATGCATATTAGAAAACTCAAGTAATGCTGAGATAAGAGGCATCAGTTGAATCAATTGTTCCTCTCACCAGCGTGAGTTGAAACCAACAACCTCCTGATCTGGAATCCACCTTGTTATCCACTGTAATGGCACTAAGATAACTAGCCCATTCAGCAGAGATGAAACGGTATATTTATATACAGTATACAGTATGAAGTTACTCTTTATATTCCCACCATTATATAACTGCCTAGATGTGTGTGAATTTGTATTTTGTTTTTTTGTGTTGTCCTTGTTTGGGCTCTGTCTCGAGTCGGCCACTCCCAGCTATGGGGTACCGGTATGTGCCTGAGTAAATACATACACACATACATATACAGTAACTGCCCTAATGTCTTAATTTTAAAATGGTGGCTGAAATAAATCACAGTTGGTAAAATAGATGTATAAATTTACTGGAGACATCATCATGATAGCTACAAAACAAGTATGTTAAAGCCGCTGTCACACGAGCGCTTTTTCCGTCAATTTTCCATGAGCAAGTTTTGTCTCGTATTATTTCGGGACGTTTTCGCACTGGTATCAGTAACTAGACTGACGGTAGAGTACGTTAGGTAGGCGATTTCTGATGAAGTGTAATTATTGAAGCTTCCAGACCATAATTGCCCGTAAAAATTGCTCGAAAAAGGGCTCGTCTGACTCCGGCTTAACCCTTACACAACTTTGCTCAACTTTCTGTACAGTCTAACACTTCTCGGCCCCTAAATCTTTCCCCCCTACCTTACCGACTTTTTTTTATCTTTCTCTCCTTTTCTCTCTTTACCTAGCTTGTATCCATTCGGCCCCATTCAGCCAACTGTTTTAAGACGTTTATCCCCATCCAGGTGTCAATTTCTTCCTGGCGAGCGATAGCGAGCCAACATTGTATGGAGAAATCCGGCTTTGCCGGAGAAATTTTTCTATCGAAAAATTTACAAATTTAGCTTGCTGTCAAAACTAAAATATATATACAGTATGCTGGCTCGCTACCGCTCGCCAGAAAAATATTGACACCTGGATAGGGGTAAACGTCTTAAGACAGTAGGCTGAATGGGGCCAAATGAATACAAGCCAAAGAGAGAGGGAGAGAAAGAGAAAAAAAAGCGAGGTGGGCTCCCTTAACCCTGTCAATACGATGGCGGATTTGGCTTTACATTCGGGCTGACTATAGAGGAATTTAGCCAGCTTCGGAGGGACGTCTCTATATCAGAAGGGTGTAAACTATCTCCATTAACCCCTCAGACTCCCACAGTTCCTTCCCACGCTGTAAATAATCCTCTAATGATAGCCGGAATGAAAGGAAGAATGTCTGCATCGTACTAGAAGGGCTAAACCTCTCCCACACGCTTCCAAAACTCCGTCTCAAACCCTTCCAGTAATTTTCTTGATCAGTTTCCTTTGGGTTATGGCGTGAAAATGATATAACTCAATGCCAAATAGATATATTACTATGTTCTCTCCACCAACCAACTTTACTCCTAAACTCGAGTAATGAAATTAACATACACATGTGGCAGTCCGGGGATTCGAACCCAGGACGCTCACACCGAAAATCAACACACTTATGCATTGCGCCACGAAGACAGTTCACATAGATAATAATTTCTTCATCAATTAGATTATATTCCCATTTTTGAGGTAGCATATACTGTATATACAGTACATAATATATAATATATGTTCTAAAATATCTGCCAGTTACAACAATTAAGATCATATATATAATTTGTACTTTAAGGTTGCTTTGCATTATTACATTTCCTTTGTAATAGCAATTAACAATATTATGCAAGTTTAAAATTCAATTATACCTTTAAAGCATCTCTAAAGATCATAATAATCATGGAGTATTTATATATACTGTAGTTATATTATTTCCATATAGTGATTCTGATATATTGTGAAGTCCCTGTTTTGGTTTATTTACTTAAGTTTTACATTATAAATATAAATCATAGTTGACTCTGATCATAGCATGATGTTCTAGTTCAGATTCCAAAGATATATACAGTACTGTAATTATATTTTTTCACCAACCAACTTTACTTCTAAACTCAATTAATGAAATCAACAAATACATGTGGCACTCCAAGGACTCGAACCTAGGACATCCACACCAAAATTCCGCGCACTTATGCATTACGCTATCAAGACAGTTATTTGTTTGCGTTTCTTAAGAATTTCCACGACTCTATGCCAAACGGTTGAAAGAGCCGCAAAGACTTTCAATACTCGTACAGGTCTCCCTCACTATCCGATGCCCCAATTTACGATATAATTATAGGTTTCTAGGTGTTTGTGTTTGGTGTTTTGTCTGGTCTGAGAATGCATCCCCATTTACCCAATGTATTTTTGTGTTCGCTATACAATTTTTCTATTTAAGATCGGGTTTTCAGGAACGTAACCCAATCGTCAATCGAGGAAGACCTGTATGTAGATAGAGAAGATTCTAGCGTAAACATGTAAGTCTCAAGGAAGGGGCCCCCAGCCTTATGAGGGCTTCTGCCCAGCAGGCTGTTGACAAATAGTGTTTATTATTATTATCAAGGAAGGGGCATCGTACTGAGCATATAAATGTCAATCAATTCAATTAATTGGGACACCAGAGGGCTGCTCTCGGCACCTTGTGAAAGAATGTTCAGAATAAGAATACCCATAACCCTCTTTCACATAAAATCAACCCATAATTCAATGTTTACATCATAAATCATAACTTGGCATCCACAGGCATAACATAAATCATAATTCATAAACTTCTATCACTCATCAAATTGAATAACATGGCCTTCACTTGCATTTTCTACCCATAATCTAAAGGAAACTGAGGAAAGAAAATGGATGGCAGGCTTAGAGGGGGAACCGGAGTAAAAGAGAGGCGGGGGGGTTGATTGCAGAGGGTAGGTAGGGGGGTTAAATATTTCACTATAATGACCCATTTCCTCCATTCATTTCGGCTATCAGAAGAGGATTTCATGCAGCTTAGGAGGGGCCTGCATGATCCAGAGGGTTGATTGAGATAGTTTCTACCCGTCGGAATCCATGCGGTCCGTCTTAACCCGCGTGAAATCCCCTAGCGTCAGCCAGTAATGAAGCGGAAATAGCGTCACCATATCAAAGCGCTCAAGGGGACACAGATCTACACCTAAAACAATAAGTTATGAACAGACACAAGCACTGAAAACACAGGTTGTACACAATCCTATAAAGTCAAGCAAAAGTCTTATAATATCATACTCGAACAATCTGACTCAAAATGTACACTTGTGGAAAGTAAAATGACGAGAGAAAAAAGGGTTTCTTACGATATATATTCAAAGAGGGGGGCGCGGGGGGCGTATAGGAGCAAATGAAATAGCCTATACATACTGCGGGGGGTGTTTCAACGAACAGGCAGAATCGATAAGTCATAGCTCGCCTCCAGAATTTCACACTATGTTTACTCTCTGGTAAAAGATAGGGATAAAAATCCTACTTTCATTATCTCTGGTAAATAAAGGATATACAAATTTCTTAACACACATTAAGAAAACCTTTAAATTCACAGTTTGTTCAATGAATTATGGAAAATAATTCATAGTTCATTGAAAAACAATGCTAACATTTTAGGTTTCTTCCATTTTCCTTGAGTATTTTTATCAAGAGGATAATCAAGTCGACTTTGAGAAGACAGCGCACAACTTTCCATTCTGACTGCACATCCATTAAAATAACTGAAGCCAAACAAATAATAAGCGGCCAACAGAAATGATTTTTTGATTCAAGGGCTGACCTATTGGGGTGGTATGGCATCTGTACAAAGTTTTGGCAGCAACATATCTAACAAAACAAACAAAAATGTATAAATAACTCGCTCTATATAAACAAACAAAAAGTACGGGAAACTTGCAAAATATACTGATAGAAGGGGAAATAAAAATCATAAGTAATAATAAAGATAATAATAATAATAATAATACACAATTATGACTGTAACAATATTAATTAACTGATGAAAATATACAACTGTTCATGTCACCTCACCAAAGGCAATTCCTAAATCGGTTTCAGACGAACAAAATCGGCGGCGAACTATATCGGAGTCGGAGTTCATCACTTTCCTATTGGTTCATTTGTATAGGTCTCCCTCACTATCCGTTGCCCCGATTGATTATATTATTATAGATTTTTAGGTGTTTGGGTTTGAGTTTTGGCTGGTCCAAGAACACATCCCCATTTACCCCATTAATTTTAGGGTTTACTATACGATTTGTCAATTTAAGATCGGGTTTTCAGGAACGTAACCCAATCGTAAATCGAGGGAGATCTGTACAATAATTATGCTTCAATTTCTAGTTTGAAGAATTATAAGCTCCAATTAATATTTCATCATTACTGGGGTAGAGAAAATCAACCCAGATTCAAAATTGTATCATGGTTAGAGATGAAATATTATCAGAAAATTATTAACTCCGATATTTTGATGGATTCTGCGACTCTCTTAAAATTCCACCGCTCGATTATGTTCAAGTGACGCCGACTTTTGCTTCGTAGAAAATGCATCGCTCACTTTTTTTGTTCTCGCTTCCTCCAGACAATTATATTCAGCTTAAGAAAGACCTGTCAGAGTTAAAGGGGTATTTTAGCATAAAGTTTCAATCGCCAACATCTTCCTGGCAACTTTTCAGCGTTCTTTTGCACCGGTATCTGAAACTGGACTCGAGATAGATTAGATAGAGTCGCAGAACTAGCGCCAAAGTTGACCTCATGAGCTGCCAGACCAGTGTTGAGGATAAATGTTGAGGGAAAAATCGCTCGTGTGATACCGGGTTAGAAGGCCAATTGAGTCTTTTTCCTAGAGGTCCTTCTTAAGCTCAGCAAAATCACCAGGCAGTAGCGTTAAAAAGTAAAGAAATCGCTCACTTTCCGCACTCGATGTTTTATAATTATATAGGGAAGGGGGCACGTTAATAAAGTAAACACTTATATATATTTATTTATATATATATATATATATATACATTACAAGGACTCTGGGAAGTATTCGGGAAGAGGGGGATTATTCATTGTAAAACTTTCTTTAGTAAACACGTCGCTTTAAAAAGATACAAGATATTTTATGTATAATAGCCACACTCGAAAACGGGACCTCCACATCACGGTCTCCATTTTCTTTATCTTACCCTTTCAAAATACGATTACGCATTTTCTTTTCTGCTTTCTGGCTATTATTAGATATTTTTACTCACCTTATGAGGGATGTATGGAAGTCAGAGGGTTAATTGAGACAGTCTTAACCCTTATCATTCTCACAGACCCTTCATAAGCTGAATAAAATAGTCTAATAATAGCTAGAATAATGCGGCACAATCCTCAAAGGGTAACTATAATAAATCCAGGTCACAGAATACCTCATGACTTAAAGGCCATTTTTTCAGACATATATTTGGGTATCACATGTAATACTATCTCCACTAACCCTTTGAAGATCGCGATGCGTTTTGACGGTTTATTTTGGCTATCATTAGACGATTTTATACGGCTTAGGAAGGATCTGTGGGTCTTGAAAAGGGTCAAAACTGTCTCAATTAACCCTCCAAATACCCTTTCTAATCTGAATAAAATTGTCTAATAATAGCCAGAATATACCGCCAAAATGCGTCATAATCCTCAAGGGGTTAAATTATTTATTCTAATGCCTTTACTTGAGCTTTTGTGATACATACCAATCATTTACTACTGTATAATAAATCATTAACTCTTTGTGAAAGTTTTAATACAATCCCAGCACCCATAGATGTAATCCTTGTATGATTCATTTCCAGCCAGAACCATAGTCTATCTCAAAAGCCAACCATACGAGGAACACAAGTTAGTCAAGGATCTGCTTAAAACCCACAAAACAAATCAATATTTTATTTAAAAACACTTAAATACATACATACATGATATATGCAACTGTCTCAAAATTACCCAAGTGCGAAAATAACTAGTTTGCAATTAGTTTTACGGAAAGTATGTTTGAAAAAATGACCCTCCTATTCTGTTATTTGGCTTCCCAGATGTCAGACCCAAGCTGCTTAGTAGCCGACGTTCACACACTTTATATGAGTTACTAGTTATAGAGGGTTTAAGAGATATGAGCATTTCGGTCGTGTTTTAAGCACATTATCGTGTACGTGTGCGAATTGTGGGAGTGTGTGTGAGAGTTTATGAAAGAGTACCAGTATGTGCATGAGTTATGTAGGCTTTAGTTTATGTAAGTGTGCGTTCATTAGTTTGTAGGAGTACGGTCAAGTTGTGAGAGAGTGCGTGTTTTTAGGATGTGTGTAATCGTGTGTGCGTGTGTTTAGGATGTGTGTAATCGTGTGTGCGTGTGTTTAGGATGTGTGTATATTCGTGTAAGTGTGATTGTGAGGGCCGCTAACACTTGCCTCCCACACTCACAGACACACCAAGATTGAACTCACTAATTAATTACTACTGGAAGAAGCTGATTGTTATAAGGGTGGGGGGACTTTGGAAGATGAAGGTTAACAAGGAAGGCTTTAATGGACGAGTGGGAAGGAGGGAAGGGAACGAGGAATTATTAAAAGGAAACCATGGGATTATTTATTACTATAGGAAAGAAAGGGATTATATAAGCAAGGCAGGGATCATTAGATAGAGAAGGGATTATATAGGCAAAGAAGGATTATTATAGGTAGGGAAATGGATAAGGTGCAATTGGATGTAAGGAAGTGCAAGGGATTTAAAATGGTGCAAAAGGAGAAGGGAGGAATTGAGGACTTGGGCAGGAAAGAAAGGGTGCGAAGGGGGTTAGTGGGATAAGCGGAGGGTGAAAGGAGAGTGCAAGGGAAGGTAGGGTGCGAGGTGGTGTGGTATAGAGGTGAGGGGTGTGTGTATAACAGGTGAGGTGAGGTGCATGGTTGGTGTTGATATGAGGGGGTGTACAGTATGTGTGTGCGAGGGGGGTGAAATACTGGATGTAGAGAGAGGGGGGGAAGTAAGGCCCCCCGTGTTCTCCCCCTCATCACAATCCCGGTACAGTTCACTCAAGAAGTTCCTCTACCCTTCACCATATATAAACTACTCATCAGACAACTTCTGTAACTAGGAAGTGGCTGACAGAGCATTCCCCTTTTAGTTGCTTCGGAAGTTTGGTCTATGTGTACAATACCGTGCTAAAGAATTAAAGAATATTCCTCAATACAAGTAGCCGGAGAAGAAGCAACGTAAACATAGAGCGAGGTGATAGGAAGATCTTAAGGCAACTGTACCGCTCACAATGCCCCCCCGAATACACTCACAATGGTTTCAACGCGAGCTGACGCGAGGTTTGTTCATTCATGTGTTTTCACGACAGGGACGGGGAGGGGCGAGTATTTCTACAACGGGGAGGAACATCTGCATCAGTCACGAGTAACAGTACAGTCGCGAGTCATACGAGATACGCACCCCATTCCAAGCTGTATCGAACCCAAATGAGACAATACAATGAGACAAACTGTATTTCTCATGGATCACTGAATCTGCAAAGCAAATATGCACTCCGTGACATAATTTGTGGCCTTAAGTTTTCTAACCAATCCTGAACAGAAAAAATTCAATAAATCTTTTGCCTTGTGAATACATTTCGTTGGTTTGTTAAGCAGTTCGAGGATTCAGAAACGGCCACAACCATGTCCCTGAGGGTATGTATGCATTACTGTATATAGGTCTCTCTCACTATCCAATGCCCCAATTTAAGTTATTATTATAGGTGTTTAGGTGATTGTGTTTGGGTTTTGGCTGGTCCGAGAACGCATCCCCATTTTCCCCAGTAATTTTAGGGTTTGCTATGCGAGTTTTCTATTTAAGATCGGGTTTTCAGGAACATAACCCAATCGTAAATCAAGGAAGACCTGTATCCCGGATGCTTCGGAACTGGGCTCAAAAGGTTCGGAGACTGGAATAGGCATGCGTATCAACTTCCTACGACTCACGGCCGTACACCTGCATCAGTAGTCACGAGTTGCGGTACAAGAGTTTATCACAATATGAATAAATAGTTGAATTCCAGAAAGTTTAACAATTGGGAAGGCCACAGGTATCACATAAAAAGGTTCTGCAATTTTTTGGACGGGCGTTCGTTTAACTTATAGAGGTTGCCGGCGAGGAGTAAAGGACAGTATCACATGAGCGATTTTTTCCGTCAATTTTTATGGGCAATTGTAGTTTGGTAGTTTCAAACATAAGTTCCATGAGAGTTGAACTACATAACATAATCTACCTTGATCTAGTTTCCGATACCAATGCGAAAGCAGCTCAAAATAGTACTATAAAAAAACTTGCTCATTGAAAATTGACGGAAAATGCGTTCGTGTGATACCACCTTTAAGGCCGGCTAGATTATTAAGGCCGAGTCTCACGGGAACTTTTACTGACAATTTTAGTCAACTGGCAATTCTTTCTGGTAATATTTTCGAGTTCCTTTGCAGTCTTATCGGAAAATAGACTGTGTGTAATTACTTTTGCAAGCTCTTGCTGATGCATTGGTATCCGAAAAATAGATAGACTATATAGATTATTCTGCAAGTTTTTCTTACATTTCTAAGTTCTTATGCATTTGCTGGTATCAGAAAATAGACCGAGTGTAGATTACTGGCAGTCGTTGAATTCTTCTAAAATCTTACACCAGAATTGCCTTGACAAATTGACGGAAAAAGCGCTCGCAAGACTCAGGGCCTTAGATCCGGGGCGGTGCGGGTTGGGGGCAAAGGCTGGGGTGGGGGTGGGGGGGTTGGGGCAAGGCAGGGGCAAGGGATACCCCCCAACCAGTACCCAGCTGTGGACCGCCGTGTGAGCAAGAGAGTAGGCGGCGCGGGGTGGGGGTAACGCCTGTAACACTTAAAGGCGCCCCTGCATTAAAGTCACCACCTCCCCTACTACACATCACCAATACGCCTTCATAACGATAAACTATGCAGGATTTGTTTGCCATTGTGTATCACGTCCCCATTAACCCTCTCACGACCATAGGACGCAGAGGTTGCCAGATTAGGTTGCCAGATTAGCAATAAGAAATAGATTACTCTCACTGTTATAATTACCTCTCCAAAATTAGTTTTCTGCCCACAGCTAACTCAAAGACAACTGCAGAGGTTGAAGTAAACAAACTAAAGGTTTATAGATACCCCTGACGGTAACAAAGGCTTTAAAGTATCCCTAATAGGCTCAAAAATCGCGTCAGGATGTGAGAGGGTTAAATTAAGCATGATAAGAATTGAAACATCATAAGCAACAATAGGCAAGTTATTTATTTGAGTTGCACCTTCATAAGCAACAATATGCAAGTTTTTTATTTGAGTTGCACCTTCATAAACAACAATATGCAAGTTTTTCATTAGGAATCAGGACCCCGTTACTATTAAGACGGTCGGGTTGGTTAGGGTGACGTTTGTGGCGGTGTATTTAGGACAAGTGCCGCCTTTAATGCAGAGACGAGTCGAGTGTCAGCGACGTTAGCAGCTGCCGAGTGAGCTACCCAGGGCGGGAGGCGAGATATATAACAATATGGTCGCACCACAAGTCTGTTTGTTGCCGTTACCTCATCCTCCGCAAATTCAGCCGAGATTAAGAGATCGCACTTCATTTCGCGTCCCCTTCAGCCCAAGTAAAGGGATCACGGTCAAGTTATCCATTCCATGCCACTTCGGAGAGATCACACTTCATTTACCATCCCCTTTAGATGAGACAAGAGATCGTACTCCATTTAGCATTCCCCTTTGGCGAGATAAAGGCTTCACTATTAACTTATCGTTCCTCCGTGCCACTTAGAGAGAGATCGCACTTCATTTTCCATCCCTTTTTGACGAGACAAAGGTATCGCGGTTAACTTAATATCCCTTCCACCAAGCCACTTTACAGCGCGATATAGCAATCTCTTCTTAGCTGTATCTCCTCATCATCCGAGACCAGAGATAGCCTTTCACTTGACGTCCTTTTGATGCCACTTTCAATCGGCCTCTCTTCCGTCCGAGAGAGAAGGGATCATTGCTGACCTAGCTTCACTCTCCATCCTTCAGAAGATAGCTTAGCATCCCTTTCACGGCAAGTTAAAGAGATCGCGGTTGAATCGGCATCGCCTATGTATGTTCAAAGTGATTGCAGCGTCTCTCGCAACATTTCAAGGAGACTGTAGCATCCCTTGTAATCCAATAGAATAGATCGTTCAGCATTCCTTCTACGCCACCGTTTGGAGATCGTAGTTCAAGCAATCTCCCATTTTCATCCGCCTTCAGAGATCACAGCATCCCTTCCAGCCATGTTGAGAGAGATCGCAGTTGAATCAGGATCCATTCTCATCCACGCCTCTCTTCAGAGAACGCAGCTTAACCAGCATCCCTCTACCTCCACCTCAGAGATCGCAGCATCCCTCTCATCTGCTAAAAGAGATCGCAGCATCTCTCTCATCCGCTAAAAGAGATCGCTCAGCATCCCTTCCACGCGCTGTTGATTCCGCTGATGTGACATTAGCAGGCACCAGCATTTATCATCACTATTATAACTCCCCGGGGCCGCCTCAGCACCAGTCGGCCATGTAGTTGAAGTCCTTGAAGAGGCCCTGGTCGTCCAGGCTGAGGTGGCGCGGGTCCTTGGGCGGGGTCAGGGCAGGCTTCTCCAACGTGAACTCCTCGTCAAAGTTACTGACGTCTTCTGGTGAGGTCTGTCGATAGAAGGAGTTATTTTTATAATACATAGTTAATCCTCTGGCAAGTTTTTAAAAAATTAGACATTTTAGTTGAATAAAGAAATATGAACAAACATGTGCAAGGTATAGCATATGATGTAATAGAAATATATATCCACATATAAGTTTACTTTAATTTTTAACCCCAAGGAACATTCTGTCGGAACCCTGCAGATTCAAAGATTCTATTTCGTGGATCTAGTGGTATCTTAGTACGTAACTCTTTGTTTAATTAAAATATAAAACTTGAAACTAACTCAAAAGTTACTGTTCAAATTAATATAACGAACTCATTAAAATTAAAAACTATCAAAACGAAAACACACTAAACAAAATCTATATGTTTTTAAATTAATTGGAAATTAAACTTGGAAATTAACAAACTTATAATATCCACATATCTGTACACCACTACACGAGACATTAGGTTGTGGATGAGAACTCTTCCTTGCTCTTTGGACTCCCACTGCTCTAGCATATTTGTTATAAGCACAGAATTACTCTTTACCACCCTCTGACTATATATAGCATTGAGTTATAAAGTTTCTTAACCCCTGCTGTACCAGCAACGTGTGATATATATTATTCTAGCTATATTTTGACGATATTATGCAGCTTAGGAAGGATTTGTAGTAGTTGAAAGGGTTGGTTGAGATAGTTTGAAGCCTTATTATTGCTAGAGGTCCTTATCAAGCTGAATCAAATTGTCTAATAATTGCCAGAATAGGATAAAAAGGATGCCCCTGGTACTGAATTGGTTAATGAAAATGAATTTATAGAAGTTCATAAATTCTCCAGGCATATTCTAGGGATCATTCAAACAAACAAATTCAAACACAAACTCACCACCGTGGGTACGAAGGGAGGCTTGACCTTGCGTTGGAGTAGGTCGTCCCAACACACGCTGCGGAAGAACTGTTGTTCTTGACATCCTCCGCGTCCTTCTCGCTCGCCCCCAGTCTTCGGTCGGGGTGCTTGCGGAGGAGTTTGCGCATGATGGCCACCGCCTCGATGGAGAGGAAGCGCGGGTACCTCACCTCGTCGTTCACTATGCTGTCAAAAACTTCTTCCTCATCGTCACCGGGGAAGGGAGACTGTGAAAAAAATACAGTGAATTAGCTAAAGAAAGATAAAATAGCTATAATTTCACTAAAGTGACTAATACAACAAATTGCTAAAGAAAGTTACAGTACAGGTCTCCCTCGATTTACGATTGGGTTACGTTCCTGAAAACCTGATCTTAAATAGAAAAATCATATAGCGAACCCTAAAATTAATGGGGATGCGTTTTCGGACCAGCCAAACCCAAACCCAAACACCTAAAAACTTATAAGAATACTGTATCTTAAATTGGGGCATCGGATAGTGAGGGAGACCTGTACCAATAACTAATAAGTAACTAATTTTTAATGAAGAATGGATACCATCATCAACTACTGGTATATGCTATCAGACTTGTAAGTAAAACTACTCTACGATCACAAATTTAATACAGTATACAAACACATGTAGTAACTAAGGAGCTCGGGGCTGTTTGGCCAGGCAGCCTAGGGAATGACTACTACTACTACTACTAAGGGAGAATGAAATAGAACAAAACTAGTTATGGCCTTGGCCTTGCTCGGGGCCTTGGGGCTGTTTGGCCAGACAGCCTGAGGAACAGCAACAACAACAACAACAACTAAAGTAATGTAAGCTAGCGTAAACTGAACTCCTATTACTAGAAACTTTATTATGGTCTCACCTCGCCCACCAAACATCTCGAAGATCAGAACCCCGAGGCCCCACCAGTCGACGGCTCTGGTGTAGGACGTTTCTGTGAGGACCTCCGGCGCCAAGAACTCTGGAGTCCCGCAGAACGTCCCGGTCCTGTCGCCGTACCCCATACCCTCCTTGCACAGCCCAAAGTCGGCAATCTTGACATAGCCCTCCGTATCCAAGAGCAGATTGTCCAGCTTAAGGTCGCGATAGATGATCTTGTTGTCATGGAGGTACTGGAGGCCTAGGACGACGCATGCGGCGTAGAAAACGGCGCGGGGCTCGTCGAACACGTCGGCGTGGATGTGCATCATGAGGTCGCCGCCCGCCGCGTATTCCATCACAAAACACACGTGGCTCTGTGGGGGACAAGGGAGAATTTATATTGTAATACTTGCAAAATAAACAAACCAAAACAGGGACGACACAATACAAAGGTAAAAAAAGTTATTAATGATACACATTCAGTATATTTCATAACATAACAATCAAGAGGATAATGAAAAATACTTATACGAATATAGCAAACAAATAATTTACAGTACATAAGAAAATGTCGAAATGTCTGGAACCAAAAAACTTAAAATAAGATGGTACTGTTCGTCTCTTCAATAATTTTACTATTCCTCCTCAAGATCCGGTTCCCTAGAACACTCCTATCTCCGAAATAATTTGTATATACAGTACTGTACACTCGACCAATCCACAATCTTTACACTGGTGAGCTGTAAATAGTCTAGTGTGAACGGGATGAACTGGGTGAAACATACGTCTGTGAGGTATTATCACAAGATTTTGACCCACTTCCAGAATTTTAGAGCGTTATGTCAAGATTGTTTTTTGGTCGATTGTACAACATTGAAGCTATAAATGCATACTGTATCACAATTATCATTATCTGTATCAAATCTCTTGGATCATTCAAGATACATACTCTTTTCTTGTAAAATAAAATCAATGCCTTAACGCTAGTGTAATCTCATAAAAATTATAAAGAAATCCGTTAAATAATAAAGAATATGTAATAGATTATCTTGATAATCTCGAGTGGTAGCCATGTTGCAAGTTTAAGTTACTAATTTCTTTATAGCTAAAACATAAAAAAATATATATATATATATATATATATATTTATATATATATAGAATATATACAGTATATATATATATATATATATATATATATATATATATATATATATATATATAGATATATATCTATATATAATAAAATGTAAGGTATTAATTTCACTCCCAACACCAAACACCTCCCAATGAAATTAATGAAAGAATATGATCCACACGGGATTCGAACCTGGGTTCCCACATACAGATCTTAAACACTCTAACCATTACACCATCAAGACAGTTAATAAAGAAAAAACTTACCTCTGTTTGATAGCAGGCGAAGAGGTTGACGAGGAAGGGATGTCTGACGGAGTTAGCCACCTCAAATATCCTCTTCTCAGCCAGCAAAGCTCTCCACCTCGTCCCGGGCTATGATGTCCCCCTTCTTGAGAGCCTTGATGGCGAAGTATTCACCCGTGTTCTTGTACTGACCCAGGATCACCTACAAAAAACATTAACACATTTTAGTACAGGTACATATATAATACAATCTTAATGCTAAATTAGTGGTGGGTGGGCTTGTGGCTTCGGCTCTGCCTGCCGAGATCGGAACCTCTCCGGGTGGATGGAGGCCGGCGGAGTGCTGGAGGGACCTTGGTGACCATGGTCTCTGGGTCTTCTCCTGGATGACCTAGATGTGTGTGAATTTGTATTTTGTGTTTGTGTGTTCATTGTTTTCTGTTGTGTTATGTGTTTTCCCTATTCTAGCTGTCTTGAGATGACCCCCCCCCCCCAAAAAAAAAAAAAAATAGTGAGGATTGGGCCTGAGTATATAGATAGATATATTTGTTTAGCTTAGTAAAGTAATTTTGTTTGTGGCTGTTCTGTGTAGTGTTTTTTCTTCTAATACTGTACAGTATATAGTACTGTATATTTTTTTCAAGTACTAAAATATTTTATCTGAACAATTCTTTTGGAATGGAAGACCAAATACTGTACTGGGAATTGAATGGAGAGTGGCTAAATAATAATAAATAATAATAAGTCTGGTTACTTATATAGCGCCCGTATCTCCTTCGAGGGTTCTCAAGCGCTTGACACTTCTTTAATCAACCAGAGACCATTACCCATCTCCCTTGCTCATGGGGAGATGGTAACCGCCGGCTATATCTCAGAAAAACATTTCAACCTGAACGGGGATTGAACGCGAGACCTGCAAGATGGGAGCAGGCACGCTATCAACCGAGCCAGCCAGACGGCAGAGAATGAATGTGTGGAGCACTTGATCTTTAAATT
The DNA here is from genome assembly GCA_032716605.1 of Paralithodes platypus. Lineage (NCBI taxonomy): Eukaryota > Metazoa > Arthropoda > Malacostraca > Decapoda > Lithodidae > Paralithodes > Paralithodes platypus. The sequence goes on along the minus strand of CM064575.1, from coordinate 79,464,123 downwards.
TATGTATGTACTGTATATGTATTACAGTCCTATAGGCGGGTGCCCAACCCCGAAAGGACTTGAAATAGGGGAGCTATCCCCCCGCCAAAGGCGGCTTTCTAGGGCCTTTCCTAGCTGATGCTGAGAAGATTGGGTTCTAGTCATGTGGTGATGGGCTGGTCTATCAGAGTGAGAGCTGAGCGATCTCTGCCAGACCCATAGCTTACTCTGACTGTTCCTTTTACTTATATATTTTCTAGATCTCGAGTGACGGCGTCTTTTCCGTGGATTGACCTCCCTACTGCCAACTTAGAGGTTGGCAGATTGGGAGCCAAAGCGTCACATTTTTCCTTTGCCCCTTAACTTTCCCTTCATAATTGCTGAGGGTCACAGGGGCCTTGGGTAAGGCTTGGGTTTCCCGGGCATTTCCGCACCCTCCTCAGCTCCCTGCCCTGGAGTGGCTTCGGTCACCCGGGCTTTATTAGTGGTAAGCAAGTAGGGTTTTGTGGGCCGCTCGTTTATGGCCTTGGCCTTGCTCAGGACCTCGGGGCTGTTCGGCCAGACAGCCTGGGGAACAACAACAACAGTCCTATATTTACCTTGCCGAAGTGTCCTCTGCCCAAGACGGATATGAGCCTAAACTGGTCCATGCCCATAGAAGCGTACTGCTGCGACCCTCGGAACGTGTCGTACGCAGAGTCCCGATCCCGGTCGAATCGTGACAGCGGTAGTTTCCTGGGGCGTATGACCTCACTAGGGGTGGTGGTGGTGGTGGTGGTGGTGGTATTGGTGGTGGTGGTGTCATCAGGCGTCGATACAGAGTCGGTCGCCGCTGGGATTGACACCGTGCCATCTCGACCAATGCCGCTGACCTGAGGAAGGAGAGAAAACGGTACCATAAGTCACATGTTCACAAAATAAAAAAAACATGTTCATATGATTATATTTTCTTGTCATAATTCACATGATTGCTAACCTTCATGCCACATACTTCATCTATCTATCTATTGCAGGACGCCATGATCACTGAAGGGGTGGCCACGAACGAAACACTCTCATGGACCTCTGTCCCCAGTCAGTCGACGCCCTTCCTCCCAACCAGCACTGCCTTCATCCATATACTTCTTCACTCCATCCTTCCAAGTCTCTCTCGGTTTGCCTCTCCCTCTCTACCCCATATTCAATGTTCCTTGCTATTCCTTTATTTGGCTATGATGTGCCCCGATTGATTGATACATACATACAAAAGTACATACATACATACATACTGTATACTGTATTCATACATACAAGATTAAAGACCGTTTCATCCACAAAGAGTGTGGTTACAGTCTCACATCTTAAACGGCGACCCTGTCATGGGCTGCCTCTGTTGTCAATATCTTTGTTTTGAGACCGGTATAATTTTATATGCAGTATACTGTATAATCATTGGCTCTCCTGTGGGGCATTCACTAATTAAATAAAAATAATATTCACATCACTAGGAGTATATTGGAAGTAAAATCAACTGCTACAAAATAATCAATAATACAAAAAACTAGCACACAACTGTATACTTTATACTGTACACACAAGTAAGTTAATTGTTAAAAGACAAGCAAAGTGTCCTGGTATCTCATTAGTCACCACACAGCACGTTTTCTGTCCAGTTAGTCAGCTTAGTATCTATGGGTTATCATACAAGGTTATATAGCTTAAGTGATAGCAGACAACGTGGGTTACTTCCTTATGACCAAACCTGATACAGAAGATAAACATACAAAAAGTTTAAAGACCGTTCTGTCCACAGATAATGTGGTTAAAGTCTCACATCCTAAATGGCGGCAACTGTTAAGGGCCGCCTATTCATAACTAACGGTATATAAATTAAAATTCTCAGAGCTTTGGAGAACCCACATGCGGCCCCTTTAGCTATATGTGATCTGTAATCTAGGTTAGAAAAATGACACGTGGTAAAACACCCGCCTCTCTCAGCATTAAGATAAGAAAACTTATATCAGGGGGTCTTTTCTTAAGAGAGCCCACCTCGCTTTTTCTCCCTCTCTCTTTGGCTTGTATTCATTCTGTTTTAAGACGTTTAGCCCCATCCAAATCTGTGATAGTAAAAAGAGTTAAGTGAGAGTTCTCCAAGCCTGTTAATTGCTGGAGGCCCTTCTTAATCTGAATACAATCGTCTAATAGTAGCCAGAATGATGTTAAAAGGACAGCACCAGTACTGAATGGGTTAATGCACTGATATGTGAAGGTTGAATTTGACGTATGTTAATGGGTTAAATGTCCTTCACACCAGATTAGCAAACATAATCACCAGATTATCAGCAAGTGACGGTGATATAGAGGAGGGGGTGGGAGAGGAGGATGAGAGGAGGGTTGGTGGGAGGGAGAATGGGGAGGGAGGAATGGGTAGGGGTGAGGGAGGAGGGGGCGGGGACGGGGGAGGGGGAGGCGGAGTGGGAGGTGAGGGGGAGGGGGAGGGGTAGGGGGAGGGGAGAGGGAGGGATGGGGAGGGGGAGGGGGAGGGTGGGGATGGCTTGCTATCCATTCGACCCCAATTCAGCCAACTGTTTTCAGACGTTTATCCCCATCCAGAAAATCCGGCTTCCGAGACATTTTTCTATCGAAAAATGTACAACTTTAGCTCACCTAATATTAATTATAGTCTTATGTAACACAGCATAATTAGTATAACTATACACACATTTCTAAGATTATAGGAATAAATATTTGGGACAATACTGTTCAACCTTAAAGTTAAAAATACATTACTTGACAAAACCCTAAAATTAAAAGTACCAGGTAGTTAATATTCTTGAGTAGTAACCCATTACGGCTGGACAGGTCAGTTGACAACCAGTGCCACTTCAAACCAATGCCACTTTAACCAGTCGCTACCTCAACCAGTAGCACACTTTTCACCAGTCCGACCATTTTAACCAGTAGGTTAAGTTAGGTTAGATTCGGTTAGGTTAGGTTTACTGGTTAAAATGGTCACTGTTATAATGGTTAATGTGGCCACTGGTTAGAGTTAGCACTGGTTTAAAGTGGCACTGGTTCTAAACTCTGACATGGAACCAACCCATACAGTACCAGGACGTTGTTATCTTTTATTCTAGCTATATTTAGAAGCATCTTATACAGATTAGGCAAGGAATCTGTGGGGTTGTTAAAAGGGTTGTTAGATGAGCTATTTTGAAGCCCTATTATTGCTAAAGATCCTTCCTAGCTGAATAAAATTGTCTAATAGTTGCTAGAATATGGATGAAAAGGCCATTCCCTGGTACTCTGAAACGGGTTAATTATTATGGAAGTAGTTAAGCAAAGCGTCGGCAAGCATAGGCCAGCCTTAGTCATTCTTGAGTCATTAGCCGCGAACGAGTTAGTTAGTCTAATTCGCTGTAAGTAGGCGAGATATCAATGACCTCTATCCCTCTGTAAACTCAAAAAGGGGTAGAGCAACTAAGCTGTTAAAATTTCCACATCTCTTCCTTGGACTGGCTCTTCCCAAATGGTATCTAAAATATTAGCTCGGTTACTCTAGTCGTTTTTGAGTTACAGAGGTTACAGGATTAGTAGCCAGCAGAAAACACGATGCTTGGTGCCGGTCGTTCGGGGCGCGGTTGGTTAGTAGTTCAGCGTTAATAAGGGTTTATTATATTCGGTTTTGGGGTTATGTTAGTGTTTAGCGTTTGTGGAGGGAAAAAATGGGAGGCGAACGGGGTGAGCTTTTGGCATGGATTGTTGAGCAGTTGAATGTATTAAAGCGAAATAGTACCTTGTATGAAGATAATAGATGAACACAAGTTTGTGGAGCGGAAGAGGAATGGGAAAAGTAGGAAAAGATAAGCTTTGGGCATTGATTGAGGAACCTTTTGTTTTACTATATACTGTATATATATCATATGTGTGTGAGAGTGAGGGGAGCAAAAAGGCAGAACTGACCAGCCCGAGTCGACTCCCCCAGAGTTGAAAGACGTGGACAGGGCTAAAACAATTTTTTTTTTAAGCCAAATATGCCTGGACACACCCCCCGAAGTTAGAAGCAATTTAAGTCCTAGGATGAGGGGGAACAGACAGCAGACCAGACAGTCCAAGGGGTCAGAAAGTACTACAGATTGAAGATAGTAGCCTACTCAAGAACGAAAGGGGTTCATCACTCAGCAGTATCAGCAGTCAGTATCAGAGAGCACGAGGAGGGGTTATCTTGATAGTGGACAACCAGGGTGTCAAAACTGGAGCAATGTTGTTTGAAGACTTGAATGAATATGAGAAGGAATACAACAAAATTAGCATTGAATAGCATTGTTTTGGGCATTTAATCACTGCCAAAGACATAATTTGACACTAGAAAACACTTTAAATTTGATTCTAAAACCATTACAATTATAAAGACTTCATATAAAACGGCCTCGGCTCTCGTTTGATACCCCCTGATAGTGCAAGGGGTTGAATGTTCTAAGTATAAGGTCAACACAGTTAATGGGGGTATGGAGACAAAAAAGGAGACGGATTTACCGGATGGATACAAGGATTCAAGAGAGAAGGCCTTTAAGAGAGTGTACGATGAGTGAGGTGGGAAGGGACAAAGAGGGAGAGGGTAAACCGAGAGTGAGGTGTGAGGATGGAGTTAAGCAAGTATACAGTATGCGTGAAAGCGGTTGATTGAAGGGAGGTAGGGGAATCGACTGAAGGGAGACAGGTGCATGGAGGGCGTTTCATTCGTGATCACCCCTTCGGGGGGATCACGGCTTACGGCAATAAATAGATAAAATAGATAAGTATATTAAGTTTGGATGAACGAAGGAGGTACCGTAAGGTATGTTAAAAAGGAAATACATAAGTTCGCACAACAAAACCAGCCATTCCATAGCCATTTTAGTGAAGGAAGAAAAATAGTCGCGAGCTATTAAGCCGAAATTAAGGCTGTTAGTATTAGGCTTAAGAGAGCTATAGCATGTAAGTATGAGGCTAGAGGGTTGTGTGCCTACCGCAGGTGGTGGCGTAGTCGCGTAGTAGTTGTAATTCGTGATATATTTGCATGTTCGTCCGGCAGCGTGGACAGTGGTAAGAGGGCGGGGAGGGCTGTCGGAATGTCGGAGTAGGACGCTGTTGTGGTTGGAGATGATGTTGGTGGCGGTGGTGGTGTAGATTAGATGTCGTGGTGCATCAGCCAACATTTTCCTCCTCCTCCCCAACACCTCCTCACTACTGACCTGAGGCTTCTAAGGGTTCTTCATCCCACACGACGCTTCCGACTCCGCTCACGGATTCCGGCCGCCGCGTTGGAAGGCTGCCACCGCGTTCGTGGAGGAGCTTGAATTCACTCAGCGCGTTCTAGCGGGATGCGAGACAAACGGAATACTTGTTCAAGCCGGGGTTTGCCTTAGTGGACGTATAGACTTCGACTCTCTTTGGGTGTTTTGTTATCAGCCTCGTAATCGCAGCCGTAGAATCAGAAAGAAGCGGTAATTTTATTGTCATTATTAGCAGTCTCCATAATATCGTTATTATGCTCGATAATAATCCAATTATTATTATTTGTATTATTATCTATTTATTTAATGAAAAATAACGGTATGTTCAAATAAAAATTTCACGAATATTGGTATAACGTTGATTATACCATTGAAATTGTATATTTATTCGAATTTTGCAATCTAAATTTTTGCAAAATCAGATTTTTACGTATCGGTACCGTATTATTTACTTGCACAATGCAATGTTTCAAGGCACTTAAATTGCAATCAGCTATATTGCCATGCACTTATTTTTTTCATGTTTTATTTGCGCAAAATAAATTTTCCTAAAGTTGGAAACTGTCATATACTCCCATTTCACTAGGAAAGGATTTATTATTCTATACCTGAGATATATATATATATATATATATATATATATATATATATATATATAGATAGATAGATAGATAGATATAGAAAGAATATTAGTGGTAATAGCTAAAGAGGTAGTCCATCTCTTTCTCTCTCATTAATAGAAAAGGGAGAGAGAGATGAGAGAGAGAATGAGATAGATAGAATATATAGAAAAACGATATTAAAAATATATATAAAAATAGATAAAAGAGATTTAGAGTTCATCTCTCTCTCTCTCTCTCGTTAGCAATAGAATCACTAAATCTCATCTACACAACCCTGGGCTAGTGAACTAATGACTCATAGATAAGGATTGTTGCATGGTTGACAGGCGCACAATGCAATCAAAGGCGGAGTTTTGTGCCACTTTGTAACCTCGGACGGAATGAAATTGATTTCAAATTTAGTCATTGGAACTCAAAAAATGTGTGCTAAATGAGTTTTAAATGCGAGAGAGAGAGCGAGATGAGAGAATGTAGTGAGAAAATATGTATCTAGAATTTAGTCTAGGCCCATTTAACTAATTTAATACTAAAATAAAAGAAATAGGGTGAGAAATACCATGGATTTAGTGGACATAAGGGTGATTACCTAATTTGTTTGATATAGCCACTACGGGAATGCAACTGGGAGGGGAGAGAGGAAGAGGGCTGGAGGGCACGGGTTGGGTGGAGGGAAGAGGAGGGGGTGAGGGTAGGGAGGGAGGGGAAGGTGGAAGAGAGGATAGTAAGCGGGGGGGGGGGAGGGGAGAAGGAAGGGGGATTGCAAGAGATTGAGAAGAGGGGGAGGGGGTTAAAAATGATGGATGGAGAGAGAGAGAGAGAGAGAGAGCAGAGACCGAGAGAGAGAGAGATGAGAGAGAGAAAAATGGGGAACCACAACTTTTCTAAACACAATCCACGCATGCTTCTAAGTGTGCTAGGTTCTACTTTTCCAAAATAAACCAATTACGGCGGTACATTTTAGATAGCCACCGTAATAAACAAATATATTACTTGATCTCGAATACTACACCAGAAAATTAGACCGTTCTTAAAGTGCATCCCAAATTAATACCAATTTCTAAAACCAGATGGGAAGTTAAGTTTTGTTTTCAAGTGCAACTGTGCAATATATCTATATAAATTTTTTGTAACCCCAGCTATTAAAATTGCAATAAACATAAGAATAATACGTGCAATGTGCAATATCGAGTGAAAATAACGAAGCGTGCAGAATTTAGATCCAAAAAGGCTTTCGTTAATAACCCAAGAGGAGTAACATAGCAATAATAGTGCAAATATGGGGTATAAAAACAATATGCATGTGCAAAAATAATATAATAATATATACATATACATATAGATATATATATATATATATATATATATATATACACAGTATATATAAAGGGTACATAATAAATACATAACATGCACAAGTATAAGGATACATACATAAAAATGCATAAGGGGAGATAATAACTGGGGGAAATTTAAATAAAAAGGACATGACAACAAATGTGCAAAACAAAACGATTAGAACTGTCAAAAATAGCGCTTTTCCGGCGATTTCCCATTTTTTGTTAAATTTATCTATTTTTTCGTTAATATATCTATGTTCTTCTGGCGCGGAATATGAAAGCGATGCATTCATGGCACCCCCCGTCGGGAGAACACGGGGTATGGGCATTAGAGAGGATAGTTCAGGCAGCATTGTGGAGCGTCTTTTTAAGCTGGGTTTCTTATATTAACCAATTAGACTGAAGGGTTAAAGTTTATGAATAGAGATATACTAGGTGAATATTTGGTTATTTATTTTTTAAATGCAATTTGGGGGTGTTTTGGCATTGGTAGCGAACCAAATGCCTGAAAGATACAGACCATCATTTTTCCACTAACTTCCGTTCTAACAATATACTTTTCCGATCCCATGTTGACCAGCATATTCATCGAAAAATCCACCCAAAATCGAATTAAAAATACTGTCCTAAAATTGCCGAAACTGTGCTGGTATGACCCCGGGCGTAAGGGTGGATGTGTCGCTTTTCTGGGTCATTTTCTCCATCATGTTTAATCCCAGTAGTTTAAGATTATAAGACGTTCGCCCCATTGTTTTAGAAATTTTAAGACATTGCGCCCCTTTAGTTTAGCACTTTTAAGAAAAGTTCACCCATTTTGTTGTCAATTTTAAGACCTATCGTGCCATTTTGGTGTTGATTTTTTCCTGGCGAGCTATAGCGAACCTAGCAAGGTAAGAGGAACCGGCCTTTGGCCGGGCCATTTTTCTTACGAAAAATTTACATATTTATCTTGAAGGCGGGTCTAAGGGGTGTTTTTTTGAAGGCTTGGGGCTTTTTGGAGAGGTCTAGCGATGGAGGAAACGAAAAAAATATATTGTAATACATATATTAATAGACCAAAAAAATAGCCCCCATCCCCTTAAAACTGATGGCCGTGATAAAAGAATGGGATTAGGACGGGCAACAATGATACGCACCACTCTAACCCTTGGGAGTACCAGCCACGGCTGTTATATAATATTAGGCTAGCTCATTTAGACGATAGATAAGGGTGCAGCTTAGGAAGGGATCTGTGGTAGCTAAAAGGGTGGTGGGTTGAGATAGTGTGACGCCTCTTTATGTGTGCAGCTTAGGAAGGGATCTGTGGTAGCTAAAAGGGTGGTGGGTTGAGATAGTTTGAAGACTCTTTATGTGTGCAACTTAGCTTTAATGTGTGCAGCTTAGGAAGGATCTGTGGTAGCTACAAGGGTGGTGGGTTGAGCTAGTTTGAAGCCTCTTTATGTGTGCAGCTTTAGCTTTAAGTGTGCAGCTTAGGAAGGATCTGTGGTAGCCTAAAACGGGTGGGGGTTGAGATAGTGTGAAGCATCTGATGTGTGCAGCTTAGCTTTAAGTGTGCAGCTTAGGAAGGATCTGTGGTAGCTAAAAAGGGTGGTGGTTGAGATAGTTTGAAGCCTCTTTATGTGTGCAGCTTAGCTTTAAGTGTGCAGCTTAGGAAGGATCTGTGGTAGCTAAAAGGGTGGTGGTTTGAGATAGTTTGAAGCCTCTTTATGTGTGCAGCTTAGCTTTAAGTGTGCAGCTTAGGAAGGATCTGTGGTAGCTAAAAAGGGGGATGGGTTGAGATAGTTTGAAGCCTGTGATGTGTGCAGCTTAGCTTTAAGTGGGCAGCTTAGGAAGGATCTGTTGGTAGCTAAAAAGGGTGGTGGTTTGAGATAGTTTGAAAGCCTATATTGGTGTGCAGCTTAGCTTTCCCAGTGTGCAGCTTTAGGAAGGATCTGTGGTAGCTAAAAAGGGTGGTGGTTGAGATAGTTTGACGCCTCTTTATGTGTGCAGCTTAGCTGTAAGTGTGCAGCTTAGGAAGGATCTGTGGTAGCTAAAAGGGGGTGGTGGGTTGATATAGTTTGAAAAGGCTCTTTATGTGTGCACCGTTAGCTTTAAGTGTGCAGCTTAGGAAGGATCTGTGGTAGCTAAAAGGGGGTGGTGGGTTTGAGATAGTTGGAAGCATATTTATGTGTGCAGCTTAGCTTTAAGTGTGCAGCTTAGGAAGGATCTGTGGTCGCTTAAAAGGGTGGTGGGTTTGAGATAGTTTGAAGCTTCCTCTTATGTGTGCAGCTTAGCTTTAAGTCGTGGCAGATTAGGAAGGATCTGTGGTAGC
>CM064575.1:79401391-79454518 GCA_032716605.1 Paralithodes platypus | reverse complement strand
CAGTTCCTGTTTTGTGTATACTGTATATTGTGCAGTTCCTGTTTTGTGTATACTGTATATTGTGCGGTTCCTGTTTTGTGTATACTGTATATTGTGCGGTTCCTGTTTTGTGTATATTGTGCGGTTCCTGTTTTGTGTATACTGTATATTGTGCGGTTCCTGTTTTGTGTATACTGTATATTGTGCGGTTCCTGTTTTGTGTATATTGTGCGGTTCCTGTTTTGTGTATACTGTATATTGTGCGGTTCCTGTTTTTGTGTATATTGTGCGGTTCCTGTTTTGTATATACAGTATATTGTGCGGTTCTTGTTTTGTATATACAGTATATTGTGCGGTTCTTGTTTTGTATATACAGTATATTGTGCGGTTCTTGTTTTGGTTTGCTGGTTTTCCAAGGTTTGTATTTTAATTACACCAATCACATGTCCTACATAAGTACTAGTATGCATATTAGAAAACTCAAGTAATGCTGAGATAAGAGGCATCAGTTGAATCAATTGTTTCTCTCACCAGCGTGAGTTGAAACCAACAACCTCCTGATCTGGAATCCACCTTGTTATCCACTGTAATGGCACTAAGATAACTAGCCCATTCAGCAGAGATGAAACGGTATTTATATACAGTATACAGTATGAAGTTACTCTTTATATTCCCACCATTATATAACTGCCTAGATGTGTGTGAATTTGTATTTTGTTTTTTTGTGTTGTCCTTGTTTGGGCTCTGTCTCGAGTCGGCCACTCCCAGCTATGGGGTACCGGTATGTGCCTGAGTAAATACATACAACACATACATATACAGTAACTGCCCTAATGTCTTAATTTTAAAATGGTGGCTGAAATAAATCACAGTTGGTAAAATAGATGTATAAATTTACTGGAGACATCATCATGATAGCTACAAAACAAGTATGTTAAAGCCGCTGTCACACGAGCGCTTTTTCCGTCAATTTTCCATGAGCAAGTTTTGTCTCGTATTATTTCGGGACGTTTTCGCACTGGTATCAGTAACTAGACTGACGGTAGAGTACGTTAGGTAGGCGATTTCTGATGAAGTGTAATTATTGAAGCTTCCAGACCATAATTGCCCGTAAAAATTGCTCGAAAAAGGGCTCGTCTGACTCCGGCTTAACCCTTACACAACTTTGCTCAACTTTCTGTACAGTCTAACACTTCTCGGCCCCTAAATCTTTCCCCCCTACCTTACCGACTTTTTTTTATCTTTCTCTCCTTTTCTCTCTTTACCTAGCTTGTATCCATTCGGCCCCATTTCAGCCAAACTGTTTTTAAGACGTTTATCCCCATCCAGGTGTCAATTTCTTCCTGGCGAGCGATAGCGAGCCAACATTGTATGGAGAAATCCGGCTTTGCCGGAGAAATTTTTCTATCGAAAAATTTACAAATTTAGCTTGCTGTCAAAACTAAAATATATATACAGTATGCTGGCTCGCTACCGCTCGCCAGAAAAATATTGACACCTGGATAGGGGTAAACGTCTTAAGACAGTAGGCTGAATGGGGCCAAATGAATACAAGCCAAAGAGAGAGGGAGAGAAAGAGAAAAAAAGCGAGGTGGGCTCCCTTAACCCTGTCAATACGATGGCGGATTTGGCTTTACATTCGGGCTGACTATAGAGGAATTTAGCCAGCTTCGGAGGGACGTCTCTATATCAGAAGGGTGTAAACTATCTCCATTAACCCCTCAGACTCCCACAGTTCCTTCCCACGCTGTAAATAATCCTCTAATGATAGCCGGAATGAAAGGAAGAATGTCTGCATCGTACTAGAAGGGCTAAACCTCTCCCACACGCTTCCAAAACTCCGTCTCAAACCCTTCCAGTAATTTTCTTGATCAGTTTCCTTTGGGTTATGGCGTGAAAATGATATAACTCAATGCCAAATAGATATATTACTATGTTCTCTCCACCAACCAACTTTACTCATAAACTCGAGTAATGAAATTAACATACACATGTGGCAGTCCGGGGATTCGAACCCAGGACGCTCACACCGAAAATCAACACACTTATGCATTGCGCCACGAAGACAGTTCACATAGATAATAATTTTCTTCATCAATTAGATTATATTCCCATTTTTGAGGTAGCATATACTGTATATACAGTACATAATATATAATATATGTTCTAAAATATCTGCCAGTTACAACAATTAAGATCATATATATAATTTGTACTTTAAGGTTGCTTTGCATTATTACATTTCCTTTGTAATAGCAATTAACAATATTATGCAAGTTTAAAATTCAATTATACCTTTAAAGCATCTCTAAAGATCATAATAATCATGGAGTATTTATATATACTGTAGTTATATTATTTCCATATAGTGATTCTGATATATTGTGAAGTCCCTGTTTTGGTTTATTTACTTAAGTTTTACATTATAAATATAAGTCATAGTTGACTCTGATCATAGCATGATGTTCTAGTTCAGATTCCAAAGATATATACAGTACTGTAATTATATTTTTTCACCAACCAACTTTACTTCTAACTCAATTAATGAAATCAACAAATACATGTGGCACTCCAAGGACTCGAACCTAGGACATCCACACCAAAATTCCGCGCACTTATGCATTACGCTATCAAGACAGTTATTTGTTTGCGTTTCTTAAGAATTTCCACGACTCTATGCCAAACGGTTGAAAGAGCCGCAAAGACTTTCAATACTCGTACAGGTCTCCCTCACTATCCGATGCCCCAATTTACGATATAATTATAGGTTTCTAGGTGTTTGTGTTTGGTGTTTTGTCTGGTCTGAGAATGCATCCCCATTTACCCAATGTATTTTTGTGTTCGCTATACAATTTTTCTATTTAAGATCGGGTTTTCAGGAACGTAACCCAATCGTCAATCGAGGAAGACCTGTATGTAGATAGAGAAGATTCTAGCGTAAACATGTAAGTCTCAAGGAAGGGGCCCCCAGCCTTATGAGGGCTTCTGCCCAGCAGGCTGTTGACAAATAGTGTTTATTATTATTATCAAGGAAGGGGCATCGTACTGAGCATATAAATGTCAATCAATTCAATTAATTGGGGACACCGCAGAGGGCTGCTCTCGGCACCTTGTGAAAGAATGTTCAGAATAAGAATACCCATAACCCTCTTTCACATAAAATCAACCCATAATTCAATGTTTACATCATAAATCATAACTTGGCATCCACAGGCATAACATAAATCATAATTCATAAACTTCTATCACACATCAAATTGAATAACATGGCATTCACTTGCATTTTCTACCCATAATCTAAAGGAAACTGAGGAAAGAAAATGGATGGCAGGCTTAGAGGGGGAACCGGAGTAAAAGAGAGGCGGGGGGGTTGATTGCAGAGGGTAGGTAGGGGGGTTAAATATTTCACTATAATGACCCATTTCCTCCATTCATTTCGGCTATCAGAAGAGGATTTCATGCAGCTTAGGAGGGGCCTGCATGATCCAGAGGGTTGATTGAGATAGTTTCTACCCGTCGGAATCCATGCGGTCCGTCTTAACCCGCGTGAAATCCCCTAGCGTCAGCCAGTAATGAAGCGGAAATAGCGTCACCATATCAAAGCGCTCAAGGGGACACAGATCTACACCTAAAACAATAAGTTATGAACAGACACAAGCACTGAAAACACAGGTTGTACACAATCCTATAAAGTCAAGCAAAAGTCTTATAATATCATACTCGAACAATCTGACTCAAAATGTACACTTGTGGAAAGTAAAATGACGAGAGAAAAAAGGGTTTCTTACGATATATATTCAAAGAGGGGGGCGCGGGGGGCGTATAGGAGCAAATGAAATAGCCTATACATACTGCGGGGGGTGTTTCAACGAACAGGCAGAATCGATAAGTCATAGCTCGCCTCCAGAATTTCACACTATGTTTACTCTCTGGTAAAAGATAGGGATAAAAATCCTACTTTCATTATCTCTGGTAAATAAAGGATATACAAATTTCTTAACACACATTAAGAAAACCTTTAAATTCACAGTTTGTTCAATGAATTATGGAAAATAATTCATAGTTCATTGAAAAACAATGCTAACATTTTAGGTTTCTTCCATTTTCCTTGAGTATTTTTATCAAGAGGATAATCAAGTCGACTTTGAGAAGACAGCGCACAACTTTCCATTCTGACTGCACATCCATTAAAATAACTGAAGCCAAACAAATAATATAAGCGGCCAACAGAAATGATTTTTTGATTCAAGGGCTGACCTATTGGGGTGGTATGGCATCTGTACAAAGTTTTGGCAGCAACATATCTAACAAAACAAACAAAAATGTATAAATAACTCGCTCTATATAAACAAACAAAAAGTACGGGAAACTTGCAAAATATACTGATAGAAGGGGAAATAAAAATCATAAGTAATAATAAAGATAATAATAATAATAATAATACACAATTATGACTGTAACAATATTAATCAACTGATGAAAATATACAACTGTTCATGTCACCTCACCAAAGGCAATTCCTAAATCGGTTTCAGACGAACAAAATCGGCGGCGAACTATATCGGAGTCGGAGTTCATCACTTTCCTATTGGTTCATTTGTATAGGTCTCCCTCACTATCCGTTGCCCCGATTGATTATATTATTATAGATTTTTAGGTGTTTGGGTTTGAGTTTTGGCTGGTCCAAGAACACATCCCCATTTACCCCATTAATTTTAGGGTTTACTATACGATTTGTCAATTTAAGATCGGGTTTTCAGGAACGTAACCCAATCGTAAATCGAGGGAGATCTGTACAATAATTATGCTTCAATTTCTAGTTTGAAGAATTATAAGCTCCGATTAATATTTCATCATTACTGGGGTAGAGAAAATCAACCCAGATTCAAAATTGTATCATGGTTAGAGATGAAATATTATCAGAAAATTATTAACTCCGATATTTTGATGGATTCTGCGACTCTCTTAAAATTCCACCGCTCGATTATGTTCAAGTGACGCCGACTTTTGCTTCGTAGAAAATGCATCGCTCACTTTTTTTGTTCTCGCTTCCTCCAGACAATTATATTCAGCTTAAGAAAGACCTGTCAGAGTTAAAGGGGTATTTTAGCATAAAGTTTCAATCGCCAACATCTTCCTGGCAACTTTTCAGCGTTCTTTTGCACCGGTATCTGAAACTGGACTCGAGATAGATTAGATAGAGTCGCAGAACTAGCGCCAAAGTTGACCTCATGAGCTGCCAGACCAGTGTTGAGGATAAATGTTGAGGGAAAAATCGCTCGTGTGATACCGGGTTAGAAGGCCAATTGAGTCTTTTTCCTAGAGGTCCTTCTTAAGCTCAGCAAAATCACCAGGCAGTAGCGTTAAAAAGTAAAGAAATCGCTCACTTTCCGCACTCGATGTTTTATAATTATATAGGGAAGGGGGCACGTTAATAAAGTAAACACTTATATATATTTATTTATATATATATATATATACATTACAAGGACTCTGGGAAGTATTCGGGAAGAGGGGGATTATTCATTGTAAAACTTTCTTTAGTAAACACGTCGCTTTAAAAAGATACAAGATATTTTATGTATAATAGCCACACTCGAAAACGGGACCTCCACATCACGGTCTCCATTTTCTTTATCTTACCCTTTCAAAATACGATTACGCATTTTCTTTTCTGCTTTCTGGCTATTATTAGATATTTTTTACTCACCTTATGAGGGATGTATGGAAGTCAGAGGGTTAATTGAGACAGTCTTAACCCTTATCATTCTCACAGACCCTTCATAAGCTGAATAAAATAGTCTAATAATAGCTAGAATAATGCGGCACAATCCTCAAAGGGTAACTATAATAAATCCAGGTCACAGAATACCTCATGACTTAAAGGCCATTTTTTCAGACATATATTTGGGTATCACATGTAATACTATCTCCACTAACCCTTTGAAGATCGCGATGCGTTTTGACGGTTTATTTTGGCTATCATTAGACGATTTTATACGGCTTAGGAAGGATCTGTGGGTCTTGAAAAGGGTCAAAACTGTCTCAATTAACCCTCCAAATACCCTTCCTAATCTGAATAAAATTGTCTAATAATAGCCAGAATATACCGCCAAAATGCGTCATAATCCTCAAGGGGTTAAATTATTTATTCTAATGCCTTTACTTGAGCTTTTGTGATACATACCAATCATTTACTACTGTATAATAAATCATTAACTCTTTGTGAAAGTTTTAATACAATCCCAGCACCCATAGATGTAATCCTTGTATGATTCATTTCCAGCCAGAACCATAGTCTATCTCAAAAGCCAACCATACGAGGAACACAAGTTAGTCAAGGATCTGCTTAAAACCCACAAAACAAATAAATATTTTATTTAAAAACACTTAACTACATACATACATGATATATGCAACTGTCTCAAAATTACCCAAGTGCGAAAATAACTAGTTTGCAATTAGTTTTACGGAAAGTATGTTTGAAAAAATGACCCTCCTATTCTGTTATTTGGCTTCCCAGATGTCAGACCCAAGCTGCTTAGTAGCCGACGTTCACACACTTTATATGAGTTACTAGTTATAGAGGGTTTAAGAGATATGAGCATTTCGGTCGTGTTTTAAGCACATTATCGTGTACGTGTGCGAATTGTGGGAGTGTGTGTGAGAGTTTATGAAAGAGTACCAGTATGTGCATGAGTTATGTAGGCTTTAGTTTATGTAAGTGTGCGTTCATTAGTTTGTAGGAGTACGGTCAAGTTGTGAGAGAGTGCGTGTTTTTAGGATGTGTGTAATCGTGTGTGCGTGTGTTTAGGATGTGTGTAATCGTGTGTGCGTGTGTTTAGGATGTGTGTATATTCGTGTAAGTGTGATTGTGAGGGCCGCTAACACTTGCCTCCCACACTCACAGACACACCAAGATTGAACTCACTAATTAATTACTACTGGAAGAAGCTGATTGTTATAAGGGTGGGGGGACTTTGGAAGATGAAGGTTAACAAGGAAGGCTTTAATGGACGAGTGGGAAGGAGGGAAGGGAACGAGGAATTATTAAAAGGAAAACATGGGATTATTTATTACTATAGGAAAGAAAGGGATTATATAAGCAAGGCAGGGATCATTTTAGATAGAGAAGGGATTATATAGGCAAAGAAGGATTATTATAGGTAGGGAAATGGATAAGGTGCAATTGGATGTAAGGAAGTGCAAGGGATTTAAAATGGTGCAAAAGGAGAAGGGAGGAATTGAGGACTTGGGCAGGAAAGAAAGGGTGCGAAGGGGGTTAGTGGGATAAGCGGAGGGTGAAAGGAGAGTGCAAGGGAAGGTAGGGTGCGAGGTGGTGTGGTATAGAGGTGAGGGGTGTGTGTATAACAGGTGAGGTGAGGTGCATGGTTGGTGTTGATATGAGGGGGTGTACAGTATGTGTGTGCGAGGGGGGTGAAATACTGGATGTAGAGAGAGGGGGGGAAGTAAGGCCCCCCGTGTTCTCCCCCTCATCACAATCCCGGTACAGTTCACTCAAGAAGTTCCTCTACCCTTCACCATATATAAACTACTCATCAGACAACTTCTGTAACTAGGAAGTGGCTGACAGAGCATTCCCCTTTTAGTTGCTTCGGAAGTTTGGTCTATGTGTACAATAACGTGCTAAAGAATTAAAGAATATTCCTCAATACAAGTAGCCGGAGAAGCAACGTAAACATAGAGCGAGGTGATAGGAAGATCTTAAGGCAACTGTACCGCTCACAATGCCCCCCCGAATACACTCACAATGGTTTCAACGCGAGCTGACGCGAGGTTTGTTCATTCATGTGTTTTCACGACAGGGACGGGGAGGGGCGAGTATTTCTACAACGGGGAGGAACATCTGCATCAGTCACGAGTAACAGTACAGTCGCGAGTCATACGAGATACGCACCCCATTCCAAGCTGTATCGAACCCAAATGAGACAATACAATGAGACAAACTGTATTTCTCATGGATCACTGAATCTGCAAAGCAAATATGCACTCCGTGACATAATTTGTGGCCTTAAGTTTTCTAACCAATCCTGAACAGAAAAAATTCAATAAATCTTTTGCCTTGTGAATACATTTCGTTGGTTTGTTAAAGCAGTTCGAGGATTCAGAAACGGCCACAACCATGTCCCTGAGGGTATGTATGCATTACTGTATATAGGTCTCTCTCACTATCCAATGCCCCAATTTAAGTTATTATTATAGGTGTTTAGGTGATTGTGTTTGGGTTTTGGCTGGTCCGAGAACGCATCCCCATTTTCCCCAGTAATTTTAGGGTTTGCTATGCGAGTTTTCTATTTAAGATCGGGTTTTCAGGAACATAACCCAATCGTAAATCAAGGAAGACCTGTATCCCGGATGCTTCGGAACTGGGCTCAAAAGGTTCGGAGACTGGAATAGGCATGCGTATCAACTTCCTACGACTCACGGCCGTACACCTGCATCAGTAGTCACGAGTTGCGGTACAAGAGTTTATCACAATATGAATAAATAGTTGAATTCCAGAAAGTTTAACAATTGGGAAGGCCACAGGTATCACATAAAAAGGTTCTGCAATTTTTTGGACGGGCGTTCGTTTAACTTATAGAGGTTGCCGGCGAGGAGTAAAGGACAGTATCACATGAGCGATTTTTTCCGTCAATTTTTATGGGCAATTGTAGTTTGGTAGTTTCAAAACATAAGTTCCATGAGAGTTGAACTACATAACATAATCTACCTTTGATCTAGTTTCCGATGCCAATGTGAAAGGGCCTCGGAATAGTACAATAAAAAACTTGCTCATTGAAAATTGCCGGAAAATGCGCTCGTGTGATACCACCTTTAAGGCCGGCTAGATTATTAAGGCCGAGTCTCACGGGAACTTTTACTGACAATTTTAGTCAACTGGCAATTCTTTCTGGTAATATTTTCGAGTTCCTTTGCAGTCTTATCGGAAAATAGACTGTGTGTAATTACTTTTGCAAGCTCTTGCTGATGCATTGGTATCCGAAAAATAGATAGACTATATAGATTATTCTGCAAGTTTTTCTTACATTTCTAAGTTCTTATGCATTTGCTGGTATCAGAAAATAGACCGAGTGTAGATTACTGGCAGTCGTTGAATTCTTCTAAAATCTTACACCAGAATTGCCTTGACAAATTGACGGAAAAAGCGCTCGCAAGACTCAGGGCCTTAGATCCGGGGCGGTGCGGGTTGGGGGCAAAGGCTGGGGTGGGGGTGGGGGGGTTGGGGCAAGGCAGGGGCAAGGGATACCCCCCAACCAGTACCCAGCTGTGGACCGCCGTGTGAGCAAGAGAGTAGGCGGCGCGGGGTGGGGGTAACGCCTGTAACACTTAAAGGCGCCCCTGCATTAAAGTCACCACCTCCCCTACTACACATCACCAATACGCCTTCATAACGATAAACTATGCAGGATTTGTTTGCCATTGTGTATCACGTCCCCATTAACCCTCTCACGACCATAGGACGCAGAGGTTGCCAGATTAGGTTGCCAGATTAGCAATAAGAAATAGATTACTCTCACTGTTATAATTACCTCTCCAAAATTAGTTTTCTGCCCACAGCTAACTCAAAGACAACTGCAGAGGTTGAAGTAAACAAACTAAAGGTTTATAGATACCCCTGACGGTAACAAAGGCTTTAAAGTATCCCTAATAGGCTCAAAAATCGCGTCAGGATGTGAGAGGGTTAAATTAAGCATGATAAGAATTGAAACATCATAAGCAACAATAGGCAAGTTATTTATTTGAGTTGCACCTTCATAAGCAACAATATGCAAGTTTTTTATTTGAGTTGCACCTTCATAAACAACAATATGCAAGTTTTTCATTAGGAATCAGGACCCCGTTACTATTAAGACGGTCGGGTTGGTTAGGGTGACGTTTGTGGCGGTGTATTTAGGACAAGTGCCGCCTTTAATGCAGAGACGAGTCGAGTGTCAGCGACGTTAGCAGCTGCCGAGTGAGCTACCCAGGGCGGGAGGC
This sequence comes from Paralithodes platypus, assembly GCA_032716605.1. Taxonomy (NCBI): domain Eukaryota; kingdom Metazoa; phylum Arthropoda; class Malacostraca; order Decapoda; family Lithodidae; genus Paralithodes; species Paralithodes platypus. Next base: position 79,444,537 of record CM064575.1, on the reverse strand, counting down.
GAGATATATAACAATATGGTCGCACCACAAGTCTGTTTGTTGCCGTTACCTCATCCTCCGCAAATTCAGCCGAGATTAAGAGATCGCACTTCATTTCGCGTCCCCTTCAGCCCAAGTAAAGGGATCACGGTCAAGTTATCCATTCCATGCCACTTCGGAGAGATCACACTTCATTTACCATCCCCTTTAGATGAGACAAGAGATCGTACTCCATTTAGCATTCCCCTTTGGCGAGATAAAGGCTTCACTATTAACTTATCGTTCCTCCGTGCCACTTAGAGAGAGATCGCACTTCATTTTCCATCCCTTTTTGACGAGACAAAGGTATCGCGGTTAACTTAATATCCCTTCCACCAAGCCACTTTACAGCGCGATATAGCAATTTCTTCTTAGCTGTATCTCCTCATCATCCGAGACCAGAGATAGCCTTTCACTTGACGTCCTTTTGATGCCACTTTCAATCGGCCTCTCTTCCGTCCGAGAGAGAAGGGATCATTGCTGACCTAGCTTCACTCTCCATCCTTCAGAAGATAGCTTAGCATCCCTTTCACGGCAAGTTAAAGAGATCGCGGTTGAATCGGCATCGCCTATGTATGTTCAAAGTGATTGCAGCGTCTCTCGCAACATTTCAAGGAGACTGTAGCATCCCTTGTAATCCAATAGAATAGATCGTTCAGCATTCCTTCTACGCCACCGTTTGGAGATCGTAGTTCAAGCAATCTCCCATTTTCATCCGCCTTCAGAGATCACAGCATCCCTTCCAGCCATGTTGAGAGAGATCGCAGTTGAATCAGGATCCATTCTCATCCACGCCTCTCTTCAGAGAACGCAGCTTAACCAGCATCCCTCTACCTCCACCTCAGAGATCGCAGCATCCCTCTCATCTGCTAAAAGAGATCGCAGCATCTCTCTCATCCGCTAAAAGAGATCGCTCAGCATCCCTTCCACGCGCTGTTGATTCCGCTGATGTGACATTAGCAGGCACCAGCATTTATCATCACTATTATAACTCCCCGGGGCCACCTCAGCACCAGTCGGCCATGTAGTTGAAGTCCTTGAAGAGGCCCTGGTCGTCCAGGCTGAGGTGGCGCGGGTCCTTGGGCGGGGTCAGGGCAGGCTTCTCCAACGTGAACTCCTCGTCAAAGTTACTGACGTCTTCTGGTGAGGTCTGTCGATAGAAGGAGTTATTTTTATAATACATAGTTAATCCTCTGGCAAGTTTTTAAAAAATTAGACATTTTAGTTGAATAAAGAAATATGAACAAACATGTGCAAGGTATAGCATATGATGTAATAGAAATATATATCCACATATAAGTTTACTTTAATTTTTAAGTCCAAGGAACATTCTGTCGGAACCCTGCAGATTCAAAGATTCTATTTCGTGGATCTAGTGGTATCTTAGTACGTAACTCTTTGTTTAATTAAAATATAAAACTTGAAACTAACTCAAAAGTTACTGTTCAAATTAATATAATGAACTCATTAAAATTAAAAACTATCAAAACGAAACACACTAAACAAAATCTATATGTTTTTAAATTAATTGGAAATTAAACTTGGAAATTAACAAACTTATAATATCCACATATCTGTACACCACTACACGAGACATTAGGTTGTGGATGAGAACTCTTCCTTGCTCTTTGGACTCCCACTGCTCTAGCATATTTGTTATAAGCACAGAATTACTCTTTACCACCCTCTGACTATATATAGCATTGAGTTATAAAGTTTCTTAACCCCTGCTGTACCAGCAACGTGTGATATATATTATTCTAGCTATATTTTGACGATATTATGCAGCTTAGGAAGGATTTGTAGTAGTTGAAAGGGTTGGTTGAGATAGTTTGAAGCCTTATTATTGCTAGAGGTCCTTATCAAGCTGAATCAAATTGTCTAATAATTGCCAGAATAGGATAAAAAGGATGCCCCTGGTACTGAATTGGTTAATGAAAATGAATTTATAGAAGTTCATAAATTCTCCAGGCATATTCTAGGGATCATTCAAACAAACAAATTCAAACACAAACTCACCACCGTGGGTACGAAGGGAGGCTTGACCTTGCGTTGGAGTAGGTCGTCCCAACACACGCTGCGGAAGAACTGTTGCTTCTTGACATCCTCCGCGTCCTTCTCGCTCGCCCCCAGTCTTCGGTCGGGGTGCTTGCGGAGGAGTTTGCGCATGATGGCCACCGCCTCGATGGAGAGGAAGCGCGGGTACCTCACCTCGTCGTTCACTATGCTGTCAAAAACTTCTTCCTCATCGTCACCGGGGAAGGGAGACTGTGAAAAAAATACAGTGAATTAGCTAAAGAAAGATAAAATAGCTATAATTTCACTAAAGTGACTAATACAACAAAATTGCTAAAGAAAGTTACAGTACAGGTCTCCCTCGATTTACGATTGGGTTACGTTCCTGAAAACCTGATCTTAAATAGAAAAATCATATAGCGAACCCTAAAATTAATGGGGATGCGTTTTCGGACCAGCCAAACCCAAACCCAAACACCTAAAAACTTATAAGAATACTGTATCTTAAATTGGGGCATCGGATAGTGAGGGAGACCTGTACCAATAACTAATAAGTAACTAATTTTTAATGAAGAATGGATACCATCATCAACTACTGGTATATGCTATCAGACTTGTAAGTAAAACTACTCTACGATCACAAATTTAATACAGTATACAAACACATGTAGTAACTAAGGAGCTCGGGGCTGTTTGGCCAGGCAGCCTAGGGAATGACTACTACTACTACTACTAAGGGAGAATGAAATAGAACAAAACTAGTTATGGCCTTGGCCTTGCTCGGGGCCTTGGGGCTGTTTGGCCAGACAGCCTGAGGAACAGCAACAACAACAACAACAAAACTAAAGTAATGTAAGCTAGCGTAAACTGAACTCCTATTACTAGAAAACTTTATTATGGTCTCACCTCGCCCACCAACATCTCGAAGATCAGAACCCCGAGGCCCCACCAGTCGACGGCTCTGGTGTAGGACGTTTCTGTGAGGACCTCCGGCGCCAAGAACTCTGGAGTCCCGCAGAACGTCCCGGTCCTGTCGCCGTACCCCATACCCTCCTTGCACAGCCCAAAGTCGGCAATCTTGACATAGCCCTCCGTATCCAAGAGCAGATTGTCCAGCTTAAGGTCGCGATAGATGATCTTGTTGTCATGGAGGTACTGGAGGCCTAGGACGACGCATGCGGCGTAGAAAACGGCGCGGGGCTCGTCGAACACGTCGGCGTGGATGTGCATCATGAGGTCGCCGCCCGCCGCGTATTCCATCACAAAACACACGTGGCTCTGTGGGGGACAAGGGAGAATTTATATTGTAATACTTGCAAAATAAACAAACCAAAACAGGGACGACACAATACAAAGGTAAAAAAAGTTATTAATGATACACATTCAGTATATTTCATAACATAACAATCAAGAGGATAATGAAAAATACTTATACGAATATATCAACAAATAATTTACAGTACATAAGAAAATGTCGAAATGTCTGGACCAAAAAAATTAAAATAAGATGGTACTGTTCGTCTCTTCAATAATTTTACTATTCCTCCTCAAGATCCGGTTCCCTAGAACACTCCTATCTCCGAAATAATTTGCATATACAGTACTGTACACTCGACCAAGAAACAATCTTTACACTGGTGAGCTGTAAATAATCTAGTGTGAACGGAATGAACTGGGTGAAACATACGTCTGTGAGGTATTATCATAAGATTTCGACCCACTTCCAGAATGTTTAGAGCGTTAGTGTAAAGATTGTTTTTTGGTTGAGTGTACAACATTGAAGCTATAAATGCATACTGTATCACAATTATCATTATCTGTATCAAATCTCTTGGATCATTCAAGATACATACTCTTTACATGTAAATTATAATCAATGCCTTATCTCTAGTGTATCCTCATAAAAATTATAAAGAAATCAGTTAAATAATAAAGAATATGTAATAGATTATCTTGATAATCTCGAGTGGTAAGCCATGTTGCAAGTTTAAGTTACTAATTTCTTTATAGCTAAAACATAAAAAAATATATATATATATATATATATATATATATATATATATATATATATATATATATACAGTATATATATATATATATATATATATATATATATATATATATATATATATATATATATATATATATAATAAAATGTAAAGTATTAATTTCACTCCCAACACCAAACACCTCCCGATGAAATTAATGAAAGCATATGATCCACCCGGGATTTGAACCTGGGTTACCACATACAGATCTTAAACACTCAAACCATTACACCATCAAGACAGTTAATAAAGAAAAAACTTACCTCTGTTTGATAGCAGGCGAAGAGGTTGACGAGGAAGGGATGTCTGACGGAGTTAGCCACCTCAAATATCCTCTTCTCAGCCAGCAAGCTCTCCACCTCGTCCCGGGCTATGATGTCCCCCTTCTTGAGAGCCTTGATGGCGAAGTATTCACCCGTGTTCTTGTACTGACCCAGGATCACCTACAAAAAACATTAACACATTTTAGTACAGGTACATATATAATACAATCTTAATGCTAAATTAGTGGTGGGTGGGCTTGTGGCTTCGGCTCTGCCTGCCGAGATCGGAACCTCTCCGGGTGGATGGAGGCCGGCGGAGTGCTGGAGGGACCTTGGTGACCATGGTCTCTGGGTCTTCTCCTGGATGACCTAGATGTGTGTGAATTTGTATTTTGTGTTTGTGTGTTCATTGTTTTCTGTTGTGTTATGTGTTTTCCCTATTCTAGCTGTCTTGAGATGACCCCCCCCCCAAAAAAAAAAAAAAAAATAGTGAGGATTGGGCCTGAGTATATAGATAGATATATTTGTTTAGCTTAGTAAAGTAATTTTGTTTGTGGCTGTTCTGTGTAGTGTTTTTTCTTCTAATACTGTACAGTATATAATTACAGTATACAGTACTGTATATTTTTTTCAAGTACTAAAATATTTTATCTGAACAATTCTTTTGGAATGGAAGACCAAATACTGTACTGGGAATTGAATGGAGAGTGGCTAAATAATAATAATAATAATGGTCTGGTTACTTATATAGTGCCCGTATCTCCTTCGAGGGTTCTCAAGCGCTTGACACTTCATCAACCAGAGACCATTACCCATCTCCCTTGCTCATGGGGAGACGGTAACCGCCGGCTATATCTCAGAAAAACATTTCAACCTGAACGGGGATTGAACGCGAGACCTGCAAGATGGGAGCAGGCACGCTATCAACTGAGCCAGCCAGACGGCAGAGAATGAATGTGTGGAGCACTTGATCTTTAAATTTATGTATGTACTGTATATGTATTACAGTCCTATAGGCGGGTGCCCAACCACGAAAGGAGTTGAAATAGGGGAGCTATCCCCCCGCCAAAGGCAGCTTTCTAGGGCCTTTCCTAGCTGATGCTGAGAAGATTGGGTTCTAGTCATGTGGTGATGGGCTGGTCTATCAGAGTGAGAGCTGAGCGATCTCTGCCATACCCATAGCTTACTCTGACTGTTCCTTTTACTTATATATTTTCTAGATCTCGAGTGACGGCGTCTTTTCCGTGGATTGACCTCCCTACTGCCAACTTAGAGGTTGGCAGATTGGGAGCCAAAGCGTCACATTTTTCCTTTGCCCCTTAACTTTCCCTTCATAATTGCTGAGGGGCACAGGGCCTTGGGTAAGGCTTGGGTTTCCCGGGCATTTCCGCACCCTCCTCAGCTCCCTGCCCTGGAGTGGCTTCGGTCACCCGGGCTTTATTAGTGCTAAGCAAGTAGGGTTTTGTGGGGCCGCTCGTTTATGGCCTTGGCCTTGCTCAGGACCTCGGGGCTGTTCGGCCAGACAGCCTGGGGAACAACAACAACAGTCCTATATTTACCTTGCCGAAGTGTCCTCTGCCCAAGACGGATATGAGCCTAAACTGGTCCATGCCCATAGAAGCGTACTGCTGCGACCCTCGGAACGTGTCGTACGCAGAGTCCCGATCCCGGTCGAATCGTGACAGCGGTAGTTTCCTGGGGCGTATGACCTCACTAGGGGTGGTGGTGGTGGTGGTGGTGGTGGTATTGGTGGTGGTGGTGTCATCAGGCGTCGATACAGAGTCGGTCGCCGCTGGGATTGACACCGTGCCATCTCGACCAATGCCGCTGACCTGAGGAAGGAGAGAAAACGGTACCATAAGTCACATGTTCACAAAATAAAAAAAACATGTTCATATGATTATATTTTCTTGTCATAATTCACATGATTGCTAACCTTCATGCCACATACTTCATCTATCTATCTATTGCAGGATGCCATGATCACTGAAGGGGTGGCCACGAACGAAACGCTCTCATGGACCTCTGTCCCCAGTCAGTCGACGCCCTTCCTCCCAACCAGCACTGCCTTCATCCATATACTTCTTCACTCCATCCTTCCAAGTCTCTCTCGGTTTGCCTCTCCCTCTCTACCCCATATTCAATGTTCCTTGCTATTCCTTTATTTGGCTATGATGTGCCCCGATTGATTGATTGATACATACATACAAAAGTACATACATACATACATACATACTGTATATTGTATTCATACATACAAGATTAAAGACGGTTTCATCCACAAAGAGTGTGGTTACAGTCTCACATCTTAAACGGCGACCCTGTCATGGGCTGCCTCTGTTGTCAATATCTTTGTTTTGAGACCGGTATCATTTTATATTCAGTATACTGTATAATCATTGGCTCTCCTGTGGGGCATTCACTAATTAAATACAAATAATATTCACATCACTAGGAGTATATTGGAAGTAAAATCAACTGCTACAAAATAATCAATAATACAAAAAACTAGCACACAACTGTATACTTTATACTGTACACACAAGTAAGTAAATTGTTAAAAGACAAGCAAAGTGTCCTGGTATCTCATTAGTCACCACACAGCACGTTTTCTGTCCAGTTAGTCAGCTTAGTATCTATGGGTTATCATACAAGGTTATATAGCTTAAGTGATAGCAGACAACGTGGGTTACTTCCTTATGACCAAACCTGATACAGAAGATAAACATACACAAAGTTTAAAGACCGTTCTGTCCACAGATAATGTGGTTAAAGTCTCACATCCTAAATGGCGGCAACTGTTAAGGGCCGCCTATTCATAACTAACGGTATATAAATAAAAATTCTCAGAGCTTTGGAGAACCCACATGCGGCCCCTTTAGCTATATGTGATCTGTAATCTAGGTTAGAAAAATGACACGTGGTAAAACACCCGCCTCTCTCAGCATTAAGATAAGAAAACTTATATCAGGGGGTCTTTTCTTAAGAGAGCCCACCTCGCTTTTTCTCCCTCTCTCTTTGGCTTGTATTCATTCTGTTTTAAGACGTTTAGCCCCATCCAAATCTGTGATAGTAAAAAGAGTTAAGTGAGAGTTCTCCAAGCCTGTTAATTGCTGGAGGCCCTTCTTAATCTGAATACAATCGTCTAATAGTAGCCAGAATGATGTTAAAAGGACAGCACCAGTACTGAATGGGTTAATGCACTGATATGTGAAGGTTGAATTTGACGTATGTTAATGGGTTAAATGTCCTTCACACCAGATTAGCAAACATAATCACCAGATTATCAGCAAGTGACGGTGATATAGAGGAGTGAGAGGAGTGATAGACGGTGAGAGGAGGGGGTGGGAGGGAGAATGGGGAGGGAGGATGGGTAGGGAGGAGGGAGGAGGGGTAGGGGGAGGGAGGGGAGGGGGAGGGGAGAGGGAGGATGGGGAGGGGAGGGGGAGGGTGGGATGGCTTGTATCCATTCGACCCCATTCAGCCAACTGTTTTCAGACGTTTATCCCCATCCAGAAATCCGGCTTCCGAGACATTTTTCTATCGAAAAATGTACAAATTTAGCTCACCAATATTAATATAGTCTTATGTAACACAGCATAATTAGTATAATATACACAATTTCTAAGATTATAGGAATAAATATTTGACAATACTGTTCAACCTTAAGTTAAAAATACATTACTGAAAACCCTAAAATTAAAAGTACAGGTAGTTAATATTCTTGAGTAGTTAACCCATACGGTGACAGGTCAGTTGAACCAGTGCCACTTCAACCAATGCCACTTTAACCAGTGCTACCTCAACCAGTAGCCACTTCAACCAGTGACCATTTTAACCAGTAGGTTAAGTTAGGTTAGATTAGGTTAGGTTAGGTTACTGGTTAAAATGGTCACTGGTTACTGGTTGAAGTGGCCACTGGTTGAGTTAGCACTGGTTAAAGTGGCACTGGTTCAACTGACATGGAACCAACCCATACAGTACCAGCGACGTATGTTATATTTTATTCTAGCTATATTTAGACGATATTATACAGCTTAGGAAGGATCTGTGGTTGTTAAAAGGGTTGTTAAAAGGGTTGTTAGATGAGCTATTTTGAAGCCCTATTATTGCTAAAGATCCTTCCTAGCTGAATAAAATTGTCTAATAGTTGCTAGAATAGGATGAAAAGGACATCCCTGGTACTGAACGGGTTAATATTATGGAGTAGTTAAGCAAAGAGTCGCAAGCATAGGCAGCCTTAGTCATTCTTGAGTCATTAGCCGCGACGAGTTAGTAGTCTATTCGCTGTAAGTAGGCGAGATATCATGACCTCTATCCTCTGTAACTCAAAAAGGGGTAGAGCAACTAAGCTGTAAATTTCCACATCTATTCCTTGACTGGCTCTTCCCAAATGGTATAAAATATTAGCTCGATTACTCTAGTCGTTTTTGAGTTACAGAGGTTACAGGAATTAGTAGCCAGAGAAACACGATGCTTGGTGCCGGTCGTTCGGGCGCGGGGTTAGTAGTTCAGCGTTAATAAGGGTTTATTATATTCGGTTTTGGTGTTATGTTAGTGTTTAGCGTTTGTGGAGGGAAAATGGGAGCGAACGGGTGAGCTTTTGGCATGGATTGTGAGCAGTTGAATGTATAAAGCGAAGTACCTTGTAGTGGTATGGCCATATGAAGATAATAGATGAACACAAGTTTGTGGAGGGAAGATGGAATGGGAGTAGAAAGATAAGCTTTGGGCATTGATTGAGACTTTTGTTTTATATATATACTGTATATATATATATGTGTGTGAGAGTGAGGGAGACAAAAGGCAGAACTGCCAGCCCGAGTGACTCCCCCAGAGTTGAAAGAGTGACAGGGCTAAAACAATTTTTTTTTTAAGCCAATATGCCTGGACACACGAAGTTAGAAGCAATTTAAGTCCTAGGATGAGGGGAACAGACAGACAGCCAAGGGGTCAGGAAGTACTACAGATGAAGATAGTAGCCTACTCAGAACGAAAGGGGTTCATCACTCGCAGTATCAGCAGTATCAGAGAGCACGAGGAGGGGTATCTTGATAGTGACAACCAGGGTGTCAAACTGGAGCAATTTTGTTCGAAGACTTGAATGAATATGAGAAGGAATACAAGAAAACTAACATGAAATAGCATTGTTTTGGCCATTTTATCACTTCCAAAGATATAATTTGAACTAGAAACACTTAATTTGATCTAAACATTACAATTATAAAGACTTCATATAAAGGACTCGGCTCTCGTTTGATACCCCCTGATAGTGCAAGGGGTGAATGTTCAAGTATAAGAGGGGTGACTCCAACACAGTTAATGGGATGGAGACAAAAGGAGACGGATTTACCGGATGGATACAAGGATTCAAGAGAAGGCCTAAGAGAGTGTACGAGAGTGAGGTGGAAGGACAAAGAGGGAGAGGTAAACCGAGAGTGAGGTGGAAGGATGGAGTTAAGAAGTATACAGTATGCGTGAAAGCGGTGCTTGAAGGGAGGAGGGGCATCGACTGACTGGAGACAGGTGCATGGGGGCGTTTCATTCGTGCTCACCCCTTCGGGGATCACGGCGTCCGGCAATAAATAGATAAATAGATAAGTATATTAAGTTTGGATGAACGAAGAGGGTACCGTAAGTATGTTAAAAAGGAATAAGTTTGCACAACAAACCAGCCATTCCATAGCCATTTTAGTGAAGGAAGAAAAATAGTCGCTAGATATTAAGCCGCAATTAAGGTGTTAGTATTAGGCTTCAGAGAGCTATAGCATGTAAGTATGAGGCTAGAGGGTTGTGTGCCTTCCGCAGGTGGTGGCGTAGTAGTGTAATTAGTGTATACCTGTTCGTCCGGCAGGTGGACATGGTAAGAGGGCGGGGAGGGCTGTCGGACTGTCGGAGTAGGACGCTGTTGTTGTTGGAGATGATGTTGGTGGTGGTGGTGTAGATTGAGTCGTGGGTCATCGCCAACATTTTCCTCCTCCTCCTCCAACACCTCCTCAATACTGACCTGAGCTTCTAAGGGTTCTTCTACGACGCTTCCGACTCCGCTCACGATTCCGCCGCCGCGTTGGAAGGCTTCACCGCGTTCGTGGAGGAAGTTGAATTCACTCAGCGCGTTCTAGCGGGAGCGAGACAAACGGAATACTTGTCAAGCCGGGGTTGCCTTAGTTTGACGTATAGCCTTCGACTCTCTTTGGGTGTTTTGTAAGCCTCGTAATCGCAGCGTAGAATCAGAAGCGGTAATTTATTGTCATTATTAGCATTCTCCATAATATCTTTATTATGCTCGAAATAATCCAATTATTATTATTTGTATTATTATATATTTATTTAATGAAAAATACCGGTATGATTAAATAAAATTTCAAGAATATGTATAACGTTGATTCTACCCTTGAATATGTATATTTATTCGATTTTGCATCTAAATTTTTGCAAATAAGATTTTTACGTATCGGTACCGTATTATTTACTTGCACAATGCAATGTTTCAATGCACTTAAATTGCACCTAAGTATATTGCCATGCACTTATTTTTTTCATGTTTTATTTCGCAAAATAAATTTTCCTAAATTTGGAAACTGTCATATACTCCCATTTAAATAGGAAAGGATTTATTATTCTATACCTGAGATATATATATATATATATATAGATAGATAGATAGATAGATAGATATAGAAAGAATAATAGTGAATAGATAAAGAGGTCGTCCATCTCTTTCTCTCTCATTAATAGAAAAGAGAGAGAGAGAGAGAGAATCAGATAGATAGAATATATAGATAAACGGATTAAAAATATATATAAAATAGATAAAGAGATTTAGAGTTCATCTCTCTCTCTCTCTCTCGTATCAATAGAATCACTAAATCTCATCTACACAACCCTGGGATAGTGAACTAATGACTCATAGATAAGGATTGTTGCATTGTTGACAGGCGAACAATGCAATCAAAGGCGAATTTTGTGCCACTTTGTAACCTCGACTGAATTAAATTGATTTCAAATTTAGTCATTGGAACTCAAAAATGTGTGCTAAATGAGTTTAAAAGAAAGAGAGAGAGAGAGAGAGAGAGTGAGTGAGAAAATATGTATCTAGAATTTAGTCTAGGCCCATTTCTACTAATTTAATACTAAAATAAAAGAAATAGTGGGAGAAATACCATGGATTTAGTGACATAAGGTGATTAACTAATTTGTTTGATATATGCAATACGGTAATGCAACTGGGAGGGGGAGGAAGAGGGTGGCAGGGTTGGGTGGAGGGAAGATGAGGGGTGAGGGGAGGGAGGGAGGGGAAGGTGGAAGAGGAAGTAAGCGGGGGTGGGGGAGGGGATAAGGAAGGGGGATTGCAAGAGATTGAGAAGAGGGGGAGGGGGTTAAAAATGAGAGAGAGAGAGAGAGAGAGAGAGAGAGAGAGAGAGAGAGAGAGAGAGAGAGAGAGAGAGAGAGAGAGAGAGAGAGAGAACACTGGGGAACCACACCTTTTCTAAACACATCCACACATGCTTCTAAGTTTCTAGGTTCTACTTTTCCAAAATAACCCAATTACTGCGGTACATTTATATATCCCTTAATAACAAATATATTACTTATCTCTAATACTACACCAGAAAATAGACCGTTCTTAAAGTGCATCCCAAATTTCTATACCAATTTCTAAAACCATATGGGAAATTAAGTTTTGTTTTCAAGTGCAACTGTGCAATATCTCTATATAAATACCATCTATTAAAATTGCAATAAACATAAGATCTAATAAGTGCAATGTGCAATATCGAGTGAAAATAAGTGCGTGCAGAATTTATATCTAAAAAGGCTTCTTAAAACACCCAAGAGAGTAACATAGCCATAATAGTGCAAATATGGGGTATAAAACAATATGCATGCAAAAATAATATAATATATACATATACATATATATATATATATATATATATATATATATATATATATATATATACTGTATATATAAAGGGTACATAATAAATAGATAACATGCACAAGTATAAGGATACATACATAAAAATGCATAAGGGATAAAAACTGGGGAAATTTATAAAGGACATGACAACAAATGTGCAAACAAAACGATAGAACTGTCAAATAAGCGCTTTTCCGGCGATTTTCGATTTTTTGTTTTTAATTTTATCTATTTTTTCTTTATATATCTATGTTCTTCTGGCGCGGAATATGAAAGCGATTCATTCATGGCCACCCCGTCGGGCGAACACGGCGTCTGGCATTAGATAGGATATTTCAGGCAGCATTGTGGAGCTCTTTTTAATGGGTATATTATATTATACACTTAGACTGAAGGTAAAGTTTCTGAATATATATATATAGGTTAATATTTTGTTATTTATTTTTTAAATGCAATTTTGGGGTGTTTTGGCATTGGTAGCGAACAAAATGGCTGAAATCATACAGACTATCATTTTTCCACTAACTTCCGTCTAACAATATACTTTTCCGATACCATGTTGACCAGATTATTCATCGAAAAATCCACCAAAATCGAATTAAAAATACTGTCCTAAAATTGCCGAAACCGAGCTCGTATGACCCCGGCTTAAGGGGGGATGTGTCGCTTTTCTGGGTCCTTTTCTCCCTCATGTTTAATCCCATTAGTTTTCAGATTATAAGACGTTCGCCCCATTAGTTTAGCAATTTTAAGACATTGCGCCCCTTTAGTTTAGCAATTTTAAGAACTTTCACCCAATTTCGTTGTCAATTTTAAGACCTTTCGTGCCATTTAGGTGTTGATTTTTTCCTGGCGAGCGATAGCGAACCTGCAATTGTAAGAGGAACCGGCCTTTGGCCGGGACATTTTTCTACCGAAAAATTTACATATTTATCTTGAAGGCGGGTCTAAGGGGTGTTTTTTTAAGCTTGATGGAGGTCTAGCGAGGAAACGAAAAAAATATATGAATACATATATTAATAGACCAAAAAAATAGCCCCCATCCCCTTAAAACTGATGGCCGTGATAAAGAATGGGATTATGAGGGCACCAATGATACGCAACACTCTAACCCTTGGAGTACCAGCCACGGCTGTTATATAATATTAGGCTAGCTATATTTAGACGATAGATAAGTGTGCAGCTTAGGAAGGATCTGTGGTAGCTAAAAGGGTGGTGGGTTGAGATAGTGTGAAGCCTCTTTATGTGTGCAGCTTAGGAAGGATCTGTGGTAGCTAAAAGGGTGGTGGTTTGAGATAGTTTGAAGCCTCTTTATGTGTGCAGCTTAGCTTTAAGTGTGCAGCTTAGGAAGGATCTGTGGTAGCTAAAAGGGTGGTGGGTTGAGATAGTTTGAAGCCTCTTTATGTGTGCAGCTTAGCTTTAAGTGTGCAGCTTAGGAAGGATCTGTGGTAGCTAAAAAGGGTGGTGGTTGAGATAGTTTGAAGCCTCTTTATGTGTGCAGCTTAGCTTTAAGTGTGCAGCTTAGGAAGGATCTGTGGTAGCTAAAAGGGGTGGTGGGTTGAGATAGTTTGAAGCCTCTTTATGTGTGCAGCTTAGCTTTAAGTGTGCATCTTAGGAAGGATCTGTGGTAGCTAAAAAGGGGTGGGTTGAGATAGTTTGAAGCCTCTTTATGTGTGCAGCTTAGCTTTAAGTGTGCAGCTTAGCTTTAAGTGTGCAGCTTAGCTTTAAGTGTGCAGCTTAGGAAGGATCTGTGGTAGCTAAAAGGGTGGTGGGTTGAGATAGTTTGAAGCCTCTTTATGTGTGCAACTTAGCTTTAAGTGTGCAGCTTAGGAAGGATCTGTGGTAGCTAAAAGGGGGTGTGGGTTGAGATAGTTTGAAGCCTCTTTATGTGTGCAACTTAGCTTTAAGTGTGCAGCTTAGGAAGGATCTGTGGTAGCTAAAAAGGGTGGTGGTTGAGATAGTTTGAAGCCTCTTTATGTGTGCAGCTTAGCTTTAAGTGTGCAGCTTAGGAAGGATCTGTGGTAGCTAAAAGGGTGGTGGGTTGAGATAGTTTGAAGCCTCTTTATGTGTGCAACTTAGCTTTAAGTGTGCAGCTTAGGAAGGATCTGTGGTAGCTAAAAAGGGGTGGGTTGAGATAGTTTGAAGCCTCTTTATGTGTGCAGCTTAGCTTTAAGTGTGCAGCTTAGAAAGGATCTGTGGTAGCTAAAAAGGGGTGGGTTGAGATAGTTTGAAGCCTCTTTATGGCTGGAGACCCTTTTAAAACTAACTAAATAAAATTAACTAACAGTAAACGAAATGCAGTTAAGGGGAGATATCCACCTGGAGGATTTTTTTTTCTGGACCCCTTTCTCCCTCATGTTTAGCACCGTTGCTTTTGAGATTTTAAGACGTTCGCCCCATTAGTTTGACGATTTTAAGAACCCTCGCCCCATTTAAGTCAATTTTAAGACCATTCGTGCCATTTAGGTGTCTCTTTTATCCTGGCGAGCGATAGCGAGCCTGTAATTTAAGAGGAACCGGCTTTCAGCCGGGACATTTTTCTACCGAAAAATCTACAAATTTATCTTGAAAGGGGGTCTAGGGGATGTAATTTTAAGTTTGATGGAGGTCTAAGGAACACACTTACACACCCTTAAACATACGGTACAGAAGTTAACAGGCTTCGAATGATCTCTCTTAACCCTTTTCACTACCATAGATGATAGATCCTTCTTAAACTGCGCAAAATCGTCTAAATATAGCTAGAATAAAATTAAAAAGACGTCGCCGGTACATAAGGGGTTAAGGCTAAGACACAAAATGGCGACAGATGTCCAAACTCGATTCCTTGAAGCCTGGCTACTTGAGAAACTGACAAACCCCGTAACCCTTTTAGTACCAGTGGCGTTTGTTCTATTTCCTTCTAGCTATATTTAGACCGTACGATGCAGCTTAGGAAGGATCTGTGGTAGTTAAAAGGGTTGGTTGAGATAGTTTGAAGCCTTATTTATTAATGCTAGAGGTCCATCCTAAGCTGAATAAAAATCGTCAAATAGTTGCCAGAATATGATGAAAAGATGTCACTGGTATACCCCTTCACCACCATTAACCCCTTCACCACCATTAACCCCTTCTCCACCATTAACCCCTTCACCACCATTAACCCCTTCACCACCATTAACCCCTTCACCACCATTAACCCCTTCACCACCATTAACCCCTTCACCACCATTAACCCCTTCACCACCATTAACCCCTTCACCACCATTAACCCCCTTCACCACCATTAACCCCTTCACCACCATTAACCCCTTCACCACCATTAACCCCTTCACCACCATTAACCCCTTCACCACCATTAACCCCTTCACCACCATTAACCCCTTCTCCACCATTAACCCCTTCACCACCATTAACCCCTTCACCACCATTAACCCCTTCTCCACCATTAACCCCTTCACCACCATTAACCCCTTCACCACCATTAACCCCTTCTCCACCATTAACCCCTTCACCACCATTAACCCCTTCACCACCATTAACCCCTTCACCACCATTAACCCCTTCACCACCATTAACTCCTTCACCACCATTAACCCCTTCACCACCATTAACCCCTTCACCACCATTAACCCCTTCACCACCACCATTAACCCCTTCTCCACCATTAACCCCTTCACCACCATTAACTCCTTCACCACCATTAACCCCTTCACCACCATTAACCCCTTCACCACCATTAACCCCTTCACCACCATTACGTAATTTGCATCATATTCTGGTTACCATTGGACGATATTCTTTAGTTTATAAGCTACCTATATGACTCAAATGGGTAAATACAGTCTCAATCAACCCTCTTAGTAACGTAGGTCCTTCTTAAACTGCATACAATCATCACATTTTAGTCAGAATCTCAGGTTTAATAAAGACGTCATGGTGCTGAAGGGTTTTTAATCTAATCACAAACAGGGTATTTATTTTGGAAGATAAACACAATATATGTGGATTTAGGTCTGTTGTTCGAGCTGTGGCATAGTCAGTAGAGCGTCAGCTGTTGATCAAAGGGTCGGCGGATCGAGCCCGCACTGTCAAAATGTTATTGGTAGATGTCAAGCCCGGGCAACTTGACCTAGTGATGCGTGACAAACGCCTAATGTTCATGGTCACCCCTTCGCGGGAATTACGGAGTCTGCAACACTTACTCGATTTTTGTAATATACATGATTATTAATTTTTAAAGTTAACCACTTTAGTATGGCATTATCTTGATCTTATTCTAGCTTTTAGTTGACGATTTCATTCAGCTTAGTGAAGACCTCTAGGGAGCTACCTCAAACTTATTTTTACATTCTGATCTAAATAATATGTTAGGCTAATATAAGATTTACGTGTTTATCAATACGAGTGTCTAGTGGACTTATAATCAAGTGTTTTCGGGGTCACTCACAGGCTGCAAGAAGTGGAACGACCGACTTGCTTCCTTTAGACACCCCATAGTAATAAAGATCACCCAACGTACTATATATATGTGTGTGTAAGTGTGAGAGTTCGAGTGTAGGGGGTGAAACAGTGAAGCACGGGAACGAGGTGGCTTCAGAGATGGGGTCGTTTCGGGCCATGAGTGAGCACCGTGCCTCATGTGAAGGCAAGATGGCAGGTGCTCGTTGTACTCTACGTGCTTCACATGTCTCACTCCCTAGACTGGAACAAGACCTCACGGGCTTCACTGTTCATTGTAAAGCGGTGAATGTTAAGGCTCTCAGCCTATGCCCGAGAGGAAGTAAGTTGGAATATAGAAAAAAAAAAAAAAAATCTTATTTGGGTTACCATTAGACGATTTTCTTTAACTTATACATTATCTAGGGGTAAATACGATCTCAATAAACCCACTGATCTGTGTGGTAACCTTTACGATATATGTGTGGTAACCCAGGTTCGAATCCCGGGAAGATCACATGTTTTCATTAATTGCATTGGGAGGTGTTTGGTGTTGGGAGGGAAATACATAAATTAGATCATTATGGCACAAAATGGCGTGAAGACAACAAAATGGCCGACCTGAAGCTTCCTTGCACCTTGATCACCCTCACACCAGACAGATAATAGTTGGCTGAATCTAGATCCTGCTTACTCATACATACATATACACAAACACACAGAAATATACACATCCACACACATATAAACACAGCCACACACATAATAGGCTACTCACTCACATACACACACTTACTGTACACACCCACACACATATACTCACACACAAACATACACATATACAGTATACTCACACACAAACACCCCCCACCCCCCTCCTCCTTTTCTCTCCCCCCCCCCCCCTCTCTCTCTCCCTCTAAGTAAAACAAATCGAGTCTTCAATTTAATTACCAGTATTTCTAGACAAGTTTTTTTAATCTCGAATATTAGGTTGACGGTCAGTTTTTGCCGATTTCCAAAGATCAGGCATAGTGTTTGTACGCCTTTTTTTTTTTTTTCGCAGATTAGAAAATTCAAGGTCTGTATATTTACTTGTTTTGGTGTGTGAGAGAGAGATAGAGAGAGAGAGAGAGTGTGTGTGTGTGTGAGAGAGAGTGGTATAATCACCCAATAACTTACATAGTACCATATACGGTACTAGTAAACTATATATACAGTATATATATATATATATATATATATATATTTGAATATTCTGTTTGTTTAATTATAGGGTAAAGGCTCGCACCCATATTTGTCATGTTTTTATTCTCCAGATTTTGAAAAATTAGTGTTTTCATGGTAAGCGCATGTTTCTCTAGTTAAAGTATATAATGACACTGCTTATAATACCCACTTAAACACTAACCCAAATCACAACAAGGTTATAATATAAAAAGATACTAGTGATGCTTTATCTTGAACTGGATATAGGTGATAGGTTCGAGGTTAAATGTATGAGGAGGAGAGAGCAAAGTCGATGGTTAAATATTATCAAGAACTCTTAATCAGATAATTCTCGTTTGGATTATAATTATTTAGAAAAGGCTTGCTATCTTATTATCAATAATTTATTAGGGACAATGCAGGTCTATGGAACCCTTATACTGTATAGTATGTATGTATGTATATACTCAGGCCCAATCCCCACTTTTCCTTGGGGGGGGGGGGGGGGAGAGACACAAGACAGAGCCTGTATTTATGCATAATCCACTGTGAGAGAATAATTTTGATGACATTTATGAAACCCGATATTAATGGAAAAAACGCAAAGGACTACCACTCTCAGAGCTCCTTCGGACGTAATCACTGTTTACAAACGTCTTCACTATGGAGTATACAGTACATCGATATTTACCTCCTACTGGCAACATATATGATAATTTCAATAAGTCATGGGGGTAGGGGGGGTGATCCTCAACCCATCTTGTATCCCACGTTCGAAATATAACTACAACCGCGTAAACACTAATTTCTCAAAATCTGGAGGAAAAACATTGAAAATAGGGGTGCGAGCCTGTTCCCTATAATTACCAACGGGAGTCTGCAGAGAGCCGATTAGCCCACACCCGGCAGATCCCTTTCACACCCAACCAATCTCATCTTTTATATTTACCTGTAGTAAGTTTTGCCAAGTCTCCGGTTTAAGGACTTTCTTCAGGAGGTGGACCAGCGCCCTCAGATTCACGTTGAGGGTGGAGACGCCCTTAATGTCCAGCACCGCCTTCACCAACGACATCACCGTCTCCTGCTCAGCCTCCTCCATTATGATCGTCCTGTTGGTGCTTGATTTCCTCTGTATTTTTGTGTCTTTCCGGTGTATTCTTTTGTGGTCGTCGTCCTCTTTCGATCTGTTGTTGCTTGATTTCCTCTGTGTTTTGGTGTCCCGGTCCGTCTTCTTGCTGGCTTTCCGGAGTAATATTTTGTAGTTGTCGTCCTCTTTTGATCTGCTGCTGCTTGCTTTCCTCCGCACGACCTCCTTCCCCCAAGGCTGACGGGTTTCGAAGGCTGAAGCTGCAACCATGATTTCGAAGCTTTTGAATCTTTCGAAAAAAATGGATATTCGAAGCCTCAGAGAAAATGAGGTGTTCTAATATTCATAGGGGTCCTTAAAACTTATATTAAAAGCTTCAACTAAACTTCGAAAACTTCAAATTTTTGGTATTCAAGGTTTCAAATGAACTTCCAATGCTTCAAAATTGGTGTTCGAATCGTCACAGGATTATTTTTCGCATATACAGTACAGGTGTTTGTATATCCCAAAACTAATGTACTTCACAAAAACAATCCAGATGTAAGTCTTGGAAATCCAAAACAACTGGTGCTTCAATAAACTGTCTCTCCAAACAACGATGTTTACCTCTCAAAAAAACACTGAATTCGCAGAATATATAATGTTTATCACAAAATTCTGCTTATTATAGTGTTTATCACCAAATTCTGCTTATTCGGTCACTAAGGCACTTGAAAATGTCCAGATTGTTAAAGTCTCTACGGTCAGCACAAAACTGGTCGATACTGTGGACGTAGAATCGCGCGTCTCTCCACCTCGAAGACAGCGCGGATACTGACACAAATCCGGGAGCCCGTTGTTTATATACTTGAGGTGGGTGGAGGAAGGGAGGGAGGGGGTTAGCGGGGTGAATTACTATCAGTATAGGGAGCGCCCCCCCCCCCCCCCCTATATCTACTCGAATCCCTTCATCCCTTATCTGAACTCCTCTTTTTCATCCCCCTCCCTCCCCCTTCACTTTTTCGAGCCCGCCTTTTTCTCTCAGGCTGTGTTGGTGGTGTAATGGTTTAGATGCTTATGTTCTGGGTGTGGTGTCCCGAGTTCGAATCCCGGGAGGACCATATTAGGCTTTCATTAGTGTTTTCAAGTGTATTGGGGTTTGTAATTGACGATTAATGTTAAGAACGGGGTGCTACTTAATTCGTTCTTCTCGATCCTAATTCCTCTCACAATTATATATATGTGTTATCCCTGCTACAATTCCATATACTTTTATTTCTATATGAGTGAAGGAAAAAAAGGCAAAGCTGTCCGTAACAAGCGTCTCTTCCTAAGTTGAAAGAGTGCCAAAGAGCCAAATTCAAGGTACCCCCCACACTTTTCTTATCCCCCCTTCCCCCCTTTCCCTCCCCTACCCATTGTTCACCTTTTTCTCGACCCCCTCCCCCCATTGATCCTTAATGTATCCCTCCCCACCTCTCCTCCCCCCTCCTCTTCCTCCATCTCCCCCCCCCCGCTTCTTCCTTCCTCCCTCCCCCCCCTCCAGTTCTCCATCTCTCCCTCCCCTCCCCCTCCATCTTTCCCCCCCCTCACTACTCACCCCCTCCCCACCCCCAATCACAGCCTCTCCAGGAACATCATAATTAATCAGTAGTCCAAAGTCCAGTTCCTGATACGCTCAACTCGATCACAAAAAGAGCGGAAATGACGCTAGCTAGCTAGCTAGCTAGCTCTCTCTCGCTAGCTCTCTCTCTCTCTCTCTCTCTCTCTCTCTCTCTCTCACAATATACTTTAGATATAATTAATGTATTATTGAGAGTCCAATACTGTACACTAACAAAAACAAATAATACAAAATAATAAAATATATTTTTTTTTAATTTGACTCTCAAGCTTTCAACTATGGGGTAGACACTTGTTGCAGGCAACTTTGCCTTTTGTCTCCTTCATACCCATAGGAAAAAATCTATCTATCTATATACTCAGGCACATACCCCATAGCTGGGGGTGGCCGACTCAAGACAGAGCCCGAAAAAATAAAATAAATAAATAAAAACAAAAATAAATAAATAAATAAATAAATAAATGAATAATAATAATAATAATAATAATAATAATAATAATAATAATAATAAATAAATGCAAATTCACACACATATCTAGGACAAAAACTAATAAAATCATTATCTATACACCGTCCTCTCTTAGCAACCGTTATCACTAATATGATAAAGCAACGTCAAGCACTGCCCAAACCCTCTCTATCACACAACCCAGAGGCCCAAAGGCTTCACTCACCTCTTTGATATCAACGCTAGTTAAGGGGGCCCAACTCGCTTTTTTTTTCTCTTTCTCTCCCTCTCTCTTTGGCTTGTATCCATTCGGCCCCATTCAGCCTACTGTTTTAAGACGTTTATCCTCATCCAGCATTGTATGGAGAAATCCGGCTTCGGCGGAGACATTTTTCTATCGAATTTTTTTACAAATTTACCTTGCTGTCAAAACAAAATATATACTGTATATGCTGGCTCGCTACCGCTCGCCAGGAAAATATTGACACCTGGATGGGGGTAAACGTCTTAAAACAGTAGGCTGAATGGGGCCGAATGAATAAAAGCCAAAGAGAGAGGGAGAGAAAGAGAAAAAAAAAGCGAGGTGGGCTCCCTTAAAACATTACTGTCATATTACTATCTTATATAAATATCTTATTATTATCTGATATTACTATCTCGGGTACATAAGAATATATATATATATATATATATATTTTTTTTTTTTTTATTTTTTTTTTTTTGGGGGGGGGGGGGTCACGTGGACTTTATATATATTGCAGGGGTGGTTTTGTTGACATGCACTCACTCATATGTACACACACACACACACACACTGATAGCGCGTCTGGCTCACAACCAGAAGGTCCCGGGTTCGAGACCCGGGCGGGAAGAGACATTTGGGCAAGTCTCCTAACGGTGTAGCCTCTGTTCACCTAGCAGTATAAATAGGAACCTGGTATAAGTGGACGAAGTTGTGACGTCCCATCTGGGGTTGGTGATCGGTTACAAGGTGAGATGGGTATCGTACTGGTCAACCTAAGCTACTGGTCAACCTAATCCTTCGGGTGAGACTGGTACCGTAGTGAGAATGGTACCGTACAGATTAACCCTAAAACCTTCGTTTCCAGATGTCGCCAATTGGCTAAAATACAGACTACACACACATCCACAGCCATTCCAACGATACATAAACACTTAACATGCATTTCACGCAATACATTCCCAGTTAAGGAGGCGCGATAATAATGAGCTTAGCTCGCATTGCGTGGATTCCCCTTGACGAACAAACAAGTGAATAACACACAGCCCGTAGCCTAGTAGGTAGAGCTCTCGTCTCACACACGAGGGGTCGGGGGTTCAATCCCCGGCCGGGCGGAGACAAATTGGGCTTGTCTCCTTTCATGTGTTAGCCTCAGTTCACCTAGCTGTAAATAGGTACCTGGAATAAGTGGACGACGTTGTGACGTCCCATCTGGGGTTGGCAAAAATGGTATAAGGCGAGATGGGTATCATATGGTTCACCTAAGCTGATGGCTACCTAAGCCTTCGGGCGAGACGGTACCGTCTATAGTGAGAATGGTACCATACAGATCCACCCTAAGCCTTCGTTTCCGATGTCGCCAATTGGCTAAAAATACAGACTACACCACATCCACAGCCATTCCAACGATACATATAACACCTACACATATAGGAGGCGGGAAATAACGAGCATGCTCACTCCTGCAATACAACTAGAGTAAGTACAACTAGAGTAAGTACATAAGTCCATACCCATTATAAAACCATTTGACAATACCGGTCCAAGAGAAATTGTTTGACCTTTGGCTCTAAATACTCCACGATCAAATGTAGATATGACCCTATTGCTTAATAATTACACACACATACACATACACACATACACATACACATACACACACACACACACACACACACACATAAGTCCATACCCATTATAAAACTATTTGACAATACCGGTCCAAGAGAAATTGTTTGACCTTTGGCTCTAAATACTCCACGATCAAATGTAGATATGACCCTATTGCTTAATAATTACACACACACACACACACACACACACACACACTCTCTCTCTCTAACTAAATTATCTCTAATAGGCTTGGTTATAATCTGTGCATAGTTCCTTCCATCACGACTCAACCACTGCCAAATCCCTGAGTTACATGATCATATTTTAAACGCTCTCTCTCTCTCTCTCTCTCTCTCTCTCTCTTTGCGTTTAGCCAGTCCCATTAGTTTGGCGATTTTGAGTTGGTCTACTCTTACGTAGGCGATTATAAGACATTTCGCTCCATTCAGGTGTCGATTTTTTCTGGGCCAGCGAAAGCAAGTCAGCAAAATTTTCGAAATATTTTGCATGTTTAGCTTGAAAGGGGGGAGGAGGGGGGGGGTTCCTCAGGAATATCTTATACTTTTATGCGGCGGCTGTGAACGTGCCTATTTGTGCGTAATATAACTTATCCAAGAACCTCGCCACTTGTATAATCCGCGCAGAGAGAGAGAGAGAGAGAGAGAGATAAGAGAGAGAGAGAGAGAGAGAGAGAGAGAGAGAGAGAGAGAGAGAGAGATAAGAGAGAGAGAGATAGAGAGAGAGAGAGAGAGAGAGAGAGAGAGAGAGAGAGAGAGAGAGAGAGAGAGAGAGAGAGAGAGAGAGAGAGAGAGAGAGAGAGAGAGAGAGAGAGAGAGAGAGAGAGAGAGAGAGAGAGAGAGAGAGAACAAATTAACCCTGAACTTGACCGCTTCTATAACCCGTGTAGAACTTGTGATCGTCTACCACCATCTAAATAGCACCAAAGGTCTTAAAATTGACAGAAATGGAACGTAATGGGACGAAAAAATAGGCCGGACGTCACAAAATCTGAAAACTAATGGGGCTAAACATAAGGAAGAAGGGGGATCTAACACCGTCTCCCACCAACACCACCACCACCACCACCAACACCACCACCAACACCACCACCACCACCACCACCACCACCACGCCTGATATATTATGTATCATACAGAAATCACGGGGTTCCAATCACGCCCCTACCTCATCTAGAAACACGGTATCACCACTACTAATAATTAAATATCGAATTAAGGGGGTAGTGCTATATTTTTTGGACTATATATATCTCTTTTAATATATTTTTGAGTATTTTGGGGCTAAACATGAGGGAGGAGATCGTCTACCATACCACCACCACCACACCAAATATTATTGTGTCATACAGAAATCACGTGGTTCCAATCATGAACCACGACTCTATCTCACCTAGAAACAACACGGTATCATCACCATTACGAACAATTAGATAACGAAGTAATGACTGAATTACTCCAGTAGAAAATGAATGGTCGATTTTTATCATGGTTTAGAGCGATAGCGAGCCTGTAATTTAAGTGGAACCGGCCTTCGGCCGGGATTTTTTTTCCTATCGAAAAATGTACACATTTAACTTGAAAGGGGGTATAGGAGGTGTAATTTTAAGCATGATCGAGGTCTAGGGAAGAAACTAAAAATCCCTCCCCTTAATTGTTAACTCTTGAGGTAATTTACGAAGGGGACTTTGACTCAACACATTGGTAGACATATTAGCTTGATGACTCAGGTCGCTTATGAGTTACAGTATATGGTCAATAAGCTTTTTGGCCTACCAAAAATGAACGGACTATAGCTAAAGATTGAAAGGCGATACTCCCCTTCTTAAATTACTTCAAGAGTTAAAAGTTAAGGGAAGGGGTTTTTAGTTTCTTCCCTAGACCTCGATCAAGCTTAAAATTACACCCCCTACACCTTCCTTGAAAGATAAATTTGTACATTTTTCGATAGAAAAATGTCTAGGTTCCACTTAAATTACAGGCTCGCTATCGCTCGCCTGGAAAAAATCGACACCTAAATGGGACGAATTATCTTAAAATTGTAACGAAATGGGGCGGAAAGTATTAAAGTAACCTAGTAACGGAAGAATAAGGAGGAAACTATGGACTATTCGTCACACCAACCCGCGCATATCGACCAAGTAGGCTATCAGTTCTTTATCACCCGGTACATATATAATTCTCACGTTGCTAGGCTGGTGGTAGGTCTAAAAATATCCCCGAGTACAGTCGCGCTAATAAGTGATGTCTCGGCACCAAGTATGCTTTGATCAATAATTGGTATCAGCAATGTCTAAACTTCATTCCTTCATATCGAGTGAAATATACAAACACGTTCCTACACTTACCCACCCTATTCAACATCTGACAGACATTAATACAGCACAGAGCCAGCCAAACGTAATGACAGCTGGGACATGACTTATTAGCGCTACTGTACATGTGCTCATGACTAATGGGGTTAAACATGAGGGAGAAGGGAGACCACAAAAATAATCACTACCCCCTTAAGGAAAAAAATCCGCAGCAATTCGTCACAGCCCCGCATATCAACCAAGTATCAGTTCTTTATCACCCGGTACAGTCGCGCTAATAAGTCATGTCGCGGCACTAAGTATATTTTGATCCATAATTGGTATCAGCAATATTCACACGTGATTTCTTCTTTTTGAGTGATATATACAAACATGTTCCTACACTTACCCACCCTATTCAACATCCGACAGACATTAATACAGCACAGAGCGAGCCAAACGTAATGACTCATTAGCGCCACTGTACGGTCGCGCTACCGTAAGTCGCTGTCATTACGTTTGGCTTGCTCTGTGCTGTATTAATGTCTGTCAGATATTCAATAGGGTGGGTAAGTGTAGGATCATGTGTGTATGTCTCACTCGAAACGAATATATAAAGTTTTAGATATTACTGATACCAATTATGGATCAAAACATAATTGGTGCCGAAACATCACTTATTAGGCCGACTGTACATATCATATAATTACTCTTCCGTTACTAGACTGGTGGGAGGGTAGGTCTAAAAATATCTCACCAGGTCCAGCTCATACAGAGATTATCTTATATAAGTCCGTGTTGCTGATACCATAATGATCTTAAAATGCCCGATAAACTATGAAAAAGACCCCCTCCTCCCCTACCCCACCCCAGATCCCTTCCAAGCTAAACAAAAATAAAAAAATAAAAAAATACAAAATAATATACGCTCAAAAATAAACATGTACCCTAGACCCCTCTTCAAGCTAAATTTGTACATTTTTTGGTAGAAATATTTCTCGGCCGAAGGCCGATTTCCTCAACATTGCAGGCTCGCTATCGCTCGCCTAGAAAACATTGACACCTGAATGGGGTGAAAAGTCTTATAGGGGAACAAGGGTAGTCCAAATAGACCCCCTGGAATTAGATAGGGTTAATAAAGGGGGTATGTCTAAAAATATCACCGAGTCCAGCTCAAACAGAGATATCTTATATAAAGGCGTCATACTAATAATAGGCATATAACTACCACGTGTGATAATAGCTACTGTATATATAAATTTAGTTATGATATTTTTTGTCCTCTCTCTCTCTCTCTCTCTCTCTCTCTCTCTCTCTCTCTCTCTCTCTCTCTCTTGTTACTTTTGCATCGCCCTTTACACTTCACACACACACACACACACACACACACACACACACACACACACACACACACACACACACACACACACACACAACACACAGCCCGTAGCCTAGTAGGTAGAGCTCTCGTCTCACACACGAGGGGTCGGGGGTTCAATCCCCGGCCGGCGGAGACAAATTGGGCTTGTCTCCTTTCATGTGTTAGCCTCAGTTCACCTAGCTGTAAATAGGTACCTGGAATAAGTGGACGACGTTGTGACGTCCCATCTGGGGTTGGCAAAAATGGTACAAGGCGAGATGGGTATCATATGGTTCACCTAAGCTGATGGCTACCTAAGCCTTCGGGCGAGACGGTACCGTCTATAGTGAGAATGGTACCATACAGATCCACCCTAATCCTTCGTTTCCGATGTCGCCAATTGGCTAAAATACAGACTACACACACATCCACAGCCATTCCAACAGTACATAAAACACTTAACATGCATTTCACGCAATACATTCCCAGTTAAGGAGGCGCGATAATAATGAGCTTAGCTCGCATTGCGTGCATTCCCCTTGACGAACAAGTAACTTAGGGGGATGTGTCGGATGGTTGAAAGCCACAGTTGCTCGCGCGTTTGGGGCTAGCAACACGTATTATGAAAAACATGTATCCTCCTTCATTCACTGTCACCCCCTTCACTCACTCAACCCCACAATTTGCCGGAGGATAACAGGTTTTTCACAATACGTAGACGGAGGTCTTTAAAAAAAAAGAAAGTAACTGAGTAACACACACACACACACACACACACACACACACACACACACACACACACACACACACATTCAATAAGATAGATAGATAAATAGATAGTAATATTGATAGATACATTTCCCCACCCAATAACTTAATCATATAACAGCTACTGTTTGATTCCCTTAAGGGGGCCCACCTCGCTTTTTTTTTCTTCTCTTTCTCTACCTCTATTTTTGGCTCGTATTCATTCGGCCCCATTCAGCCTACTGTTTTAAGATGTTTACCCCCATCCAGGTGTCAATATTTTCCTGGCGAGCGGTAGCGAGCCAGCATATATATATATTTTTTGACAGCAAGCTAAATATGTGCATTTTTCGATAGAAAAATGTATCCGGCGAAGCCAGATTTCTCCATACAATGCTGGTTCGCTATCGCACGCCAGGAAGAAATCGACACCTGGATGGGGATAAACTTTTTAAAATAGTTGGCTGAATGGGGCCAAATGGATACAAGCCAGAGAAAGAAAGAAAAGGAGAGAAAGATAAAAATAGCTGGTGAACCCCCTTAAAAGACCCATTTGTATTACCCTAATCCATGAATTGTGATCTAGCACTCACGAATACAAACGAACTTAAGACTGGGTTTATCGTTTCTGTCTAGGTTTATTAAGAGCAATGTGGCTGTGTGTGTGTGTGTGTGTGTGTGTGTGTGTGTGTGTGTGTGTGTGTGTGTGTGTGTGTGTGTGTGAGTGTGTGTGTGTGTGAAAATACCTGTATGTTATTTGGTGTTTTTGTGTGTGTATATTGTGTGCATATATACAGTATATATATATATATATATATATATATATATATATATATATATATATATATATATATACATATAGTGTGTGTGTGTGTGCGTGTGCTTGTGTGTGTGTTGATCGAGGTTGCAAATTGATAGTATGATGCAGAAGCACAACATTTATTTAATATGCAGTTGTAGTTTCATGTTTTCTTGTTTTTCAATTAGATGTCAAGGGTAATACGAGAGAGAGAGAGAGAGAGAGAGAGAGAGAGAGAGAGAGCGCGCGCTAATGCAAGAAAGCACGCACGAACGAACAGACGATAGCAAACAAAATACAATATATCAAATCACTACAAAATGAAGTTAGAGATAGCAAAAGAAAAAGTGAGCAAGATTAAAGACACGACTGGAATAATAATGATCAAGCCTGCACACACATACAAAAAAAAAAAAAAAAATACAGAAACAAAAAATAGCCAACAAGATAACTGGGAAGATTTTTTTTGGGCGACCTTGGACAAAGCACAGCGAGAGGTTACAATAGTCACGTGATCAGTGGAAATATTTAGGTGATCAGTCAAAGTTAATATATGTATCTATTTATCTATCTATCATCTATTTATCTATGTGAATGAAGGAGACACAAGGCAGGCTGCCTGTAACGAGTGCCTCCCCCAAAGCCAAAAGAGTGACCAACCATCCCCCTTAACTATATAATTAAAGATCAGTTCTCTAAGTTCAGACACGTGGTGTAGATGATAAAAAAATATCCAGTTGGAGCTGGCTCTCGCTCTCTCTCTCTCTCTCTCTCTCTCTCTCTCTCTCTCTCTCTCTCTCTCTCTCTCTCTCTCTCTCTCTTAGGGTTGCTATCTCTACCAAGATCAAGTCCTGGCCACCTCGCAGGGATCGTAAAATCTGTGTGGTCAATGTATCTATGTAAATCTCTCTCTCTCTCTCTCTCTCTGTTGTTGCTTGACTTCCTCCTCCGCCTCCCTCCCTTTCTCTTTCCTCCTACCTTTCTCTGTTAATGCTTGACTTTCCCATCTCTCTCTCTGTCTCTCTCTCTCTTAAATACTGTACAACAAGTGTTAGAAAAACAGTAGAAATTTAATTATGATTTTTGTATCTATATTAACACAAACATATTATCTATCCATCTATTTCTATATCCACTCATCTACCTATCTATTTATCTACTCACCTATCCACCTATCTGTCATTATATCTACTCACCCATATATATATATATATATATCTTTCTACCTAAGTTTAGGAGATTCAGATTCGGATTATTTTATTTCCATTAAATATACAATGGGTGGTCATACAATACCATCATCTTAAACATATTACATAATACATATTGCATAATTACATATTACATTACATATTACATAATACATATTACTATAATACATATTGCATCATAATCTTTCATAAACAGTGTCGGTAAGAATGTACAGAAAAATAGCTCCTACCAAAAATAAATTACAAACATAGAAAACGTGATCAATATCTCCCTCTAGATCATCTTCTAAAATGTGCCTTTTTATTTTTAGATGATATTTCAAGATCCGGTTGCAACTGATAAAAGATAGGCTTTAACACACGCCTTGCTTATAAAATTATCAACCACACCCATATATATATATATATATATATTAAAACGATATATATTTACATAGATACACTGGCCTGACAGACCTTACGATCCAAACAAGGTGGTCAGTACCGGTACTTAATTCTAGTATAGATGGGATATCCGATAGAAAAGGAAAGTTGAAAGAAAATATAGAAAATAATAATAATGAGAGAGAGAGAAAGAGAGAGAGAGAGAGAGAGAGAGAGAGAGAGAGAGAGAGAGAGAGAGAGAAAGAGAGAGAGTTACCTCTTAAGATATGATAAGGAGCTAATCCTGTGAATTAAGAGGTGTTAAACTGATTAGCGAGTGGCGCAGATAATATGAAGAGGAAATACTAGACTATGATGTGTGTGTGTGTGTGTGTGTGTGTGTGTGTGTGTGTAAATATATACTGTAAAGCTAGATAACTATATGGACAGAGAGATAAGTAGTAATATAGAAATACAAGGATAGATAATAAATAAAGAAGCCAGAGAACACACACACACACACACACACACACACACACACACACTCTAGAGTAGAGCTCTCGTCTCACACACGAGGGGTCGGGGGTTCAATCCCCGGCCGGGCGGAGACAAATTGGGCTCGTCTCCTTTCATGTGTTAGCCTCAGTTCACCTAGCTGTAAATAGGTACCTGGAATAAGTGGACGACGTTTGTGAGTCCCATCTGGGTTGGCAAAAATGGTACAAGGCGAGATGGGTATCATATGGTTCACCTAAGCTGATGGCTACCTAAGCCTTCAGGCGAGACGGTACCGTCTATAGTGAGAATGGTACCATACTGATCCACCCTAAGCCTTCGTTTCCAATGTCGCCAATTGGCTAAAATACAGACTACACACACATCCACAGCCATTCCAACAGTACATAAAACACTTAACAGGCATTTCACGCAATACATTCCCAGTTAAGGAGGCGTGATAATAATGAGCTTAGCTCGCATTGCGTGGATTCCCCTTGACGAACAAGTAACTGAGTAACTGAGTAACACCTACCTATGTCACCTATGTGGGGTTCGCCACTCTTGCTGGTGGCACCGAGGAGCGCACCGCCCTTCGTTGTTGTTTTAGAATTGGTGCAGCAGACTATTCGAAGAGGTGGAGCGCTCCCTTGCGAAGATGGGCTCGTCTGGCACTTTTATAGTTCGACACACACAATGCACAAACAAAACACACACATAGAACACACACACACACACACACATACCTACAGTCCACACAACCCCCCCCCCCCCCACACACACACACATAAACAATCACATCCTAACCAAACACACACACCCAAAACAAGTACCCCCCCCCCCCCACACACACACACACGCACACTATCTTCCCATGTAAACAAACTCCAAATAACTATGTCAAGGAAACCCCACATGTGGTTGTTGGCTTCAAACATTAATTCCTGCTTAAACTACAAAAAAGTGGCATGCTAATCGATTGGGTGGGATAAGTGATTCTCTCTCTCTCTCTGTAATGAACAAAGACAAAAGGTTCAATTGAGTTGCACGTTAATATTATGCAGCTTTCAATGGCACAGAAAGTTAATCGTATAGGGAATTATTAAGTTATCAGTTCCGCTATCAATTTATAAAGGCAATCACGCAACCCAAAGCCACACTTGTTATATGACTCACTATAAGGTATATGTAAACTAAATACACATATATAAATATATAATATATATATATATATATATATATATATCTATATATATATATATATATAATATATATTTATATATATATATATATATATATATTATATATATATATATATATATATATATATATATATAAATAGATATAGATAGATAAATATATATAGATACATAAACGCGCAATATAGACAATCAGGAAGTTTCACGTCGAGAAAAAAGTTTGTATGAGAGAGAGAGAGAGAGAGAGAGAGAGAGAGAGGTAGATTGAGAGAGAAGAGAGAGAGAGAGAGAGAGAGAGAGAGAGAGAGAGAGAGAGAGAGAGAGAGAGAGAGAGAGAGAGAGAGAGACCCACTCTCAAAAGGCCTGATGACCTAAACTCACTAAAAAAAAAATTCTTCTTTTCTATATGACATTGACACCCCACAATTCTAGTTATTTATTAAGTTTCCCCACACTACTACTACTACTACTACTACTACTACTACTACTACTACTACTAAACACTACTTAAAACCCCAACACGAATGGGGCTAAACATGAGGGAGAATGGGGTCCAGAACCAAACCTCCCAAACACCTCCCCTTCAAGTTCCCAATCCCATGCAATCAACCGCGTGGACTAAAGGGGGAATGGGCAGGTTTTCGAGACTACTTTCTCCCTCATGTTTAGTCCCATTAGTTTTCAGATAGTAAGATGTTTGCCCTATTAGTTAGTCGATTTTAAGACCTTTCGCCCCATTTCTTCGTCAATATTTAGAACTTTCGTGCTATTTAGGTGTCAAGTTTTTCCCTGGCGAACGATAGTGACCCTGTAATGTTGGAAGAACCGGCCTTAGGCCGGGAAATGTTTCTACCGAAAAATTTACAAATTAATCTAGAAGGGTGATCTAATGGATTTGTTGTTGTTTAATTTGATGGAGGTCTAGGGAGGAAACTAGAAAAATAATGAATACATGCAAAAATCGCCCAAACAGTGAACCATCTCCCCTTAAGGAGGTTGTTGTTGCTAAGGTGTTGGTTTAGAGGACTTCATGAATTACGTAATTAAAATGTAAAACTTGCAAACTAAACAAACCAAAATTGGGACAAGGACAATATAAAGTCAAATTAAATTATCAAAATCGCTATGTGGAAACAACGCTTACTAAAATGAAAATTATTAAATAAAAGAACACAATCCACCACATAGGGTGTACATTACTACATGAGCAAGTTAATCTGTTTCCCAAGCAAACTAATCGCACATATAACAACGCACTATCATCACGTTAAAGGAATTAGTCAAGTTTGGGAAGTCCGGGACGTTCTGGTAAATTTTACTAAACTCTGCATGAATAAAGAAACTACATGTTAAATGTCAAAATATTATTTAAAATCAAATTTGCAACATGACAAGACATTAACAATAGTACAAAATACAAATATTGATAAGATATCTATACTATTACAAAATAATATATAAAATACAGTACAGCACTCACTAACGATAGTGCTATCGGGTAGGTACCTGTAAGCATAGCATGCCTCAAGTGACCCCTAACAAATATCATTGTTTTGGTTATCACTTTCCTTGCTTGTGCACTTACAGATACACACACACACACACTCACACACACACACACACACACACACACACACACACACACACACTCACTTTCTCTCTGCTCTCTCACACAGGCACACACACACACACCTGTGGTAGTAGTTGAGGACTGATAGCTATAACCCCGTGGTCCACGCCACTGCACACATTCCCACAAAAAAGCATATACACCCACACCAAACCTGCTCTATTTTTGTTCTCTCTCATACATCAAAA
Source organism: Paralithodes platypus (assembly GCA_032716605.1). Taxonomy (NCBI): domain Eukaryota; kingdom Metazoa; phylum Arthropoda; class Malacostraca; order Decapoda; family Lithodidae; genus Paralithodes; species Paralithodes platypus. The sequence goes on along the minus strand of CM064575.1, from coordinate 79,411,347 downwards.
ACACAAACACATATACCTACAATTCTCCTTTTCACACACACACACACACACATACAACTAAACATACACAATCAAAACACACCTATCCCTCCCTCCCTCCCTCCCTCTCTCTCTCTCTCTAACCAAAGCACCCCCCCCCCCCCCATATCACTGTTGCTGAGGTGTACAGTACATTGTTACCACACTTTATCTAGGAGATATTATATACATGTTCAAGGGGGGAGGAGTTACTCGTGCACTATCTTTAATTATATCTATCTTTAATTCTCACTTTCTCTCTTTCTCTCTATCTTTAATTCTCCCTTTCTCTCTTATCACATGCCTTCATTAATTTCACTGGGAGGTGTTTGGTGTTGGGAGTGAAATCAATACATTAGATTATTATATTTTTTCACCAACCAACTTCACTTCTAAACTCAATTAATGAAATCAACAAATACATGTGGCACTCCGAGGACTCATAACAGTTTTTGCTCGCTCTCTCTCTATATATATCTATCATTAATTCTCACACTTTCTCAAATAGAAGTTTTGTATTGCTCTCTCTCTCTCTCTCTCTCTCTCTCTCAAGGTACGTTAGAGTCAAAATAACTGGACACATGGAGATTACAGCAGTCTTAGTCATAGGAAAGAAATCACCGGCTAAAAATGGCCTAATTATGCTTGTATGATTTGATCTCCCTTCTCGACTTTATCTAACAAACACACACACACACACATAAGCACCGACCAATTAAATACTCAACTAAAGATACCACACACACACACACACACACACACACACACACACGCACCCGACCAATTAAACACTCAACTAGATACCTTGCACACACCGACACACAAGCACCCGACTAATCAACTCTGCGTAAGCAGTTTGGTATCGCCCCCCGTATAGTGGGTACCACTGGAAAAAAATGTCTGTCGTCGTCGTAGTCGTTGTCGTTGTCGTCCGTCTGTCTCGAAACTCCTCCTAGACCGTTGGACGGATTTTCACCAAATTTCACACAAACATTTGTTGCGTGAATGCGAACGTCAGTCAAAAAAGATTTTATGAATTTATGCAATAGTTATAATTTTAGGTCCAAAATATGGTTTTACCCCCCCCCCCCCAGCAATGATGGCGTTCTGGGGGCGAAAACATCTTACTATACGCATTTTTCTAGGTTAAGTTAGTTCAGTTGGCATTAGAAGTGATGGAAGTAATAGTGGGATTGATGGTGATAGTAATGATGATGGTGATAATAGTAGTAATGATGGTTGTAGTTGTATTGATGATGATGACAGTAATGATGATGATGACAGTAGTGATGATGATGACTAGTAGATATGATGGTGACAGTAGTATATATGATGATGACAGTAGTAGATATGATGGTGACAATAGTAGTAGTAGTGATGATGGTCATAATAGTAGTGATGATGGTGACAAGTAATGATAGTTGTAGTGATAATGATGACAGTAGTGATGATGGTAGTGACGATGGTGTGAGTATTAGTGATGATGGTGAGTAGTTGTGAGGATGGTGAAAGTTGTAGTGATGATGACAATAGTTGTGATGATGAAGATCATAGTAATGGTGATGATGGCAGTAGTAGTGATGATGGTGACAGTAGGATACATGATGGTAATACTTGTGACAGTAGTAATGATGATGGTTATAGTAGTAGTGATGATGTTAACTAGTAATGATGATTGTAAGATGGTGGTGATGATAGTAGTAATGATGGTTGATAGATGTAGTATCAATGATGATAGTAGTGATTAAGATGGCAGTGACAATGGTGACAGTAGTAGTGATGATTGTAATAATCAACTCTGCGTAAGCAGAGTTTGGTATCGCCCCCCCCCCCCCCCCCCCCCCCCCCCCCCCCCCCCCCCCCCCCCCCCCCCCCCCCCCACCCACCCCGCATAGTGGGTATCACACAAAACAAATGTCTGTCGTCGACGTTGTCCGTCTGTCTCGGAACTCCTCCTAGTGATGATGGTGAGGGTAGTAGCGATGATTGTGGCAGTTGTAGTGATGATGGTGAGAGTAGTAGCGATGATTGTGGCAGTTGTAGTGATGATGATCATAGTAATGGTGATGATGACAGTAGTCGTGATGATTGTGGCAGTTGTAGTGATGATGGCAGTAGTAGTGATGATGGTGATTGTGATTGATGATGATATTAGTAGTGATGATGGTAACCCATCGCAAAGTTGGGTATGCCGTTTTGACTTTGGGCAAAACGGCACGTCTACTTTATTATTAGTTACATAAAGTCACACACACAATCATGACTGCAGCACGTGACCTAATGCACCCCCCCCCCCTCAATAACTAGGTCATACCGAGATAAAACCCTTTATTGCAAGCAGGTTATCACTACTTTTATCAAAGGACGTAGCCTACTTTGTCATCCTATTAATATGTGGGAGAATATCTAGTCTAGTTATATGTGGGAGAATATCTAGTCTAATTATATGTGGGAGAATATCTAGTCTAATTATATGTGGGAGAATACCTAGTCTAATTATATGTGGGAGAATACCTAGTCTAATTATATGTGGGAGAATATCTAGTCTAATTATATGTGGGAGAATACCTAGTCTAATTATATGTGGGAGAATACCTAGTCTAATTATATGTGGGAGAATATCTAGTCTAATTATATGTGGGAGAATACCTAGTCTAATTATATGTGGGAGAATACCTAGTCTAATTATATGTGGGAGAATACCTAGTCTAATTATATGTGGGAGAATATCTAGTCTAATTATATGTGGGAGAATATCTAGTCTAATTATATGTGGGAGAATATCTAGTCTAATTATATGTGGGAGAATATCTAGTCTAATTATATGTGGGAGAATATCTAGTCTAATTATATGTGGGAGAATATCTAGTCTAATTATATGTGGGAGAATATCTAGTATAATTATATGTGGGAGAATATCTAGTCTAATTATATGTGGGAGAATATCTAGTATAATTATATGTGGGAGAATATCTAGTCTAATTATATATGGGAGAATATCTAGTCTAATTATATGTGGGAGAATATCTAGTCTAATTATATGTGGGAGAATATCTAGTCTAATGATATGTGGGAGAATATCTAGTCTAATTATGTTTTTCTATGTAGATGAGGGAGACAAAAGGCAAAACTGCCTGCAACGAATGCCTCCCCAATGTAGAAAGAGTGACAGGACCCAAATCAAGGAATATGTTCGAGCCAAAATGTCTGGACGTACGGAGTTTGAAGCAATTTAAGTCATAGAATGAGGGAAAGATGGACTCAGGGAGAGAGTTCCAGAGCTCAGCTGTTGAATAGAAGAAAGGTTGGGTGTAACCTCCGCGTTCACAGGATAGCGAGAGGGTTAACAAATGATTCTACGACCAGTTAAAATATAGTGAGACTAAAATATATGAAAGTAATAGTAAAAACAATTATTATATTACAAAGACAATATCATATCGTGCAAAGTCCCAAATTACGACTAATTATATATATATCGAGGTCATCCCGAGGTCATAAATAAACCATTACATCTCCTTATCAAGAAATCGACACCTGGATGGGGATAAACGTCTTAAAACAGTTGGCTAAATAGGGCCGAATGGATACAAGCCAGAGAAAGAGAGAAAAGGAGAAAGAGAACAAAAACAGGCGACACCCTTCACCCCCCCCCCCCCTTTTAATGGAACTAGACAAAATTGCTCGACCACAAGAATCTATTAAAAACACAATATCGTGCAAAGTCCCAAATAACGACTAATTATATATACAGAGGTCATCCCGTGGTCATAAATAAACCATTTATTTGCTCATTTATCTATATTTTTATAAAAACAAATAAGTTTCCTTCCTAGACCTCCATCTAACTTATAGAAACACTCCCCAAGACCCTCCTTCAAGATAAATTTGTACATTTTTCGATTTCTCTTAAATTACAGGCTCGCTATCACTCGCGATTAAAAAAAAATACCCCAAAATGACACGGAAAATCTTAATAATGACAAAGAAATGAAGCGAAAGGTCATATAATCGCCAAACTAACGGAACGAACGTATACTGTACAATATCAAAACTAATATGCTAAACATGAGGGAGAAGGGGGTCCAGAAAAACGACCCATCTCCCCTTAATTGGGCACGTTGCTAGGGAGAATCATCGCAGGAAAAGATTGGATAAATTCACTAAGAGGTTCGTTTCGTTAGTTTGGCGATTTTGAGACCCTTCACCCCATTTCTTTGTTAATATTAAGACCTTTCGTGCCATTTAAGTGTCGATAATTTCCTGGCGAAGAAGGAATCGGCCTTTGGCCGGGACATTTTTCTACCGAAAAATGTACGAAATTATCTTGAAAGGGGGTCTAGGGGGTGTTTTTTTAAGCTTGATGGTCTAGCGAGGATACTAAAAAAAAAATATATATATATATATATATATATATATATATATATATATATATATATATATATATGCCACAAAACAAGCACTACCCACTTAACCCCTTGAGGATCATGACGCATTTTGATTTTTTTTCTTCTGGCTACCATTAGACGATTTCATACAGCTTAGGAAGGATCTGTGGGAGTTATAAGGGTAAACAGTATTTCAATCAACATTCTGACTTCCATATACCCTTCCTAATCTGAATAAAATCGTCTAATAATAGCCAGAAAACAAAAGAAATACGTCATCGATCCACAGAGGGTTAATGGGTCAGGTTGCTAGGGGGAGAATCATCGCTGGAAGAGATTGGATAAATTCACTATCATCTTAATTATTGTGTATCGAAGGAGAATACTTGAGATACATGCACCAGCCGAACTCACTCACTCTCACTCTCTCTCTCATACACACATTTTATGTATATTTTTTCTCTCTCACACTCTCACTCTCTAACTCCAACTCTCTCTATCTCACTGTCTCTCTCTCTCTCTGTTGTCACGTGATCAGCTCAAACGTTCTTATGTTGCAGTACTTTATACCAACACACATACACGCACACACACATATTATATATATATATATATATATATATATATATATATATATACGACCTCGGCTCAAACCAGGTCATGATTTTCGCGACCCTTGACCCAGCGGCAGCCGTTGTTGATATAAGAAGGGCGCCGTGGTGGCTTGTATCATAGTGGGAGTTAAACCAGCCTCATTCGAATCTATTATCTGACAATTATTTTATGTTTTTATCTCTCAAGGTACCGGTAACCTTGCATCCCAGAATCTAGCAATGGTAATATTTATCACAATGACAAACACCCACAAAAATTACATACATTAAATTTACTTTGGCCAAATTCAAGGTATACAGTACGTGAAGTTATAATATTTGGACACACACGACAATGTAGGTCATAGGATGAGGGAAAGACATATATGCATAGAGATAATAACCAACCCACGTGCAAGTATCCCAGAAACTAGCCGTAGCCTCGCCAACGCTATCACTGGGTACAAGGGTTGAGAGGCATAGGAACAAAAATGTCATATTATATCTTTAGTCCCCTTAGTCAATTAGAGATAAGGGCTTGTATATCTGTTAAGTGGACATTCTTCATCACTGTAGCCTATACCGGTATATGTTCGAGTGCATGATGAAATATTGATTGGTATTAAGTCAGGTTGCTTAGTTTGTTAAAATGTTGGGTATATACTGTATATATATACCGCACAGTATATAAATATTAATATTTTGTTTTCCTTATGTGGATTAATCCTCCATACTGGAGTTTTACACGAATGAATCACACACACACACACACACACACAACTTTGCTGATACCAATGAAAAATAACCCATAACTGCTTCCCAAAAACATGCCTGAAAAAAGCAACCATGTAACGTCATGCTTCCCAAGATTACCTTTATCAGAACCCATCCCCCATCCCCAACACACACATACACATACACAGCGACCATCGTACAATAACTTTCACTTTAAAGTTTACTAGTAACGAACCAAATAGCAGCATCGAAAAAGTCCCTAATTTCAAGAAAGCAAACTTTCATAAACTTAGAGCTATGTTTAAAGAAACTGACTGGAGCTTTTTAATTAACAATAACGACATAAATACATCTTGGGAATTATTCGAAACCACTTACCTAAAAGCAGTGCAGGACTGCATACCATCGAAAATACGGCGTACAGGCCATAATAATAAGCCCAAATGGTGGAATAAAGATATTTCAAACTGTCTGCTTGCTAAAAAGTTTGCTAATGATAGATTAAAATCCTTACAAGATGACGAAGAACGGGTGAAATTTGTAGAGCTACGACGCAAAGCCAAAAAGTTAATTAAGCAAAGTAAAAAGACCCTGGAGTTACATGTTGCGAATCAAAGTAAAACAAACCCGAAAGAATTCTAGTTATATCAGAAAGAAAAAAGTAGTTACTTCAACTGTTGGACCGTTAGTCGATGAAAATGGACAATACACCAAAGACGAAGTACAAATGAGTAATGCCCTCAATACCTTCTCTGCATCAGTTTTTACAACGGAAGACCTCAGTGATATCCCTACACCATCGCCGATTCAGATTGATAATTCAGATGTTCTAAGCAATATCACCGTTACAGAGAGAGAAGTATTGAATTGTTTAGATAAAAACAAGGTAAATAAAACGCCTGGACCTGATACAATCTCACCTAGAGTCCTAAAGGAAGCTAAGGATGAGCTCTCTAAACCACTGACATTGCTATTCAATAAATCCTTGCAGTCTGGAACTATGCCTGATCAGTGAAAGATAGCCAACGTAACACCGATATTCAAAAAAGGCAGCAAATCCCTACCCAGTAACTATCGTCCAATTAGCTTAACCTCAGTTGTATGTAAAATGCTAGAAACACTCATAAGAGACAGACTCGTAAATCACTTAGAGGAAAATAACATACTTAAAGATACTCAACACGGCTTTCGTAAAAAACGTTCCTGTTTAACAAACCTCTCAGACTTCTTCCACGATATCCTCAACCTCTACGATGAGAGTAAAGCTGTAGATATTATATACCTTGATTTTCAAAAGGCCTTTGACAAAGTTCGCCACAAACGTTTACTGCTAAAACTAAAAGCGCATGGAATACAAGACGGTGTGTTGAAATGGATAGAAAATTGGCTCAGCGACAGAAAGCAAAGAGTAGTCATAAACGGTAAGGCATCTAAGTGGACCAATGTAAGTAGCGGGGTACCGCAGGGATCGGTACTAGGACCAATTCTCTTTCTAATTTACATCAACGACATAGATGAGGGTCTCACCTGTACAATCTCAAAATTTGCTGACGATACAAACATTGCAAATAGCGTACTCTCAAAAGAACAAGTTGACGATATGCAACACAATATAGATAAGTTGTCATGTTGGGCCCAAATTTGGCAAATGAGTTGCAATGCGGATAAATGTAAAGTACTACATATCGGATACCAAAATGAGAAAGCAAACTATTTGATGAATGGCTCTCAGCTTAAGAATGTAAACAGAGAAACCCGATCTGGGAGTAACAATATCGAGTAACCTAAAACCGAGTCAACAATGTTCAGAAGTTGTTTAGAAGGCAAACAAAATAATTGGCTTTATAGGCAGGTCATTTGAGCATAAATCCAAAGAAGTTATCCTAACCCTTTACAATTCCTTAGTCCGCCCTCTTCTGGAATACTGCGTTCAATCCTGGTGCCCTTATTACCAAAAAGATATAAACAAGCTAGAACGAGTTCAACGTAGAGTTACCAAAATGATACCTAGCCTAAAGAACAAACCATACGAGGAGCGTCTCAGAGAATTAAATCTATTTCCTTTAACCCAGCGCAGATTAAGAGGAGACTTAATTCAAGTGTTCAAAATCATCAAAGGCATCGACAATATGAACTGTAGTAAGTACTTCACTATCGACCAATCTAATTACACGCGGGGAAACAGGTGCAAAATTATTGGTAAATCTTTTAACTCACACGAAGCTAAACATTTCTTTTTCAATCGAGTTGTCAACTTATGGAATGGGCTTCCCCGAGATGTTATAGACTGCAGCACCGTTGATTCATTAAAACTTCGCCTAGACAAATATCTCGCATCAAACCCGCGACTGTCTGCGTTTGTAAATGAATAACTTTATTTTATCCTCCCCTCAGTTACTAACTCATCTGTCCCCTACTAACTTCCCAATCCTGCCACGGACATTAGTTCCAGGGCAGTAGTTCCCTTTCCAATGTTCCCTTACCCACTCTAAACCACTGTTTGGACACTTGATCCTCAGTGTTTTGGAGGACAAGCAGCCTAGAAGGGTCACTAGAACTGTTGTTGCTTGATTTCCTTTGTACTCCTTTGTACTCTCTCTCTCTCTCTCTCTCATTCTTCTTTTCTATTCTTCAACTTTCCTTTTCTATCGGATATGCCATCTCTACTAGAATTAAGTCCTGACCACCTCGCTGGGATCGTAAGGTCTGTGTGGCCAGTGTATCTATGCAAATCTATGTAAATCTCTCTCTCTGCAACGCCAGGCAAGTAAATGTATAAATCAAAGTCAAAATCCCAAAACAATAAGTGTCCCCCCCCCAAAAAAAAAAAAGATAAGACTAGAGGCCCAAGAAAAACGAGCCTCAAACCAAATCCACAGAAACCACCATCGCTGCTCGCTTATCCATTTTGTTATCAGCAGCCCCCCCCCCCCCCCCCCCCCCCCCCCCCAAACAGTGCAACGCCGGGCCAGTCACGTAAGCCTTTGGGGGGGGGGAGATAACGCAGAGACACAGAGGGGGTTAGGGAGTCTTACTACACGCGGGGTCACCAAATGAAGGCCGCAAGATATAATTATACACTATATGCAAAATAAACACCAAGAACCGCCAACGAACTTGACAAAAATGTTGACCCTTTGACTTCTTATAACTCAAAATGAATGAAAGCAATCGGGCTGAAATTCCTCTCATTTGGGAAGAGTCCACCAGGTAATAGGTGTGGATATTTACAGCCAGTCCCTTTTGAGTTACGAAGAGGTCAGGGATCGAGATTATTGTCAAGTTGGTTGGCGCTACCTATAGGCTAGTATAACGCCACAAGCTTTGGAATATCGCTTCAAGGGGAGTGACCTGCTTTGTTTATCTTCTTTTCTCTCTTTCTCTGGCTTGTATCCATTTGGCCCCATTCAGCCTACTGTTTTAAGACGTTTATCCCCATCCAGGTGTCAATTTTTTACTGGTGAGCGGTAGCGAGCCAGCATATTTTTTATTTTTGTTTGACAGCAGGCTAAATTTGTACATTTTTCGATAGAAAAATGTCTCCGGCGAAGCCGGATTTCTTCATATAATGCTGGCTCGCTATCGCTCGCCAGGAAGAAATCAACACCTAGATGGGATAAACGTCTTAAAATAGTTGGCTGAATGGGGCCGAATGGTTACAAGCCAGAGAAAGAGAGAAAAGGACAGAAATAAAAAAAGAAGGTCACCCCCCTTAAAATGGTTTAGTATCCCCGCTAGATAGTACATATATGTCAATGCCACAATCTTTGGAATATCGCTATAAAATGGCGGAATCTCCAGAATATCGCTAGTATTCGGCCCAAATGGGCGAGGTCTTCTCCACGACAACCTACTGTAGATGTGTGTGAATTTGTGTTTTTTGGTTGTGCTCTGTCTCGAGTCGGCCACCCCCAGCTATAGGGTACCGTATGTGCCTGAGTGTATATAATAGATTGATAGATTAGATCGATGTAAATACCTCCAGATCTAGCGGGAAAGTAGCAAAGTTTGCAACACTGGAGAGAGAGAGCGAGAGAGCTTGGAGGGCTGCCTGCTTGTCTGATAACTGATAACACAATTTAAGGCGGCTGCTGGATATAATAAGATGGGGGGGACGGTAGATGATAATTACCTCCGTCACCCAAACTAGACGGAGGCTATGGCTTCACCTCTGTCTGTAAATAAGATATCTCACAAAGTTATGAACAGAGTTTCATGAAAT